>CM024574.1:27238326-27838326 GCA_014182395.1 Eucalyptus sp. ANBG9806169
ATAATCAACTTGGACAAGACGATTCATCAGCATGCATACAACCACCCTCCTCCTCCTCCTCCTATCAGGCCCATCAGAACTCTAGAATAAATTATGGAAACTAGGGGTGCGCATGATATCCATACTATTTCTGTTCCAGAACTATTTTTTTATCCCATACTTGTTTTTGAAATAGAAATCCGTTTAGTAAAATTATTTCATTTTTCTATTTCTAGAATAAGTTTCTATTCTAGAAATAGGTTTGGAAAAAAAATCAGAAGTACAATTTTACTTTTCTATTTCTAGAACAGAAATGAGAAATAAAAACTCTTTTCAATGTTTGTCCCCTCTATTAGTCGGTTGCTTATCCGTCATCACCGACCGCCGCTCACCATCTGTTGTTACCACTCCCAGTCCTTGGCTGCCGCCGCCATTGGTCGCCATTGCCGGTTGCTGGCCGCTGTCGCCGCTGTTGGCCACCGTTCACTGTTCATTATTGTCACTCCCTGCTGTTGGCCACCATTGCCGTCGCTACCGGTCGCCGTTCGCCGTCCGTTGTCGCCACTCCCAACCGTTGACCACCACCGCCACGCCGGCCGCCGTTCACTATCCGTTGTTGCCACTCCTCGCCGCCGGCCACCACTGCCACTTGCCGGTTGCTAGCCACCATTACCAATCGCCATTCGTTGGTCACCGCTGTCGAAAATGGACAAATTTTGTGTTATTATCAAACAAATTTCTATTCCGGAAATAGAAATTTTGCGTCGTTATCAAATGCGTATTTTTCTTAAAAACTCACCTAGGAATAGAAATAGAAAAATCTATTTCTCTTCTAAAAATAAATTTTTGGTTAGAATGGTTATTATTTGACCTTTAAATATCTCCCCCAAACTCAGGATGTTTCTATGGACGATTTGTCAAAATGCCTTGTGTCACGAGTCGGTCGATTATGATCGATCAAAACACCGTACGACCTTAGGATTATCGATCCCAAGTCAGCATTACACACACGCACTCGAACACAAGAGTCGGATGAGCAAAGAGAGTGTATATTCACTTGTGAATGAACTTGTTACAATGAGGGAGAGGGATCCCTATTTATACAAATGTGGGTCGCATCTCAGCCGTTGATGGTTGTACATGGTAAGCCCTTGGGAAGACCATGGACGTGTGTCAGAAGCAAGATCAGAGTTGCAAGGCTATTTGACACGAGAGCAACTGAACGGTCATGGGCTGCCCATGGGCTGGCCGAACATTGCTCATGGGTCGTCCATGGGCCGTGCAAAGGCTGGTTGTGATCTGATCATGGATCATTCAATGGTCGTTCGTGGGCTACTCGTATGGGCAAGCCCTTGTGCGTGACACGGCTCGAACGGTCTTGGAACATGCTTCATCTGTGGGCCGTGTCATTCTTCCCCACCTAATTAGGCGACACCCTCGTCGCGTCTGTGGCATGGAAGGCTTTGATGTGTTTCTTGAACTGCCACAGGCCCTTGGAGGGTTCCCAACTTGCTTCACTCTCGGGAAGGCCCTTCCATCGGACGAGGTATTCCTTCCTTGGCGCACAATATCTATTATGTATGATCCGGTCGGCCATGATGCACTCAACATCTCAATCATAGGAGGTCTTCGCTCCAAGGAGCGCTCGTTGTGATGTGCCTCGATCTGGATCATCCTCGTCTGCATGGAAAGGCTTCAACATGCTCACATGGAACACGGGGTGTACCTTGAGCTTGGACAGTAAGTCCAGCTTGTACGCCACCTTCCTGATCTGCTGCAACACCTGGAAGGGGCCCTTATAACGACGGATCAGCCTTTTGTGTACGTCACGGTACCGAAGGACCAAGTGCAGCTTGGCTAACACTAGGTCTTCGACCTGAAATTCTATGTGTCGTCGCTTCTTGTCGGTCCACTTCTTCGTGCGCTTTGCGACTCTATTCAAGCATGCCTGCGCCAAGTCCACATGCTCATCTCATTCCTTAGAAAACTTGTATGTGGAGGGACTGCTTCCTCGATATCCCGAGGCAATTGCGCTTGGCATAAGCGACTATTGCCCAGTCACAATCTCGAAGGGGTTTTGGTTCGTGGACTCGCTCCGCTGCAGGTTATAGGAAAATTAGGCCACATTGATCAGCCGCACCCAATTCACCTGCGTGTTGCTCACGTAGTGCCGAAGGTAGATTTCCAGCAATGCATTCACCCGCTTCGTCTGTCTGTCGGTTTGGGGATGCATGCTCGTGGAGAAGTTAAGGTCCGTCCCCAGCAACTTGAAGAGCTCAGTCCAGAACCGCCCGGTGAATTGAGGATCGCAATTGCTCACGATTGTGCGTGGAACGCCCCAATATTTGACAACGTGCTTGAGGAACAGCTTGGCTGCTTCCTCGGCTGGACAATCCTTTGTAGCTGGCACGAACGTCGCATATTTGGAGAAGTGATCCACCACAACCATGAGAGTCCGACACCCTTCGGGCTTCGGCAAGTTCACGATGAAGTCCATGGAGACGCTCTCCCATGGATGTTCCGGGATAGGCAACAGTTCGATGAGCCCCGCCGAAAACCGTTGCTCTATCTTGTCCTGTTGGCATACAAGACACGTCTGCACATAAGCTTCGACGTCGTACCGCATGTGTGGCCAATAATATTGATCTTCGACGAGTGCCATGGTGCGGTGGATCCTCGGATGACCTACCCATTTAGAATCGTGGCACTTGTGTAGGATTTCCTTTCAAAGTTTCCTGTGGAGGGGCACATAGAGTCGCCATCCTTTGGTGTAAAGGAGATCGTCCTTGTACCAGAACCGCCTTGTCTTGCCCTCTTGTGCGTATCGAAGGACAGCTTGGGTTGTTTAATCATGCTTTAGCCCCTCCTTGATACGCTCAATCCATGGGCAATCGGGTCGACTCATCACGTTGGCCAGCTCCATCTTCCTGCTTAAGGCATCAGCCACGGAATTGGATTTTCCGAGCTTGTATTCCAGCACGTAATCAAACTCGGCTAGGAAGTCTTGCCATCGAGCTTGTTTCGGGTTGAGCTTCTTCTGGGTTTGGAAGTAGCTCGTAGCCACGTTGTCGGTCCTCATGATGAACCGCGATCCCAAGAGGTAGTGGCTCCACGTACGAAGGCAATACACCACCACAATCATCTCCTTCTTTTGGACCGTGTATCGTCACTTGGTATCGTTCAATTTCCGAGACTTGAAGGCAATCGGATGCCCTTCCTGCATCAATACACCACCGATAGCAAAATTAGAAGCATCAGTTTCTACCTTGTAGGGCTTGGTATAATCGGGCAACACGAGCACTGGCTCTTCGATCATGGCATGCTTCAATTGATCGAATGCCTCTTGACACCGATTCGTCCACTCCCACGGTCTTTCTTTCTTCAGCATATCCGTGAGTGGCACGGTGAGGCTCAAATATCATCAGATGAAACGCCGGTAGTAATTTGTGAGTCCGAGAAAGGATCTCAGCTCCGTCACCTTAGTCAATGGCTTCCATTCAACGATGGCATGGATCTTAGCCGCGTCCATCCGCACTTGTCCGCCCCGACAATGTGCCCAAGGAATGGGACTTTTTCGAGCGAAAGCACACTTCTCTCACTTTACATACAGGTCATTCTCCCGAAGAGTCTAGAAAACTTGACTTAAATCCTCGACATGTTCCTCGAGTGTTCGGCTGTACACAACAATGTCGTCAAGGTAAACCACAACAAACCGATCAAGGAACAAATGGAGTACCTTGTTTATGAGAGTGCAAAATGTGGCCGGCGCATTTGTCAAGCCGAAAGACATGACAAGGAACTCATATGATCCGTATCGGGTCACGCATGCGGTTTTTGGCTCATCCCCTTCGGTAATCCAAACTTGATAATACCCCAATCGAAGATCAAGCTTGGAGAACCATTAGGCTTCCCCGAGTTGATCGAACAAGTAGTACTGAGCGGGATCGGATACTTGTTCTTGACAGTGAGCTTGTTTAAGGCTCGATAGTCTATGCACATACGGAGGAATCCGTCATGTTTCTTTTGGAACAACACCGGAGTATCGAACGGAGCCTTGGACAGCCGAATATACCCCACGTCAAGCGGCTCTTTTAGTTGTTTTCGCAGTTCCTCCAACTCAAGCAAAGCCATGCGATAGGGTGCCATGGCCAGCGATCGAGCATCGGGCACATCCGATGGTCAACTTCTATTCGAGGAGGCAGCTTCTTTGGTAGCTCTGGCGGCATCACATCTTGGAAGACATTGAGGACTCAGGACACCTCTTCCGGACACTCGCTTTCTTCCACGCCCTCCTCCTTCAATACTGCCAAGAAGGTCACCATTCTTCAACCCTTTAGATAGCTGCATGGCCGATAGCATATTCCTATCGCGTCCCGATTCGCGGTAAATCGGGACCATGCATTGGCACCACTTGTCTAGGATACATATGCGATCTGCGGAGGGCATAACGCCTACATTGATTCAATTGAGGAATCCTAAACCAAGCACGAAATCATAGTCGTCAAGGGGAATTACCTCGATATCTTCTTTACTGGTCCATGGACCAACGTGTAGCTCCACGTCCCTAGCCATGCCGCTGGTTGGGACTTCCTTGGAATTCATTGTTTTAAGCCAATCGGCATCACTCGTCTCAACCGGAAGATTCAGCTTCTTCGCGGCCTCTTTGGAGATGAAGAGGTTGAATGCCACAGTATCCACGAGTGCACTCATCATGGTACCTCTGATTTTTACATCCACGAACATCATTCCTTTGGGTTCCTTGGTCTTCTTGGCCTTGATCGACCCAAGGATCCGCAACGATTCCAACCACGCCTCCTCTCGCGATCCATCCTCTTTGCACAAGGCCGCCAGCTTCCCTCTTTTTCGACAATCTCAAGCCATGTGTGGCCCGTTGCAAAAGAAGCACTTGTAGATGCGGACCTTGCAATGATATCCTTCGTTGCTTGACTCAAGTTGGGTCTTATGAGGGATCGAATGTGGTCTGCCTACATTCGGACGATTGTACTGGCTCCGATCTCCCCCACCAGTGGCTTTTTCTCTCAATCGAGAGTCTAGCTTGACCAAGGGCGATGGTTTGTATTCCACGAGGGACTTGGCCACAAAAGTGGCTGTTGAGAGATCCATTACGTTGCACCGCTTGAACTCTTACTTGACCCATGGTTTGAGTCGGCTCATGAACTAATGGAATGCCTCCGTCTCGGTTATGGACGGGATTTGGAGCAGCAACTCCGAGAACCGCTTCACATAGTCGCGGACTCCGCCTTTTTGCTCTAGGCACTTGAGTTCCTCGCGGGTTTCCTCCTCCACATAAGCGGGATAGTAGGTTCGTCGAAATTCCTCGACGAACCAAGCCCATGTCGTGATAAGGTCACCATTCTTACCATCCGACCTAGAATGCCACCACAGCAATGCATCATCAGCTAAATACATGGATGCGGTGTTTACTCGGATTACGTTGTCGGTCATTCCCATGGTCTGGAAGTAGCATTCCATGTACCATCGGAAGTTGTCCTTATCCTTTGCCACCCAGGAGCCCTTGAACTCCTTCGACTTGGGTGCATCAGCATGGGATTGCACAGTGATCACCCCGTTCATGCGTGTAGCTTCGAACTCAGCAACTTTGCTTTCAGCTCGGCCATCTTCTAGCGCATGGCCACCATCGCGGCCTCTCAAGTCTCATCTCGCTGCTATAGTTCGTGCGTGATGGATCCCAGCACCTCGACACAAAGCTCTCCCATGCCGGCCTGGAGTTCTTGCACTTCGATTAAAAACTCCTCCCTTCCGGCTTCCGCTCCATCAACGGTCTGGTGCAGGTCATCCACCAACACTTGGACGTCCGTGACGATCTCCTCTAGGACCGTCATTCGGTTTTTCCAGATCCACCTTCGGATCTCTCGAACATGAGACAGCATGGTTCTTCTTTGACCGGATGACCTTCTCAGCTGGACACCCACGATCTTCTCGGTCATTGACTTGAACGATCGGAGCATCAGCACGAGGGTCAGCCATTGCGCTTGGAATGAAGGCTCTGATACCACTTGTCATAGGTCGGTCAATTATGATCGATCAAAACACCGTACGGCCTTAGGATTATCAATCACAAGTTAGTCTTACGCACACACACTCGAACACAAGAGTCGGATGAGCAAAGAGAGTGTGTATTCACTTGTGAACGAACTAGTTATAATGAGGGAGAGGGATCCCTATTTATACAAATGCAGGTCACATCTCAGCCGTTGATCGTCCCTCCGATCCAATGGTGCCTTTTGAATCCGTATCATCATTACAATGCTACACAACAGGCTACTCAATGGTTGTACACGGCAGGCTCTTGGGAAGACCACGGACGTGTGTCAGAAGCAAGATTAGGGTTGCAGGGCCATTTGACACGAGAGCAGCTGAACGGTCACGGGCTGCCCGTGGGCTGGCTGAACATTGCTCATGTGTCGTCCATGGGCCGTGCAAGGGCTGGTCGTGATCTGATCATGGATCGTTCAAGGGTCGTTTGTGGGCTACTTGCATGGGCAAGCCCTTGTGCGTGACACAGCTCGGACGGTCTTGGAACATGCTTCGTCCATGGGCCGTGTCACTTGCCTACAAAGGATAACCTCCTCAAAAAAAAAAGGAAAAGAAAAAAGAACATAGTACCTGACCCAATTTGGCCTCTATGCCGGCAAAGCCGAGAAACCCTTGGCCACCTGTTTCTCTTCTGCTCATGGACTCAAGAAATCCATCAAATTTGTGGGTACAAGTTAGGATTTCTGAAGAGAGAAGCTGCCGGCATTGTGTCGTGGGCGCGCCGTGACTGCTCCAAGATGCCGATCGATGGATCTGCGAGCTTTACGCAGGTTTGGTCTCCCCTCCATGCCGAAACCCTAGCTCTGTTGGAAGAAGATGGTGAAAAGGAGGTCGCGAATCTCGCAACATAAATAGTAGTTTTATTGCTTATTTACCTTTGTAAATGAAACATGACCAGCCTCGTTGTTGTAATACGGTATAAAATTCAATCACATCATTATCACTGCAATATGATTCCTCTGTAGCCCTCCCAATCATATCCATCACCATCATCATATTTCTTGACGCGTGTTTTAGGCAACTCTGGTATTTCTAACAAGTGGCATCCAGAAATTTCCAACTCAGTTAAATCCAACCTTTCAAGTCCCCGAATCCGAGTAAGTTTCTCACACCTTACCACTGTCAGATGTTGTAATTTCTTGCATCTCGACAAATCTGGCAAAATCTCCAATGATTCGCAGCCTCCAATAGATATTTCTCTTAGAGATCTTGACTCCCCAATCCCAGAATCTCTAGAAGCCGAAGAGAATCAATGATCGTAAAATCCTTTAAATTTTCAAATTTTGACAGGTTTGGTAGTTTTTCTAGGTTTCTGCAACCTACAATGTATATAAATCGACAAGACAAGAATCTCTCAAGACTCTCGACTCCACGCAAACATTGACAGTTATTGATGTTCAACTCTGTCAAGGTGCATGGTAGATCAGGTAATCTTTCAATAGACTTACATCCAGAAATATTTAGCACCTCTAAAAACACTGCCTGATCAAGATTTTGAATTTTGACTAGATTCTCACAATATTTAGCCTTTAATTTCTTCAAACGCTGTAATTTTGGAAGGGTCAACATTTGAATGGATGTGTAGCTTATAGATATCTCCTCCAAGGACTCTGAATCATCGGGGACCTTTATTTCAATTAGATTATTACAGAATTTAACCGTTAATTCCTTCAACCACTTTGGAAGGAATAGCTTTTGAATGGACCCACATTTATATATAACCATCTCCTTCAAAGACTCCCAATCATCATGGCCCTGAATTTCAACGAGCTTATAACAATATCCAACTCGTAATTGTTCAAGAAGACTTAATTGTGCAAGGTCCAATCTTTCAATGGAATTATAGCTATTTATTAACAATTGTACCAAGTACTTCAATTCCACAAGCTTAGGCAATATCACCTTAGGACAACAGTGCACAAAAAGTCTTGAGAGTCTTGAGGGAAGCTCTGGGATGCATTCAAGGTTTTTGAAGTCAAAAAGATCAAGTTCTTTTAGGTGGATTAGGCAAGAAAGTCGTGGCAAACTAGGACTTGTCAAGCCGGAAGGAAGCACTATCGGCGTCCCCCCAATCCTTGGAGAGCCACTTAGCCAAAGGGATCGGAGAGAAGACAACTCACTAATTTCAAGTGGAATTTCCCCATTGCAGCATTGAAGAAAGAAGCTTTGCAATTTTTTCAACCTTCCAATAACACCATGAAATATTTCAATAGGAGAATCCTGAATGTGTAGATGTTGCAAATTTTGTAAATCCCCAATTGAGTTCGGGATTCCTTTCAATGAGTGACACCCTTCGACAGTCAATTTCTCCAAATTCCTCATAGAGCCGATTGATGTAGGAATCTCGGTAATAACAAATAAAGATTCTAAATGTAGTTCTTTTAGTTCTACTAATTCACCCACTTCTTTTGGTAGCTCCTCAAGCCGTATAGAGCCCTGCAAGTCCAAGGAAACGAGGGCCTTGAGTTTGCCAATAGAAGGGTGGACTTGCTTCAATTCCATACACCCGTCCAATATGAGAATCTCCAACTCTACGAAAGCCGAGAGGTCAGGAGTACATTTAAAGTTGCAAGATTCAAGATTGAGGACTTTCAACCGCTTTGCCGTCTATAATGAGGAGAGTAAATTGTCAAAAGTTGAGTTAATCAACAAAAGAAAAAAAAAAGGAATTACCAAAAATGTATTTTTTTTTTCCATCTTACCATGATTGAACTCCATCCTCTCCAATCCTCTATGTTAGGGCAGTAGTGCATCTCCATCACCACTAATTTTGGTAGACGCAAATTGATTGTCCAAAAAGACGGCTCTAGTCTAGATGGATAGCCTCAGCGAAGCCATCTTAACTCGGAAAACAAATTGTTAAACTCTCCACTTAAAACTGCATCCCAAAGTCCGAGGTACCTTAAGTTCCGTAAGTTACTAAATTGTTTGTTTGTGTATGTATGGCCATCGAACGGGCGAAGTGTGGTTAGTACTCGCATCAGTTTGATCTCTTCAGTTCCCTGCATATTAGTTCAATCAAATCAGTGTTTAGGTTGGCTTTTAAGTTTTTAGATTTTGCCTTTTAAGTTCTTGGACTCGCACAATTTGTTGTCTTTCTAATCTCGCCATATATAAGTATTAATAGGTAAATGAATTTAGGGAAAAGAACACCAAAAACCCCAAACTTTGCCCAAAATGACAAACTTACCCCGAACTTTTTTTGTGACGTGAAAAATCCCAAACTTTTCAAACTGTGACACATTTACCCCATCAAGGGTATTTTTGTCTTATTTTTTATGTTTTTCCTTTTTCTTTTTTTTTTTTTTTTCTTCTTCTTCCCTCCACTGGCCAAAGGTGGAGCCGGCGTCGGGCGAGGGCGCGAGGGAGGCCCTCGCTCGACCCAGCCAAGGGCCGCCCTCACTCGACACCAGCGAGGGCCACCCTAGCCAGCCCAAGCGAGGGGACCCTCGCCGAATGCCGACTTCCCCGCCGGAGCTGGCGGAGGAAAGAGAGAAGAAAAAAAAAAAAAAAATATTTTAAAAGTAAAAAGATCAAAATGCCCTTTAGTTTATAGTAAATGTGTCACAATTGGCAAAGTTCATGATTTTTCACGTCACAAAAAAAAAAGTTTAGGGTAAATCTATCATTTTAGGCAAAGTTGAGGGTTTTTCGTGATTTTTCCCCATGAATTTATAATATTTTATAATCTTTTGAAATTTGAATATTTCCAATATTGACATGATAGTAAAAAGAAAAATACTTCTTGCCTTAAAAATCTAAGACAAACGCACCTCAATGTTTTACCTTTAGTATTTTTTTTTTCTTTTCAAATTTTGTATTGAAGAGTTTCAAAAATTTTCATACAAATATTGACTTATAGAGTTTCATATAAAATTTTCGTAACTTCTTAAAAGAATTTGTTAAATAGTGCCCACGGGGGCCATTAGTCCCGTGTTAAGTAGCTACGGAAGTACCGGTTTTCAATTCATTAACTATTCTTGTGAAATCTTAATAAATCGCTTTGAGAACTGAAACTTTTCTAGTAAAGTATGTTTAAAAAGCGACGGCTGTGACACTCATTCACGATACACTTCTTACAATTTGATGGTTTGCCTCGTTTGTGGCTATCTATAACTTAGATATTAACCGGTGAAAAGCCTGCGGTGGGTACAATTGTCACTTTTAAATTAATATCTACTGCATGTTACCTAAAAACAAAATCTCCACTTTATAGAAAAGAGGATTTCAATTCTCAAACTTTCAGTGAAAGTTTCCTTACCCAAATGAAGAGTAGAAATAGGACATAACAAAATAGACAAAATCATAATTTAAATAGTCAAGATAATTTGAAATTAGTCCCATAAATGTTTCAATTTCCAAAATTAAATTAAAATTTCCCACATCTTACAATCATTTAAATATCTTCCTAAACTAATTAACATCTTTCAACATTTATCTATGTTCAAACATGTTTTATATATATATATAAACGCCCATATGCTGTGCTCTTTCTGCTAATGTTAAGAGTAGTTATTGAATCGACAAAAAAGTGTGATATCGAGTCACGTGAACGAGCTAATACAAATTAAATCAAGAATATAAAGCTTTTTTCCTTTGCCCAACATCTCTTGGTTAATTGCTAGGGCTAATTCCTCGCAATTGATCAGATATCAACCTATGATTCCCCAAATGGAGAAAATATAAAACAATGAAATGACATTAACATCGACAATCCAAGTAAAAGATGAACTTAGTTAAAAAGAAAAAGACAACGGCAATAAAAGAAAGAAAGAAAGAAAGAAAGAAAGAAAAGAAAAGAAAATCTACTCTGTATCATACACCTTCCACAAACTGAACAAGGTCAACGTGATGCAGCCTTGAAAAAACAGTAAGATTTTCGTAATATAGTGCTTAAGGCGATTTTTGCTACTGTACCTATTAGGAGGAAAGAAGAATGTAAAGGGATAAATACAACGAGTAGAGGGGACGGGTACTTTCATAATCAAAATGGAGACAAAACATATCAAACATAGGCTTCTCAAATCATAGGAGCGCCACTGGACCAAAAAAAAAAAGAAATCATAGGACCACATCGATATATTTGGCCATACTAGAAAGCAGGCACACGTGCTTTGTGTGAGATTGGCACCTTTTTTGTTTTTTAAATGTCACTCTTTTGCTTAATTATTAGTTATCATAATTAGCACATATACTCTATCATTTTTAAACAAAGAATGTTCATTCATTTGATTCATGATGGTTTTATTTCGTCTTTTTATAATTGGAGTGTTATATATTACCAATATATTCAACTAAATATGAAAATTGCTTGTTGTAAGTAAATGAGATTTTTAGATTATGTTTGTTTCGCAGAAATTGAATGATTTGGAAAACATTTTTCCCCTTAAAAATAATCGCTTACATCACTTAAAATAATTAGTCCATATAAAATATTTTATTATCACCAATAATTTATATCCAACTATTTTCATGAACAATGAAAATATTTTTCATTTATTCATTTTTGTAAGAGATATAATCAATCACTTTTAGGAAAATATTTTCCAAACCATTTTTTTTTTTTTTTTGCAAAACAAACGGGGCGTTAGTATAGAATCTTAGCTAAAGAATCTTAAACTAATTGTAGATTAACTTTTTGGCCAGATTAAATTTGTGTTAGTGAATTTGAGCTAAATGATATAGCCTATGATCCAAATATCTATCACAATTAATCTATGTTTAAATAGATTTTTTTTTTTGCTAGAAACATAGTGCATCTGTTCATGCTATATAAAAGATTACAATAGATTAGATTTAATATATAAAACTACGAAGGAGAGGGAAAGAAAATGGAGTGCTATATGTTACCTTTTCTTCCATTAGTACTTTGAAGGCTTCATCACCATCCCATAATCTGCTACGTTTCTCAAGCGGTTGTCCTTGGCAAACGATGCTCCTTCCAAGATCTCTTAGTTGATCATGCATCCGAAACTCACCATTAGCTTCAATTTTTATTAAGCACCTCAGCTTCAACTCTTCAATTCCTTCATTTGGATAAAACTCACAGCCCTCCCACATGTAAATGGCATATTTGTTGTCTCCAGAGAAAAAGAAGCAAGCAATATCGAGAAAAATCTCTTGATGTTCAGGTTCCAAATCATCATAACTTATCTTCAATATTTTTTGGACATCTTTATCCGGCTGGTTTCTTAATTTCTTCAACATATCTTGCCAAACTTTTATATCAGTTTTTCCATACAAGTTTGAACCTATGACCTTGATTGCTAGGGGAAGCCCACCCATAGTGGATAAAATATCATGAGAAATAGGCTCAAAATCCTTCGAACAATGGTCCATGCGAAATGCGTGCCTTTTGAATAAAATCAAAGAATGCACCTCATCTAATCCGTTCAATTCACACTCATAGTCTACCTGGAATTTAGACTGATCAAGAACAACTTTATATCTAGTTGTAACAATGATGATACTTCCTGTCCTAAACCAATCACATTCTCTAGCTAGAGCATTTAGTTGATCTTGGTGATCAATATCATCTAAAAGGATGAGAACCTTTTTCCTTTAAATCTAGATTTGATCACATTAATTCCATCATCAACTTTATGAACTTGATCTTCATTTGGCAGTATTTCATTAATTAGTAGATTTTGTAGATAAGGAATGCCATTGCGGTGAGCTGTATCTCGAATATCCGAAAGAAAGCTACAATGCATAAACTCATTTGACAACTCGTTGTAGATGACCTTGGCAAGAGTTGTTTTACCAATCCCGCCCATGCCATATATTCCAATCATTCGAGCATGACTGGCAGGAGTATCAACCCAATTCCTAATTTTGTTGACATGATCGCCAACTCCAACTAAATGCTTAGGAACATCAAGCTGAAAATCATGTCTCAACTTGCTCAGAATAGTTTTGATGACTTCTTCCACTAATTCTCCTTCATGCCTGTCAAACAACAATAACTCATCATAATTTCGTAGTTTCACGTAATCTCTTCAAAGGACACCCACATATATGTGAAGGATGGATGAAACCAATTAACATGGAAAATGTTTTGGTTTTGCGAATAACGATAGAGATGATGGTCCAGCAGTCATTTCATTTTTCCCTTTCTTTTCTAGCCAATAAATAGATCTTGTTGAAAGAAGATGAGGTGGTGCGTTTAGCAAATTAAGAATCTTTAGAAGTAAAATTTTGGTATAAGGGTTATGGTCACTGCTAGTTGAAAGATAGGAGGTCGATTATTTTGATTACAAAAAGTTCAGGAGGGGAGGTTACCCCCTCCAAGGCCAGCGTATCCCCAAGCCTAAATGGAGGACTTATAATTAACTTATAGATGACCTAGCAATGGGGGTGCGGGCAGCAATGGGTGTTGAATTTTTACATGAGCGGTACGAAGTACTAGGAGGTTAATATATCTGGCAGTTATCAAGCTTTGGAAGACTAATTATGGGATCCCAAGGTTTTACTTGTTAGTGTGATTTTCAAGGGAAATCTTCGGAAGTACTAGTTTGTGGTCTTTAGGCCATCGGCCACTATGGTATTCATAGGGACATTTTTGGGATATTTTGTGAGCTTGTAGTGGAAGTAGTTGTCATGACCTATCCTTTTCCATCAGGAGGGAAAGACAATAGGTTTAGAGCTATTATCTAAAGGATGGGATATGGCTCTTGATTAGGTGCAAGTCCTTCCAAGTTCATACCTTACGCAACGTTAGAGTATTTGATGTTAAGTTATGAAGATTTTCTACTGAGAAGTCACCTAGAAATCAAGTGAGGTATGTTAAGGGGCTATTTGGTAACCATCCAAACAGTACCCGATTCTGATTTTTTGTTCCTGGGAGTAGTTTTGGAATAAAATCGCATTTGATAAAAATTTTGTTCCCGAGGACAAATTTTTTCTCGAGAATATATTTGGAGTAGAATCAAGAATAAAAAAAAACATCGATTCTTTGTTCCCGGGAAAAATTCTAGAATCAAATCTACCTTATTTTTCATTTTTCCTTATCTTTCTTCTTTTATTCTTTTTCCCTCTCTTGTTCTTCAAGTGTCGCCGCCGCCGCCATTGCTGTTTGCCGTTGCCACCACCCGCCGCCGAATGCCATCGATCGCCGACGAGATCGCTAAAGGCTCGCCCAATCGCCGGTGAAGGCCTAAATATAATTAATTAATATAATTTATATGATTTGATAAAATTTTAGAATTGGAATATAGATTTTATGTAGTTACCAAACGCATTTCTATTCTTTTTTTATTCTAAAATCAGAAATTTTGTGCAGTTACTAAACGTGTTCTTTTGCTCAGAAATTATTCCCAGGAACAAAATAAAAAAGAATTATTTATGATTAAAATCTATTCCCAAGAACAGAATCGTTACCAAACACGCATTAAGTCACCAAGTGAGTCTCTCTCTCAAGTGCATTGATTTCAAGATAAAAACTTAATTATACTAATGAGTCAATTAATTCTTTTTCGATACCTAAACTTGTTCATTTCAAGAACATATTTTTCAAGAAATACATATTGACTTTAAACATATCCATGTGAGGTGATCATGCGGTCCACAGTAATTAAAATAACAATTAGTAACCAATGACTCATTAAATAAACTGGAAGGGAAAACAAGAATTTAATGCTAAAAAATAAGAAAAATGTCACTCATACCTAGATTAAAGGGAAACCACAATCAACATGTTGGAAATGCATAATAAGGTGATAATCAAAATAGAAATATGCAAACAATGAACTATATTCGTCTCTAAAAATATACAAATCTTATCGTTAAGCCGTAAGAGTTTGTTCAATTTTGAGTTTTTATCAATGATTTTCATAAATTTTAAGAGAAAAATACTCAAAATTTAATTTAAAAGCTTTTCCTAATCTTCAAGGTAGAATCTTTTAAAGAAAATATCATTTTTTTTAATTTTTTTTTATATCAAATATCTTCTTCAATAAAATAATATGAAAACAACCTCTTCCTTGCAAGGAGACAGATGCCTTATCATCCCTATACCCTATATTCTACGTGAGAACTAGGGTACGGATACGGGTCGAGTTGGGCCCGACCCGAAATCGCTGAACACAGTTCGCGTCTTGGGCCGCGATCCTGTCTAAAGCCTTCGGGCCCACAAGTCTACCTTTCAAATTCCCTTTTCTTCAATCCAGCCCAACCAGCGAGCCTAATTTCAGCTAGCCTAGCCTAGCCTAAAGCCTGACCGGCCCAGCTCCCTATTCGGCTGAACTGAGCCCAAATCCACCTCCTCCTCTCACGAACGCCCGCACATTCCCTATTTTCCGGCCTTCTTCTATTTTTTCTTTTGTTTTCTTTTACTATTTTATTTATTTATTTCTTTTCCACTCTCCTCCTTCCCCGAGAACCCACTGTTCTTGCCGAGAGCATGCCATTCTTCACCGATAATCTGCCGCCGAAACTTCTTTATTGACGTCAATGTCTACCGCCAAAACTACCGGCGAGCGCCACCACCAACCTTATATCTTCATCGCCAATCATGACCCGAGAAGAACAAAAACGCAGATTTGGCTGAGACATTTTGTCGAACATCCGGCGGGCGTCAACTGAGGGGGAACAATGGACCCATTCAAGAGTCAGGTTAAGTCTAGACCTAAGAAAATCAACATTCAGCACTCAAGATCGACGGGAACGGCCCGTCCGTTCTCAGCACGCACATGAGCCAACGAAAGCGAACCTCGGTAACCGGTGCGACTGAAACACGCAAGACAAGGGGGGCTTCGAGCTCACCTAGTTCGGGAGGATTGGCTGGCTGGGTATTGTTCGGCGAGTCGGTGAGAAGGGGATGCTCTCCAGGACGACAACGGGGCACAAGGGTGCTCGAAGGAGGAGAGCCGGCACAAGGGCTCTGCCTCTTCGCTGCGTTCACTGTTCCTCCCGTACCAGCGGTGGTCCAGCCGCGTGAGGGAAAGACAGGAAGAAAGAAAGAAAGAAAGAAAGAAGGCTGGGCTGAAAAGAAAAGAAAAAGGAAGAGGAAGGTTGGGCCGGGCCCGGGTGGAACAGAAAAAGCAAAGGAAAGAAGGGGGCCGGGCAGGCCCAGCCCTGGCCCGGCCCCACTCCGTTTTATTAATAATTAATAATAATATTATTATTTTTAAGACTTTTAGGCCTTGTTTGTTAATGTTTCTTATTTCTGTTTATAAACAAAATTTATGTTTTTTTGTTCCAATGAACAAAAAAAAAAAACGCGTTTGTTTGCGTTTTTATTCCAAATTTATTTTTTGTTTCTAGGAACACATTTGAAAACAAAACAAAAAACAAAGAACAAAATTTAAGAACATATTTTCTCTCTCCTATCTTTTTTTCTCTTTTTTTTTCTTCTTTTCTTTTTTTTTTCTTTGGCCGGTCACCGGCCTCGACCATGGCCGGCGACGCCGTCGAGGGCGCGACCTCGCCGGCGTCGCCGCCCCCTTGGCGTGGCTCGGCCTCGCCTTGGCCGGGCGAGCTCGGGCTCACCGGATTTGGGCGAGCCCGAGCTCGCCCAGCCAAGCGAGGCCGCCGCCCTCGTTGGCGCCGGCCACGCCGAGGCCGACCGAAGAAAAAAGAAAAAAAAAAAAAAGAAAGAAAATAAAATAAAAATATTAAAAAATTAAAAGAAACAAAAAAGAATACAAATTTACCAAACGTATTTTTGTTCATTTTTTATTTCCGAAATAAGTTTTCCAAACGCGTTTTTTTGTTCAAAAATTGTTCTTCGGAACAGAAACATTTTTTTCTATTTATGTTCACTAGAACAATTTTTAAACGAAATGTTACCAAACGTACTAAATTCTATTGATATCAATGCAAATGCTCCTAAAACCTATACGCTCATGCAATTTGAGAAAATTATTTTTTCGTTAGGGGTAAAAAAATCCTAATTTTCAATATAATTAATGAATAATTAAACGGGTCATCAAAATGTAAATCTCAATAGCAGTTCATCCCTATCACATTAGGTTCTCTTAATAAGGAAACTTAAGAAAAAAAAAAAAAAGTACAGGTGGAAGATAAATACCCGTTAGCAAATTTCTCATTCCCATCCATTTAAGTAACTCACTTCTGTAAGGGCTTGTCTCCCTTCCTGAATATCCTTCTCATCAAAACGCTTCTTACGCATATGGAATGCCTCCCCAAATTTTCCCTTTAGATACCGCACATCGAATGGGTTCACTTTGTAAAAAATGGGCAACACCATGTGAGACATGCTCTTCTTGCAATCCATGATACGAACTAGCTCACGGAGGCACCAGTTGCTCGAAGCATAATTTTCGGAAATAATGGGAATCGAAATCTTAGACTGCGTGATGATATCGAGAATCTCTGAATCAAAATCCTCACCAATTTCAAGGTTATTATCGTCCCTAAACACAGAAATCGATGGAGTCCCTACATTGACCAGACCATGATAAAGGTGATTGGTGAATCCTTTGCGGGTGTCTGAGCCTCTAAAGCTCAAGAACACGTCGTATTGATCACTACCAACTCCTATAGGTATCGGAGGGACGGACAAAGGGGCAGATGCTCCCTCAATGCTCTCTAAGTCAGCATTCTTTCTATTTTTCTCCCTTGGTGCTCTATTTTTTTGCGCTCTTTTTCTTTTTCCTTTTATTTTGCTCGGACTTTGCCCTTTCTCCATGGAAATCTGATAGGCAAAAACGGAAAGAGGATGCCTTCCTGCCACACAAGAAGAAGCATATAAGCAAATGAAAAGGCTGGATGAAGAGTACGTGCTTTTTGGGAGAAGAGCATGTGCTTTCTGAACGATTTCAAATCCAAAATGTTTAATGATCGAGTCTTCCTAGGTCGGTGTCTGTCTGTTGATTAATTCAATAGTAAAAGTTATTTGACTTAGAGGAGTGCGATGCCCATCTTTTCTTTCCAATGGACTGCGCCCTCTCGTCAAGGCAACATCATTGGGTTGCATCCGCTCATGGACAAGAAGAAAATGGCTAATCTTCATCTCAAGATGTGTGCCCTATAGTCAAGGCTAATCTTTGGGAGAGCACATGCATTCTGAATGATTGCTAATACTAAAATGTTTAAGGAAGAGAAGGTGCCTTCCTGCTGCACTAAAGGATGTAGATAAACAAGTGAAAAGGCTAGATGGAAAGCACATGAATTCTAAATGATTCCCAATACGCAATGTTTAAAGAATGAATTTTCCTAGGCGGGTGTCTATTGATTAATCCAATATTAAGAGTTGTCGACTTGGAGCAGTGTAATGCACATCTTGTCTTTCCCATGAACCTCATCCTCCATATGCGTACACTTCCCTATTTGTAGAGATTTTTATTAATCGTGTCTTTGATTGGTTGGTTACAAGTTATAAATGTCGCTCATATGTAAAATTGACTAGAGTTAAAATGATGATGCCTACATTCTTTAATGGATATGCCCCTAATGAATGCCAACCCTTAAATTATGTGGTTTTTACTCAATAATAATAAACGAGACTCAAAAAAATAATAATAAAGGTTCGGATGTATTAAGCCCATATGCACTAAGATCCTCTAAGAAATTTTCCACATTTGCTCCAATCATACCTTTGATAAATGGTCCAATCTAAGCATCTATTTGAAAGCACATGTGTATATATTTATCTTTGCCTTCATCAAGGCCTGATTACTGATATTCATAAAATCTAATATCAAATCTTTCGTAATCAATTAAAAAGGAAACAAATTATGGAAATTGCATGATTTGTAAGTCGTTAAATAAGAAATTGTCATTTAAAAATTAGAAAAGTGAAGTGCCGAAATGGTGATCCCTCTCTAAGCATTTTTGTCAATTGGCACTGTTTGTTTCAAGAAAAATATTTTTCTCATTTTCCAGCGTTTGGTTCGCTTAAAAAATGAGTCAATGGAAATTGTTTAATGATTTCCTCTTTGAAAAAGCCAAAAATATCTTCCAAAACATGATAGGTATCAGCACTTAGACCTAAAGCTCTACACTTGAACATGGGAACCCCAACATTGGTTTTGGGGCATTCAGGGACTAGATCTTCGATGCCCTGGCTTGAACCCCTAGTGTTTGTGCCTGATGCTTGGCACTCGAGCTCGGTCCATAAAGGCCCGAGTCCACAAAGGCCACGTGCGGGTCTTCAGTGGTCGAGCTCAGGTTCTCGATTAATAAAATTCTCATTCTTATAAAAATATTTTTTTAAAAAAAAAAATTTTAATTTTTTTAATTGAATTTTCAATTTTCTTTTTCTTTTTGCTTCTTCCTTGGCCGGTCGCCGACCAAGGTGATAGCCGGTGAACAGCCACAGGTGAGGGGCGAGCTTGTCGATTTGGCGGCAGCCTCCGGCGATCTCATCCCTCGCTTGTAGTTGGCCGAGGAGGAAGGAGAAAGATAAAAATCAAAATCAAAATAAAGAATAATAAAAAAATTTGTATTTTTGGTAAATTTTCACCTGGAAATCAATTTCATACCAAACAACAGAAAATATTTTATAGTTCATTTTCACGTATTAACCAAACACTATAAAATCTTGTCATTTTCCCAAAAAAAAAAAATTCCTGAAAACATTTTTCAAAAATACTACGTTTCCAACGAAATAGACGGATCCCATACATACATAAAAGTCAAGCCTTTGTTGCAAGACATTAAATCACGTGGAGAGCACATGTTATGAGGAGTTTGTCTAGTCCATTCTCCAAGAATAAGGTCTAGGTAAAAATTGCCTGTATGTTAAACTACTTTAGAAGATTTGGACTAAACATAAAGATGTCACCTACTTCACATGAAGTTCATGATGTGTCCTAGAAAAGAAATAATACGTTGGGGACCAGAAATTGAGTTTTGCAGTAAATATTCCATGGGTGTAATAATTTAGAATTTTTGTAACACAAAATTAATATGGGGTAATGTGATATGGCTATAGCAGTTTAAGATTTTCTGTGATGCAAAGATTAGTTTAAGCTAATTATGTGATGGATGTATTATTTTGGGATTTTGATGGTATTAGCCCTTTAGCAGCCACCCACTTCCTCAATAGACAAAAAGACCCCAAAACACAGTACTTCAGCCGATTATTCCGATAATAAAGGAAAGAATCAATAGAAACAACATGCCAATGAGAGATGAAAAAGCAGTTACCTTTGACGAGCAGAGATGCGAAGAGAGGTGTGAGATCAGAGAACAAAGAACCTAAACAAGCCCGGGCGATAACTTTCAAGTGGGAAAAGATCAAAGGGAGCGATTGAGCACCAATCGGTATACAGTAGGCTCAAATTGTCTTGAGAGAGAGAGAGAGAGAGAGAGAGAGAGGGGGGGGTTGAATGTGAGAGGCAGAGTGAGAGATGAGAGATGGAGAGGTCGCAGTTATATTGTTGATTGATTGGCAGTAGTCTTAGGTCAGCACTTTCAACACCTATGAAGTATGGACACAGTTCCGGGTGCTCCCGTGTTGTGTTTGACATGCTTGGACACGCTTCGTCTTTTATTTATTATTTGGAGGAGCAATTTGTTCGCATAAGTCACAATGCCAAATTCATCTTAGGTCAAAAACTTTCAACACCTATGAAGCATGGACACGTTCCGGGTGTTTCCGTGTCGTGTTTGACATGCTTGGACACTCGATCAACACGTGTCAAAAAGTCAACTCTTCCCAACATGAGTATCCGAAATTACGAGAGGCATGGTGGGTTTCTTGGGTAGGTCTGCAAGTGCGAAGAGATAGAGAATTGTTGAAGAAGGCGATGGAGGGTGGAGGCGAGGGCGAAGGAGCAAAGGCGAGGTCGCAAGTGATGGCAAGGTCACGAGCGATGGCGAGGCCGCAAATGCAAGGGAGGGCTAGAGGAAGAGCAAAGATTGAGATGACCAAAAGGGCTACGAGAGACAACTGAGAGAGAGCATAGATCGAGAGGAAGAGGATTGGGCAAGGAGGAGAAGTCTAGGAGAAGGAGGAGGCGGCTAGGGTTTGGGTTTCCAAGGAAGAGCGGGAAAAAAAATGGGGATGTTGTGCAAGGAGGAGGAGCCTAGGAGGAGGAGGGGGCAGCTAGGGTTTGCGTTTCTAAGGTTCCTCTTTAAGTTTTAGGAAGAAGAGCACCAAAAAAAAAAAAATGGGGATGCTCATCCAATTTGGCAGGATTTTTTCCTTTTTCTTTTCCGTTTGGAGAGAGGAGAGGGCGGAGGGTGATTTCAAGAAAAGATGTGACAGGCAGTGCTGAGGAAGAAACAAGAGGGGGAAATTTATTGGGCGGGTTAAAAAGTGATTTCATGAAATAAAATGACTGAATGTATGATAAATTCTGGTCACCGTAGAAGATCATAGATTTATGTAAATTATTGACTCTGGTCTCTACTTTTGTTAAAGTCAGAAACATGTCTCCAAACATGGATATGTATTTCCTATAAATATGTCTTTCCAATTTCCTATAATATTATTAATGTAAATTCATTCTAGTTTTTATTATTATTTATTTATGAATTTGTCATGTATATATATAAATATTTATTTAATATACAATATGTCCTAACATGTTAGAATTTTTTATTTTTTAAGAAATGATGTGTCGGCGTGTCGGGTCGTATCGTGTCGTTTTATGTCGCGTGTTTGTGTTAATGCTACATAGTTCGACACTATATACATACAAGTCGTATCTTTGTCATAAGTTGTTATGACTTGGATGCCCCACTTTATGACGAGTTTCTCTAATTCAGTCCATAAAGATGAGGTCTTCCTAGAATTTGCTTGCACATTAAACTACTTTAGATGATTTGGACTAAAATAAAAGAAGTCGCCTACTTCAAACGAAGTTCATGATGTGTCCTAGAAAAACAATAATACATTGGGGACCATCTCATGGTAGAACAGTCTACATGAGAGCATTTTAAATTAATCTTTAAAATTGATTTGTGGAAGAAGAATTTTAACCAAACTAAATTAGCGGGACACTCGAGGGACATTGCTGTTGTCCACAACTAATGACAGATATCAATGCAATTGTCAAATATATAATGAACAAACAAAAAGGCAATGCATATACCCAAAATCGCGTGCGACTCCGGTCAAGAATGGTTGGTGCCTTACCTTTTTCTAAAAGTGTCTCATGCAATCACATAAATCACACGATTTAAACTTTTTTATTGCTACAGAATTTAATTAATTAGTAATTGATCGACTAGGAGCAGATTGAGTTGGAAATGTGAGGTAGAGATGATCAAATGGATGTTATACATATTATGTTTATTCCACGCTGGCTCCACATGCTAACAATTCCATGCAAAACAATCTACTTTAAATCAATATGATATTACCGAGATATTCTTCTCAAACTTTCAAAAGTAAATAATCGATTGATATATAGATCTATAATTTGTTAGATGGCACCAAATGAAGGAACCGATGCTCCCTCGGTGCTCACTTTTCTGCACTCTTTTTTCATTTTCTTGAGATGATAGAAAGTAAGCATGGAGAGAAGAATCAGCGCGACAAGCTCTACAAAGGAACGACCAGAAGCGAAATGGTGCATCCCTTTGTTTGCTTTGCTCGGACTTTGCCCTTTCCCCATGGAAATCTGACGGGCAAGAATGAAGAGAGGCTGCATTGCTGCTGCACGAAAAGATGTACATAAACAAATGACAAGGCTGGGTGGAGAGCATTTGCTTTTTGAACAATTCCATATTCAAAATGCCAAATGAATGAGTGTTTCGATGACATGGAGCCTAAATAGCATCGACACACGACACGACACGACAAGACATGACACGACACGTCGACATATCATTTCTCAAATATAGAGAATTCGATACGTTGTGATATATTATATATTAAATAAATATTTTTATTTTTTAATTAATTTGATTCAAATTCATAAATGATTAATTAATTAAAAAACCTATAATGAATTTACACTAATAATATTAATAAATCAATTCATTTGACATTCGAAAGACATATTAATAGTTAATGCGGATCCATGTTTGAAAACATGTTTTTAATTTTAATAAAAGTTATTGATGAAACTAATGACTAATAAGAAATTAGAATCAATTTATTTAAATAAATCCATTATCTTATTCATCATTATTCAAAATTTAATACTTTTATTTTTCGAAATTAATTTTTAATCACATTTATTTATTTTTCCGATTAAAAAAAAAAATCCCCGCTAGGGTCCACTGCCACTTCCTTCTTTCCCACGTCCATTTCCCCCTAATCCCAAAATTTATTTTTCTTTCCCTCCCCCACCACCTGAGAGATAGGTTGTCACTTCCCCTCCCCCAAATTAAAAGTCACGCCATCACTATGGCCAATCAGAGTCCCCCTTTTTTATTATTTTTTAGTTTCCTTATCAAAAACCCTAGTCAGCGCCTTATTTTTCGGCACGACTCCCTTCCTCTCCTCTTCCTCTCAATCCTTCTCCTCCTTCTCCTCACCGCACGACCCCCTACCTCTCTTTTTTTCGAAATTATGTTTCATGGCGATTGCTATTTCGTCAAAGAAGAGATCACCCTCCTTGTTCGCCGGTCAATCGACATCTTATATAGAAATGAAAGGGTTCATTGCTTCACAAGTAATCCCCAGCGTACAACGCACCCGTCCCATATCTGAAAACTCGGAAGAATTCCCGAAGACTTCAGCAACCCTCCGATCTTGTTATATCGATGGTGCGAGATCGGCTCTTCCGCTATAAGTGATAGAATAGAGCGTCGGTTAACCTATCTCTTCAAATGTCTTCTTCGACAAATTTATAAAAAGAAAAACAGAAGTGGTGATCGTCACTCATGAGCCATGGTTTTGCTCACCCCATTTTTAATACCAAATTAGGTTCCGAGAATGAGAAGCTTAATCGGATCACGAGGAGAGCAATTTGGGGCGGCATGCAACACTATTTTAGATTACTCAAGTGAAGGCTATCAAAATGGGATTTTATGAAACTTTCGTTTTGATTAATTCACATCACTCTGAACTTTGATTTTATGCTTGACCGACAAAAGGATTTATTAAATTAAAATAGAGGACGGTATTCCCTAAGTTCTGAGTATGGATTTAGAGTGTGACGCTGTAAATTAAATTCATTTAGCTCTATATTAAATTAATATAGAGGACAGTATTCCCTAATTTTTTTTTTTTTAAATGTTAATCTCTTTTAGCTCTTTTTTTGTGGTTTTACGGCATAAGGGCCACTTTTGGCAATTGATTTTGTCAGTTTGATTTTCTGGTTGACAAAATCCTGGAATCGGAATGAGTGGTCAGGAGGTCTCCGTTGCTCTGGGTCCCTTCTTAGCATTTTTCTGTCCTTAATTTACTTTAACAATCGAAATATTATTTACTAAGTATTGCTCAACGAGAGCCTAGCGAGTACTTTCTAAAGAATTCACTTTCACAATTCATTTGCAGAGACATATATAAATAGATAAAAGAGGTAATACCAAGCATGCGGAAGAAATCCAATGTGTGATTGACAATCCTATTCTCGACGAATAGGTGGTTCAACATAGAATAGCAATTACTTATCTGATTCGCGCATGCATAAAAACTGCTTTAAGCATGTGGCCTCGCATGCATTTTGAATGCCTAACGACTTGCGACTTATCCGGTCTCAATGATGAATGGAAGCAGACCGGAATATCCAAGAAGCTTCTTGATGATGCAATTGAATTTAGATTCTATTTGTTTCGCAAAAAATGAATGATTTGAAAAATATTTCCTAAAAATGATTGTTTGTATTGCTTGCAAAAATGAATAAGCGAAAAATATTCTCATCATCAACGAAAATATATAAACATAAAATTATTGTCGACAATGAAAATGTTTTTCATTGAGTAATTATTTTAAAATATACAAATTATCATTTTGAGAAAAATATTTTCAAAATCATGTATTTTTGCAAAATAAATAAAGCATTAGTGCTCAGTCTGAAAGAAACGTTATGAAAAGGAATGTACCAATCTTGCTTTGCCCAATAGTGGAAGCCATTGTCATTTAGTGATGATATATCAAGAACGATTCAAGTTCTATTTGATGGATTTGAAAGAGCGTGACCTCAAGTCCCATACCTGACCCCTTCAAGACTATTAAATTCTTACCATTAATTATTTGACTCAAGCTTACCCTCGCAGCCCGTTAACAATATTATGGTTACATTTTATAAGAAGTTATTTTCTTTCTCGGAGTTGTTGGCTAATCCCTACACTACGAGAAAAAGGAGATGGGAGACTTTTCCCGGGGACCGTCGCCCAACTCATAGAGGACGACTTTGAGACCCGTCCCGTAAGACCACCGCTAGGGACGGCCAGACGTCTTCGGAGGATCCTTCATAATTTGCTTCCTCTGTTGAAATATGGAACGGGAGAAGGCTATTGCGGTCGTTGTTTCACTATATCTGAGGCGGTCTGACCATTCCCACAAGAGTATCTCCCTCTCAATCGTTCTTTGGAGACCACGGAGCAGTCCCTAAAAGCCTGAATTGTTTTCACTCCCAAATTAATCTCTAGTATATCTTCCCTGCTAAAGGAATAAGACTGATTAAATTGGCGTAACGCAGAAATTTGAAATAAGTTCCATGGTATAGTCATTAGTATCTCAAATCAACAAGAGTAGGAAAAAATAGGCAAATTCCTCACATCAACGTGCACAGGTATAATAAGTGAGTGCACTTTACAACTGCTGAAAACGAATTGAGATATTCAAAGAGTCTGCTATAGCCTAGATTGCAGAGACTTGTGTGCGGCTCGAATGACTCCCGTCACTGTTGGCGCAGATGAACGAAACGCTTATATCAACGAACTGCAATGACGACCCACGCCATTGCGGGTGCCCGGTAATGTTTGTCTGCAGCACCAGCCTTCTTGCTGGCCTTTGTGGTTGGTCATGAAAGAGAATCAAATCTCAAGGTCGTGGGCTTGAGGCATGGTGAGGGAGAGGAGCAATGTCAGTCCGCATCACTCCTAAATAACGATTTTAATGCAGCATGTCTGGCCGACCTACAGAAGCATGATTTAGATTAATGCATGAAATCAATAACCATAATGTCGGTTGGTAAAGGAGTCGGGGACTTGCCTAAGAACTGTTCTTTATAATTCTAAATGAGTAATCACAGAAGCAATATATAAGATAATTAGCATGACAAGCGATTGGGAGATAAAAATGTCTTTAAGACAAGCACATGCGTGATTTTGAGTTCTTATTGCGTGCTCCTTATTTTCATGAAACAAAAACTAGTAAACCCTATATCACAATAAGAAGCATCACACATTATAGACATTAGCACATGCATTACACAAGCAATCAATAGATTTCATCAGCTTCACTATAGATTTCAGATACTCCTTTAACTACATATTCTGGACCTTCATCAAGACTCAAGGGTTATTCATTATTGCGCATAGTCAATTACATCCAAAACCAGAAGTTCCATTGTCCTACATTTATCATTAGAAGTAGGAATGATTGCTGTGACAATCAGAGGAGAATACCAACTAGTATGCAAAAAGGTGAAAAGCCAGAAGCAATTCAAGGCGCAGACGTAATGTCACGTTTCATTGTCATAGATGCTCTACCTCTGGTGATGATATAGGTGTGTCATCCGCTGCTATAGTAGGTCCTCCAAAAATAAATTAAGTCCTCAGGAATAGCAAAGAATGTGCAGATTAAAGAATGGCTTTAGCCAAGAGAATTCTTCAGACTTTGAGCATTTTAAGCTCAGCTAGCAAGATCGATCCCTAGCTGAGCTTCATCTGGAGTTTACAAATTTTCAAGCTCAGTGAAACCATATACCCTGAAGTCTCTCATGAACGTTATGACTTCTGAACAATGGAAAATTCTGCTCCTACTCCCATCATCTTTCACCACCAACACTGCATCATCATAGATTCATGACAAAAATTTCACAAAACAAAAAATATAAGTAAAGTAACCATATGAAAGGTCAACATGCAATCTGGTTGAATAGAGAAAATGTGGATAAAAAATATAGATTGAAAGAGAAGCAAAGCATATCTTCACCTACTCATGGAAATTGATTGTCATTGCCACAACAATGACTGACAAAAAGAAAATTGGCTCCGCAGAGAGACGCTAGTGGTCCTGCATATTCTAAACAGAAAGAGTAGAGAAAAGATCAGAAGGATTGATTGAAAAATTAGAACAATGTGCATCTGTCTCAATCAGACGAGAAGATACCTTATCTACAAGGAAAAGAATTCGTGTTACCACCAACAGATACCTTATCTAGATCCAGATAGATCATCCAGGACAAACCTTAAAAGAATATCCGAAAACAAAGGGTTACGAGAAATGCATTCAACAATACTATGGTGATATAAGAAAGTGTCTTCAGGTTATATATAAATGTTGGAGAAAAACATTCTACCGCCAGTCCGAGTGCAGCAGCAGGTGCAGATGGTGGATCATTCAGTCTCCATCTGCATTATGGAGTAAACTTTTAAAAGGAATTTATTTTGCCAACACCAATTTCTAGCATGCGGGGAAAGGAACTAGACCATCCCGGGGTTGGCAGAGCCTGATCATGGGTAGGGATGCCATTTCTAAGTCGACTATGTGGTCTGTAGGTAATGGCAAATCCATTAACGTGAGGGAGGACAAGTGATTACCATCAGGGGTCACTGGAGGCCCAGCAAATCGCGATGACCCAGTGCTTGTTGCTGATCTTATAGACAAAAATGTGCCTAAATGGGATGAGCAAACACGTGGGCGACTGTCCGACGACAGAGTAGTGAAGGAGATAACATCTATTCCTTTACCGAAGGAGACTGGGGCTGATAGAATGGTCTGGACAGGGATGAATTCTGTCCTTAACATATCCCTCTAATATCACTCCTTTCTCGGCTAATCAATTCTTTAATTGCAAGTTATTGATGAACAATAAGCATGCAAGTTTGTCCTTTGGTTACTTTGCTCTAGTTAAAAAGTGGAGCCAGTAGTGATCGTTATAAAAATGGCCAACCAATTGCTTGCCCTTTAGCCATTAGTAACTTTATTATTGATATTACAATCACCAAAATTCGCATCCGAATAAGCATGAAGAGCAAAAGATGAATTCCTTGAATGCCATGCTTTTAAAGATGGTGTATCTTCAAAATATCTGAAATATGTTTGAATGGCGATCATTATATCAAACATTTGGTTTGCGTAAATATAAAGAGAGTAGGGAAGAAAGATGCTCAACCAATTTAAAGGGTTTGGTTGAAACTGGCACTTACTTCACTCTTAAGACAGTTTTACTATACTAGAATACTCGCACAAATGTTAATTTAACAGAGCCAATACTCCCCACAAACACAATGTGCTCTTTTATAAAGAATTTCTCCAACAAGTGTGATCTCACAATAAGTTAATTTACAAAGTGAATTAGAGAGAGTTTCAGTATTTTTGATGTACCCACATGCCCAAGACAAGGTTTACCTTATTTGTATGGAAAACAAACTCAACTGTCGCTACAAACACTTCAAAAGGTTAGTTTTTCGACTGTTGAGAATTCCGGTGTCTATAAAAATTGTTCTTACACCTACTGGATTCGGCGGGCAAAACTTAGATTTGAACTGTAGAGCCATGTTTTCGACCATTACTTGGCCGGGTACCAGACATGTTTTCAAATAGGGACAGTTGCCAACCTAAACGTACTCGTAGAAAACGTATCCAAATAGTTTGTAACAATCACAAATATACAAAAGTGAGTTTTGGTATCATCAAAAATTAGTTAGGATTAATAGTGACAACTTGTAAATGAAAGGTTCAAGTAAAGATCAGGTATGATTACCGAAAATTAGATCTTAAAAATGTAACTTTTTGACAGTCTAATCTATTATATGAATCAGGGAAAATAGAATTTAGTATGTTAATATAACTACTGAGGGTTCTGTGGTGGCTTGTGTGAGGTTCATTTTCACTAATGAGTAATGATCTAGAATATTATGATAGAAGAGCAAGAATATGACTATACTACAATTTTTTTTTTTTTTTGATAAAATCAGGTTCTGGAACCTTTAGCTTCCGTTATATCTTATTATATGAATTTTTGCTTTTGTACTTTTGGATTCAAGGGAAGTGATCACACCAAGCATTCATATGATTTAAGTGAAATTTATTCCTAGTGAAAGGGTCAAATTAGCTAACAGAATCTTCGCATGATTACACAATGTCAAATAAAATTGGCTTGTTTTTTAAACAACAGTGGAAAATCCTATCAGCAAGGCCACCATTAGCTAGATATTTTCAATAAATAAATTTATTCTATTGGGAACTTAAAGAATAGGTGTATGGCGATGAAGAAACAATTACATAGGCCCTTACGATTGTGTTTTTGTCTTATACGAAACATAGCTTAAAAAAACAGAAGAATTTGTCTTTTTCCACACATTGCGAGAAAGGAGACTCTTTAAGGCATGCTCATGTAAATTATTGTTCACCAATCCAAACTTGTCCTTATTAGATAAGAAGGCTTCGAGGAAATCGTCTTCGTTGAAGGACCACACCACACCATAATTGTTTCCTTGTTTTGTTTCTATTTGTCCGATGTTTACTTGGCCCTTAAAGACTATCATCATGTAAAAATTAATTTCTAGTATGAACACCTGGACTCTAACATAAGTATCAATTCTTTGAGAATATCTATTAGCAAATGACCAATTTGAGACCATATTTCTCTTTTTCGGTGAAGATTGACCATAACATTACTTGGTTCGAAAATTTCCTTGTGCTGTCCAAATTTTACCCTCCTGCGAGTTCCAATTGCAAAGATATTGCTATTTTTTTAGTTGCTTGTGCTTCATAACTCTTTTCTTGGTGAAACATTTCTCTAGCCTAGGGAGTTCTGGGATCCCATATACTTTCGAAGTGTGTCAAGAGATTAAATTTTTTTTTCCACATTTTGACCCCCAATAGATTACACTGCGGATTTGTTCAACTTTCAAGAATCATAAACACGAATTTTTCTATTTCTCTTCCTAAAAAAACACCATCAAAGATGTGTATAAAGTCTGCCCGATGATTAGGCCAGCCTTGAGTTGGAAAAAGGAATAAGAAAGAAATGAAAAATAAAGAGAAAAGACAAGAAAATGATAAAAGAATAAAAATTTCACAAAAATTAAAAGATTCGCAAAAATTATTCATATCAACGATGGCTAGAATCTATATCAGTAACTTCCTATCAAAATTAGCCAGAAGGACTAGAATGACTATGTTGACAAAACATCAAGAGATTTAGGACTGAATTAATCGTCGTATATTAAATTTAGGATTTCTTTAGTAATTTTGCCCCAACTTACGTTTTAACTATAGATAACTTATAAGACCAAAGAGGCCAAAACAGTATTGTGTGTACAATAAAAGTAGTTTCATGGCTTGCTATACTTGAGTTGAGGAAACTTATGGGAGAAAATGTCAACATTTCACGTTTTTCTTTCTGCACAAAATTTTAAAATTTTCTGCAGACTCCACAAAACCTTCATTTTCTCCATTTTCTCCATTTTCCTTTGTTTCCCAAACATTTGAAAAAGTGACTACCATCACTAATAAACGGAGGCTAACCAACCATTGCCAATTGATACATGACCTCATCTATCTTTTAAGAATCATATAATACTTCTTATTAACACCTAAATTTTGATTAGGTGCTTTAAATTAAATTCGGCTGCACCTAAATTTTGACTAGGTGCTTTAAATTAAATTCGGCTGCACCAAGGGCGGTCGGGATGCCGAGAACCACCGGCTGAAACTCCGTCGACCGGCACCCCTCCGACGAAGGCCGAAGACCACACGCCGAGAGGGATCACCGGCAGCAAACTCCGAGCACTTCCCCCGGGAGACATCAGGGGAGGACCGAGAGTGAGCAAGCCGGCGATCTGAGGTCGGCTAGAGAGGGAGGTCCAGATCTGAGGGCGAAGGAAGAGAGGGGTCGAGATCTGAGGGCAGATCTGGAGATCCGAGAGAGAGAGAGAGTCGCAAGGGCCAGATCTGAGGGGGAAAGGGCGAGGTTCAGCCACCGACGACGCTGCCCGTTCGCTTTCCTCCAGTCGCCGCCCGTTCTCGCAACCCTCGACGCCGTCCCCAACAACCAGCCGCAACGCTTGCCGTGCTGGACCGCCGCTGCTCCCCACGCTGCCACCGTTTCGTCCCCCGACGCCGTCCCCGTGTTGAGCTGTGCCGCCGCCCCCCCCCCCGACGCCGTCGTTGCGACCAAGCCCCAGGCTAGCCGCCTCGAGCTGTGCCGCCGTCCCCCCGACGCCGTCACTGCGACCAAGCCCCAGGCCAGCCGCCTCGAGCTGCGCTGCCGCCCCTAACGCCATTGTCCCTGCCACTGTGACCAAGCCCCAGGCTAGCCGCCGCCGCCGCTCGTCGCTGCCGTCTCCGTCGGGTGTCGCGGATGAGAGACGAAAGGGGCAAAGAAGGTTGCGGCCGCGAATCGGGTCAGAATGCGGGTCAGATGACCCGACTAGCCTTGACCGGGTAGGGTTTTTGACCCATCCGGGTCAACTGGGTCCGATTGTGTGTGGGCTGAGCTTACGTGGGCCTTGGAGGATGTGGGCCTGGAGTTTTTTTTAAAAGCTTTAGGAGAAGCTCGGGCTGGGCCTGCGCTTCGGGCCCATTCTGGCCAGCCATGGGCGACCTGGGTCGGTCCCAACCCGGGGATCCGACCCGGGTTGTTTTTTTAATACTATAATAATAAAAATAATATTTTTTTTCAGAAAAAATAAAAAAATCCAACAATTTTTCAAAAAATAAGAAAAAAGCCAAAAAATGATTTCTATTTTAAAAAAAATGATAAAAAAATCCAAAATGTTTTTTAGGCTAAAAATAGAAAAAAAAATCAAAAATGTTTTTCTTCACAAATGCATGGAAAATTCGTTGAAAAATCCAAAAAGCTTTAGGGTTTAAATAAGATTAGGTACTAGAAGGGCATTAGTAATTAACTAGTGTAATCAAGTCCCCGATCTTAATTTCTCTGGCTGCGCATTAGTGAAATATTTCTCTCAATATTTTAATTGGGTTTCTAATCGACCTACCCAAAATTGATTAGTGGCGGCTCATTTTTAAAATTAATTTACAGACCAAAAACTCAAATCATAAGTCGTGAATTAATGGGTTAGAGAGAGCCCGGGCTAAGCCCTAATAGACTTAGTAAGCCATTAGCCTCCCCCGGCACCCCCCTAACCGGGTGTCGAAAAAAAGAGGTCGTGACACTTCTTTATGTTCAAAACTATCCGACCGCATTTTTTTCATCTCATACGTTCACTTAATAAAGGAACCTTTCAAATTTTACCTACTAACGCCGAAAAAGAGAAAAGCCAAATCTTCGGTGGGCCGTAGATAGGTGCGTATTGTAGACTTTCAATAAGCTTCACATGAGTTTGTACTGTCAAATAAAATAGGCTTGATATCAATTACGACAATAATTGAAGTTCCTATCTATGAGCCGTCCATTAGGTAGATGCTTTCAAACTGAGTAATTAATTAATTAAATCAAATTATTGTACACACTAGTGTGAGGAAATGTGTATCGCGATGCAGAAATTATTACATGGGCCCTACGATTATGTTTTGTCTTGTACTAACCATCGCATTAAAAAAGGAATATTAGTCTTTTTCCACATTTTTGAGCGAGAAAGGGGAATCTTATGGCGTGCTCATGTAAATTATTGCTCACCAATCAAAACTTGTACTTATTAGATAGGAATGGTTCAAGGAAAACGTCTTACTTTATGGGACCACACTACTCCATAATTTTCGTAAGTATCAAAAAAGTTCTACACATATTGTATTAGTATTAATTCAATTATAAACCTTTCAATTGAGTAAATGTAGTCCTAAATATTTTCACATTATTACCAATTCAATGTATTCGGTCAATTTAGATTGGAAATTACCAACGTAGATGTTGACACTAACGTGAGAAAATGTGTATGACGATAAAAAAATAATTTACTAACCATTACATTAAAAATGGAATATCAGTCTCTTTCCACACATTTGTGAGCAAGAAAGGGGAATCCTATGCCGTGCTTATGTAAATTATTGCTCACTAATAAAAACTTGTCCTTATTAGAGGGGATGCACTCGAGGAAAACGTTTTACTTTACGGGACACACCGCTCCATAATTTTCACAAAGCTCGGTTATCAAGGAATAATGGTTTTTGGTTGAGTGGAAGGAAACAACTCAGAAGACCCTGACCACAATTTTGCTAGTAATGGAGATGATTACGTGGATCTTATAGAATAATATCATTTTAAAATTAATTTCTTCTATAAACATCTGGAAACTATTATACTTAAGTGTGGATTATATTAAAAAGTCTTTCAGCGAAAGACCAATCTGAGACCCTATTTCTCTCTTTTGTTATTATCATAGATATGGGGTTCGACACCCGCACTTTGTAAAGAGATAAAGAAAAAGCTTGAGAGTTAAAGATAGGATAGATAAAAAAAATAAAAATTCCTTAGTTGCAAATTATTGATGAACAATGGGCATGCAAGCTTGTCCTTTAGCAACTTTGCTCTAGTAAAAAAGTGAAGTTAGTAGTACTCATTATCAAAATGGCAAGCAATTGCGTCCCATTTAACCAATAGTAACTTTGCTTTGATTTTACAATCAACCGAAATTGGCATCCCAGCAAGCATGAAGAGCAAAAGATGAATTCCTTGAATACAACATTTCCAAAGATGGTGTATCTTCAAAATATCTGAAAAGACGTTTAAATTGTGATCGATGTATCAAACATTTGGTCAGCGTAAATAAATATAAATAGAGTAGGGAAGAAAGATGCTCAACCAAGACATAGTGTTGAGGCCCAAACTAGTGCTTTCTTTACTCCTTTCATTGTTCTACTATACTTGAAATCTTGTACAAGGGTTGGTTTAATGGAGCCAATACTCCTCTACAAACATGGTGTGCTCTTTTATAAAGACTTTCTCTGACAAGTTTGATCTCACAAGAAGTTGATTTGCAATGTGAACACAAGAGGGTTTCTGTATTTTGACGCACACATGCGCCCAAGACAATGGGTTCCCTATTTATATGGAAAACAAACTCATTTAGGCGTTACTTACACTTCAAACGGCTAGATTTTCGACAGTTGAGGATTCCAGATGTCCGTAAAACGGGTCGGACACCTGCTGGATTGGGCGGGCGAAATTTATATTTGAACTGCAAAGTCAAATATTCGACTATTACTTGGTCGGCTACCGGATCTTTTTTCAGATAGGAACAGGTTTTCTTTAACCCCAGCGAACCTCCACAAACTTGTAAAAAACAAATCCATATAGTTTGCACGAATTACAATATACAAAAGTGAGTTTTGGAATCATCACAATTAAGTTAGGGTTAATGGTGATGACTTGTAAATCAAAAGGTGCAACTAAAGATCAAGTATGATTACCAAACAAATTAGACATGATAAATCTAGCTTTTTAACAATCTAATCTTTTATATGAGTTGGGGAAAATAAAATCTAGTATTTTAAAATGACCAACGGGCGTTTCATGGTGGCTTGTGTGAGCTTCATCTTCACTAATGAGTAATGTTACTAGAAAAAAAAATGATAGAACAGCGAGGATATGACTACAATACAAAATTCAATCATAAAATCAGGTTTCGAATCTTTAGCTTCTATTATCTTATTATATGAATTATTGACTTTCAAGTTTTTTTTTTTTTTTTTTTTTTTTGCTTTGTTCTTGTTCCTGTCTATTTGGATTCAAAGAAAGTGATCATACTAAAAACTCCATTCGTTTGACGGAAAATAACTTCCGGGAAAATGTTTTCCAGATTTTCTGACATTTATTTCACGGAAAATGAATGGGAAAACGTTTTTCACTATTGAAAAAACACCTTCAAAAGTGGGAAAAACATTTTTCCCTTTTGAAGGTATTTTTTTTTCAACCTCACTTTCTTTCACCAAATACATTTTTTTATGAGAATCACTGAATTGATACATGGAATTCTCCCTCTCACATCTGAGTTAATTCAAGGCCAACCGTTGCCAATTGATACATGAAATTCTCTTATGAGAATCACTGAATACTTGTTATTAACCCAAATGTCAAGTGTGGCATTCTTTCACCTCATATGTACACTAAACAAAGGAAATACTTTAAAATGTATTTAATAATGCCAAAAGAAAAGCAAAATCTTCAACAGACAAAGCAAAATCTTCAGTGGGCCATAAATTGGTTTTTATTGGCGACTTTAAAGCATTTCTTCTTTTCCCCCTTTTTTGTTTGTTTTTGGAAGGGAAGTGATCACACCGAGCACTCCGATGATTCAAATTTATTTATTGTGAAAAGGGCCCGATTAACCAAGAGAGTCTTCATATGAATCCATATAGTCAAATAAATTAGGCTTGTTATAATTATGACAATAGTGGAAGTTCCTAACTATGATATGTCCATTAGCTGGATATTTTCAAAGATAAGACTATTTAATTAATAAAGTATGGTGATGAAGAAACTTTTACTTAGGACCGTAGGATTATGTTTTGTCTTGTACTAATCATAGCTTAAACAAAAGAAAAATTAGTCTCTTTCCACACATTTGTAAGTGAGAGGGGAATCTTGTGGCATGTTCATGTAAATTATTGCTTGTTAATCAGAACTTGTCTTAGTTTATGGGACACCAAAATTTCCACAAAGCAAGGTCATGAGAGAGCAATGCCTTTCGGTTGAGCTGAAGAAAATAATTTGAAGCATGCTATTCAATCGCTTCCAAAAGTTGCCAGTAAATGAGAAGATTACTTGGCTCCTAAAGGATGGCATCATTTAAAAGTTAATTTCCAGTATGAACACCTTGACTTGAACATGAGTATCGATTCTTTTTTGGCTGAAGACCTAAGTGTTTATTAAAATGTCTGTTAGCAACAAGACCAATTATTTGAGAACGTTTATTAGCAAAAGACCAATTTGAGACCATATTTCTTCTATCATTGAAGGTTGGCCATAGCATAATTGGTTTGAAAGTTTGCTTATGCTATCCAATTTGCCCTCCTACAAGTTCCAATTTCAAAAATATTGTGATTATTTGACTCAGTTATGCTTTGTAAGTCTCTTTCTTGATGAAATGTTTCTCTAACGTATCGATCACTGGTATTGCATATACTTTCAAAAAATTCGATAAATGAAGATTTTGTTCACATTTGATCCCCAATGGATTACTCTATGGATTTATTGAACTTTTAGGAAACATGACATGAACTTTCCTATATCTCTTCAAACAAAAACATTTTTAAAAGTATTTGAGCATGTTACATGGGTTAATCGATTTTAAATGTTCGGCTATCCCAATAAAAAGAAATTTGATAAAGAAAAGTAAGAATTTTCACCTTCTTTTATTTAGGACAAGAAAGATTCCCCCAGAGGCCGTAAAATATTGTATTAACGTCATAAAAACAGCAAGTATGTATATACACTAGAGGGAAAAATATATTCCCACCTTTCAACTGTCCTAAAACAAGCACAAGCCATCGACCGATCTTTCAACCCTGACGACAACCCCAATGACCAATCTCTCACCTATGTCTCGCCCCTCTGATTGCCCACCCTAACCCTAACCTTGTAGATTCAAATATGAAGTGCATCGGCAGTAGCTTCTTTGTATCTTCTAAAACCGTCAAATCAGTGCTCCCTATTGTAGGTTTTCGATTCACAAATTTTCTTCCCTTCAATCGTTCCTCTTTTTCACTTTGGCCATGAGGTTGGTGAATCTTTCCTTGTAGCACTGATGTACTATTATATGTAGACTTATAATCTTAGTTCGACATTGAAAAAGCTGGCTCCGATACCATAAATGGGTTATGAGGAATAAGGATACCACAAATACTATAATTTTCATATGATGCTCACTTCAGTGTCATGACTTTTTTCCAACCACTTAAATATCATAATTTAAATATATAAAAAATGTTCATTTGAGAGTCATTTTTTTCAATCGATTATTTTAGTAATAATTTTTTTTTAAAAAAAAAACATTTGCTCAAGTACCAAAAATCTGACGTCACATATAAGAATGAGCATGCCAAACCGCCCAAACCAGAAACCGCTAACCTAACAGGCTGGTTGAATCGGAGGGATTGGTCCAATTTCCAATTCTATAAAAATGGAATTGGTGATTGTTGGTTTGGTTCCTGATTTTGGGAGAAAACCGGACCGGACCGGATTGGACCAATAGACCGAACCAACCCTTTTTAAATATATATATATTTATTTTTATTTTTAAAATTTCTTTAAAATAGCAATAAAACTTAAAAATAGTAACTTAATTTTTATTTTATTTTTTAAATAATCATTCCCAGTCCCAAAATTGGGAACCGATCCTCCTAGTCCAGTTCTCGGTTTCAAGGTGGAATTGAATCGGACCGGACCGGGAACTAATCACCCTTAGTCACATAGCTATTGTGGTGAACGTTTTTAAAAAGTTATTACACTCAAATGATTAGAAAAAAATGTAATGACACTCAAGTGAGCACCGTGTATAAGTTTTGACACTTAAATGATCGAAAAAAAAATTATGACTCTCAAGTAAATGTTGTATAAAAGTTATGATAATCGTGGTGTCATTTTCTCAAGTTATGGTGCAGACTAATAATCGTCCGAGACAAGTATGCCTTTAGTCTCAAGACACCATTAGCCTATTTCATGAGAATCTTTGGCTTCATAAAGTTTTTAATGGACATCAGAAAGACAACAATGCAAGTCATTGTGGCCAAAAGTAATGGCCGACAGATATAAAAGCACACTGATTACGATAAGGTCAAATCCTCTAAGAATCATATCTTTGGGATCAACATCACCAAGCTTTGCCAACCATTGCTGCTAATTGTCCATATTCATGAGGACCATCTGATTGGTAGAAAAAGGACAACAATGCAAATCACTGTAGACAAATGTAATGGTGGACAAAAAGAAAAGCACACTAAGCACGATAATGTCAGATCCTCTTGAATCATTTTTCTGGGATCAGCATCACTAAGCTTTGCCAACCATCATTGCCAACTTGTTTAACTTTAAAAAAAAAAAAAAAATGAAATGCTTATCTTCTTCATGAACAAGAGATTATATTAAGCGTCCTTGAGCTCTAGGTAATATCATCCAAATCATGGCAAGTCGTCTATAAATTCAAGTTATCTCGATAAGTAGTACCTCGCTGCACTTATGTTGTCTATCACGAAAGAAAGAATGAGGATGGTTACAGACGTGTCTCCTAATCTTTTAGTGAGAAATCAATTTTCTTATCACATGTACAAAATCAGGGACAAATCTAATGATATTTATCCAAGTAGGATTTGTAAAGTTGACATTTGAGAGAAAATAAAAAGGGACCATCAAAAGACAAATTAAAATTTTGATCAAAATCTATTAAATCCATCTAACCACGTGCCGAAAAAATAAATTGCGTGAAGAGCAACGGATCACTCCGAGGTTCCTTACCTCGCTCACAAAGTACACGAAGTGGAGATTCAACAGAGTGCAAATTTATGTGAAGCTAAGTGCGAAGAAAAATAAAAGATTGGACAAGAAGCACCCACCCAACTCCAGTTTTCATTCCAACTATTAAAAAAGAACAAAATAATAATAAAATTTGAAAAATAAAAAATAAAAAATTATAAAAATTATTCACGTTAGTGCTGGCAGTGCCATATAGGATAGCCAGTATTAACTAAACCGCCATATTATCGATTTTCGGCTGAAATTAGCCGAAATGACCAATTTTGCACATGGTCAAAAGGTTTCGGACAAATTGATTAAATTAAAATGTCTTTGACTAAATTAACAAAGATATTATAGGTTTAGAATTTTTGTTGGTAATTTTCGTATTATTAATTCAAGGCCAAATGTAAACCTCGTGCTCCTATGAATTGCATAGCTCTTTCCTCTCACAGTGACTAAGAGTCAAATCCGACAACGATCTTTGCCTTCAACTTATTGAAAGACTCATGTGTTACAGACTGGCTTCTGACATGCATCAAGCATCGGAGGTCATTCAAGCTTCTTTCGAGATATTTCCACAAAATTTCAAACATGGCACTGCTTTAACAAGAATTATCAATCAATCCATTATTTTCAAAGCATAACTATTCATCATCTTGACTCTAAAGGATAGCATCGTGCAAAAGTTAATTTCCAAAGATTTGAGTGTTGATTAATATGTCTTCTAGCAGAAGACCAATTATCCTAGAAGTCTTTGGGGAGGATATACCTGCCAATATGGAGAAAGGGATTGATTTATCCTTTGGAGCAAGAGAAAAAGTGGTTTCCACTACGCACACCTCTTAAAAGTTGCCAAGTAAAGGAGATGATAATTTCCACTATCCACAGCTTGACTCCGACATAAAGTATCGATTATTTCATTTAGTGGGGGCAAGGAGAGCCCATTTTCACTTTGATTTGCATGGCCACTCGATCCAATTACAAAGACAACTAACAAAGTGTATTTGGATTTTACAGCGGAGGTATTCTGGCCAATTCATTTTTAGTTTATTAAATATGGTTTAATTATTATATATGGAGCTTGTCAAATTTTTATATGATAAACATAAAATTAACTGGAAAAATTGATAGTATGATATAATTATTATATTAGCAGTCAATGGATCTTCGCAACATATTCGATACAATATGTAAATAGGCGAAAGTTCTAGGAGTTCACATATTTCCTATCACCTTATTGTTGATGAAGGGAATTCCTATCACTTTATAATCGGTGAGAATATATTTTGAAGTAAGAAATACATTAAGCTTCTAAATGAGTTTTTGAAGGGGTTTCGGTATTATATCTTAAAAAATTCTCACAATAAATAATCTAATTAGCATTTACAAATTAAAAAATACTAATAAATATAAATTAATAAAAAGTCAACGAAAAAAGTTGCCTATGATTTCAAAAATGGTTATAAAACAAAAACACTTGTCCTAATATTGCTTCACCAATAAAATAATGAGACACACAAATGTGATATTAGCATCCAATAAACCTAGCTACATTTAGTGATTCTCTTTCTTAGATCTCTCTCTCTCTCTCTCTCTCTCTCTCTCTCTCTCTCTCTCTCTGTCTCTCTGTCTCTGTCTCTCTCTCTGTTTGTGATTCTTTTCAGTTTTCTAATGATTTTATCTCGGTCAGCAAAAAAATTCTATATCATCTCTAATTTATTCATTCATCTTTGACGTGACGCCAATGGAAAACACAATAGCATTTCCATTTGCAATTTTAACGGAAGGACTTGCCTGAGTAAAATGGCATATAGTTTAAGGATCATATTGGTAAAAAAGAAATACAAAAACGACATTAAACCCATCAAAAATAGAACAACATTGATGGTTCCATAATCCCTAAAATTTCCATGCAATGTTTATCAAGAGAGTTGTCCAAGAAGTTTTGTTTTACACGAGGCATGCGGCCTAGTGGCTGGGGCTTCGATTGACGTGGGGACATGAGACTGGCATCAAAGTTATGTGTTGATAAAGTGGTGATTTAACCATGGCGAAAGGAAATAAAGTAATGTAAAGTGTCTGAAGTGGTGATTCAACCTGAGTAAAAGCAAAATAAAGTTATGTAAATTGTCTAAAGTGGTGATTTAACCCCACTAAAAGCAAAATAAAGTCGTTTGTTGATTAAGTCGTGATGTTTTATCGTCTTGTTTCGTTTGTCTTTGTCCTATGTTCATTTGCAATTGTTTATTTGGGCAAGTTGGGAAAACCACATCAATGAATTCTATCCTTGTTATTAGATGACATCGATCTTACATTTGATGATGCAATTTCGCTTCGAAGTCTAAGTAACTTGAATTTTGAATCTAAATGAGATCTCCTTCGGTTACGAAAGGAGTTTTAGCGGTAAGATGATAATTAGATTGTCTTTGATAACGATCCAATGACGTCTAGTCCAATCATTTTACCCATGCTTTTCTCTCACTTGTCTTTGATTTGACGATATTATATTGAGAGTAAGACACTGATCACCGACATATCTTGGTTTGGATTTAGGTTCAACCCAACCACTATCTTCTTCTTATTCTTCTTTTTTTAAAGTAAAATTTCAACAACCTATCTGAAAATTCAATTTTCGGTCTTCTTATGCTTATAAGGAGATCCCAACATATGATATATGCATTTCTGGTTGATCTCTGTTATATGTGTCTTCGGTACCGGTGTGTTGCTAAAATCACCTTATGATTGGAAGACTAACTTGCGCTGCAAAAAACACTTCTAGGATAGTTTGCATGCTTTTGTTACGCTATTTCCTTTCTGACTTGTGTTCTTCATACGTGACAAACATCATTTGCTCTGTCAGCAACTTAGCACCAACGCCATATCGATTTATAAGGACTTGAATTATTTTTTAGTGTCAACAATCATAATAAACACACACCTCTTTTTGAAAATTTATGGGCTAATAAGATATTATCAATTGCTCCGATGCTTTTCCCTCCAAATATTTAATGTGAGATTTCTCAATGTCCTGCCTCGTATGTGCACCCCTAGTCACGTGCGAGTCTCTCAAATCACGGCTAGCCACTGTCAATTGATACTCGAGCTCCTCTTCCAAATGTCAAACGTGGCATTTCTTTTCAGGTCATACGAGCGCTTGAGAAAAGAACACTCCAAACGTTTTCTTTGTTTTTGGATTTATGGGAAATGATCACATCAATCACTCAGTAAATTATTGTGCAGAGTAGTGTGATATAATGTAGGGAAAATAATTTCAAACAAAGACTTGAATTGAGATTATTTTTTAAAAATATGATTTAAGATGGATTTTATCTCAAATGAGAGTATGAAATAATAAAATTAATCTCAAAATAAGGGCCTCGTGGGCACATACATCTGGTATGCTATTCCAAGTTTTGATTTGGGCATTTACGTCTAGGATTTTTTTTCCCCTTTTTCTTTCATTTTCTTTTTTGTTTTATATTCATCTTCTTCTTCTTCATCGACAATGACGGCTTGGGTTTGGACTGAGCGTTTTTCATCTCCAAAGGGAGATGTAATCTGGTATGAAAAAGGTTGAAGCTCTGAGATAAAGGGCCAACGTGTTCCAAAAAGCCGCCACCTTGGGTTGTCTTCATAGCCATGGATGAGGACTAAATATGGCTTCTTAGACATCCTATGAACGGAGCCCCAGAAGTGGATGGCGGTTTGCTTGTCGTCCAAGGCCACAGGGTAAGGTGAGATGCCACATGACCAGAAATAAGGGTGACAGGAATGTATCAACGAGCGATAAGAAGTGGCGTCTTGTGGAGGTCCTGAGACGTGAGAGCAGGTTCTTGAGGGCATACGCACATGTCGCTGGTGATCGGAGAAGAAAGGGCAAAGCATGGAGGGAGAGAAACTGTGTGAGGGCATAATGAATTCTCTTTTACAAATATGTTGGTGTAATTTTCATTTTTTTCTTTCTTTTTTTGGGAAATTATTAGCATGCATTGAAAGCCTAATCAACTATCAATTTTATTTAAGAAAAAGATGAACCTAAGAGTGCTGGCCGAATGAACGAGGAAGAAAAGAATGAATGGAGAAAAGAAAGAAAAGAGGAAAAAAAGCCCCCAACCAAAATGTCTGTCAAACCCTTATTTAAAACAAAATTAATTATTTTAAATCTTTACTTAAGATAATATACATCTCGAGCTTTTTTCTTTTTTTTTAAAGCTCATTATTTCAAATTTTAATTCGAAATTCCTCCAAAATTGTATAGGGCGAGGGAGATATAATTACCGAGGCCCTTTTAACTATGTTTGTCTTGTACGAATCTTAGCTTCACACGTTTGCAAGAGAGAAATGGGAATCTCATGGCGAGCCCACGTGAATTATTGCTTATCAATCAAAAAACACGACAATGGTTTGAGGAAAACGTCTCACTTTAGCCACGGGACCCACGCCACACCATAATTTTTTGCCATGTTTTGTTTTGTCTTCGTCCGATGGTCACTTCCCGAATGTCCTTTTCAGTTCGATTTCCGTGCCCGTGATCTAATCACAGAGAGGCCCAAGAAAACGTCCTCAAAGTCTAAAGGCCAATCACGAGGAAGGGATTGTTTCCGCGGTCTTGGTCACAAAGGCGAGAGGGCTATAAGAAGTAAATTTTGCTTCCTTATAGAAACGCAACCATCACAAGATTTCGTAGATACCAAGCGCATCTGGGTCATCCTTTGGGATCAATAGAAGAAGGAAAGCTTTGTTTAGGTGGCGAGGGCTTGTGTTAGAGAAGAAATTGCATCGGTAAGAAACTCCATGTGAATCTTGAGAAATCACTAAGACATTTGTTCTTATTTAGAGATATTTATTTTGATGACTACAGATTTAGATGTGAAGGTAATCCTCTGATCGTATTGCCTTTTGGGACTCTGACATACTTAGATCTGTTTTAAGGTAACTTATTCTGAAATACTAGAAAAGCTTCACATTCTTTCTATAGTTTATTACGATTGATAGGATGAAAAACATTTGAATTTTACTTATTGTGGGACTCCTTACATCCTTTAAAACATACAAATATTACATGCAAAAATTCAAACATCACTTTTTGTAAATTACGTCACACATATTGCTTATTTTTCTAATACTTTCCTTTTATTTAAAACATGGCGGTATGAACCGTTGGTCTATTTGGACGCGGTGGAATCGCCTACTGACCATTACTCTAGTACGATTCTTGAAACATTACCTTTGACTGCAGGAATGGTTGACTTTAAGGTCGCCCGATTTTTTTCTTGAAAGGTGGGCAAAGAAGAATCTTTAATTAAGGTACCCGAACTTTGGTTCTTATATCTATACGCAAATAATTCTTTACTGGACGAGTTTACTCTTAAATTATTAAAGCTTCATCAAATGATCCCAAAGTAGAGTGCAAGTGTATATGAAAGTCAAATCCATGGAGATTTGGCCATCAATGCTCTAAACCTACTTTGTCATTTATACTGCGTGAGAGGATCCATAAGCGGGTTAGCGAGTTGGAAGTGAGAAGGATTCGTAACTACGAGCTGTCTGACTAGCTATATATTTTTTTATATAGACTAATTAATCAATAAATTTATTTTAGCAAAACATCATGTCAACTTACCACGCCAACGTGGCAAACGTAGGTTAGTTGAAAAAGTTGACAGTGACTGTTTGTTAGTCAAGAAAGAGTAGTTTCTTTTCTTTTTTTAATGTAAATACATGTTTGTTTCTTGAGTTGGCCCGCCAGCTATGTGGGAACTTTAAGTAGCATTCCAACCCAACGAGTCCATCAAAACTCAACCCTCTTTGTTAACAACTTGCTCTTTCCAAGTCGCAATACCATGGTCAATCAATAAAAGAAAAAAAAAAAGTGTCGTCTCTTTCCATGCCATCGAGAATGAAGAAAGAAAGACGCCATTGACTAGTTGGAAATGACCAACTCAGTTTAGGCTGCGATTACAAAGTGTCGGGGGATTGAGATATCTAGTGATATACGTCTCTTTGTCATTTCCCTGTAATATTATTCAGCCAATCAATTTCTTTTATAGCAAGACGCATGTCGACAAGTTGTGAATTGTGTTGCCTTTGTTTTGTCTTGTCTTCGTTTGATGGTCATTTGCAATTATTTATCAAGCAAGTTGGACAGAACTACATGATGAATTTTGTCCTCATCATTTTCCCCTAGTATTATACAATTGTCCGCTAATCATTTTCTTAAATGCAAGTTATTCAGTGATGAAAACGGAACATGAGTATCTGGGTTACGGGAGTGTTAGAGAGAGAGAGAGAGAGAGTTTTTGAACATTGTAAAAATTACCTTGAGCCATCCTATTACTATTAAGATGAAGAGAATATTTACATTTAAAAATTAACAATGTAAGCAAATTAGTATTTATGGACCAAATTTACAAACTTAAAATTATTGCAAAATTTAATCCATCGTAGCTAGAAAAGAAGATGGGAGAAGCAATGCTGATACTGACAAACAAAAAGTATGGCTAATTAATTATTAATTCATTTTCAGTCATAAAAGATATTTTAGTCAATTAATAATAAACATAAAAGGTGAAGAGAAAAGATGAGAGAGAACAAAGAAGGATGAATTAGTGATTGACCTTGTCTCTGATCATAAATTGATTATTTGTTTAATTGACAATATAAGGTGTATCAAGCTAAAGAAGAGGTGGAAATAGCCCACCTTTTCTTTGTTTGGTACAAAGTAATAATATCTAAACTTTTATTCTATACACTTTCATCGTATAATTTAGAATTTCTCGCACTAAGAGGTAGCCGTTTTTTAATTTATCAGGGACATGGCATTTGTGGTGCCCTAAGAATTGATTATAATCCCTCTTATAGAAAATATTAAATGGTCCTCAAGGACCTCAACCTCTACGTCAGCCACATTTGAAATTCATCTCTTCGAAACGAGAAAGTATTCAGTGGTTAGGATGCATTATGTCATAGGCTGACGTGACATGCATTTTTTTGTTGAAGTCCAATAAAAAATGCCACATGTTGGTGATGCGGAAAAAAATTAACTCTCTCTCTCTCTATCCCCACCGTCCACAACCAGCTCCTCCATCTGTAGTCATTGGTAGAGTCATCGGAGCCACATCCAGGCCGATCATCCATGGTCGAGCCCTGTCATTGTGGTGGCTCGCACTCGTTGGCTGTCCATGACCGAGCCAACAACCCACTTTGTCGTTCCTTGCGGCCACTCCTTCATAAATGAACAAACTCCACAATAACTTGCAGCTCGTCCATTTGCTTCCCCATGCGGTCAAGCAAAGGTACGGACTTTCAAGTCAATCTCACTTTGAGACTATCAATGGCGTAGCCATTGAAGCATACGACACTAGAGTGAAGGTCCATCACATATAAAGGCCATCAAATAAGTCTCTGTACGGATTTGGAAATGGGTGCTGCTCCAAATCTGTCCAACAACTCTTATTATGATTAGATGAAACCAACAAGCGATGCCGATAGTCATCCATGGCCATCGTTGATGTCGTTTGTCCAGATCTGGAATTTTGGGCACTCACAAAAACATGAAAACCGAGGTCCATGGTTGCCAGAGGAAACCTGGAAATCCGAGGTCCAAGGCCATCGGCGGGAGTCATCAGAGCTCATGGTGGAAATCCAAGGTCTTTGTTACAAAATCGTACATCGATTTCATAAAAATAACATACGCAAACAATCTACCTAGGTAGAATATAATAATAAAAAACAAAATCAAAAGAACACACCAGAAAATTTGTTATTGAAATTCACCTAAACCTAAGTTACGTCTTTATGCAAAGACACTCTACAAATTCACTATGTAAAAAAAAATTGGAATACAGCAACAATCTTCTCTCAAGATCAAGGCAAAAAGAAATCAAGAAACCTCATAAAAAAACTCACTCTTTATTCTCTCTTTTGCTTGCCTCTTCATCTTCTTTTTTAGCATCTTGATGGTTAGCATGTAACTCTCATTGATATAAAAGTATAGCTTTTCACCTAAAAGCAAAATTAATAGAAAATACAAAAAAACCCTAAAAGATATTTGGCTTCACTCGCCAATAATCTCCCACTTAAAGACAAATACATCCGGTGCATCAAGCAAATTTACATCCATCTTCTTCAAAAGCTAGTAACTAAAAAACTTGTGCCTCTACGATACTCTTCACCAATTAACATTGAGTAATACCAATGGTAGTGGTACAAAAATATGTTTTTCTCTATCTATTATCTTGGTGAACATGTCAGCTAGATTCTTCAAGCAATCAATTTTCTGTAGTTTCAACTCATTATCTTTCAATGTTGACTTAATGAAATGATAATGCTTCTTGATATGTCTAGTCCTTAAGTGATAAGTTGCATTTTTTGCTAAGTGCACTGCACTCTGACTATCACTTCGTAGTGTGCTCATAAGTTGCTTTTGATGTAATTCCTCCATATAATCTTGTAATTATATGATTTCATTGGAGGCTTCCAACTCCGCTTTTGTCATCGATAAAGCCATTGTTTTTTTGTAGTTGAGATACCCAACTCACTACAATACCTGCAATTGTAAAAAATATTCAATATAATATTCTTACCACTATCTCAATCACCCAAGTGATTTGCATTCATATAACCCTATAACTCTAGAGATGTACCACTGTAACAAAGAGAGCAATTTGATATAATTGTTAGATATCTTAATATCCATTTTATTGCATTACAATACTTTTTGCTTTGGTTCTACACATATCGACTCACAACTCTCATTGCCTATGTAATGTCTAGTCTCGTGCTCACCATGGAAAACATAAAGTTTTCATTGCTAATGCATATAGAACTAATGTCATCTTATCTTTCAAAACTTGAGTACTTGGACACATGTCCTTGGAAAGTTTGAAGTAACTTGCTAGAAGAGTCGCACCCGGTTTTGCCTTATCCATACTAAATCTCTTTAACACCTTGTTTTCTTCCCACGCAACTTATTGGTCCATATCCACCCCTAAAGACCAACCTCTCTTTCTCAACACCTTGTTCACATAATCTTCCAACCTAGGACCAACCGATAATTTATTTATTTCATTTTTTGTACTATCTGAAAGGCAATCGAGGACTGAATCGACCCAATGGGTTTGGTCTAGTTCCAAGGTCAACCTAGGACCAACTGATAATTTTTTATTTCATTTTTTGTACTCCCTGAAAAGGCATTTGAGGACCGAAGTAACCCAATAGGTTTAGTGATGAGCGAGATCCACTTAGAGAGGAGAGTGACGAGCATCGAGTAGGGTGAGTGTCAAGTGTCAAGTAAGGAGCAACAAGCCAAGTGAGCATCAAGCGACGAGTGAGGTGAGTGTCAAGTGGCGAACATAGAAGTTGTTTCTTTCGATTTTGGCAAATTGAAGATTAAGAGGACAAATAAGATATAAGCGAATGAGTATTAGAGGAGGATGTCGTGAGGAGCTATTTATGCCATTTTGAACGCCGTGAGGACTCCTCACAAAAACATTTTCCTCCTTTGTAAATTATAGTTGTTGACGCAAAAAAAGACATTAAAATATCTAAGTAATTAAAAAATAGTGTAAAATTACTTGAACTCTTCACTAAATAACTATTTAATGTTGTTGACGCCATTTATTTTAGGGTTTTCTCTATATAAAAAATTATAAATAATATATTAGATATATAATATGCATAGAATCAGGGTGGGTACGGGTTGGACCGACCCTAAACTCCCAGGACTGAGGACAAACCTGCATAGTGTTGGTCCAGGAATCCTAGAACCAAAGACTGACCCGGTCTCCTTGGGAACCGGACCAGGACCAGTAGAGTTGGGCCGATCCAGGGTTAGTCCAGGGTTGACCCTAGACCGATGCTCACCCCTAGCCATAATTTCTTATTTTTCCTGTTCTTGATGATTTTCATGCCTAAGATATTTTTGGCTTCTTCCAAATCTTTCATAGCAAATTGCGATGCTAACATCTTCTTCACTTCTGCATTCTCTTCATATTGGAGCTAGCCACACACATGTCATCCGCATATTAAGAGAGATATACAATATCACTATCGCAATATTCACAAAAATAAACACAATGATCAAACTCAAAGTGTGCAAATCTATTTTTTTTCTATGAAACCATTTGACTTTAAGTCCCATTGCTACAGAGCTTTCTTCAAGCCACAAAAGCTTTTCTTTAAGCAACATGCCATGTGCTATTTACCTTTAATTTCATAAACTTAGGTTGCACCATGTATAAGATGAAGATCCTCCACTACAATTATACTTAGTAGAACTCTGATTGATGTCATTTTCACTACTAGTGAAAATATATCGGAGTAATTGATCCTTTTTTTTTAGAAAAGCCCTTGACACAATCTCGCCTTGTATCTGATACTATCATATGTTTCATTTTTAATCATGTACACCTACTTGTTTAACAAAATTTTTTACCTATGGGCAATTTGGTCAACTCCCAAGTTTTGTGATGAAGTAACGATATCTCATCTTTCATAGCACTATCTCACCTCATGTGAGACATGTCTTTTTTTGCCTCATCACAAGTATCCATTTTCCTAAAAATCTGTATATAAGACATGGTTTAAAACATTATTTGCTAAAAAAGGATAAAAAATTACCTATAGTTTTCTTACACATGTAGATCTCCTCAAGACAAGTACTTATGGGTTGTTAGTATGTTCCAGATTACTATGTTCCTCTTGAATTGCATCCTCATTACTAATAGGCTCATCTTGAACCTCTTCTTCGGTGCACTCTAATCTACTGGAATCATCTTCACATGCATTGTGTCCAGCTTAACATATTATGGTTTTACTACATTATCATACTCTATCTAACCATCCTTGTACATCTTTTCTTCATGGAATACCACATTCCAATTGTGGATGACTTTGTTATTCCCATAATCCCAAAGCCTATATCCATAGTCATCGCCACCATATCCAATAAAGATGCACTTATGAGACTTAGCATTAAGCTTCTTCTTATCCTCATTATCAATCAAAGCATATGGAGTACAACAAAAAAACTTTTAGATATGAATAATTAACATTTTTACTTGACCACCGCTCTTATGGTATTTCTCCACCCAACGCATTAGATGGACTCTTAGCTGCATCAACTATGGCAGCCTATAAGTTTAATGCAAGACTCGCATGTAGTCTCATGCATCTCGCACGTTATAGAATAGTCTTGTTCATCCTCTTAGCTAAGTGTTTTCTTGAGGAATTTTAGGAATAGTCTTCAACACATGTATGCCATCCCGGCTCAAATATTTTGCAAATTAATTACTTTTATTCGTACCACCATTATTAGACTTTAGAGCTTTAATATGATAACCTGTCTTTTTTTCTACCATGGTTTCCACATTTTGAACATCCCAAATACTTTTGATTTTTCTCTAAGAGCATAGACCCAGGTTTTCCCTATTGCATCATCAATGAATGTGATAAAATATCTATTACCATGATAAGAGAGTTCCTAAGCAAGTCCCAACAAATTAGTGTGAGCTAACTCTAGCTTTTGGCCTTTATTTTTCCCCCATTCAATTGAAAATTTATCGCCTTTTGTTTTCCATAAATGCAACTCTCATAAAAATCTAACTCAAGTTTTGTAAACTCGAAAGTAATTTCTTTGAGTATATCTACTTTACACCATTTTCACCAAAATGTCCCAAATGATAATACCAAAGAGTAGACAAATCACCTATAGCCATTGTAGTTGCAATTATATCACCGATATTGTCTCCTTGGAGAAGATAAAGTGTACCCATACGCTTTCCTTGGCTAGTATTCTTGCCCCTAGGTTATCTTCCACTCTCAACATTCAAAGGTTGTTACCAAACTTCTTTGTCAAGTTTACTAGTTGAGATCAAATTTTTCTTTAATTCTAGAATATGTCTGATTTCACGCAAAACTTAGACATCCTCCACTTAAGATGTTCATAGTCACAATTTCTTTTCCAACAATCGGATACATGTGGTTATTTCCCACAATCACTTGCCTGAAATCTCCACTAGCATAATCGGCAAAGGTCTCTTTGCGAGGTGCAATGGAAAAAGCACTTGAATCAATAATTCACTTGATTGTCATCAAGTCAAACCCTGTAGACAAACACAAGTTCTTTAGCAAAGGTTCATTACTAATCACATTAACTCATTGATTCTCATCTTGCTACCTTCTTTTTTTCTTTTTCTTTTTTTGTAGGCTTCACATTGAAACCTCTTGTGTCCAATTTGGTGATAAAATCAACACTCATCTTTTGCAACCTACCTCCCCCTTAATTATGACCTACCACGCTCATTGAATTTTTCTCTGCTTTTACTTCTTCCATGGTTTTCCATCGCTAGTGCCATCAAAAATGTAAATGCCAAAAAATTATCTCCACCTAAGACTTTTCTTCACATCTCTTCATCCATGATCCTGCTCATAGCATCATCTAGAGTCAAATAATCCTTTATGGTGCTTGAAATTCATTGCACCATGATGTTGTCACTTTCCGAAATGGAACATAAAAATAATAAAGCTTGAAGCTTCATATCCAGATTTATGCCAATGAATTCCAACTGACCCATGACCTATGTGAAACTATTATTATCCACTACCATAGAACCTTTGTCAGGTAACTTCATATTAATTAGTTTCTTCAGCAAAAATACCTATTGATATGGATGGCTTCTCATAAAAATTCGTCAAAATATTCAGGGCTTCTTTTGCAACTTTTACTTCCACAAATGGTACCTTGTTTTTTTGTTGGCCCTAGACTAATTGCACTTAATGCCTTTCGATCAAGAATTTTCCGTCTTGATTCTACTGCCGAATCCACTTCTGCCATCTTGAGTTTTTCAACCCTCAAATGGTGCATAGAGATCTTTTTGATAAATATAGTGCTCGATTTGGAGTTTTCACCATCTAAAATCCTACCCATCAAAATCATCGATTCTAATTTTATCTTCTGCCATACCATATGCTTTCAATTAAACATCACCGAAAAACCCTCAATGTTCTCGATTAGCCAACTTAGGCTCTGATACCAGTTGTTATAAAATTGCACGTCGATTCCAGAAAAATAACGCATGTAAATAATCTACTTAGGCAGAATATAATAATAAAGAACATAATCAGAAGAACACACCAGAAAATTTATTATCAAAGTTCACCCAAACTTGGACTACGTCTCCGCATAGAAACACTTTGTGAAGGCATTAGACTTTGAAGAAAATTGGAATACAGCAATGATATTCTCTCAAAATCAAAGTACAAAGAGAGTTAGAACTCTCACAAAGAAAAAATAACTTTTTACACTCTCTTTTTCTCCCCTCTCTGTTTTCTTTTTTAGCATATTGAAGGTTAGTGTCTAACTTTAATTGATATAAAAGTGTAGCTCTTAACCTAAAAGCAAAATTAATGAAAAAGACAAAAAAAAACCCCTAAAAATATTTGGCTTCACTTACCAACAAACCACCGGTGGAGTTGCGGCGCTCGCAAGGATCTAGAAATCAGAGGACCATGGCTGCGGATGGCTAGGTATGAAAGTGCAAGTATGAACACCTAGAGGGGGGTGAACAAGTGTTTAAACGAAACATTGGCAAATATAAGCGAAATAAAATAAAGTTCAGGGAAGAGAATAAGAACACAAGGTTTATAGTGGTTCAGATCAAGCCTACATCCACTCTCCCACGGTAGCAGCCTTCTGCTGGATTCCACTATGCAATCAACCAGAGATTACAACTTTGAGTGCAAATACTTAGTAGTAGATCACACTATCAAGTCACTCCTTTGGTATTTCTCTCATGATTACAAACGTTTAAGCTTACCAAAGACAAGTGTATGATTGAAGTCCGCCAAGACTTTGGATTATAAATTCTACGCTTCGTCTTTTACTTGCTCATCAGTCATTGATCTCCTTAAATACTCCTCCATTTCCAAACTAGCCGTTGGACAGTATCTAGAGGATCGTCTTCCAATATACCCATTAGACAGATCTGTATCTAGAAGATTTGGTAGCCCGTTGAGTAATAGAAGTAGAATCCCAAATTGATTCCAATCGCCCATACAAACAGAATCTCGATTTCCATAAGTAGAGCTTCTTCGTATGGAAAGTTTTTGTCTTCAAGATTTAATTGTCAATCAATTAGATTGAGTAAATCAAATCAATTTTGATGTAGAATCCAAACCAGATCACTAGCCGTTATACATTCGGGGCTTGTGTTACAATCTGTCTCGTTCTGGATGTAAAGTCTGAGAGTAATAGACTTTACAATCTGAGTCTGAATATATTCTGCTTCTAAATAGATTTAGCTTTAAGGTCTGGATAAGTTCAGCTTCAGCATATAGTTTGTCTTATGGTTCTTCCAAGTATAGATTTTGATAATATTCTTTACATGTTCTACCATCTTGCATAATCTATTACTCAACCATCAAACATGTTAGTAGCCTCTGATTTATTTTGTTATCTTCAAAACATCATAAGGGATTTCCCTAACAAGGTATAGTGTAGAAGGGAGAGAAGAGAGAGAGAGAGAGAGAGAGAGAGAGAGAGAGAGATTTAATTTTTATTTATTCCACATAATCAAATCATGTCATTTTGTGATTGGATCTCAAAAAATGCATGCCATGTTTGCCTATGATGCAGTGCATTCTAACCATTGAATACTCTTCCCTTCACAAAAGAACGGTGCAAGTGTTCAAACTTGGCACGAGGATACTTAAGTGCCACAAGTTACAAAAAATACACTTAAGTGCGACTTTTTAAAAAAAAAAAAAATTAGACACCCGAGAGCCAAGTCCGACGACCTTAGCTCGAAATGCTACGTGGTGATTTTTTTGTGATATAACTCGCCTACATGGCTTGCCGAAGATTTGAGTCAACAAAAAAAGAGTCAAAACGACGTCGTTTTGCCTCTTTTTGAATTTTAATATAAATATTAATTAACTTAAATTTAAAATTAAATTATTATTTTAAAAAAAAAAAAAAAAAAGGAGGAGATGAAGATTGCGAAGACGAAGGCTCAACCCTTGTCGCCGGCAATGGTTGGTGACCGTGAGGGGAGAGTAGGCTGGGGTCACCGGCCTGGCCCCGCCAAACAGCGACAAGGGTCGCCGACCCTTGCCTAGCCGACCAAGGGCCGCTGCTGGGGAGAAATGGTGTTTTCATAAATTCGGTTATTAAATTTAGTTTTGAATTTAATTTAATTAATATTTATATTAAAATTCAAATTCGAGACAAAACGACATCGTTTTTCGTTTTTTTTTTTTTTTTTTTCTTTCCATGTTAGCGTGCAAAACGATGTCATTTTATACTTGTCTTGCCGAAAAAACACCACGTCAGTATTTTGATTTTATTTTTTCACCATTGGCACTTAACTGATCATTCTTGCTCCGTTTTTGGCATTTAAGTATACATTTATGAACTTTTGGCACTCAAGTGTCCTCCTATGCCAAGTTTTGGCATTCCAATGTCCAGCTCCTCTCTTTCCTTTGAAAAGCTCACCAACCCAACCTCATCGTCTTCATCAAGAATCAACTATGGGGAAGAGGAGACAAAACATTGAATCACCCTCTCCCACACCCTCCCTTAGTCACTTTTCCACTCCTCCGACTTTGAGTTCACCATCCATCTCTCCTCCCGCTCCTCCTCCACCCTCTGCGTCACCTACGAGCTCTTCTACAAGGGCTAGCTCCTCCCCCTCTAGCTTCCAACCACTCCTTCTCGCCTCCTCCTAGACCTCATACTCTGCCACCACCACCTCCTCCCGCAACTCCTATGGCAGCTCCACCACCTCCTCCGACCATATCTGGTCGAAGGATGCCAACAATAGCCACGGACAAGCGTCTACACCGCTCGTCCAAATCTAGGTCTAGAGAACTCGAGATGTGGAGACCAACCCATCGCCAGGCTCGGCTGCCTGTTGTTGGGGCTTGGACGAGTGGCGAAGGTCTCCAACTTCTTCATCTTCGGCGGCCCTTACCCGCAACAGCCTCCTAACCATTTCAAAACATGAGAAGATGATGGTTCACCGTTAATCGAGTTTGGATACTGGACGATAGAACTGATGGGAGAGAAATCTGAAAAGTGGGCTTGCTCAAACATGGGGTAAGGTCCAAGAGCACCCAATGTTTTCTATTCAAATCCAGATGATGGATGTTACAGACATACAGACATGTACCAGCTGTCAAATGTTATTTGTGTAGAAAATTATGCACATAAACAACTAATCAATTAATAAGGATCGGATCCATATATGACTGTAGAACATTGAGATTGATAAGCACAGCGGAATAAAACATATCTGTTTGAGCCATTGCTTCACTTGAAGAAAAACATATCACTATGATAATTAAAGATCTATTAGAATGCCAGATCTTCCTCTCTATAACCTATTTCAATATAGCAGTTTTCAATGAGATTAAAGTCGCCGATAGGTATAACTAACCCTTTTTATAGGTTAGAGAGGGGACCTAGCAAACCCTAATCAACCGCGTGTCAACTGGGTCCTTCCCATTACGGGCTTTAGTTAACACAATTGCCTACACTTTGATGCTCAACTAGGCCCGTTATTAATAGATGCCAATAACCAACTCAATGAGATCACTGTAGGATTCAACAAATATTGGAAATATCCATTTACCCGATTATTTAAAATATAAAATTGATTAATTAATGTAAGCCCATATTATAGAAAATTTTCAACATTCTCCCACTTGAGCTACATTACTTAATTTATATTATTTTGAAAAAAATATATATTGAAAACGACACTATCGAGTTAATAATTGAAAATTTTGTTTTATGTGACCACAACTTTAAAAAATAATATTCCAATAATGGCATCTCAAAAAACAATCCAATCCTATATAATCTCAGTATAGGACTATGGAGATCAATGTGTTAAGAAAATACCACCACACATGACCTTCCATAATCACATAAGCGTTATATTTTCATGGATCATGAGTCTAGTAGTGCAGTAAGAAATAGTGCTAATGTGATCAAAATATGCAATATCTTATTGGTCTTCAATGCAATTTCTCAACAACATGAAGCTGCATTAGCACAATTTCTAAACAACATGAAATTGCATGACTATGTCACAATCCAATATGAGATCTCATAATCAGTGACATCCAGTCATTTTTAAACTAAAAATTTGTTTAAAGATATTGTTTTCTACTTTCATTTCTCAGTCAATAGGAGAAAAGATAACAATAGAATCAACAATATTGATTATTAAAAATAAATACTTTAATAGACATCATAAAAGTATCATTAGTTTGCATATAACTATAATATCTTGAAAAATAAATTATATAACTCCCACTGACAAAAGAAATCAAAAGAATCTAAAGCACTCATATTCTTTACATGTTCTTTAAACAAAATGGGTCGTAAGCCTTTTGTTAGAGGATCAGCCAACATGGACTCAATTCTGATATTTTCAATCACAATATCTCCCTTTTTGACCATGTCCTTAACAGTATAATATTTGATCTCCATGTGTTTGGACACATTGCTGATCTTGTCATGCTTAGAATAAAATACAACTATAGTATTTTCATAGTAAATCACCATAGGTCTAGTAATAGAGTCCACATCTCACAACTCTGAGATCAAGTTTCTGAGCCAAACTGCTTGAATTGACGCGCCGTAGCACGCTACAAATTTAACATACATTGTAGAGTTCGTAATAAAGGTTTGCTTTGTGCTCTTCCAAGAAATAGCATCTCTAGCCATCATAAAAATATATTCAGAAGTTGATTTTCTATCATATGAACAACTAGCAAAATCAGCATCTGAATATCTAATCACCTTTAGGTTTCTAACTCTACTATACACGAGCATGAAGTCTTTTGTTCATTGTAGATATCTCATCACCTTTTTAACTGCAACCCAATGTTCATGACCTGGATTCGACAGATATCTTTCAAGAGTATTCATAACAAAAGCAATATCGAGTCTAGTACATACTTGTGTATACATAAGACTAGCAACTGCACTAGCATATAGAATATTCTTCATGACTTCCTTTTCAACATTATTCTTGGGGCATTGTTCAATACTCAATTTATCTCCTTTCACAACAGGAGCTTCACCTGACTTGCAAGTCTGCATATTGAATCTTTTCAAAACACAATCTATATAACTTTTCTGAGATAACCTCAAAACCTTCTTAAATTTGTCACGATGAATCTCAATGGTTAGAACAAAAGAGGCTTCCCCAAGATCTTTCATATCAAACTTTGTAGATAGAAAACTTTTTATGTCATTCAATAGATCAACATTACTGCTAGCAAGTAAAATGTCATCTACATAAAGTACTAAGAAAATATATTTACTCCCACTTATTTTCATGTAGATGCATTGATCAAACTTGTTTTCTTCAAAGCCAAACGATCTCACAACTTTGTGAAATTTCAAGTACCACTAACGTGATGCTTGTACGAGCACCTAGAGGGGGGTGAATAAGTTATCAAAGAAGTTTTTGCGAAACGTAACAAAATAAATTAGTCTTCAACAATTAATAGACTGAAAGAGCGAAGACAATAAACAATTGTATAAAGCTGCGATGTAAAGTAAATAGATTAAGGATAGAAAATCAAGACTCTAGGTTTATAGTAGTTCGGCTTAGACCAAGCCTACGTCCACTTTCCTGCACTGACAGCCCACCGGCTGGATTTCACTAAGAATCAAAAGAGAATTTACAGTCTCATGTCCTTGATTCCACGATGTGGAGACTCTATTACACTTCCTCAAGGTCTCACAAATATCTAGACTCTCTTTTGAGTACAAATAGAGCGCAATGAATAAGATCGCAAAGAATAAAGAGCTTCAGACTTTGAAATTTTTCTATTGAGCACTCTCGAACAATTTAAGCGTCTTCCTTATATATTCCTTCATGCCTTCATTACCGTTGGCACCTTCCAAATGAGTTCTTCCAATCAACCTGTTGGATAGAATCAATTAAGGAGATCTCAAGCTAATCAAGGAAAATGACGATAGTCCACCAATCATGTTCGCCCATACAATCAGGATCTAGGTTTCCATAAGTAGAACCTTCCAAGTATACTTCATGGATCAAATGAATCTAAGTTACTTGAATTAATACGAATAACAAATCTTGAGATGCTGTCTCCAGCCATGAGATCTTCCTTAACCACACGAATCAAAACCTTAAAGATATACTCGTCTAATTCAATCGAATAATACTTTTTCTTCGTCGGTCTGGAAACTATCAATGAAGGCAGACTTTGAATCTTGAGTCCGGAGGTCTTCAGACTTGATGTTAGAGTCTCCAAGTCTTCAAACTAGACTGATGGAAACGTTTTATCAACTTCAAAACAACTCGAGAAGTTTTCTCCAACAACATCAACTAGATTTAATTCAAAACAAACCAACAACTCACCTTGGTGACTCTCTTTTCTTGCTTTTAGCCAAGCTTGGAACTTGTAGCAATTGGCTCTCTTGTGACCCTGCTTCTTGCAGTGAAAACACTTGAAATTCTTATCTCCATTTCTCCCATAGTTCCCATTTTTCTTGAAGTCTTGCTCTTTCTTTGGACCATGAGCATTTGACCCTTTGAGCTTCCTTTTGCCTCTAGATGAACTCAACTTGGCATTGGCAGTTAAGTGGGCGGACTCATATTTCTCATTCTGTAATTCATCTTCCTCGGTCACATTTGGTAATCAAGGAATTAACGCTCCATGTCTCATTCTGAACACTATAAGCAATCTTAATCTGGCTAAATTTAGTTGGCAGAACATTCAAGGCGTGATACACAATATCATTTTTAGAAAGAGCAATTTCATGGGCCTTAAGTTTGGACTAAATGTGGACTATCTTCAGTATAAATTCTCTAACACCCATAGCAGCATCATATCTCATGTTCGTTAACTCACTTAGCAAGTTCCTAGCTTCAGCCTTATCTGAGACTCTATATCTTTCCCCCACTGCTTCAAGGAACTGTATGGCATTTGTATTTTTCAGCAAACCACTAATGAGATGCTTAGCAATGGACCTCTTCATAGCAATGAGGCTTAGTCGGTTAGATTTTTCCCAACTAGCATAATGGGCCTTTTGATCTGCAATACTTTGATCATTGGGCCGGGCAGGTTCATTCTCATGTAGAGCCAAGTCCATATCAACGATACCTAGAGCAAACTTCCATCTCTTGACGTTTGATCCAGTTAACATTTTAACCGTGTCATTGTTATTATTTATAGCAAATGTAACTATTTGTCACACATAATGCAATAAGATCAATTATGGGCAATAAACAATTCAACAAAAATAATTAGTACATTATAAACTCCCATTTGGGCAAAGTGTATAATGCACTATTATTTTTCACAGCATGATCTTTATAAAGCAACAACAAGGAGAATTATTGTCAAGGATCCATCCCCTTTGGACAGACAAATCCTTTAAATCATACATCTCCATAATATCAATATAGAGAAGAATTACATATAATTTTCAAAACATTTATCCCATTTGGACAGATAAATACTTTTCAATTATACATCCCCATCTTTCAAATTTGGGAATTAATCTTCATGCTATTAATATACACAATAAGCCCTTTTGAGAGAGTAATTATATATTTTTATCAATAGAGAACTCTAAAAATTTATGCCCAAAATTCATCAAATAATATGAAGCACTTTACAACATGTGCTTCCAAATATCATATTGCATTTTTCAAACAACAATTTTTGCCACAAATTATTTAAAAAAATTATATTATTATTATATAATATTATTTTAATATTTCGGACCACTCGCAGGCCCAGGACCCGCGAGCAGCCCAAATCGGACTGCGGGTAGGACCCGTGAGTCCTAAACCCTCACATGGCCCACTCCTTTTTTTTTTTTAATTGAGAATGGCCCATGTGTGTAGGAGCCCATCTCCCTTTTAATTGAAAATTGGCCCATGAAATGGGCTGCTTAAACTAATGGCCCAATATTCTGGGCGTGAGCCCAGAATAAGAAATTAAAAAGAAATATGGGTGGCCCAGGCGAATCAGAAAATAGGGCTTCTAGCCTAGGCCCGGCTGGACTTCAACCTCCAGCCGGGTCCCGAATTTCTGCAAACCGGGTCACACGACCCGGTTTCGACCTGAAGTTCCAAAAAACACAAATTAACTTGATTTTTAATGAAATTTCTCTATGGTACTTGCATATACCATCAATATAATTGACTAGAATGAATTAAACGAAGAAAAAACGAGTAAATCGTCCACATACAAGCTTCAAAGTTTCGGATCTAAACCTCCATGGCCGAATTTCGGATTTCTTAAATTTAAGCCCTAAAAACTTACTTTAATACAACAAAAGGATGCAACCCATGCAACAATTTACAATGAACATCAATCAATTGCAAGTAATTTGAAAATTCTAGAACTTTTTCATGTGTAAACCCTAGAATTTCAAATTTGAAATTCTCTCAATTCTTAACGAAATTGTACAAATTATATATGGTTAAATATATCTTGACATGTAAAACAAAAGCCCTATGGTTTCAAGATCAATAGAGCAAAAAATCCATACGAAAAAATAATGCCCATATTTGGCTCAAAGAGGAAAACTTCGAATTTTTCCATAATTTTTTATTGGGTTCTACAATCATATATGATATGCTCTATTATCACATGTAGAAAATTATGCACACAAACAACTAATCAATCAATAAAGATCGAATCCATATATGATTGTAAAATATCGAGATTGATAAGCACAATGGAATAAAACATATTTATTTGAGCTATTACTTCATTTGAAGAAAAATAGATCACTCTGATAATCAAAAATCTATTAGAATGTCAAATCTTCATCTCTATAACCTACTTTGATATAATAGCTTTCAATGGGATTAAAGCCATTGATAGGTATAACTCACCATTTTTATAGACTAGAGATGAGACCTAACAAACTCTAATCGACAGAGTGTCAACCGGACCATTCTCATTACGAGCTTCAATTAACACAATTGCCTATACTTTACTACTCAACTGGGCCCGTTATTAATAGATGTCAATACCAACTCAATGTGATCATTGTAGGGTTCAACAAATATTAGAATTTCCATTAACCCGATTATTTAAAATAGAAAATTGATTAATTAATGTAAGCCTATATTATAGAAAATTTCCAACAATTTGTTCACTATTTTAAAAAAAAAAAAAAAACTAATTGCTTTGCTGCAAAATCGTGAAATGAAAAAAAAAGTTTTAAATTTTTAATTGTTGAGAAATGGTTCTAAACAATTCTACCTGTAAATACTTAAAAGAATCGACAATATGCGTGTCGTAATGTCTCTCCTCATGCTTTGGATTTAAAACGGAACACGGTTGAGCTTTCTCTCATAAACACTTTGAGAGCGTGGAAATATGATGGAGACTGCAAAATTTGTTGGAGCCCTCGAAGAGACATCCCCATTTTCCAGAAACATAAAGTAAAGAAAACACGGACAACAGGAAATAATAAATGAAAGAAATTTAGCACATCAGCACGTAGTTGATCAATAATAACGTGTCGTTTGTCCTCATAAGAACATCTGCAAATAGTCCACGTAGAACAGTAACGTGTTGCTTGCGTGGACTCGCAGAAAATGTCTGTTTTTTCGTTTTTTGTGTGTGCATGCACTGTGCTTCTCTCTCTCTCTCTCTCTCTCTCTCTCTCGTCGTTGGATTTGTTTCGTCGTTCGCATTGTTTTATCAGTATGCTCTTCCTTCCTTTTCGTACATCGCGAGTGATTAGTTCTGTTCTCTGTCCCGTTTCCTTGACACAGATTTGTTTAAGCAATTAATCACTGGAGGCAACAACAAAAGGAACAAAAGAGGGGGGAAAAGGAAATTCTAGATATTAAAGAAGAAATTATGGCTGAGGCATTTGCTACCTCCGTTGGATCGAATCTTGTTTCGAAACTAGGTGAGTACCTGTTTGCTCCCATTGGACGCCAGTTTGGATACGTGCTGTGCTACAAGAATTATCTCCAAGATCTCAAAAATGGAGTTGAGAAGCTGGAAATTTCGACAGAAAGGGTGCAGCACTCTGTCCATGAAGCCGAGAATAATGGAAAACGTATAGAAAATGATATTCAGAAGTGGCTGGAGAGTGTGGAAAATGAGGCCACGGAAGCACGAAACCTATTAAAACATGGTGAAAGTGCAAAAATTGCTTGCTTCTGTGGGTGGCTTCCTAATCCCATGGTGCGCCATCCAATTGGCAGGAAGGTGAAGAAGATGACTCAACTCATTAAGGAACTCCATGATGAAAGCACAAAAAACATCTTCCAGAAGGTCTTCTATGAGGATACTTTGATAGGCAGTGTCACTGCTCCCGCTTCCTCTGCAAGATTTGTTGACAAGAAAGAAGATGTCCTAGAGTCGAGGGCTTCCATCACAGAGGATGTGATGAAGGCAATAGCTGATAACAAGGTTTGTGTGATTGGGGTGTATGGACCAGGCGGGGTTGGCAAGTCCAAGCTTTTGGAAGACATCGAAAGGAGAGTTAAAGAAGAAAAGCTATTCGATGTGGTTGTCACGGCAAATGTATCACGCAATCCAGATCTAAAAAGAATTCAGGGAGAAATCGCTTATGCACTGGGTCTGAAGTTAATGAATGATGAACCTACTCGTGGTAGAGCAGATCGCTTGCATAAGAGGTTAGAGAGAGATTCTCAAAAAAACATTCTCATAATTTTAGATAATTTGTGGGATAAGCTAGAGTTGAAAGAAATTGGAATCCCTTGCGGATACGATAACAAAGTAAGAGGTTGCAAGTTATTGCTAACGTCTAGGTACCGAAATGTTCTACGCAATGATATGGTCTCTGATCGAGAATTTGGACTCAATGAGCTAAAGCATGAAGAAGCACGAGCACTTTTTGAATGGACTATGGCGGACAGAGTTCAAGATCCGGAATTTGAATCCTTGGTAGATGGAGTGGTCAAGAATTGTGGAGGCTTGCCACTTTTGATTGTTTCGTTGGCAAAAAGGTTGAAGCACGGAGATTTGGCGGCATGGAGGAATGCTTCGACCAATATAGAAGGGTCCGACGTAAAATCAATAGTGGAACTAAATTATAATGACTTAAAAGATGAGAGGATCAGATCATTATTTTTGATTTGTGCTATTACATCCGGGGATATTCTAATGAGGGATTCCCTTGTCTACTGCCTGGGTTTAGGTTTATTTAAAAGATTCAAGACCATTGAAAACGCTAGAGATAGGTTGATTATGGATGTGCATAGCCTGCAAGACTCTTCTTTGTTACTAGATAGTGATGACATGGAAGAGCTCAAAATGCATGACATATTTGTTGACGTCGCCATCTCTATTGCTTCCACTCAATGGAACGCCTTGGTTGGGAGGGAGGATTATGGGTTTAAAGAATGGTCAAAGGACGAGCTCAGAAAATGCACCGCAATATCTTTCCCTCGTGTTGGCATTGATGAGCTTCCTGGAAGATTGGATTGCCCAAACTTGAAGATGCTTCTATTATTAGAAGACGACTCATCTCTCGAAATTCCGGAGTCATTTTTTGAATCTATGGAGAACCTCCAAGTCTTGGACTTAACTGGCTTTTCTTTCACCTCCCTACCTTCGTCGATTGAGTTCCTGGAAAACCTTGAATCGCTATGTCTTGATAACTGCTTTCTGGAGGATGTAACTGTTCTTGGAAAGCTGAAAGGATTGCAGTTCCTAAGTTTCTGGAACTCTTTGATCGTCCGGCTGCCCAAAGAAATAGGCGAACTAACAAAATTGAGATTTTTGGACTTGAGAGGGTGCGCCATGCTCAAGGTTATCGAACCTGGTATGCTTGGAAACTTGGTTAATTTAGAAGAACTGTACATGGAAGGCAGCTTTGATCAATGGGAGGCCGAGGATGAAGCACCGCAAAGCAACGCCAGCCTGGCTGAGTTGAAGAACATGAAAAAATTAAGCACTTTGTACATTGCCATTCCTTATTCTGCCAATCTCTCAAGAGACCTGCCATTTGGGAAATTGAACAAGTATAAAATCCAAATTGGGGACGTTTGGGATTGGTCAGACGAATACAAAGAATCCAGAACTTTAAAGCTGAAGTTGGATTCGGGAAATCTTCTTTTTAAAGAGTGGGTGTTGGAATGTTTGCAGAAAACGCAAGATCTCCACTTGGAAGGATTGCAAGATGGCATCAATAGCTTTCACGATTTGCATGTCGAAGGATTTCGGGAATTGAAGCATTTTCACGTACAAAATAGCCCCTCATTTCAGTATGTTGTTTGCTCCACAGAGAATATCCATCGCACTGCATTTACTCGATTGGAATCTTTGTTTCTCGAGAATTTGGACAACTTGGAGAAAATTTGTCACGGTCGTCTTGCCCCAGAATCCTTCAGCAACTTAAAGATTGTGAAAGTGGATAACTGTAGTAAAATCAAACATTTGTTACTGAAGAAAATAATATCACAGCTCGAAGAGATTGAAGTAAGCACATGCCACTTGATGCAGCGAATTGTCGCAGATATTGAGGGAGATGCAGACGGGGATGAAATAGATGATGATACCGAAGTAAAATCATGCAATTTGCGTAGGCTTACATTACAAAACTTACCAGAAATGATGAGTTTCTGTAAAACCGCAGACCATTCGATCAATTTCTTCGACTCGCAACAGGTATGTAATTTGTTTCTGAAATTTTGTGGATGGATTCGTGAGAGTGTAATAGGACATAGAAAAGTCGGATAAATAATTTGTTTTTGAGATTTTTTCCATAATAATTAAGACAAACAATTAATTAAGATTGCACAATGGAATTGCTATGTGATACGTGAATACACAAAAACATTTGTACATTAGTTAATCACATCTCACTTCCTTTGTGTTATGTTATCAACATAGCGAACGAAGCACTGTACGATGTATAGAACTTTTAAATAATCTAGAAGTTTATCATTGCTTAATGGTAACATCGAATCTGTGTACACAAACATTTATGGATATATTCATAAGTTGAAGGAAGTACATACGCACTATTTAAATTTTATGACCTTTATTTAATAATGAATGAAGATATGCAGAATTAATTCTACCTGATAGATTTTAGTGAAAGAAAAGAACCAAAAAAAAAAAAATCAATAGGTGAATTTAACTACAGTGATTATGCGTTATATAACAAGCGATTTAATTTGTTATGAATTTGCAATTTCAATCGTATGAGACATCAGCCTTGCAGTAGTTAAGACGATTAAGCTGTTTTCGTCTTCCCTCAATAATTGCTAGGGGTGTGCAACCGGACCGGGTATACCCTGTTCCCGGACCAGCCCACCCGGAAAACAGGGTCGGGAACCGGTTCCCATTGAAACCGGTCCAGGAACAGGTTCCCAAAATTCAGAACCGGTTTAAACCGGTCCGGGAACAGGGTCCAAGTGATTACCCACCCGGAAACCGGTTCCTGGACCGGTTTTGTAAGTAGAGGTCCAAAACATTTTTTTTTTCTTCTGATTTCTATTTTTACTCTCGCAATCACATGATATTTTTCCTTTTGGCTCTCTCAAACATGCATGGCACTTCTCCTTTGTCATTCATCTTCCTCACTTGCTTCCCTCCCTCACCGACTCCCTCTCGCACCGTCTGATGGACGGACGGTGTTTGTCGCCACCAAATTCTTGTGTATTACATGGATTGGCTTGCCTAATTTCTCTTTTGTATAAAGAGTTATGTTTGAATAAATGAGTAGCTTCATGTAGTGGTTGTGGGAATAAGACTAATATTAGACCCATGTTTGATGTTAATTTTTTGCCTTATGATTTTATTTATTATAATTAGCTCTATGGATATTTAATTTTTCGTTTATTCCAAATGTTCATGTATTAATTTATTATCAGTGCTTAATGTTTCAATATAAATTAGGAGGATTACGTTATTTTTTCGCTTATTAATATAAAATTCAAAGTCGTATAGGATATCGGAAGATTGCAAAACAGGTTCCAATAGAAATAGGGTTGACCCTGGAACCGGATCGGAAAAACAGGGTGGGTCGGGTACAAGGTCAAATACAAACAGGGTCGGGTATAGAGTCCAGAAAAGAGGAACCGGTTATAACAGGGTCGGGTACAGGGTCCAGGTCTAAACCCTACCCACCCTGGACCCGATCACCCCTAATAATTGCAAAGGGTTGTGGTACGTAATGGAACTATTTTGTTAAGACAAATGAAAATTCAAATATACTATTCAATAGGCAAAATTGTATTTGTGACCTTGGTACATTCATTTTTTTTTTTGGTCGGTCATACGCTACTCCTAGTCTAACTCTCACTCTCAGACTTTTGCCATGCCTCCTTGTAGGGTATGGGAGTTGAAACCCACTCCTGAAACTAATTCGTCCTCACCCCAACCCAACCTCTCCTGAGAAGGTGGGGATTCAAACTCTCCACCTCCCCCTTCCATGATAGAAGGGTGGCTACTGGTGGTACATTCATTTAAGCTAGTGGACCTTTTGTGGTGATTAAATCTACCACAAGTCTATGTTCTACCCACTCTTCTAATATTACTAGTAAAATTTATGTGCGTTGCACATGTTTAATTTTGTATAATAAAATATCGCTTGAAAATATTAATTAGAAACATATTTAACATTCATCTGTGCACTATCGCTTTGATTTAACAATTGCCTTAATTGTTCTATAAGTATAGAGCCCTTTTTAATATTATTTTTGAAAATTATTTTTATAATGTGAGCGAAACCCTGAAAGCATGATGCTAGACTAAAATCATTTGCTGAATTAAGCAATTCATTTTCTTGGCTTCATAAATAAAATTTGCCACCAAAAGGAGCTCTTTGATAAGGAAGCGCATCTTAGGTCCTTATATAGGTAAATTAATCCCTTAATGATATTGATTTTGATGCCCAGAAGGTGCTTTTGGGGTCAGTTCATGGTTCTAATGGCCAATCATCGATCTTACAGTGATGAATTACTTTTGGCCAATGTGGTATACGTTCCGCATTACATCTAGTTAGGAATATTGGATCCTATAGTGCTACGCATGAGACAACAAAATCTTCTTACTACTTTAGTATTTCTCTCATAATTTACAATAACTTTTTACTTTCAATATTTTGATAAGAGAAGTATTTTTTAAAATACTTTGGACAAAATGACATGCTCAGTATTCGACCAAATAAAAATTAAAAGTATAGTTTTCTCTGTTCGTCAATTTAGTTCATGACTATTTGGTAGAAAATAATTCGTTTGAGCTATTATATAAAATTATAGTCAATCACAAAAATTTCAATGGATCTTATGCCATGAATTTGGAAAATTTAGTCAGAAAGCACAAAATGTGAGGGTAAATTTAATAACCTCAATAATTCAGGGACTATGAATTCTGTCTTATTTTTATATATTCAATGGAGTCCCAAGTGCATAATAGCTAATAATAAGTGTAAAGTTGATAAATTTCAAAGAAGAATAGGGTAAAATTAAAAATCACTACTTCTCTTTTTCTTCCATTATGTTTAAATCTAATGTATGAGATTACTTCCTTTATTATTATTTTACATGCAACTCATATTTCTTGTAATAAGCATTATTATGAGATATTGTGGGGTTATTCACTTTTCGCAGCTAATAAAGCTACAGAGTTTGGAAGCCATAACCATTGAAGGATGTCAATTAATACAAGAAGTATTTGACTTGGACGGACTAACAGGCTATGGGCAAGTCGAGATTCTATCACGTTTGAGAGAATTAACCTTGAGTGAATTACCAAATTTGGGACGGATATGGAACAACAATCCACGAAGAATATTGTGTTTCCGAAACTTAAGGACACTCAATGTGCAAAACTGTGAGAATCTGAGATTTCTTTTTTCTTCTTCCATGGCTAAAGCAATGGGGCAAATAAAAGAAATAGAAATAGTGAGTTGCAAATTAATGGAGGAAATTATTGACGTGCAAGAAGAGGAATTGGAGGAAGCTGCAACCACTGACACTTTAGAGTTCCCTCTGTTAACCTCCTTATCTCTTGAGGAATTGCCAAATCTCACAACATTCTCTTATGGAAAGTATTGTATTCATTGTCCATCCTTAATAGAACTAATGATATCCAAATGCCCCAAAATGATGACATTCTCTTCATTCAAAGGAAAGCAACAGTCGATGAGAGCTGATGACTCTGGCTTGTCCTTGCCTAGCTTCTTCAATGAAAAGGTTAGCATCTATAGTATTTTTCTTGTGGATCATTCTTCTAAATCTAGTTGGTGAAGCTATTTAGAAGAAACTAGGATCATTATTTTGTACCAAAAATTTGGCAATCTCGTGGTGGAAAAACTAACTTGCTGCTGGTCATTCCCAAAGTTGCCCCTGAATTTCGACATAATAAAATTTTGTACCAAAAATTTTAGTCATTCTACATATCCAATGTTTTCACACAGGTTCTTTTCCCGAGCTTGGAGGAATTGAAGCTTTCATCCATGTGCCAATTAAAGAGGATATGGCACAATCAACTCCATGGACAGTCCTTCTGCAAACTGACATCCCTCGTTGTTGAATTTTGTGAAAATTTGTCACATATTTTTACATCAAATTCAGTGGATAGGTTGCAGAGCCTGAATAAGATTGAAGTGGTTGGGTGTCCCTCCTTGGAAGCATTATGCGAACCGGTATGTCTCAGCTTTGAAAAAGGCAAAAACCATTAGTATCATATCCCAATTTATCTGACACAAATAGAATTATGGAACGAAAATCCTCATGGAGTCATTTACCCTTCTAAAGGTCCCCAAGGTGAAGTAGGGTCAAAACCTAGTAAAAAATAATAATAATCCTTGAGGAGCTTTTACTGGGTGTATGATGAGTGCATGGCAAGGTTGGTCCGGAATCATAAAAATTGAATGGAAATCAGAAAGCAAGAAAGGAGAGAGAGAGAGAATTGGCATCTTGGCCTATATTTATAGGTAATTAGTTCAAACTAAGTAAACATATCTAAATAAGAGAAATAAATCAGCAAAGATGGTTGGAGAATCATGTCACACATCAATCTCCACGCTGAATAATCTCACAATCCATAAGATTTGGATTGGCCTATATTTATAGGTAATTAGTTCAAACTAAGTAAGCATATCTAAATAAGAGAAATAAATCAGCAAAGATGGTTGGAGAATCGCATCATACATCAATCTCCACGCTGAATAATCGCACAATCCATAAAAGGGAGATTTGGATATGCACCTTGGAAGTATAAGGCTATTATAAGTTTGTACAAATTTTAGCATCACAAATTTTTCTCTTTTGTGAATGATCAATAGGAGAAATTACATTCCTGAATTTATTAAATTTCAAAAGGTGTTTCAATAAATTCATCCAGATTAGTTAGTAGAATTTTACTCCACTCACTTCACTATTCTCAAAAGTAGTCTTTATTTAACTCTTCAAGACATTGAGAGTACTTATCCATGCCGTTTTGCTCATTATGCAACTGATTTTGGACCGTTTTCATATCTTCCTTATAATTTTTATTGAATCTATTCAATTCTCACCAAAATTGTTGAAATATTCTTTAGATCACTAAAATTTGTTTAACCTCTTCAAGATTCTTAAGGATTTATAATAATCATAATCATGGCAATAGTTGTATTGCTCCTAACAATCAAAATTATTAGAATAACACGATAATCACAATAATGAAAATAATTGCCATACCAATCAACATAATAATATCAATAACCCCCGTTCTTTTTAAATGTCAATAATAATGGATTTAATATATATTGCAACAATATTCAAAGAGAAAATTATACCAAGCATAGAGTGGCTCCAAATCAGCAAGCATGGTGGCTAAGGCATAAATGCCATATATGTTCATCAGCATATCAGATAAGAAATGCATTTGTAAAAACTAAAATAAGTACCATAGCATGGCCTTAGGTCTAGAATAGTTGCATAATGATAAGATGTACTAGAAGCAAAGTTCTGATACCAATTAATGTTGAAGAGATCCAGCTCAAAGGCCAATTGATGAAGAACGGATCTAGATCCAATACCAACTAATTTCAAACAAAAGCATATAGAAAGTTAGGTTTAAATTTGTTGAAAGTGGAAGAAAATCATATAATAAGAAAAGAGGGAGAAACTAGAGAGAGATGAGAGAGATAGAAAGGCTAACACAAGCGGGGAAAAAATATGTCATATAAGCAATTTTACTAATCAAATCAATTCAACATTAGATCTATAGAAAATTAGTTTCTCAATCTACATTTATCGGAAATTTCAATAAGAGAGTTAAATTATTAAGAGAAATAAATCAATATCAATATCCTAAATGTTCAATTCGAACAACTAAACTAAATAAAGAAACAAATCAGCTAGTGGTTGGAGAATCACGTTCAACATCAATTGAACAGTACATACCTGCCCTCTATCATTATCAATTTATGTTAGCCATTGTTAAGTTTCAAAAGGCATAAATGCAATATATCTTCATGACCATATCAAATTAGAAATGCAAGTGTAGCAAGTACCAAAGCATTGGCCCTTGGTCTAGAATCATTGCACAATGATAAGACGTACTCAAAGCAAAATTCCGATACCAATTAATGTTGAATAGATCTAGCTCAAAGACCAATTGATGAACAACTCTAGATTTGATGCCAACAAATGTAGAATGAAAGCACATAGAAAGTTGGGTTTAGATTTGCCGAAAATGGAGGAAAATTGAGATAAGGACGTCATAAATTTCATAACTTTCATACGGCGCTCACTTGAGCCATAATATTTTTTTCGATAATTTGAGTTTCATAACTTATATACAGCTCTTAGTTAAGTACCATAACTTTTTTTCCGGTCATTTCAATTCCCTTTAAATTTTTTAATCGATTATTTAAGTACCATAACTTTTTAAAAATGTTCATCATAAATGCTATGTCATGTCAGATTTTGACACTTGGGTGAACGTTTTTAAAAGAAATTTACACTTAAGCAATCGATTGAAAATTATGCTATTCAAGTGAGCGTTTTTCACAAGTTATGGTACTAAAGTGGTTGAAAAAAGTTATGACACTTAAATAAGTAGGCAAACTTAGTAATCAAATCAATTCGACATTAGATCTAAAGAAAATTATTTTCTTGGTCTATATTTATGGGGAACTTAAATAAGAGAGTTCAACTATTAAGAGAAATAATTCAAGATCAATATATGAAAATTTCGAATAACTGAATTACATAAATAAGCTAGTGGTTGGACAATCTTGTCCAACATCAATTGAACAATATACGTCATGGTTTTTTTGGAGTCTAACTTCGTCGGAGAAATTTTGAAGAGTAAGTTCCATGGAGCATTACTTTGTGCTAATTGGTTTTGGTTTTGTCATTATCAATGCCTAATAATGCACAAGCTATTTTTTTTAAACGGTTCAAAGAAATGGGAGTACATTGGCTATCGTATATGCGTGTTGTAATGAGCAGAATCTCAGATGGGCTAAATTTAAGGTTTATGGGAAACATATGACGCACGAAATGATTATGCTTGTCTAACTAAGTTGGTTATATATATAAGATAAATTTATGTTTTCTACTCAAAAAAATTATGGGAGGAGAATGGATTTTAGGGGCTGGCATATGCTAAAAAGAATATAACGTGCATCTTGTCTCCTTTTTCACCTTTCTATTCTATCGATAACGTTTATCCAGTGATTTTCCTTGTTCTAGTTGTCTCTTTTTCAAGGGAAATAGAGAGTTGGCTCTAATGAATTAAATTGCAAAATAACAGGTTCAATTTCTTAGTGTGGAGTCAATGAAGATCTTGCACAAGGATAATAAGGAGAAGATATGGCGTGATGATCTTGCTTCAAATGCCTTTGGCAAACTTAAGACACTAGTAGTGGAAAACTGTGAAAAACTTTCATCCATATTTTCATCTTATACTATGTTCACAAGATTTCAAAACGTGGAGAAAATAACTGTGACCAATTGCGGGTCATTAGAAGTGGTATTTCACTTTCAAGGGTTCAATATTGGTGAAGCTCACTCTACAAGCACCTTTCAATTGAGAGAATTAGTTTTGACGCAACTCCCAAAAATGAAGCATGTGTGGAGTGGACTTCCGCAAGGATGTCTTACCTTTGGACACTTACGATACATGGAGGCTAATGAGTGTGAGAGTCTCAAAAGTTTAGTTCCAAGCTCGGTGGCAAAAAGTATGACACGGCTAGAAGAACTTTTGGTAAACGATTGTAGGGTGCAGGACATTATCATGGAGGAAGACGGAGTAGGGATGAATGCAAGCGATCTCTTCTTTCCGCAATTAACCAATCTGGCATTAAAGAAGTTGCCAGAATTGAGGAGCTTCTACAGGAATAGTCATACTTCATCATGGCCATTCTTGAAGAAATTGAAAGTGAGACACTGTAGCAAGATGAGGTCATTCTCATTTAGTTGTGATATCCAAAGCTGCCAAGATACAACTACCAACGAGAACCGACCTGCTTTCTTTTCTTTTGAAAAGGTACAATCCTCAATTCTAGCTCTTTGCTTTTGTCTTTAGTGGTTTATGTGCATAGTTCTCGGTGCTTTGTTATTCTTAGTAGAAAATTGAAATTGTCAAACATTTCATGCTTATTAATGTTTGCTTGACCACATTCTGAATAGCACCAATACCAACACATGACATGACACGATACGCTACGCCAAAACATCGTTTCTCAAAAAATAGAAAATTTTGCCACATTAGGACACGTTATATATTAAATGTATATTTTATATATACATGACAAATTATCATTTTTATGGTTGTTTTAATCAAATTAATTTGATTGAAATTCACAAATAAATAAATAATAAAAAAGATCCTAGAATAAATTTACACTAAAAACATTAATCCACCATTTGTTAATATTATTTATTGTTTCAATTTCACAAATTCAACTTCATTTCAATAATTCATAAAACTTGAAGAAAAGGACAAGCAATCTATATTGTGAACTCGCATGTCAAAGCGTATCAAAAGAGAAAAAAAAAACAAACTTTAGGGGGGGAATTGTGTGTCGCAATAAATGAGAGTCAAAAGAGAAGAGACTACTATATTTTTCTTCTTTCCCCATTTATTATTTTATTATTTTTATTTTTATTTTGACTTCTCATTTAAAAAAAAAAATTAAAATCGGCCACATATTTGTCATAATTATGTGTCGGAATACTGAACTTGAATGTTGGAGAGTGGTGGAAAGGTTGACCAAGTGTTGGATCCAACAATTGTTGGTCAAGTATCGAAGAGTGTCAGACACATTCGGACTATCCGACACGATAGGAACACTCCCAGATTGTGTCGATGCTTCGTAGACCACACCTGTGAATTGCTTAGAAAATTTGAAGATTCAAGTTAATTTTTTCAGCTCATATTCTTTGGAATATAATCAAGTGATCCCAACTTTTAATTCGAAAAATAAAAAACTTTTTATTGATTAACTTTCATAGACAGTTATGCTTCTAATGAATAGTAGCTTGTGTGTTATCTTGTCAATCATATTCGTGGCATGTCTTATAATTGGGATTTATCTATTTAATTTAGAGTGACCTTCCTTGTCCACGAAATTTAAAAAAAAAAAAAATAGTATTAATTGCTAGCTTAGCTACGGAACGAAGTTTCAAGTTTGAACATCATGAACATAGTTGGTAATACCACTGCTCGCAACGGCGCAGCTGGCTCGGGCTCTCCTCCCCCTTATGAAAGGGAGAAGTTCGAATCCCATATGCGTCGTTAGGGATTCTTACCTGAAATACTGTGATGGTGGGTCCTGCAGTCGTTCCCCCAAAGTTTGCTCGCCGGCTTTCGGCTTACAGGGTTCCCTGGGTTACCAAAAAAACATAGTTGGTAATTGTTAAGCATCGCTATATCTCACTTACCTAATCATGTGTTAGCAACTTATCAATAGATTCTGACAAGTACCCACATTTATTTATACTTAAAAAATTATCAACTATATTAATAATATATCGACATTTACTTTTGTGCCTAGCAACGCCTTGAAAGTTACTTACTTTTATGCAAAATTACCAACCTTTAAGTTGATTGATGCGCCAACATTCATCATATTAAAGTAACAACTAACTTTAGTCATTTACCAACTTGTTATAATCTGCCTACATTTGTTGATTACCACCACCTCTAAAAAAACATAATTCTTATTTGAAATTACTAACCTTAATTTGACTAAAGTACTAATATCGTCATATTAACATACCTAATAACTTTCTTTACTCGCAAATATTTTACCTTGTTAGACTTTGAGAAGCACAAACATTTTTTTCTACCTTCAAAACTACCAACTACTTTAATAATCCACCAACGTTTATTCTTCTTTACTAACTTTGCCTTAATTTACTTAACTTAATTTGATTGTTGTACTAACATTTGTCACATTAACATACAAACTGATTTTAGTTACTTACCGACTTTTTATCTTCTTCTTTTTTTAAAATTTTTGTTGATAACTTTTTAACTGGTTAGGTTTTGAAAAGTATCAACATTTACAAGGTTACAAACTACTCTAATAATCAATCAATATTTATTCTTGTAACTAGACAATGCCTTTGATATTACTAAATTTAATATAATATTACAAACCTTAATTTGATTGATGTATCAACATTTGTCAAATTAAGATACTAACTTATTTTAGTCCCTCACCAACTTTTTATCTTGTAGATCTTGGACATGATTTGGTAAAACAAAAAAAGTTTTGTTTTAAGTTTTTTCTACGAACTTGGTGAAAATATCTTGCCCTTTGGATTTTATTAGTTGACAATTGAAGTAGTTGAACTATTACTGATAACTTTATTTATCTAAAATTCCGAAACCAATTTTGATTGAAATGGGCACAATAAACATCCCTTCCATATATCCCTTGTATAATGGTCATCGGTGCTTGCTCGTCTGGCTCCCTAAAGTTTTCCCTTTTTTCCGTAAATGGAAGGACATTTTAGTCATTGGGTCGTGGTTGTCTCATAGGTCATTCCACACTTGGAGCAATTGACACTCGTGAGGGAGGATGTTGTGATGATGATGCCGCAGAACTACATCTTTCGCAATCTCAAAGAGCTGGAATTCAGATGCTACCATGATGAAAATGTCGCTTTTCCTTCCGACTTCCTTCTCCAGAGATTCCCCAATCTAGAGGAGCTAGGTGTGGTCTGTAGTTCCTTCGAGGAGATATTTTCAGAAGATGCATTTGGACATGGGGGAGTGATTCCCTATGGAGGACTGACTGACCTAGAAGAACCTCTCAAGGCACTTGTAAATCTGAAAAAACTTTGGCTAATAGACCTATGCAACTTGAGGCAAGTCTGGAAAGATGGTTCCTTGATGGCCAAAATCCTTAACCATATAAAAGTTATGGCAATTGTAGAGTGTCCAAGCTTATCAACCATATTATCATACCCAACTTCACTCCAAAGTTTGACAGAATTACACATTATTGGTTGCGCTGGTTTAGTTCATATGGGGACTTGCACAGCAATGACAAGTCTAGTGCATCTTACTCAGGTAAGCCTAAAAGATTGTGGTGCAATGGAAAACGTGGTAATAGATGATGGAAATGGAGTAGAGAATATCTCTTTTCTCAAGCTGGAATGGTTTATGCTTGAAGGTTTACCAAGCCTTGAGAGTTTCTCCCCCACGAATTGCGCATTCATGTTCCCATCATTAATGGCTCTTGTGGTGAAGCAATGCCCCAAAATGAATATGTTCTGCAAGGGTGCCTTTAGAACACCAAAACTATTCAGAGTTTTCCCCTCCATGGAGGATGTTGATGAAGGGTGTTGGGAGGGGGACCTTAATACCACTCTCCAAACTTTATCGACATCATGTGATCCATACTAAATTCAGCAAGTCGGGTAAATCCGTGTGCCTAATCATTTCCTGCCCCAACCTGGCATCAAAAAGGAAGAATCTCACCTTCTTCTTCATGTTCTTCTTAAAATATGTCTGATGGGGATTTAAATAAATCATGGCATTATTCCAGTATTAGGGGCTTTTGGACACTTACTCACCATTACATTCTAGATGTTTGATGAATTGCTTAACATTACCTCTGTCGATGTGGCTTCGAAGATCGCGAGGTTTCATTATATGGGGAGCTGTGTACTTGCCCACTTCTCTGGTTGAACATGAGGAGTGTCTGTAGTTATGTCTTACGGATAATGTTTGTTTTCTTTAGTGTCATATTTGTGATTTGCTGAGCGCACGTATCTTCCTTGTTGGCTTAAAAATAGATCTGAATCCATTGCGAAGGCCTTATCCATTCTGCAAAATGAAGATAATCATCTGACCTGCATGTTATCATGTCTCTGAGGTAACATTTTAAGCAATTATAAACATTTGCAAAAGTTATTTACTACATGCTACTAAGCAAAGACAACCAATTTGCCGAAGACCCATAACATTTCAAATAGAAGATTTGCTAATAGGCTTGGGGTGGAGAGAAAAGATTTTGTAGATTTTCAATTGTGATTTTCTTGTGACTTTTTCTGCGAGTGCAACCTATTGAAAAAGTTATCTACTGCACATGATCTATGTTTCTAGTACATTATAATCAAACCTTTTAGTCTCATGATTTAGATCTTGCTAAAAATTTGATGTCATTCTGATGTCACCATGGACTTTTCTTATTACTGCTTCCTGATAATTTATGGCAAAAGCATAAAGGGCTAGTTGATTGAGAGGCCATAGAATATCTTGCAAATCCTATCAACTGGTTAAGTTCGCATCTTAGGAAGAGTAGTTTGCATGTAGTTTGTCGTATTTCAACATGTGACTTTCAATTTCTAATTAGGAAATCTCTTGACATTCCAACCAATTAAGCCAATCTTGATGTATTATATAAAAGAAACTGATGGAGATAAGAGAAAATTACGATTTTAGTATAAACATATTCTTTTCATTCGTAAGATTCTATTCCATGACCGACAAAGAACTTAAGGGGGAGACTATTTTCATTCTTGACGTGGACGTGAATAGAATCATAGAATTAGTCTTAAATTCAAGACTAGGTTGAAACTATTAAAAGATTGTTCATAAATCTAATGAATGGAAGTGATATCAAAGGTAAACCTACTTTGTCTCCCATTAAATATTACCCCGGAGAACGTTAAAATTTACAAGTTGTGTCTATCAGGTTGTCTATCAGGGCTTGGCACAAAACCTAATAGCCCCACAAGTAATGTCTAGTCTGGGTCCAAATCAAGTTTTAACTACAAAATTGATAGGTCCAAAGAGGCACAAAACAGAATTGTATTTACATTAGTTCTATGTCGTGCTTCATTTGAGGCGCGGGGGTGAGCGAAATTATGGGAGAAAATTCAAAACTCTCTTCTTCTTCTTTTTTTCTCAAGAAAATTTTAAATTTTTCTGCATTTCCCACGCAAACATCCATTTTCTCCATTTCCCTTAATTTCCCAAACATTAAAAAGAGTGACTCTACCATCACTAGATTTATAGTGAGCATGAAAAGTGATGAAGTCGTACTGGAAAATTACGTCGGAAGTAGAGTAGGTCTCGGACAGATTGGTGTAACCATGTTAGTTACGTTAGGCACTTCTGCTAGTCATAAATCAGCATGTTTCTTTCATACAAAATCAGTAACAAATTAAAGCAACATAATCCACAAGATTTACCATGTCGCTGTTGTCCCATTAATTCAATGTATGCAAAAATATATTGAATGCGTAAACCTAAATTTCATACAAACAATACATGAAACACTTGGCATGCGTAAGTATAAAGAGAGTAGGCAAGAGAGATGGTTAGGTTTGGCCAAATCGGTGCTTATTCCATTATGTTTGAAGTCTCAATGGCGCCAATATTCCTCTACAAACAACGTTGACCATTTTAAAACAATTTCTCTCACAAGAATTTGACTTGCAAAGTAAATACAAGAGAAATTTTGCAAACATTTTAATGAACACACATGTCCAAGACGATGGGCTACCTTATTTATAGGAAAACAAACTCAATCTTGACCAATCCCTGGCAAGGGTGGCAGTCTCCAATCCGACGAGGAAACGTTTGGAGCTTATGGCTAGAGTGTCCCTACCGTGAGACGTCCATCTTCCTTTGCCTCACCGGTACGCTTTCTCCATAAATTTGCTGTTCTGTGGTTGTGAATGTGAAACACTGGTAGCTGGTCATGACGAACGATGTTGGGGTCGGAGTGAATGGCGGCCAGCAGCGGGTATTTCCCATACAGTGGTGGGGGCCGACGGTGGTGATTGATGTCTGGAGATGGTGTTGTGGGGTGGTGGTGGTGTTTAGTGATGGCGTCGAACGGGGGCTTCGGCTGTCGGCAGTGGTGGTACTAGGTGGTAAATCTGGTTATTCGGCCTTCAACAAACTGAGTTTAGCTAGATAGTTCGGGATGAGCATTTTCGTTATTGGGAATGGCGTGGAGAGCGAGATTCGTGGATTTAGAGAGACAAATTGTGGTTCCACAAAAAGTAATATCTAAACAGAGGTTTGGAAGAAGCGTATGACTTCTAGCTATTTGCCGGATTTCTGCATCAATCTATCTGAGTCGCACCACCCTTATTATTATTATTATTATGCTTAATAAAACCATCCGCTATTTAATTACCGTTGTTTACAGATAAGAGCACGAGATATCATAATGCTTAGCACGAGAATGTTGAATGGGATTTTTCGACAAAGCACTACTATTATTGAACCTAACGGGAACATTTTTTTCTTTTATAGTTATTCCATAACTTCAGTCATGAAACTTGAGCACGATAGCAATCGAAATTTTTGGGATATGCGCACTCTAAATTTCAAAACTTATCACGAAAAAACAATCGAGTTCTTAAATTTTAAAAAAAAAAAAAAACGTGATCAACTTTTAAAATTTGTTTAATCGATGCAATCAAATGTATTGCATTTCTTTGTAGTTCTTCTCCCGCTCATCCCAAGTGTCTGGCAATATGCGTGGATTTAGAGGGAGGTCGAAGGGGGCCCCAGCTGCCCAATTTCCCTAAATTATTGTAAGGCCCAAATATTTTTAAAAAAAAATTAGGTATTCACCCCATAAATCTTGGCCCCACCAAAATTTTCCAATTTCTTTACATTCCAATGTTTAAGGAGGAACGATTGTTACAAACTTCTAGCACAAAAATTTTCCGTATAAAGAACTATATTTTGCAACAATTATGCTTCTAATTGTGAAATATTATAAATGATGAGGAATTATTTCCAAACTTGAGAAGTAATGCTTTGGTATAGATGGTTGAGAAACGGAATGAATCTCTACGTAATATTAACCATCCACTAAAAAAATATATACTATTGACATATTATGAAAAAATTCGATGTGTTAATAATCTCAAAAGTCAAGAACTAGCGGTGTGGGGAAAAAATGTGCAAGAGCTATTGTCCTGTTTAAAAGATTATTAAACAGTCATCAATCTATTTAAAAGTTAAATATCCTTTGCTATTTATTTTGTGAAATACATCATCTTTCTAGAATGATAAGAAAGCAAAATTTTCTAACATGATATATGTTTATGATTATAAAGAATGAACTTCAAATTTCTTAACAACATCCTCTATTGCACTCTTGCAAAGAAAATATATATATATTAGTTGATGATATTCCCGTCCCCCCAACGTTCTTGCTCTAGATCCATCCTTGCCTGACCTATCGATCTGGATAATCGTTTGACCAGCCTCTGAAAGAAAATGGTTATTCTTTGGGCCCATCTTACTATCACGAAGATGGATAATGTTATGCGTGATTCTAAGATTATTGGCAAATTTTTAATGACCCTAACTCCAATTTTTACGCTTTCTCAACCAAAATTCGAACTTTTCTTTTCTTTTTGAATTTTTGATTAATTTTATTATTTTTTAGTTTCTTTCTTTTTTGGTTCAAAGGGTCAATGGCGGCTACGGGCCGACTACCTCACTAGGCCCATAGGAGAGTGTGTCATGGCCCTCACCCACCCTCACTATGATGGACAAGAGTTGCCACGCCCTTGCTAAATCTGGCAAGAGTTCGCAAGCCCTCATTATGGCCAACGAGGGCATCTCACTCACCCTCACTGTGGCCGACGAGGGCTTCATAGCCCTCACCCAAGGGTAGTGAGGGTTGTCGGTCATTGCTCTGTAGCTGGCGGCCTTGTTAACACTTTGAACCAAAAAAGAAAAGAAAGCAAATACATAGAAATTAATAAATAAAAAAAGTGTGAAAACATATTAAAATATTATTAAAATTTATCCACTTCAAATCAAAATTAGTCATGACCGTAATGGTAAAATGTGAAAAGGCTTGAACTCAATTGGCAAAAATATAATATATTTAGAGCTTTTTGGATAATTTTTCCCCACCTTCGACCCTGCAACCTCACGCTCTTGGTTTGCCTTCGATGGCGGTTACAACTTACAACGGCTTGATCCAATGGCAGAGAGGTATTCCCAGATTCAGACAAATTCCTGTCTACTTGGGTTGCGAAGGTCATAGGGCTTTACAGTCCATGGATTTAGATCAAAGAGAAATCCATTTTGAAAGCCCGTGTTGAGTCCCGTTTGTGGTTAAACCCCTCCTCGAGCCCAATTCTGGACAAGAATGGGCCCTCAACATTAGCCCGGGGAACGAACCTGTGGAAGGGCCGGCTTCAAAACGGTAAGAAGAAGGAGAAGAAGAAGTGTTGTGAACCGTATAATTTCTCTTGGCTTTGAAACTTATAGCGTAGATAAAATTTGCACTCTTGGATACTCCCATTATGCTGCAAGCTAAATTCCATAATCCGGCTCAGGTGGCTAGCCTTAATTAGCAGCCACCACAGATGCTATGAATCTTTTAAGTTAGAATTGTCAAGCACTAGGCACTCCCTTGACAATTCAATAACTTAGGAACTTATTTTGTTAAAAAAAAGGCTCAACGTGACTAAACGACATAATAATAGAACGAAAGGTATATATAGGCATTTGTACTTTAGAAACTGGGTGACTAAATATCTAGGGATTAGCTCTTTTTGGGGGGTGGTGATTTAGATGTGTCTGTGCAACTATCTTTGGATAACTTAATCGATAGTATTATTTGTAAATATGGCTTGGAAAGTTCGACCGGAATTACATTTATCTATGCTTCAATGAGATACCAATACTGCGTTGGCGTAGGTATCATGAGGTAAATATGTTAAAAGGAGCAAATTCAAGCTCTGTGGAGGGCGGAGGCAAGGGGAAGTGTATCCCGGAATGCTTTCTAGAACTAAGTGGCTGAAGAATGGGGGGACGAGAACGTTGGGTTTGATGCAACTAGCATTCAAAGGGCGACAATGCAGTCGTGTCTCCTTGCTCCGAACTGCTGATGACATCTGGAGCCGCGATCAAGCAGTCGTCAAGAGAGAAGCTACGAATCCGTACCTCAGAAGGGGATGCAGATTTTGAACCCACTAATCGTAAGTACCCTGTCCTGGTGATAGATGAGATGAGTGAACAGTTTGGCTGGCAGCAAGCCCTCTTACAATGGAAAGGTCACGGTTTTTGCGCTCGGAAACACGGAAAGCCCTACGCCGGACAGCTTGAAAGATTCATGTTTTCCAAAAGAATAAATCGACAATCAGAGAAGTCATCTTTGAGGAGATAGAACAACGACTTCTGTGATGCTCTCGACCCAGTCCTTAATTAGACACACTCTTAACGCTTGTCCCCAGAACTCCCATCCCCGAAAATTTTTCCCAATTTCGTCTATCTAATCGATTGAAACCCCTATTGAACAACGTCATTTCCCCAATTTAGAGTGCTTTTCTCGAGGGCCGTGAAATTCAAGAAGATTTATGACAAAAAAAAAAAAAAATCATGATAATATCTTTGTTGTCCAAGAATTGCACCATCACTTGAGGACACCAAAACGAAGTGATGACACCAAAACAAAAGAGACATTTCAAGAATTAGGTCTCCTTGCATTGGCTCCACTCTAGTAACCTAATTCCTTTGACGTAGGAACCACAACTTTGGTTCTTGAGGCATTTAGGACCAAGTCTCTAATGCCAGGCCTGGATCCATTGAGGCCAAGCATGAATGCCTAGTGTCCATGCCCCATGCCTGGGCACCCAAGCCTAAGTCCATAAAGGCCGTGCTCGGATTCCCAACACTTGAGCTCTAGTCCCTAGCATTAAGGCCCGGGTCCACAAAAGTCATGCACGGGTCCTCAACGTTCAGGGTTAGTTTCTTGGTTAATGAAATGTACATTCTTATAAAAAAAAATTTAAGAAGTTTAAATTTTAATTGTTATTCATTTTTTAAAGAATTTGAAGTTTTTATTTTTATTTTTTTTATTTTTACTTTCTTTCTTTTTCTTTTTGCTTCTCCCTCAACTGATCGCAAGCCACAACGACAACCGATTAACCATTGGCAAGGGGCAAGCTTGCTAATCTGGCGAGGCTGAATTGCATTTATTCCACGATCGCTCCACATGCTAATAATTCCATGTAAAATCATTTACTTTAAATCGTTATGATATCACGTATATATTCTTTTCAAACCTCCAATTTCAAACAATTGGATTGATATATAGAACTATAATTTGTTGGACGACGTCAAAGGAAGGAACCGATGCTCCCTCAGTGCTCTCTTTTCTGCACTCTTTTTCCTTCTTCTTGAGATGATAGAATGCAAGCATACAGAGAAGAATCCGCGCAACAAGCACCATAAAGAAACGATCAGAAACGAATCAGTGCATCCCTTCATTTGCTTTGCTCAAAATTTGCCATTTCTCCATGTTTTTAATTATTTGGTGACCAAATTAAAACCACAAAAATTCCAAACTAGTACAACTACAACATATTCACCCAAAACTAATTTTTATATCTAAAAAATTATCATACCAATAGGCACATGCCACGTTTATCCTCGACTAATTTTCATTTCACAAAAAGTTAATGATTTTACAGTTTAAAAAAAAAAAAAATTTGAGAGAGCCCTTACGGTAAAATTAGCAGATTTTCTGATCTAGGACTTTGGTAATTTCAGGTCTTTGTTATCGGAAATTTAGTTTTGGGATAAATATGAAATGGGTATATTAATTTGAAATTTTTGTAACACAAAATTAATTTGAGATAATGTGATACGGCCATAGCAGTTTAAGACTTTTGTGATGCAAAAATTAGTTTAAGACAATTATGGCATGAATATATCATTTTGGGATTTTTATAATATTAGCCCTTCAGTAGCCACCCACATCCTCAATAGACAAAAAGATCCCAACACACGCTAATTCAGCCGATTATTCCGATAATAAAGTAAAGAAATAATAGAAACGACATGGCAATGAGAGATGGGAAAGCAATTACCTTCAACGAGCAAAGATACGAAGAGAGGTGCAACAGAGAACAAAAATCCTAAACAAGCCTGGATGAGAACTTTCAAGGGGGTAAAGATCAAAGAGAGCAAGTGAGCCCCATTAGTAGACAACGGGCTCAAATTGTTCTCCGAGAGAGAGAGAGAGAGAGGCAAATTTATATTGTTGACAGGCAGCAATTGAATTCGGGAAAATTTCAAATAAAGACTCGAAATAGCCTCATTTTCTCAAAAAAAGATCTGAAGTGAAGTATGTTTTAAAGAAGGACCCAAAGTAGTCATTTAGTCTAAAAAAATGACTGACTCACCAACCAGCGAATAGATGCATTTCCAATGGGTATTCTGGTGGTTTGATTTGGGGTATTTTTGTCCAAAAAATATTCATTTTTCGATTTATTTTTCCTCGGTTCATCTTCATCTTGATCTCCCATGGTTGTCCTTGTTTATCATCTTATTTGTCAATGTTGAAGATAGGCATTGCCTAGATCAAGAATACCGAAATTAGGAAAGTGCCAGCGAGGGCTTCGCAACCCTCATCGGCCGTTAGTAAGGGTTAGCGAGGGCTCAATGCCCATCGCTAGTAGCAGGCGAGGACTATCGAGCCCTCGCTAGCTACAAGCGAGGGCTGGCAAGTTGACCCTTAGCAGATCTGGCGAGGTTGATCTTGCTTGCGGCAGGCAAGGGCTTGCAGGCCCTTGCCCGCCCTTACCAGTGGCCGGCAAGGTTGGTGAGCCCTTTATGGTTGTGGACGAGGCCACCGTTGCCAGATTTTACGAGGGTGGCCTCGCCAACCTTGCTAAAGACGAAACCACCTCTTCATCTCGGCCTCCCTCACATGAAGCAACCTGGACATGTTCCTAAAGCCTAAAATTGCCATGGTCGGGCCTCCCTCCGTTGCTCTCAGTGATTGGGTCGACTCCTCCACCTCGTCACTGCCCTTTCTACATTGCTCCTTCACCAAAGTCATGTGCGATGCCGGCTTGCAGGTCGTCTCTCTCAACATCACCTCCGTCGACCTCTCGGGCTACATCCCACCTGAAATCAACTTTCTTTGTGACTTCACCAACTTCACGCTCGCCATCAACAACCTCACCAGGACCCTCTCACCGGAGCTTAGCAACCTCACCTCCCTACAATTCCTCAACCTCCTCTTCAGGGTCTTCCCCGACAGAGTCCTATGGGTAATGACCCAGCTCAAAGAACTTGACTTGGGCAACAACAACTTCACCGGGCCATTGTCGCTAGAGGTGGCGGGGTTGAAGAAGCTGAAGTGGCTAGACCTCGCCAGCAATTACTTCACTAGCGAGATACTAGAGGTTTACTTAGAGATGGAGAAGATGAATAGGGGAAACGAAAAAATGAAAAAAATTATTTTTTCAACAAAAATACCCCTGACCAGGCCACTGGAATACACATCGGAGATGTATCTATTTGCCGGTTGGCGAGTTAGGCCTTTCTTTGAGACTAAATGACTATTTTGGATTATTATTTGAGACAGACTCCACTATAGGTCCTTTTTTTAGAAAATGAGGGTATTTTGGGTCTCTATTTGAGATTTTCCCATTGAATTCTTAATTTATTTTTTGGAGGGCAATTTGTTTGCATAAATCCCAATGCCAAATCCATCTTAGGTCAGCAACTTTCAACACTATATATATGCAAGTGACACTATACATATACAAGTCATGTCTTTGTTGTAAGCCGTCAAATGACATGGACACCCCACTTTACGACGAGTTTCTCTAATCCAATCCACAAAGATGAGGTCTTCCTAGAATCTGTCTGCACATTAAACTACTTTAGAGGATTTAGACTAAAGAAGTCGCCTACTTCACACGAAGTTCATGATGTGTTTTAGAAAAGCAATAATACATTGGGGACCATCTCATGGTAGAACAGTCTGAGCATTTTAAATTAATCTTTAAAATTGATTAGTGGAAGAAGAATTTTATTAGTGGGAGACTGGAGCGGCATTGCTGTTATCTACTTTAATTTGTTAGAGGACACCAAAGGAGGAGTCGACGCTTCCCCAGTGCTCTCTCTCTCTTTTATTTTACACTTTTTTCTTTTTATGCGCTCTTTATCTCTTTCTTTTTCTTTTACTCGGACTTTGCCCCTTCCCCGAAAGTGGAGAGGATGCCCACCTGCTGCATAAAAAGATGTAGATAAACAGATGAAAAGGAACGATGGAGAGCACATACTCTCTGGGTGGAGTGCACACGCTTTCTTAACGACTACGAATACAACAGGTTTGATACAATATTCAAAGTTATTGACTTGATGCACTCCAATGCACATCTTCTTTATCCCGTCGACCTCGCCCTCTAGATGTATGATCTTTTCTTGTTGGAAGAAACTTCAATCAAACTTGTTTTTGATTGGTGAGTTATAAATGATAAACATCGATAATGTAGCTGAAGTTAAAATGTGTGATGCTATATTTTGCGAGACATTTTGAATGCATAGAGCTCAATACATCTCAATCCTTAGATAATAAGAGTTTCACGTAGGGCTACCAAAATCAAGGGTTCATGTAAATTGAGCTCACATGCACCCAAGTTATCTTAAAATATTTTCGTATTTGTACCAACCATGCCTCCAATAGGTGAATGTGAGCATTTACTTCATTTCTGCTATCATCGAGCATTGATTATTGATAATTATAAAATGTAAGAACTAATCTCCGCATTCAATCAAAATTAGAAAGAATCACTGGGGTTTACCCCAGTGGTCATCCTTCCAACTTGGAAGGGGGAGGTGGGGGGTTCAAATCCCCACCTTCTCAGGAGGGGTTGGGGTGGGGACGAATTAAGTTCTGGAGAGGGTTTATTTCCCACGCCCGGCAAAGGCGCGCAAAGTCTTAGAGTGAGAGTTAGAATAAGAGTAGAGTAGAGACCAACCAAAAAGAAAAAAAAAAAAATCAAAACTAGAAAGAAGTTACAAAGAAACAACAATTAAATTTGTGAGTCGATAAATAAGAAATTCTCTTTTTTAAAATTAGAAACATAAAGAGACGAAAAAGTATCTCTCTCTCTCTCTCAGCGTGTTCGCCAACTCGCTCTACCTCAACGACAGTCTAACAATGGTAGCCTTCCTGAACCAATCTCGCTAAAATTCTCTTTGTTATAGATGAAATGATTGAACTCTACTATTAGTCTACCTCTTTTTGGTAATAACTATCCGGATAGCATGCACACTATCGACATATTATGAAAGACTTTTCATGAAAGAATTTCAAATGTGTTGATAATCTACAAAGTCAAGGACTCACAATGTAGGGAAAAACTGTTGAAAGCTACTGTCCAAATTCAAAGGTTACTAAGTTAGTCATAAATCTATCTATAAAGTTAAATATGCTTCTATTTATTTTGTGAAATGTAGCATACTTCTAAAATGAGAAAAAGAAAATTTCCAACAGGATATATGTTAATAAGTAAGCAGAATTGGAATTCAATTAAGAAGCTTTTTTATTGGTTGACGTTGCCATTCTTCCTCTAGATTCGGTCTTGTCTCGCATACTCGTTTGCAGCATCGTTTGGCTAGCCTCTGCGAGAAAATGGGTAATCTTGGGGACCATCGAGCTGTCCTGAAGATGGATAATGTTAATTCCTGATTCCAAGATTGAAGAGGGCAAAGATATGCTTATTGGCAAATGTTTAACAACCCTCACATCAAACCTTTTGCTTTTTGAAGTCGCAATGAACAAAGCCTGGAAAATGGAGGAGACGGACGTTTTACAACTCGCTGCATAATATCTTAGCCTTTCGAATTCGAATAGGAGAACCCAAAAGAGCCAAAACGCCTCCTCGTTGGTATGTTTTCTTCCCCAGTTTGTAGTGTTATCTTCATAATATCCTTATGAGCGGTTCTCAGAAGGATGCAATCCATGCGACAGGATGTGGGAGAAGTTCTTGATATCGATTGGGACCACCAAATAATTGGTGTGTCTGAGTTTGCCCGCATTAAGGTCAATTTGAAGTTGAACTAACCTCTTTTCTCAGGACTCTTCACGAGCCATGACGATTGCTAAGTATGGATTGACGTGAAGTATGAATGACTCCTGTATATTTATTATAATAGCGGGAAGATTGGTCGTTACCTTAAGTATTGTGCGAATAGTCTCCTTAGAATTTTGACCCTCACGATTATCATGTGTTTGGACGTTGGATGAGGGCTGAAAAAGTTGTCCAACCTGGATGTTTCTTACGGTGAAGCTGCTCTAGTCGAAGAAGAGGCTGAATCGCTTTGGAAACCAATGATATGCAAATTGTTCCCTATCGATCGAATGTTCAAGCTTCATCTTACCCGGGGGAGGACTTGAGGGGAGAGTGTCATGAGGAAGGAGAAGGGGACAGATGGTGGGGTACGTTTGCATCAGTCCTAAGCGACCCCCTGGATGCTGCGACCTGGGTCAGGACAACTCAGCTTGATCCATTGGCAGAGAAATATTCACTGATTCAGACAAATTCCCGTCTACTTGGATCGCGGTAAGGTCTTGAACTCTAATTAAGAGAAATCCATTTTGAAAGCCCAAGTTGAGTCCAACTTGTGGTTGAACCCCTCTTCAAGCCCAATTCTGGACAAGAAGGGGCCACTCAAAATTAGCCCGGAGAGAGAACCTGTGGAGCTTAAAAATGGGAATGGGAAGAAGAAGAGGAGGAAGAAGAAGAAGAAGCATTGTTAACCTTATAGTTCCTTAACTTCAAAGCTTATACCTTAGATGAATCTGCCCTCTTAGATGCTTCCGTTCCAGCGCAGGCTGAATTCCCTAATCAAGCTCAAGCGACTAACCTTAGTCATCCACCACGGACGTCTTGAATCTTTTAAGCCGATACTCAACGGTTCAAGAGTTTAGGTACCTTTTGGTTTGAGAAAGACCCAACACGACGTTTCTCATGGAGACTAAACGACCTTTGTAACAAAGTGATTAGTATTTACAGGTGCTTGAACTTCAAAAACTAGGTGATTAGAGATCCTAGGTGTTTAGCTCTTTTAGGGAGTGATGTTTTGGATGTATGTGTTTGTTCACCTATCTTCGGATAATTTAATTGATGCCGTCGTCTATGGCAATGGTTGGGAAGGTTAGATTAGGATTACTTTCATCTATACTTCACCAGGATACCACAATTGAGTTGGCTTCTAGGACCAGATTAGACACATTTGCAGTGGGAAGTCTTTACTGTAGGTTCGTCTTGGAACTTCAACGAAATTATTCATCCGTTCGAAAAGGCCGATAGAACATTCGTGGAACATTACCGAATTCACTCCTTCAAGGAATTGTGCATAAATGGATACTGAGTAGAAGGGTTGCAAATTCACTTGGTCAAATGATCGGGAGGGTGAGACAAAAACTTAAGAAAGAATTTGACCAAGTCATAACTAATTTTGATCGACAGATTAAGTTCTCTAACGGGAAGGGGTGGGCCTTTCCTGCATCTGGGTCAGATCATAGCCCTTTGAGCCAGAATGCGCTAGTGTGGGGTTGGGAAAATAAGCAGATTAGACAAGACACAATAACCTTCAAACTGAAATAACGCAGCCAGAATCTGACAAAATGGAGCAAGAAAAAGTCCAGACATCACGTGTGGGTATCGACAAATTAAAAGCCGGGCTGGTTGTGCTTCCTCGTGTTGGTCACGATCAGTATGAAAAGTCATGAGATAGAGATGTTAAACCAGGAAATTTAAGCTCTCTATGGAGGCAAGAGGAGTTGTATCGAGGTGCTTTCTAGTATTAAGCGATCAAAGAAAGGGAACAAAAACACTCGGTGCAACTACTAGTCAAAGACGACAACCTGATCATATCTCCTTGCTCAAATCGCTGATTTACACCCGTGATCAAGCAGTTATCAGAAGGAAGCTAAATCTCCACACCTCAGATGGGGTTAGAAATTTCGAACCCACTATAGCAGGTACCTGTCTCGGTGAGTAGATGAGTGAATGGTTGACAAGCCCCTTTACAGGGACCACCTCCACCTCGAAAGGTTGCCTCCGCCGTTCGTTGAATGAGGGCTCAGTCGTGAGTTAGAGGGGGAGAGAGAGGGCAGAGTCAAGAGGAAGTAGAGAGCAGGGATCGAGTGCGAAGACAGAGAGAGCATGAGTATATCTGGAATAGGAGAGAGTTCATCCGCGAGGTTCAAAATTTCCTCTAACAGTGGATCGCAAAAGAAATTTTGTTCATCCGCGAGTTCATCAGAGAGTTCATGCACGAGTTTATGTATAAAATCTATTTTGAAATTTTGGCTAATCGATTGAAATCCCTAGCGAATAAGCATCATTTCCTCGATGCGGAGTGCTTTTCTTAAGGGCCGCGAATTCAAGAAGTTTTGTTGCGCAAGCAATGTTCCCTTACTCGAGGAAGCGGAAACGATAGAAATTTTTTTGAAGGAATGCTCGAGCTTGACGTGCGCAAATACGACAGAATGGAGTGAGATTTTCTGGAGTCGTGTTTAAAACGGACGGGCTTTAATGGTGAATGGGTCTGTTGGGTAATGCAATGCGTCGAGATGCTCTCATTTCAAACATGTTAGCCATTTTGATTTCTAAGACTGTCAATGGTGATGATCTAAAGGGCACCGAAACTATCAACATGACAGCCCTACACTCTCTCACCTCCTAGCCAATGGCCAACGAATCGATCTTTTTTCTTAAGGAACAACCACAAAACGTCATGATCTGCGACACTGCCAAGCATCGAGTCAAGCTACCAACATGAATAAACCTAAGAATCTTCGTTCCTTAGACATGCCCTGAACAGTTAAAACTATCTCTGCAAAGCATAAGAAAGCGCTTGGGGAAGTCTGTATTGTTAAGGTCAATCAAAGAGAGAAATGTATTCTTGGCTGCTTGCAAGGGACGGCTCGAAATTTGAGGGTTGGAGGGAGAAAATGTCGAGCAGCGCAGGGAAAGAGGTTCTCATTACATGTGGAGTAGGCAACTCGTATCCTTCAACGATGCCATGCTCGCTAAACAGCCTTGGAGGAGGCTATTCACCGATGCTAATTCTCCATGGAGTCAAGCTGTTAAAAGCAGTTCATCACCCCAGTTATGTTTTACAGCAAGCAGCACTGGGCAAACAGACGTTCTTGGGGATAAAGGAGTCTCCTGGGCGGGAAGAAACTTGTTAGCTTCCTCATATTCTGCGTAGCTTTGCAAATGGATCTACTGTTGAAATTCGGGAGGACATGTGGCTTATGGACTTGTGGAATGAAGGCATCCTCCATGCAAATTTCGACTTGCAGATTATTGATGAAAACCTCACCATCCCTCTCGGCTCAACCACGCAACGAGAGCAGTCATCCTATTACACGGCGGATCACAGCAGAGCAAGGCCAGGATGCTGCTTCATCCTCATACGCCATTCTTCACAAATTATGGAGCAGCCCTACGGACAACAATTTCCTCCTCCCCTACAATAGGTAATCTTTCTGTGGATATTAATTCATGATGGGTTGGCTACCACTAATTGATAAGTCATATAAAGGGGAAGCTCTACTTTCACCAAAGTGATTAATGAGGAGGCATTGTTGATGTGGTGGAACATGGAACCGATACTAATGTGGCACCAAATGAGCATCATAGCAACAGAAAAGAAATTGAGAGATTAGAAGAAAGAAACCCTAATTTGACGGTATTAATTAAGATGTGTAAGAGAAACACTTGATTGCACAAATTAAAAAAAAAAAAGTTACATTACTTGGTTGCGTGCATAAAAGTTAGATGGCCAAATCGCACAAGTCAAGAAAAATAGATGACTTGATCACACACAATAAAAGTTAGAGGATTGAATCGTACAGATAATAAAACTTGAAAGACTAAATTTGTATTTAACTCAGGCTAGAAAATTATAGATGTTTTACTCCTATAAACTACTACACTCTCTCTCATCCAAAATATTGGGAAAATTGTCCAAAAATAACTAAGTATATTGTTCATTGACCAATTCAGTTATAAACCTTTCAATAGTGCTAGTATAGTCCTAAACCTATTATTGGGTGATCACATGCCAATTTAGTTGTAAACATTTTGATAATTTGTCAATTTAGTTATAAATTTTTTAATAAATTGCCGATGTAGTCTTTCCAACTAATTTTAATTAGAAATCACTAATATGGTAGTCCAATCAATGTTGGCCATCCCAAGCGATGTAGATATTGCTCACATGGACTATTATTTATTTATTTTTTGAATTTGTATTATCTTTTATTTATTTTTTCCTAATTTTGTTCTCCTTTTTTCTTCATAGGACCAACATGTCCACTGGCTGAGGCCTTGCGACCTTCATAGGCCACAGCAAGGGCGTCACGACCCTCACTTGCTTTCATTGTGTTGTGGCTTTCACTAGATTTGGCAACTATGGCCAATTTGGGTGTCCTAAACCCTTGCCTAGGTCCTTGCCAAAGACTAATGAGGACTTCGTGGTCCTCACCCAAGGATCGGGAGGGATTGCCATCCATTGCCTAATGGTCTTGCTTAGTGGCCCATGACCTCGCCGACCTTGTGAAGATAAAATATATATATAGTAAAAAATTGAAAATATTAAAAAAAAAAATTATTCATGTCAACACCAACTATACCATATCAATTGCACTATGTAGGATGGTTGCCGCAGATTGAACTGCCACGTTAGTGATTCATTCAAAGTTAGTCGAAAATTACTATATTGTTAATTTCTTAAAAAGGGTTAGGATTAAATTGGTAAATTCTCAAAAATGTTTATGACTAATTGGCATGATTGAAATGTTTGTGAACTTAATTGGTTACAATACAATATATTTAGGACTTTTTGACAATTTTCCCTAAAACATTACATGCATGCTAATAAGATGACTCTCTTCTTCTTTTCTTTTTTCTTTTTATTTGTCTAAATAAGATGACTCATATGTATGGTTCCAACTCAAACTGTCAAACCTATTGTAGTTCGGTCACTTTATATACTTGTCATACAAAAACCTTTTTTTTTTGTCTAATATAATAGAAAAAGTAAAAGTTACATTTTGTGAGCCGTTAAATCACATAAGAACCCACTCTACAAAGAGTTTCTCTCATCCGACCCACAAATATAAAATCTACCTAAAAATTGCTAGCACGTGAAACTATCCTTGGTATGGGTTCTGGAAAAGCAATAACATATAGGGGATCATCTCATGGTAGAACAATCAAGAGCAGAGCATTTTAAGGTAAGCTCCAAAATCGATTCCAGCAAGATGAATTTCAAAGCGGGGACACCGAATGAGTATTTCTGTTCCACAACTAAGGACAAATTTAAAATGCACTTCTCAAATTTATAAATAAACAAAAAAAAAGGGGGGCAATGAATAAATCCAAAATCGCGTGCCCCTCAAGTCAAGAATGGTGGGCGCCTCATCTTTCATAAAAGGGACTCATGCAATCAATACGGACCACACAAAGATTTAGGCCACGCTTGCTTCGAGGATTATCATTGTGATGGGATTCTTTCGTTGGTCCGAACTAGCAAGAAAAGCGGTTGAATCATATTCCCAGTACCACTGCTGTTGGGTACAGAAAGATAAAGAGAAAAGCCCTGGAAATCAATGAGTAAATAAATGAAAAAGGGCACGTTCGAAATATTTAGTTGGTCGATAAAAAGGAGCACAGCTGTGAATTTTTTCCCATAAAATATGATTGACTAGTGTTACTTAAATATCACGTTGGCAACAAAGATAATGCAGATGCATAAAATACTTCCTCATCCGGGATCTACTTTTCACATGCATTTTCCGTCGACAAATTATACTGAAACTTTCTTAGCTTAGAAGGGAAAACTTGGTTGTTCAGATATACTTAGATGACACCGTTTGTTTTGTGAAAATGAATAATTTGAAATATATTTTCTTTAAAAATAGTCATTTTGTATCACTTACAAAAACGAATAAACGAAAAATAAATCCGTTGGCAACTAAATTATTTGAGTATAAATTATTGTCATAGTGAAAATATTTTTCATTGTCTAATCATTTTAAGTGGTACAATATATCATTTTAAGAAAACATATTCTACATCATTCATTTTTCACCAAATAAATAGAGTGGAAGTATTTGTTTGTACTTTCGATATTATAACTCATAAAATTCATGCGACGAAGAAACTTTCAAAGTGACATCGTTTCACTTGGAATGATTAGAAGATGGAAATGGATAGTTAACTTTGCCTTTCCATTAAATTAATAGTGAAGGTAATAAAGAACATAGAAAATGGAAGATAGCTGAGTGAATTTTCTTGAAGGTCAATGGAGACTTGTCCAGGTGCAGTTGCGAGTGATGATGGTGACGGCAGTGAAAACTCCATCGAAAGGTAGATGGAAGCGGCCCCAGCAAATTGAGTACCGATTCTTTTCACACAATCACATTTGTAATTGGACAATATTTCAGATTTCAAAATTTTAACTCAATTAATAATGTGAATAGAGAACTCTACATGTTTCGATACACACTAAGGCTCTGAATTTCAATTCGATCATATTTCTTGATGAGGAAAACGGTCTTAGACCGATGGTAGGTCCTGAATGTTACCTAACAGGTTGTGCAAAGAAAGGGACACGGCGCGAAATGTTACAAACTCCTTATAGATAACCTTAGAAACCCTAGATAGAGTCTCTATAATCTTATCAAAAATTTGGGAGCAATTTTCCTTAGGAAAAAGAGGACGAGCAAACCATCTTGTGGTGTATGTGGCCGCGTCTCCACTTTTCATCCTAGAGATTGGCACGGCGCTAATCTTTATAGCTGTACCTCAAGAAACCGTCGGTGTCGCTACGAAACTTCGACATCGTTTGAATAGTAGGCATGAAAGAGTCAAAAGAATTGAAAGCTACGTACCTTTGGTCACATCATGGCCGAATTCAATTAAATGCACCCTGGTCTGGCCGCCACGTTAAATCTTGCAATAAATTGCAAATGGTCCAAGAACGATGTCTCGTAGGAATATCGACCCCGGCCAAAAAGGCAATTATAAAATGATGGATATGCTGCACAATTGATGTGAGTTATCTCCTTCATCGTAGAAATCGAGGGTTCGAACTCTCTTATTGCTAAAATGTCTAAAGTGGGGATCCTGAATTAGCCTCTCCCGAGATTTACATCTAAATAGCGGCTTGCGGCGAGACACGATAATACCACCGGATACTAGAGGGTCGCGTGATCCTCGAAAAATGACCTCCGGAGATTCATCGGTGTACCAGGAGAAGTTTGACTTTTACTCAATGAATGTGAAAATAATGACACTAATGCGTCCGTGAAATTTCAGAAAAAGAAAGACACAGGAATCCGGAGAATAGTCCAAAGTTGAAGACGAGATCAAGATCTCTCCGTCATCCACATGTTGTCCGAACGACTGATGCCTCTTGACCCGTTCAACAACACGGCCAAGACTCGGTCTATCTTCTCCGTTTCTCTTTGAGCTTTTTGGGAAAACCTTTGAAGAGACTAAACGAAGCTGGATGCCCACCATATGCCCACTAATAAAAAGCATAATTTTATGTAAGAGTACTATTGCGAAATAATACATGATGTGGCGCAGTCAAGGAAAGAATGGATAATTGCTCAAAAAGTTCTACGATGGTTAATTTAATCATGAACATTTCGATTTAGCTAATTTAATTTTAAACCTTTTAACGATTGGCAATATAATCATTCCGATCAATTTTAATCCAAAATCATTAACGTAAACGCCAATCGTCTTACGTAACATCGTTAGCATTAATGTGAACAATATTTGATAATTTTTTTAAATTTCAAAGTTTTTTTTTTTTTTAAATATTTCTTTTCCTATTACTAAAGCCGGTCGCTGACCACAAGCGAGGATTGTCATCACCAACCTCTAGGGGCTTCACGACCTCAGCCACCCACATAAGATTAGAAAAAAAAAAAATGATAAAAATCATCCACATAAGATGACAAATGTTGAATAGATCATCATGTTAATAATTTTCAACCAAAATTGATCAGAATGACCACATTAACAAATCGTCAAAAGGCTTAGGATAAAGTTAGTCAAATGGTTATAAAACTGTATTAGATTCCATATGATATATTTATGATATTTTGGACAATTTTTCATAGGCAAAAGAAGGTTGACATATGACCTTAATATGTGCTAGCAACGTGTTAGTGTCAACATTCTTTCAAGAATGAAGCCAGAATAGTTTCTTTCATCGGTCCACCATAATTGTTCGATTAATTACGCAAAATCATAACCGAATTAGTGATTTTCAAAGTATCTTGATGCGACACCAAACATAATCTCGTCATAAACAACCATGAAAAGGTTGAAACTCGAAAACTAGACTAGTTCAAGCTTAGCTTCAGCTCAACTGTATCAATGTCACATGTTTACAGGAGAACCCTAGTCTTCTTTTCATTAATTTGGCAGTTGCCCATACCTCGCGGGCACTATGTAAAGAACATAAAAAAGGAAAATAAAGAAAATGAAAATAGAAAAACGAAAAAAAAGGGCAAAAAAAAAAAAAAAAAAAGAATCGGCATTTTACAAGTTGACAAAGCCGTCACCGGTGCAGCTCCGGTATTGGGAAAAAGAATGGAGCTCAGTGGCAATTTAAACCGGCGGGCGAGGCGGTGCACCGCTCGATTCAGCGGCCTCCATCCTGCTCCGCCGAGAACCCACGCTTCCTCCGTCGTCACTGGCTGCCGCCACCCTTGGCGACCTCAATGACGATGCTCTCGAGAACAGCGGCGGGACCCTCCCGAAGAACCACCGGTCCGACTTAGCTCCAGGCTCGGACCGGTCCAACCGCCGGAAGCTGAAGTGCCTGCCGAACCTGCTGCTCCCTTCTCCAGCTCCGGCCCGGTAGGCCCGCCGCGTGCTGCTTTCCCGGGGCAACACCACCATGCTCATCGCCCGTTTCAGCTGCCGGTTCATGATCTGCTTCCTCACCTCGACCGGCAACCTCAGCGTGAAGCGCTCCGTGTCTTCCCCCGGTTGGACCCACGAGTGCCCGGTCGAGTGAGACAGCGGGAAGAGGAGCCTCCACGCCATCCTGCTGGATCGCGACCCGCCGCGCGTACGGTTCCGGTTCAGCGTCTTGCTCAGATCCACCGCCTCGGGTGGCGGCTCGGCCGCTTGACGGTCCACCGCGGCTTCGAGTTCGACTTGGTCGTCATCTTCGCGCTCCAACGTTGCGATCGCTCGCTCCAGATCCCCGTCCCGATTCTGATTCTCTTCGTCCTCTCCGGCGAGCTCCGACTGGCGAGCCAACTCAGGTAGCTCGAACGGACCCTCGCCGGGCAGCGGCACCAGGTTCGAGCGACACACCGGGCAGGTCGTGTGAGAGGCCAGCCACGCGTCGACGCACTCCGGGTGGAACACGTGGTCGCACTTCGGGATCAGCCGGAGCGTCTCGTCGTCCTGGAACTCGTTCAGGCACACTGCGCACTCCAGCGCCCCCTTCCCGATCTTGAGGCCCTTCACGTCGGCGTAGACGAGCGTCGGGAACGTCGCGATGACGGCCGGGTCGAGGCCGCGGGAGGCGCCGCCGCGCCGCGACCGGCCCATCCCGACCGCCCCGCCGCCGGGGCGGACGCTGGCGGAGTTGGCGTCGGAGCAGTGGCGGATGTAGATGGAGAAGAAGGCCATGAAGAAGAGGGCGGCGATGAGGACGACGATGATCACCGCCATGGAGGGGCTGAAGCGCGTGTAGGCGTACGGGTTCTGGCCGTCGGGCGGAGTGTTGACGCCGGGCTGCGCGGCGGCGAACGGCGCGGAAGAAGCGCATGACGACAGCAGGAGCAGGAGCGCGAGGGACGACCGCGAGGGGGACAGATTCCCGGAGGACCTCATCTTGTGACCGGAACGTGGGTGGTCAGTCGGAGTGCGTGCTAACTCGGGTCGGAGAGAACGGCGGTCCACGGCGGCGTTCGGCGGCGCAGAGGGACAGAGAGAGAGAGAGAGAGTTGGTGATGGGCTGTGCGAGTGTCTTGCGGGGGCATATAAATGAGGGAGAGGTAGAGAGAGAGAGAGAGAGAGAGAGAGAGAGAGGAAGGCGTGTTGAACGATAGAGAAGAGAGAGAGAGAGAATGTGGAAATTTCTGGGGGTGGTGGGGCCCGAGGAACAGCTTCGTCTGTCTGAATTTCGTATGGAGTGATGTAAAGGGATGGTCAGTAATGATGTGCCACGTGGGTTCGGGAAGGAAGCTGCAGAAGGTTCCAAATAATGGAGAATTTTGGAGGTTTTGGCCTTTTTTTTTAGCAATTCGTCGTTTTTTTCAAAGTGAGGATCGGGTGCTTTATTCAGACTTTGTGATCGCCGCTACATTACAGAGTCTTTTAGCTTGAATATTCCAAATTTATTGGGCCTATTCATATGGTCCTTTTCTCATTAATAAAGCGATTTTTCATTATAAATTTCTTTTATAATAAGCCGTTCACATGCAATTTTTCTAACGAGTTGATACTTTTTTTCTTTTGTTGGAACAAGTTGTGCTTGATAACATGAGAAATAATGTATTTTAAAACGACATTTTGGGACTTATAACTACACCAATTGTAGAAAGAAATGAATGATCGTACATTGCCGGGAGGAAGCTCTTAGTTTTTGTGTTGAGGATGATTTTGGAATGGATGTGTATATCCTGTGGAGCTCTACGATTGTTGTCTTGCATGGCAATTATCTACCTTTCCGAAAATTGCAAACTTTATATGGGGATCAATTAAGTTCTACGCCGATTGTTAAAAGCACAATCAAGACCTTGTGATCAACAACACCTAAAATTGCTTACGTGTCACTTAAAAATTGCCTCACCCTTAAATTGAATATTTCAATACCAAATTTAGGATTTAATTACATTTTTTTATAAAGTGTTTAGGATTAATCGATTCAAAAATTTTAGGGCTTGATTGTGTCTCGTACACATAAAATTTAAGACTTGGTGGTGCAATTGCAGTCCTCTCATTAGATGGTAATTGATATCAAGTTGAAAGTTACGTGGATTTGAAATGCAAAGTTGTGCCCACGAGGCAGGCCTCCTTGCGGTCAAATTTGGCAATTTCATTATATATAATACTTCTATACTGACTCCGAGTCTTGTGCAACGTATCGACAACTGGAATTATTAAGATTCGAGTAATTAAATAATTTCATGAATTAAATAATCACTCGATACTGCATGCCCTATCATATATCCTTCTAAATATTAGATTTTCGTACATATTTCTGTCGTCACCTTTCGTTCTCTCTATTTAGAACGAAAGCTATCTTGGAATCCTCCCCATGATAAGGAAGAATTTGAAAACTCCATAGGCCATTTATAAAGCACAAAAAAAAAAAAAAAAGTTTAAATTACTTGCTTTCCCTTCAAGAAATTTAAGTCAACAATAAAGGCTGAATATGCGGATATGGAAGTATCCAGAAAAAGTCTACAAGAGGAACCCATCTAGAAGTAGGTGGATTCTCTAATCCACCACGATTGGACAAGTAGACGCCCTATGGATCACGAAAAACATCGGAGGCCATGTAGGGCGTTGGACTTTACCACGTTCAAAACATCGAGTCGTGGTCGCTGCCATGGACCACCTTCGCCGTCGTGGGTGGTCGCTAGATGAGCCCCCTCCCCCGCCCTTCTCCTCATTTTAGCCGTCGCTCATTGATGACAAATTCACCTTAAAAACCAACATTCTCTCTCTCTCTCTTGTTCTTGATGGCCCAATTTTCTTCCTCTTTGAAAGACGATCTTGATTTTGTGACAGCCCGAGCGGCAGTGCGCGGGAGGAGGGATTCTTCCTCTTTGAAAGAGTTCTCTCGAGCTGCCCTTGGCCTGTTTTAATTTGTGGGCATTTTAAAAATTGTGAGGACTCAGCGATCTTGGTTTGGAAATTTGGCTTGCGTAGGTGGTGTTTTGGAACTTCAGCCGATGAACTGCATTGATTGAATGTCTGCTACCTAGGTGCTACAATCAATGTTTGGTCGATAGTAAAGCAGCTGATTAAGCCTGCCACCATCCCATTAATTTACAGTCTCTTCCGGGGTAGATTCCTCCTTTTTAATCGATGGAATCGTCCACATTGCAATGCCTAATTTTCCTATGGTCCTCTCCCCAACTTTTCTGCTTTTGGGAAGTTGGTGTGTTCGAAAAAGTAGGAAGACTTCACATGCAAATAATCTTGGGTCAACCTTTTGGGTGGTTGGAACGAAACCATCGATACAAAAGATATATGATAAGAGCTGCGTCTGAATGCAAATAAAGTAGTAGATGCCTCATACGACCACGGTACTAGAATAGCAAGAAACCAAAAGGAAAGTACAAATCGCAGGTTAACTCTCATAGATAATTCCTTCCCAAAGAAAATACCTAATAGGGATTTGTTCTGCACGATATGCTGGCTAGGAAATGGGGATGCGCCATAGAGTTTAAAAAAAAAAAAAGACAGAAAACCGAAGTGACAATTTTTATTTTTTATTTTGGTACTTTAAATCTATCACTAGGACTACGAAGAAGAGTTTCATCTGTTAAACTTTTGGAATTAGGTAATTAATCAGTAGTGAAGGCTTAACTCTCATAAGCAAGATTCGAAAAGATTAACGACTTCTTTCTGGTAAATTGATGGTGTAAACTAATATACTCTAAACCGGGTTAAGGACATGCATATGATTTTTATTTTGATAACTACATTTGAAATTTCAATTTTTTAATGGAGAAGAAAGTTCATTTTAATCCGGTTTTGTGTTTTGCATAGAATACTTTTAACGATTACCATATCTATGTAATATATACTTATATAATATATTATAATAAAAGGTGCGAGCATAGAGACTTGACTACATAGAGATTCAATACAATACGATAAAAGAATCTTTAATAGTTGCCAAGTGAGACTTTTCATTGCCATAGCATCTTTCCTTCCTAACATTACTATGGCACCTATGTTACAAAATTGCCCTATGTCATTCGGGTTCGCATATTTAACTTCTTTATTTTAAGAATAATGTATGCATTGCCCCTTATCAAGGGCTGCTTGTCGCTTATTTTATCTCTCTTTGAAACATGAATAAGTCAGCTTATTGTTAGCACCATAAGCCATTTTAGTATATGCTTTTAACATTGGGTGTACAAAAATATTATTAGGCCGACGAAAGGATTTATTAAATCGAAGGGGACTCTCACGTGGACAATTCAAATTTGGAAGGCTCAAGGACTTCATGCATGCTGAATACTGAACAGCAAGTCCAAGATTGCATGGAGTAGAACGATTGCGCCGGGAATAACGTACTGCAAAGCAGAAGACCGCAAGAGGAATGATACGTGACCCGGCCGAAGACGCTAGGCTGATCTCCTCCGTCGACGGCGGGACCACGATTGTAGGTAACTCCTCTGCCGCGACCCGGCCGAAGGTTCACTCTCATCTTGCCTTTAACGACATCGCAATCCTCCAACTCGATGTCTTATAGGCAATGTCGGGATAAGTTCCTTCGAGGTCGACTTCTTTTGAAGAAAATAAACAGGAAACCTATATGGCATTGAAACGAAGAAGTGTCTACTACCGGAGAGACGGTGTGGTTTTCTACAATATGAAATTTGAAGGTGCCATGTGTAGGCTGCCATTGCAATCGAATGTGTTATCGTCATGTCATGAGATGTTATCAATAATGTCAAAGTATAGAAAAGTGAGTCAATTATGCCTCCTACTAGTTTGACAACAAACCAAAAGGAAAGTAGAGATCATTGGTTAACTCTCATAGATGACTCATTCCAAAAGAAAATACTTAATAGGAATTTTCCGTGCGATATGCTGACAACTCACTACTGAGAAATGGAGACGCCATAGAGTTTTAAAAGGAAAAAAAAATAATAAGAAGACAGAAAACCGAAGTGACAATTTTTTTTTTTTTTTGGGTACTTTAAATCTATCGCTAGGACTACGAAGAAGAATTTCATCTGTTAAACTTTTGGAATCAGGTATAGTAGCGAAGGCTAACTCTCATAAGCAAGATTCGAAAAGATTAACGACTTCTTTCTGGTAAATTGATGGTGTAAATTATTTTACCCTAGGCCAGGTTAAGACATACATACAGTTTTTATTTGTATAACTACACTAGAAATTTCAAATCATTAATAGAGAAGAAAGTTCATGTTAATCCGATTTTGTATTTTGCCTAGAATACTTTTCATGATCATCCTATATATATATATATATAATATTTTATAATTAAAGCCACAAGCATTGAGATCTGACTACATAGAGATGGGTAAAGTATTGACCATGTAGATTCCATCCGCTATGATGAAAAAGGATACTTTAATAGTTGCCAAGTGAGACTTTTCCATTGCCGTAGCATCTTTCTTCCTAACATTACAATAGCACCTGTGTTACAGATTTGCCCTATGTCATTCGGGTTCGTGTATCCAAATTCTTTATTTTAAGAATGATGTATGCCTTGCCCCTTATCAAGGGCTGCTTATCCCTTATTTTATTTCTCTTTGAAAACATGAATAGCCAGCTTATCGTCAGCACCATAAGCCATTTTAGTATGTACTTTCAACATTGGATGTACAAAAATATTATTTAGGTGGACAAAAGGATTTATTATATTGAAGGGAGCCAGTCCAAGATTGTACAAAGTAGTTACATTTGCGCGGGGAATAATGTATTGCATAGCAGAAGACCGCAAGAGGAATGATACGTGACCCGGTCGAAGACGCTAGGCTGATCTCGTCCATCGACGGTTCACTTTCATCTTGCCTTTAACAACATCGCAATCCTCCAACTCGATGTCTTATAGGCAATGTCAGGATAAGTTCCTTCGAGGTCGACTTCTTTTGAAGAATACAAACAGGAAACCTATATGGCATCGAAACGAAGAAGTGTCTACTACTGGAGAGACAGTGTGGTTTTCTACAATCAAGGTATAGATGAAATTTGAAGGTGCCATGCATAGGCTGCCATTGCAATTGAATGTGTTATCGTCATGAGATGTTATCAATAATGTCAAAGGATAGAAAAGCAAGTCAATTATGCCTCCTGCAGCTCAAGTTGACAGATATCTTAACCTCACCTTAGTTGTCTTAGTTAATCTTGGATTAAGCAAATGAAAGCTGCCGGGTCGATGGTAGTAATGGCGGCTAGAGGCAAAGGGTGGTGGTGGCAACTGTGGCGATGGAGGCAGTGACGAAATCAACTTTGTGCGCGATATAAAGTTAGGTTTATTGTTCATTGCTGAAAAGCGGAAGAAGACAAAAGGAAAGTGAAAGAGAATGGTAAATTCCTTTCATCATTAGATACATTTTTTTCCCTCAAAAACTTCTCTATGAAATATCATGTAATCCAACAGCCATATGTTCAAACTTTCAAATCTCAATGGCCCATGTTGCATTTGATTGTCCTTACTTTATGATATCAAGCATAATGTCTATTATTCTCTAACAGATTAAAGTAGTTAAATAAAATGGCAGCACGTTCAATCCAACACGATACCAAAACTTTAGAAGACTCTCGTGAGCTAGGTTGCACGGACACTCTCCGGGACTCTTCGTGTCGTGTCCGACACTCCGACACGTGTCTGACACTCCGACACCGACACGCGGTCAACTACCTTTGACACGTCCGACATGCGAGTTGGAAATTCCGACACGCACGGGATTATTTTTACAAATTTCCAAAACTTCTGGGGTCTAAATATAAATATATGAAAAAAAAAAATAAAACAAATTTACAATACTTGTTTGAAGATGTTAGGGTGCTTGAAGTTGCAAATTTTTCACTTGATGAGCCGGAAATGGAATCTGTTTTTTTTTTTTTTTTTTCAAAAGAAGTGAATAATGTGGATGAATGACTTTTTGTTATATTTGATGATGGAATGTTGATTATTTTTTTTCCTTATTGTTAAATTTTAAATTTAATATTGGAACGTGGATTACTTGTTTTTTCCTCTAAGTTTTATGGATTATTACAATGAAATGTAGTTGAATTTGTCAAATTAAAACAATGAATGATATCAACAAATGTAAGTTTAATGTTTTTAGTATAGATTAATTCTAGGCTCTTATTATTATAGTTATTTATGCATTTATATATTAAAATATTTATTTAATATATAACGTGTCAGAACGTGTCGAAATTCTCTACTTTTGAAAAATGACGTGTCAGCGTGTCGTGTCGTGTCGTGTCGCGTGTCGTGTCGCGTGTCGCGTGTCCGTGTCCGTGCAACCTAGCTTGTGAGCAACCCTTTTATAGTATCTCAATCGTCATTACAACATTGCAAGAAAAGGTCTTGAGTTCAATTTCTTTTTATGTTAGTTCGTTATATCATGGTTTGAAACAATCATACGCTTCATAATTTCGTCATCTAGTCACCATTCTCTAACACGTTATACTTTGGGGACAAAAACACAATCCTACATATATTATCATAGTCAACCTGGCTTTTCTCCTCATTGACGCAAAAGGCCAAGACAGTTTCCACGAAGAGTGCCCAACAAACCACTCGGAATAACAAATGCCCTCGTTCCTCGGGTCGTGCGGTCACCCATTACCATATTCGCATTGACTAAGTGAACCTGATTAATACGATGAGTAAAAAAAAGGGGAAAAGAGGAAAGAGGAATGCCCATGTTTGCCTTCTCGAATTCGGTCACCTACCAAAGGCTTGAAGTCCAAGGAAGCTCAAAATATTGATGTGGAGAAATTCAATTTGAAAGTCAAAACAGGTTCCGCCCAAAGCCCACATCTCAAACCGGTTCATTGACCTTGACTATGCATATATATATATATAGAGAGAGAGAGCTTGAAAACTCTTTATTATTTGGGTAACAGTTAGATGACGTCCAGACTAAATTTTGTGTTTCTCGGTCCACCTCTATGAATGATCTTAAGGCGAACTCCCCCGTGCTGGCCTAGTGCATTCAGGATTTACTTTTAAAGTGCTCTCAACATGTTTCGTAAGAAGAAAGGTAAACTCCTTTGACATCTAAGCTAACTAATTATTGGTTAAAAAGGAAAAAAAAAATATTAGAAAGACAATATATGTTTTCCATGGGAAAAGTGTCAAAAAAAAATCCTAAACCTTTCAAATTTTTACCAATTTAGTCTTAAAATTTTTATTGATACCAATTTAGTTCTAAACCTTTTAATTTAGTGCCAATTCAATCATTCCAACTAATTTTGACTGGATTTTGTTGATTAGGCCAACCTTGCGCCGGCCGGCGAGGCTAGGCCGCCGGCCCTTGTCGACTAGTCGCCAACCATGGCCAAGGCTAGCAATCGGCCAAAAGGAAGAAAATAGAAAAAAGGAAAAAGGAAAAATAAAATAAAAATATTAAATAATTAAAAGAAACAAAAAAAATTTAAATATTTTTTGCGTGTTCTTTTTATTTTTTATTTTTTTTTTTTTTATTTTTATTTTTTTGAAAAGAAACTTCTATCATATATGTTTTTCATGGGAAAAGTGTCAAAAAAATCCTAAACCTTTTATATTTTTACCAATTTAGTCTTAAACTTTTGATTGACGTCAATTTAATCCTAAACTTTTTAATTTAGTGCCTTGACCTTTTTGACTAGATTTTATTGATTGGGCCAGCCTCTAGCAAGCAATTTTTATAATATTTAAATGTTTTTGTGAAATTTTTATTTTTTATTTTTATTTTTTTTATTTTTATTTTTTCCTTCTACTCCTACTTCCTCCAGGCTCGTTGGGCCTCGCCAAAGGCCACGAGCAAGTCGCACCACTGAGGGCTTGAGCCCTCGCCAAAGGTTGGGCAAGGCTCAACCTCACTAGATTTGGCGAGGTTGGGCCTCACCCATGGCTAGCAAAGCGAGGCCGCCCTTGCGGCCTACGCAGGCTCGAGCTAGCCTTGCCCATGGCCGGCAAGCAACCCTCGCGGCCTCTAACGAGGGCTCAAGCCTCACCGAGCGTCGCCTTTGGTTGGTCGCTGGACCAACTAGAGGAAAGGGAAGGAGAAGAAAAATTAAAAAAAAAAAAGAAAATCAAAATCAAAATCAAAAATAAAAAAAAAATATATATTAAAATATTATTAAAATTTGTTTACGTCAGCATCGATTGTGCCATGTTAGCCAACTAACGCACCTAATCAGCAAAATCACGCCAAAATTAACCGGAAATGACTAAATTAACCAAATAAAAGGGTTTATGACTAAATTTGCACAAATGCAAAAAGTTTATGATTTTTTGACACTTTTCCATGTTTTCTAGAAAGAGGGCAAACTTAACTTCTTTTTGATAATTCACAGACATGAGTGTTGAGACCCTTCTACTTGAAGACCCATAGAACACCCTACAACTTTCCCCATGAACTGATTAAATCCAGATCTTTGCAATTGATCTTGATATAGAGCGGTTTGCACACAGTTGGTGAGATTTAAATTAGTAACCTTTAGGTTTTAGACTAGAAATCTTCTCATGTCACAACCAGCCATGTCAATTATGTATTACTTCATTTCAATATAGTGAGAGTGAGAACCTTCGGCATGCAAAAATCATAAATTATTTTGTTTTGTTTTTATCACAAAGATATTTCTCGTTCAAAGTGTTTAAGTTGTGATATACATAATGGAAGTTTCGGAACATATAAGAGCCCAAAGGGCTTCCACGCACACATGGTGGGATGTGAAACCCAATTTGGAGGAAGGGCATTCTTTTTTCTCTTAGCCTTTGTTTGGCAAGCTGCTGTAAGTTTTCGATGAGATCTTTAGTACTGTCCTAGACATGATTTATTCGAAAAAAAAAAAAATTGGAACAATGGATAAGATCCGGTAAGTCTTACAACATGAACCCTCGATTCAAACAATTCTTAGATAGCTGCAAAAATTCTGACTCCCCTCTTTCCTTTCCTCATTCGGATTTGTCTTTGAGCTTTGACAATCCACTTCGCCCCTTGATTTACTTCACAATTACACTACGCCAGACTAAGATATGAGAAAGCCTTATTTGGGCCTGGACCTTTTGATAAGCACACCCGTATCCTACCTAGCCTTCTATGCACTCAGCACCTCTCTTTATCAAATAGATTGATCTTACTCCAGCTCCAAACACTTCTTAGATTGCGCCGGAAGATGACCTAGGGTTTCCAGAAGTGCAATGAATCATAAACTAGTTCACAACTTATCCTTTGGCATGGAGGTTTTTACTAGTCACCACCGTCTTATTAATTAGACAATGTCATTGTTCCCTCCGAAATGGACGAAAACAAGGTCCGAGTCAGCCATGGTATCCAAATTACTGTCAATTTAGCCTCTGGATCAACCCGTATCACTTCAAATTCTTCCCCAATATGCCGAAATTGTCTCACAATTAAAGCTCCCAATTGCACGCACATTCCCAAAGGAATAGCGAGAGGACAATCAACATATTGATTATGACAAGAGTTACATTTCGAAGAGCGCATCATCAGATTGGGAGCAGCTTTGGTCGACTCCCCTAGGATACAGAAAATCCCGGGTCGAGGGCCGAATTGAGATTTTCATCGTCCCCATAAATGTTTCGCCGGAGACTTGTGGGTTGAGTTCAGAACTTTTGACGAGCAGCCCATGATTTCAGGCCCTCTCTTCAAGAACCTATGGCCCTTACAAACTTCAGATGCTGTGAAGATTAAGGAATCGGTGCTATGCAGAATCCCATTATGTCGACAAGCCATCCATTGACTTCTCCGCGAACACGTTCCAGCTGAAACTGTTCATTATGATCCACGAATAGACAGATACCTCTCCACAAGCCAATCCGACATAAGGGTATGAGTTCACGTAATCGTCAACATAGCATCACTAGTGATCGAAAAGATTTTGTCTCGGTGACGGTCAGGACGGATACCTACCTAGCTGATGAAGTTAAGAGATGGTGACTACCATGTGGACAAACTGACATCGGAGACTTTTTGTTCTCTCAACAAGACACAAGAATCCCACATGAAGGACTGCTCGTGTACCAAGATATTTCTAGCCCCGAATAATGTGATAGAGAGTGGCATTAGCAAATTGTTGAACCGCTTCACGCGAAAGAGATAGGACGATGTCTAGATATACAATCACAACGAGTTAATCCATTGTAGACCCTCAGCGCTTAGCGCTTGATGCTATCCCCAGGAAAACATCGAGTTGTCACTAGGGTTTGATTTGGAAATTAGTTTAGATTCAGAGCAACCACCATCGATGTCATTATCATACTTTGTGCAATCGGTAAATCGATCGATGAACGTTTTTATCAAATTTCTAGTGCCCACCAACCTTCACTTTTTACCAGAAGGAGCGTCCCATCATCATCGCCAATTCCTGTGGATGGAAACGGGAAGTTTTTCCAAAACCAGCTGAGATGGGCCCAAGGCCCATAATTGCTCCCCGAAATCTTAACTAATTAGATGGGGGAACTGCTGCTAAAAGCTTCACGTGTGACGCGACTTGCACATCATTGTTATCAACATTTGACGGGACTTGAGAGTTCTTTCATAGTTTTGTTTAGCCGACGATCTTCTTTAGGTTGGCTTCTCCTCTTTTTTCCGACTATAATGATTGATTTTATGAAGTTTAGTAAAATGGATAAGTGCACTAAAAGTTTAAAAAAATTATTATGAAAGTACAATCGTGTTTAGAAATTTTAAAAAATGCGATCAATAAAATGACTGAATCGAACCAATTTGATAAGTCTTAAAATTTAATTGCACATTTTGAAAGTTTTAAGAAACAATCGTATCTTCATAATGAGTTTTAAAATTTAATTGCACTTTATGAAAATTTTAGAACTCAATTGCACTTACTTATATCTTAGAAAAATAATCAATCAATATGTTTCCTTGTGGCTCAAGTTTGATTTCTACTAGCAAAAAGAAATGACCCATTTTATTTTATTGTGCTTTTCTTATTTTCAATTTGGATGTTTGATACTCGGTAAAAAATGCTGGGTGTATACATGAAGCCTTAGGTGAAACAAATCCAAATTGAAAATGTGATGTAAAGTGAAGTAATTAATATATCTAAATCGACTCATGCCAAATTGATTGAACTTTTGAATAAATGTGAGTCTAATTAAGTATGCTAACGAGATTGGACTCGATTCTTACCTTGGTGATCTTCCCATTTAAAGGTATTGGGTTTTTGTTTTGTCGACCCAACAAGTAGTATCGAAATTGATAGTTAATTAGCAGCCCACTTTGGAATGAGTATTGGTTCTCAAAAAGGAAAATTCTAATTCATTTCCCTAATCGGGATGGTATATGGTATTCCCTAGCTTCCCCAAGCTTTGTTAGGTCAAGAGGATTGAGGTGGAGATTCTCAAGTTGAGACAATGTAAGTGCAAAAGGATATTTGGAAGAAGGGGGATGCGATTCTAGTGTAGGTGGCTCACATGCGAGGAAGGAAATTTGTTAAGGAGCACACGTGAAGATGACGATAGGTTCAGACATGAGCTCGTTGTTGGTGATGTTCTCAATCAAAATGTCTAGGACTTCTATTACATTGACCCAACAAGCAAATGTACAGTTTACATGGACGAATAGACCCTCTCCCATTTTGAAATTTACAGTGAAATTAGACAAAAAAAGATGTCAAAAATTTCTTGGGAAAGTAACTTGGAACCTTTGAACGTAATTAAAAAATAAAAATAAAAATCTCTCTAAGCCTCGTCGAGGCAACTAGGGATAAAATTGACAATTAACTATATCGGTTGGAAATTTGTAATCATCATAATTGCAAGCTTTTTGTCAAATCTCAAGTCCTAAACATAGTAATCGAACTCCCAACCTCCATAAAATAATAAAAAGAATCCTAAACTTATTATACAACGGTCATTTCAATTCTAAACCTTTTAAAAGATCGTCACTTTGATTTTAAACATTTTAATCATACCAATTTAGTCATATATCTTTTAACAATTTGCCAAATAATCGTAGATTTTAATGAATTGCCAATTTAATCCTTTCGGCTCTAACATGGCAATCAACTTAGTGTTGGTCATCTTAATGCAGTGCAACCGATGTGATGTGGACAACTTTTTAACTTTTTCTTCAAATATTTCTTTATTGATTTTTTATTTTTCATTTTGTTTTTCCCTCTTTTTAGACAAGGTTGAGTAAGGACTGATGACTCCAGCTAGCCCCAAGCAAGGCCACAAAGTCCTCATAGGCTGTGTGCGAGGGCTCGCAAGCCTTCGTTGTGGTCCATGAAGGCGTCACGAGTGGGCCATAGCAATGGGTGCAAACCTTGCCCACCACCGAACGAGGGGTTTGCAGCCCTAAGCCCTCGCCCAGGGGCCAATGGGGATAGTTGGCCCTCACCTAGGGGCTAGTGTGTCACCAATTCTTAGTTAGTGGTTGATGGCCTGTGTGTAAAAAGAGGAAAAAAAGACCAAAAAAAAAATCAATAAAAGATTATTAAAAAATTAGATTTTTTTTTTTAAAAATTGTTTACGTTGATGATATCTGGAAATTAGATGGAATGACTAAATTGATAACTCGTTAAATCATTACAAAAATCTAAAACTGAATTGGTACAATTGAAATATTTCAAACTGAATCGGTACAATTAAAAGATTTTACATTACATTAGCCGTTATACAATAAGTTTAGAGTTTTTGGACAATTATCTAGAGTTAAATTGATAATCAACTCAATTGAAGTGTAATTATTTCAAGTAATTTTTATTAGTGACCAATGTGCTTTCGAGCCATCAACAGTCTGATTATCAGGCTTTAATTGCGTTCACCAAATGCCCAAGAAGGCTCCTTTTCTTTTCTATTCACGCATTTTAACCTCTGCCCTTTGATCATTCTTCCCACGGAATCCTTTCTGGCTACCTAAGCATCCTACGGACTATAGGTGAAGAAAAATTCGGTGCAAGTAGAGCGAGCATCGTTGATCTCGATTTCAACTCGGGAATTGGCTCAAAGCAATATTAAACTGGTTGGTTCGAGGTTGGTTCTGACTTTAAGTCAAATAAGTTCATGAGTAATAATGCATGGGTTGGACGTAGATCGGTTCGTTTCTCAGGTCAATATTTTGAATCATAACTAGGTTTTTAATCCTGTTTCATCTTATTTGAAAAAAAGAAAGAAATAGAAGTCCTAAAAGGAGGCTCAATCCTAGATGGCCCAATAAGATACGAAGTACTTCAATAATCCCCGACAAGGGAAAAATTCGACAATACCGGTCTAATCCGATTCCCCTATGAGTATGATTGAATTTTCGGTTTCGAAAGAGCCGAAACGATCCCCACCTGATAGGATTTTAGTTATCGATCAAGAATCAACCCGAAACCAATTACCCCAATTCAAACCAAACCAACAATTTATTTCCACTGTTTCACCTAAAATCCTTGGTCTACTTGTCCCACCAAATCGAAAGAGATTTCTTTCCAAAATTATTTGACAAGAAAAGAAAAAGGGCAACCAGAAAAACAGCATCTCATTCCAATTTCCTAGTCGAGACAATCGCAAAACCTCTCTCGAGCTCGCACGCTGGGAGAATCCGTAATCCGACGTGGCGGATTCCAGGCCACGAGTTCATGCAAACCCTAAAAAAAAAACCCTTCAGGAAGAGAGAGAGGAAAAGGAGGGACGGGGAAAAAAGGGTCCAAGGGAAAGATCTTTTGGCCTCACAAAGATTCCGCGGTGTTCTTGTCGATGCCCTCTCCGCTGTTCTCGAGTAAGCGGTTTTTGTTGCGCCGCTGTTTCGGCTCTGATGGGAATCTGCAAAGCTTGCACGTCCTTGTTTTAGCCTGATGATGACAAGAGAAAAGGAAAGAAGGAAAGAGAAAAGATAAATTTATTCCTCAAAATAACTCGTTTCTACTCGAACAGGTTTGGAAAATTCTACACGTTTAACATGTAACTGGTTGTATCTGTACTCATTTTTTTTAAAAAATTTCTTTCCATGTACGTGTGATGATGGATGAATGCTATTCTGGGCAGTGGATACTCTCAATTCATGTTTTGATCTCCCTGCAGAGCTGTGCTGTGCACGTGCGTTGCAAGAGACCTCCTGGCCGTGCTCAGTCTCCCCTCTGCTTGACAATGTATGGCTTAAAGATTTCGTCCTTTGGATCTGCTAGATTATGCCGTGGCGATGTCTCTTTTTCAGCCAAGATTTCATCGACAATGCAACCAAGCAATTTGCCGTGCATGCGTTAAGTCTTGCTGCATTAGGCCTCCTTATAGGAGTCTACTGGGGCACTCGAGGTTTGGTTTTGTTTAGTTGACAGTTTGGCGGTTTAGACGAGAGCTTCAATCCTCCAAGCTTTAGCTTTCCTAACTTATTATCAAGGCCAGCTTCTATGCGAACTGTAGGCAAGTGCCAAATACGGGACTAAGTGGCGCAAAAATACTTGTTTGGGCAAAGATACATCATGGATCCGGACAAACCACCTTATCATCAGACGGATGGAATGCTATAAAAACTATAGTCTTACCCCCAAAGCAGGTTTTCCTAGCTAGCGACAGACAAAAAGGGGGTTGGATTTAGCTTTAGGGAAGATGATCCTGCCTCTCTTTTTGTCCTTGCGCATCTTAAATGAGGACCTTTTTCTGCTTTCCAGGGCTGAATTTCATTGCACCTGAAGTGGACATAAGAGGGTTTGATTCATTGGAACCATCCGACTGCCTGTCCTTATTACACGAATAAGCCTACCTCAGACTGAAGACATAAAATATAATTAAAGGGATTGAGACCCCACAAAAGGGAAAAGGTGTCTTCAAATGAAAGATCAAATCGGGACGTGATACTTTATTCAGACGTTTAATTTTCCCTTGTTCTAGCTTTTGGAATTAGAATAGTGAAGTCTTTGTCCTATGTATGCATACAACAACTCTTGGATAAGTGAACATTTCTTGGTCTTTACAGAGAGGCATAATGTTTTACCAAGAATCGTTTGAATGAATTGTCGTAATTGTTGAACAAAGGACACATTTTTCCTCATATTGACAACCCTGTTCTCCACAAAAGAATGCACTTTCAATAATGTGGCTACCAATGTGACAACTGTTTGGAGATTTTGTTCTTTCAAATATTGTTTTCCTTTCATCAAAATAACATCACTACACTATTTTTTTTGCTCACCAATACCCCCAAACTTTTATCAATGACCCAAAAATACCTTTGGCCCATAATGATTGTTATAAATCCTACGTGGCGTTGTCTATGCATGTTGTCATGTTGGACTTTTAATTATGGACAAAACTGTGACGGAAAGTGTTTTTGGGTGGTACAAATTTGGGGCATTGGTGAGATGGAAAAAAAAATGAGGCATTGATGTATCACAAGAAAAAAAATTAGGATTTGGCGGAATTTCACAAAGAAAGATTATAATTCTAAGTAAATTGAAACATGTTACATGGTTTTAAATGTATTATTCAACATCCGCTATGAGCTCATGGTAACACTAGTATCATTATTCCGTGCTGTCATTTTCTTTATTTAACATGGCAAAAGAATTGAACATTTGTTGAGCTAATGAGTCGTTTATGAGACCCCTTAACTCTGACACGGCCAGGAACATGGTCCTTGAAAAACCTTGTCCGTGCCTTCTCCTCCTAAGGTATGTAGGAGAAACAAAATCTTATGACCCTTTGTCTTTATTTTTGATCTTTCGGGTAGGCTCATGTCTCTATTTCACGTGCAATTCGCTGTACAAGAAAAAGAAGAAAAAATATTAAAAGATAACTCATTAACGCGGTCTTTAAAAAGCTTCAAACCTTGCCCATCCAAAAGCAAAAGGGCAGGGCACTTTTCTCTTTAGATCTCCCCCACATTAAACTAATCTATCAGCTTTTTGACATTGCCTTGATTTGGAGAGAGAGAGAGGAAGGGAGGGAGGGATGGAGGGAATGGCACTTGAAGCTGTGGTCTTTCCAGATGACCCCTTTAATTATTATAATTGCAAAGAAGTCCAAAGCTTGTTGGGAGAGTGTTGGAGCTTTGACTTTGGTGATCAAGAGCAGTGTGAGAACAGCCATTTCCTTAGTACTCCAGAGATCCAAACAGAAGAGCACGAATGTAGTGGGTGGAATCATGAGTCAAATGTATCATCAAAGGCTTTGATCGACCGGCCAAAGCGGTGCCGGTACAAGAGGAGGAAGAACAAGAAAGAGATGGAGAGTCAGAGGATGGCTCACATTGCCACTGAGAGGAATAGAAGAAAGCAGATGAATGAGCACCTCTCTGTCTTGCGTTCTCTCATGCCTGACTCTCATGTCCAAAAGGTAAAAAATCTCTCTCTCTCTCTCTCTCTTCCATTTGCTTGCCTGTGCTTCTTAGGGAAACTTCATGTGGCACAGTCCTGAATGGAAATATCACTAACATAAAGTTCACTCATTTAAGTGAGGTCAAGAGAAAATTGCACATTGCTTTTGGACAATTCACTGGCAGTGGCAGCATAACTCTTTGCATCCAGCATCATTCTACTCTTTACCTCTAGAGATACTATTACCATATTTTGTAAAGTCAAACAAGCATTTTTCTTAAAAGGATGCTTATTCAAAATCAAAATTCAAGTAGGCCATCATGTTGGTGAAAGCGACTTTCTTATGCTTCTTTCACATTTGATTTCCTATTACGTTAATTCACTCGAAGTATTGGTACTGTAAAATTGATCAGGTTGATCAAGCATCAATTATAGGCGGCGCCATCAATTACGTTAAAGAGCTAGAGCAACATTTGCAGCAGCTTGGTGCTCACAAAGACATGGAAGGACAAAGTTCAAAATGTGAAGATGACACCTCCACCCCTCCTTTCTCTGAATTCTTCACCTGTCCACAGTACTCGACAAGCCCGGGTCAAGGCAATGACTCAGTGCCCATGAACGAGTGGACGAGCCTCACTCAGTCTGCAATCGCTGACATTGAAGTGACCATGGTGGAGACCCATGCAAATCTCAAGGTAAGGTCAAAGAGACGACCCAAGCAGCTGTTGAGGTTGGTTTCTGGGTTGCAGAGTGTGGGACTCACTGTGCTACACCTCAATGTCACCACAGCTGAACCCTTCGTTCTCTACTGTCTCACTCTCAAGGTACGATTTCAATTATTTCTTCTTCTTGTTTTTTACCTTAAGATGTTCTTTCATGTGTCGCTTGATGTGGTGCCAAGTCGGTGCTATGCCATTGGTAACTTGTCCAAATTTTGTCACGGCGATAAAACCATATGAACATTTTAGCGTTGTTAGTTACAACAGGCAAGGTGGCGCAAGGGCAAAATTGTACATACATTGAGCATTAGAGGACTCGATGAGAAAGGAAGTTAGAGGGGAAGTGATAAACAATAGCAGTAAATAGACGACAGATCTGGAACATGGTTCTTGAGATTTTGGAAGATTCATGATTTAGAATCTGAGGGGTGTGAATTTGAACCTTCAATTTGCAGGTTGAAGATGGTTGCAAGATGACTTCAGGGGATGAAATTGCCGCAGCTGCGAATCAGATTCTAAGCAGCATTCAAGAGTGAGGGTCTCTCTTTGATCCTCAGAACCCTGAAGATGATTCATGTTTTAGTCTCTCTCTCTCTCTCTCTCACTCGCTCTCTCTCAATTCAATATTTAGTGAATGATGAGATGAGATGCGGATCTTGTAGAATCTCGGTCTGTACCAAGTTGCAGCAACTGGCAACTGATGTCAATTTGCACACGATTTTCTGTTGTCTCTTGAAGTGTTCCTCTTGGTTGCCGTTTAGAGGAGGCTTGTCCTTCACATGAATATGTCTTTCGACCTATGGAATGCAAATCACACTATCTGCAATCATGACCAACACTAATCAATCGCTTTTACAATAAAATCGTAACCTCCAGCAACATCTGCCATCCTAAAATCCTTTGAAGTTAGCAGACCATCAATCTTAAGGAGTATCTTGAATCTTCAACAGACAGGATATGTTGCTATGGCATATTCATGTTTGGCTTATTCTTTGGAACAGCTGACATTCTCTACCTAAAAGCAAGTGAGACTACAGTACCACTTCACTAAATGATGACTTTCCCTATTTCCCTTGAAGAACGGGGAGAGTGGTGAGATTTGTGAGACAGCAGGCTACATCAACTCCTTCAATCAATATGAATCTGAGGATCATAGTTTTGGGCAAATTAGCTTTTCTAACTTAACAATATCCTCTGGAGGACACAAATGGTTGGGTCTGCCTCTGCCCAATTTGCATTCGGAGTGAGCATGTAATGTGCGGAGAGTTTGATCCAAGACATGTTCCACAGATAAACAACAGGAAGTGAATATCTTCATGCACAGATAGAGAGAGAGAGAGAGAGAGAGAGAGAGAGAGAGATCATTTTTAAGCCCGGCTTGATTATTCACCTTTTTTCAACACTCTGTGCCCCAAGTAACCAACCGCCTACAACCTTTCTAACTACTCAGACTTGAAGATAAAATAGATGATCAATTGGCTTGGTTTCCACACATTTCAATGGAAAACAATGAGGGGTGTCTTCATTTTATTGAAGGAGCAAAAGCTTTGTAGCAATCACAGATATTTTACATCTGTGTTTAAACAGACAATGACCATAACATCAGTATTATAATTGCACAACGTCTTTACACTGGAGAACTTGAAACTCCACATTACTGTTATACATATGGATAGGCATTCTTCATGACCTGATTGCCTTCCGCATCTAGCTTCACAGGTCCCTCCCATTCAATTCCCTCAACACACACAGCAGCAAGGACCATCTGCAGGAAATAAATAAGAATTAGAGACGTTTCGTTGACCTATTTTACAGAGGTCAGGTTGAAAATTCCTAGTAAATTCAAACAGTACAGTTCTAGAAAGATATGATTTGCACCTGTTTATTCCAGTGATGGTGCAGTATCTTTCTATAACGGGACAATTACAACTCATTGGCAGTTGGTATAGGCACTCCAGATTCTCCTGTCAGATTTTTGTACACACCCTGTAATCTTCGAGTCACCGGACCTACTTTTCCATCCCCAATTATCCGTCCATCAATCTTGACAACCTGGTAGGCATTATTAAACAGGAATTACTATAGATGTTGAGCAGAAACAATGCTTGGCCATCAAACTTTTAGTAGGATCAGTACCTCAAGACGAAAAATGAAATCCTCGTTAACTAAGTGAATCACAACTTTAAACAAGCAATATCGCAGAACGCACCATGAAGCATAATTACTGTAAATGGATTATTTACAGCTTTTCTGCCACAAATATTTTTCAGCATAAAAACAGTAGCAGTGACTAAATTCACTCCTTATGAAATTTGCCTGTTATACTTTAGATTGTCATTATCAAGGTTGCTTAACTGAGCCATCTTCAGTAATCAGACAAATTCACTCAGAAGGGTCAACACTAGGGCTAACTCATCGCAACTTACATGAACACAACTAAAACTGGCTCACCGATGATATCCAACCAATTCATCACCCAGTCACACAGTACGAATGCTAAGCTCATTGCACTCAGGTCATTTCCTTAAATGGAGATTGAATGCAACAAGCAGAAACTAAAAGATGGCATAGAGGACAAGTGCTACCAGGCCAGACCCATGAAACGGTCAACGTATCTAGGATGACATATGAGGGACTTCTGCTAGTTGATCCCCAGGATTCAAATGTCATCTGGATAAAGTGCAAATTACATGTAGAAGGCTGCCCATGTTGATCAGCGCATAAGAAAACTATTTTTCCAAACCAATTAAATGAACATAGAGCAGAACAATGTAACAGTTACAGTGCCAAGCACCATCAGAAAGGCATAATGTTCATACTTTATAGACATCCAAACAGCACTTTAGTCATGATTAACCACAGGATTATCAGAGGTATTCAGGACTTACTGGACTAAGTTCTCCCATGGTTCCCGTTGTCCATACCTGCAATTGGTTGCAAGAGTAAGGATGAAAAGCACAAGCTAGAACAATGCAGGAACTTGATTCATTCAGAAAATAAAAGGGGAAAAAAAGAAGAAGAAGAAAGAAACAGGGATCTGAAGCCAAGACTATCGTTAAGAGGGTTGTAAACGTCATATTACATTAGTTAAAAACTTTGGCACAAAGGCGTGAGGTATTTAAGTGATTCAATCTTAACATTTCAAGCAGTGATATATGTTTTCACATGCTTCAAAATTCCATGCATAGCTTCTAAAATCTTCTGGTTCATCTATTGCAAGTAGGGAGGGCATCTTCCCCAGGCATTTTACACTACACAACCATGTTTCCAAGAGGAGACAAACACTAATTTAACAGGCATCTAAAGTATCCCAAAGAAAACTAATGGAGAAAAATGGACTGATAAATCTAACATACTTGAATTCAAACATGTCATGTACCTTATGGTGTTCTAAATTATCGTTGACAAGGTATCTCGGCATATTAACAACCCAAGAAATTTTCTCCTAACAGTGGTGGAGCACATCCTTACTATTTATGCAATAAAGTCCAATTAAAATTGAAAAAGAGAGATGCAAACCTCATCAGCTGTGTGGAATTCTGATAAGCTAATTCTCCGTTCCTCTAAGATCAGATTTTCCTTAACAACTAGGTCCATGACCTGCAACATCAATAAATGGCTTGGTATAAAATGCTTCAACAAACAAAATCAGTCTTTTAGGAATGCAAGGAAACAGAGTCATATGTTCAATCTATTCGTCAATTTAGGAGGGTTAAAAGAGAAAGGAAATTAAAGCTAACCAGGAATGAGCTACATGTTGATGCAGAGATCCTAAGGGCTCTGTCTGCTTATAATATACCTAATGCAGCATATAACTTAAGCAGAAAAAGTATTGAGATACTTTTGCAAAAGTGTACCCGGAAGCTCTTATCAACAATAGAGTGCATTTACTGGATCACAAATAATCCTGTCAACCATTTCACTAGTTCCAGGGTCTTGAAGAGTAAACCAGCTTATAATTCAACAATAAGATGATGATTTATTCACTTCTGCACTTAATTTTTTTTTACACTTTTCTTTTCTAAGTTTCCACAATTCTGGACCACTCTACAGAACTTTTACCTAAAAAAAGGTTCTTAAGACTTACAGTTGCTCGAGTAATGCCAGGAAGGCAATAATCAGCATGAGGCGTCAAAACACGGCCTTTCTTCACCAAAAACTGCATTACAACAGGAAAAGGGCTTTCCAATCAGTAACTCATGGTATAAAACAAGCAGAATTGGAGACATAACCTTCGTTGCTAATGAAAGCAGCTCCATAAATTTTTTTAGGACTCTAATAAGCCTTCAGTATCACAACCTGAACACCACTTGCTTGCAATAGAATAAGCTTACAATGTTAGTAGCATTGGTTTCTGACACATAACCATCCTTGTCGAGCATGATTGCGTCATCTGCATTTGCATTGTTTCCTTCTACCTGCATCATTTTCACCATTCAAATTGTATCAACATGTCCATCAGAAGAACTAGCACCCGCTTGCAAAACACGGGCAACACAGAGTTCTTTTATGGGAATAGAGCACGATTGACATGCTCATCAATCCCCACTCTATGGGGCAAAGATTGTCAACCACAAGAAATGATGACTATATGATCTCACCAAAGAAAAACCACCCAAGAACAATGACATTAGTAAACAACATATTCACTGTAAAAGATGAAACTGGTATAGGGTGAAGCATGGACTTCAGGTTCATGGGACAAAGAAGATCAATTTTATTAATGCTACAGAAAAGTTCACCAGGCCATCTTCCAGTAAAAAGTTATCATGTAATGACAATCCAGTTTATGTTGTGAAAAGTAACATTACCTTCGCAAGTATGTTATTCAGAAGATTGTTGTGGTGAATCTTGGAATCCAAGTTCTGAAATAAAAACAGCCGATCAAAATCAATGACAAAGATGAAAGGATGAGAGGTGAAGAACGTGCTATCGTCTTTTTGTTAAATATAACATGTTAACTCACACTTGTCAAACTGAAATTCCTAAATGTACAGCCTACCCTACATCACTATTATGAATTCAACAAAACATTTATGAGGCATCTAAATGCCATGAATGGCATCATAACAACACAATCTCATTAGACTGCTTTCCTGCAAAAGGTTTCTCAGTGGAAGAAGCCTGAAAATGAATTAAAGGTAAAGGGAACCGGTCTTCAATGCTTGGTGCACATAAAAATTGCTTCTGAAAATGTATTAGAGCATCTTAAATGCATAATGACCACAGTATGACTGAGCATAGTCCACTGAGTGGCACCACCCTCAAGGGATGATGATGATGATGGCAGTGAAGCTGTTTGTGCTTAGGTGATGGTCATTTCTTTTTCAGGAGGTGGCAAGCAAACTCCTATTAACGGCAGCTGCTTTAGTGCTTACAAGTTGATGGCATTTGTGATGGTACTCTTTGTTGGTTGAGGGTAAGGGGGAGGGAGAATATCATCTAAAAGGAAGAAGCCTTGACGTTTCCAAGAACGACCTCACCTTCCAAGGGTAGATTTCTTAGGATGATGAGAACTGTGTTTGCTTTAAGTAAATGTGACACTTCCAATTGAACAATTCTCCGTGACATTGCAAAAAATAAATATAAAAAAGTTTGGACACGCTTCTTTAATAATAGTTTTCTGGGGAAAAAGATACTCATGCTATGCATTTTTGTCACCATTTTAAATTAGCAAATGAATATTAATAAACTGCAAAATTCGCATAAACTTCTTTTGTGGGAAGAGACAAAGTTGATGCTCTTATGAACATAAAGACAGGACAATGATCTGATAAACAGCATTTGAGGCAGATTATCAATACTCTCTTCACAAACAAGGCTTAATAAAAATCGAAACGCTTTTAAGGTTTTACCCAACTCCAGTGGTGAAAAAGGAGTTCTGTTACCAGTAACTTTCAAGGGCTCATTCACTGAATTTAAATGGACAATATAAGAAAAAGCATAATTCTTTTGTCATTTCCACTTTCTTGGAAAGTCAACATACAAGAAATAACCTAGGTGTATGATTAGCACCCTAATTGTGGAGATGATTCGTGATCAAGGCCCTCAAATCTCATACCACGCTTAGATTTTATATAAAACTGTACCGCACAAGAATCAGTAGACCTTTTAAACCTACTGAATGTTAGATATACAGATACCTCCTACAATCTAATATTACCCTCCAAAAGGAAATACAGGCACTCCACTCCCTCCAATGACTTAAACAGGAACAAAGTGATAATATTTTACCAATTCCAATAGATGAAAACAATAACCTCAATATCCAAAATAATTCTATATCATCTACTAATGTATCTTACATTGGGTGAGTTGCGTCGTGTTGTGGCTGTTACCAGAGTAATTCCATGTGTATTATCATATACAGGGGGTTTCCATTCAGGAAGCACTGAATTATCAGAAAGCAGGAACGCAGCATCAGAATGTATAGAGAGTAGAATAGAAAGGAAAAGGAAAGAGAAATTGAAAAGGCATTAGGGTTTTGCCACAGTGACCAGTATTGAAACCTTTTTCACCTTGCAATCTCTCTTTAGCAAGTCAAACTTGAGAATAAAAAAAAAAAAAAGCCACAGTATTATACTAGCATACAGGCCAGAAGCAACAATATAAACAGAAAACAAGAAAACTAGATTAGTACAAAAGAACAAAATGTGCTGCAAATACCAAACTTAGTATGGCTAAAATTTGCTTGTTTGCCTGTGACAGGTGAGAGTTTTCACTTAGCAGCCTCACAATTAGAAAACAGAGAACTAAGAACAGCTAAAGCAATCACCTTAACCAGAATCAACTTAGCGATGGTGAATTGATAGCTTGTGAAAACTTGGAAGCAACCACAGAAAGAGGTGGACCAATGATTATGCTAAAGATATGTGGACAGACAGATGCACAAAGAAATGAGAAAAGAACATAACCAGCAATAAGCAGTTCATGCTTGTGTGAAACAACTTCAAATGAAAAACAGCAATTACGCTTTAACTTAGAGCAAAAGCATGAGCAGTTGATGTTACCTATTAACGTACAACCATAAAGATTGAATGCAGGACTCATGCCAGAAGTAACCTGACAAAATCAGAATAATCTGAAAAAGTCAATGCCCTGAAAAGTCAACAATAAAGGTTCATGACATTCAAGATAGACAAGTGAATGTAATTATGAGTAGCAAGGAATATTAGGATGAGAATGCATACACTTGTTCATCCCAATATAAATTTACGTCAATAAGGGTTTCAGACCTCCATTTCATCAGCCAAACAATAACAATGACAACCAGACTCTAGTGTCTGTGCACTTCTTCATGCATGCTGTGTGTGTGTGCGTGCACATGTGACACAGAGAGAGAGAGAGAGAGAGAGAGAGAACCTTCTTGCCACGCGTTAGAGACAAACGAATGTGTGCATTATCAAACATCCCGTTCGTGATAAGAGTCTTGAAGATCGCATCCTTAACCTATAATAGGCATTCAGTTAACATATAAATAGACTAGAAAAATGCGGGCTGATTAATAAAGATAGACCTGTCTCAGTCAATGCTTGTAAACTGGCTTATGTAAGCAAATAAAATCCTCCAAGCAAAATGATAAAATAATTTGCTTGTCCTTCAAATCCTTACCTGTTCACGTGTCGGAACATTGCTAAAAGCCAGAGCTTTGGCTGAGTCAAACAACCTAATATAAGAGCAAGTAAATACATAAATGCAGCTGTTACACATTAAACCATTATCCCTCAAATTGACATTTCTAATTTCACATTTACAAAGACAGAGAGCAAGACAGGCACGCATAGAAATTAATGGAGAGACAGAAAAAAAGAAGGGGGGGGGGGCGTTGACAGACATTAGGGTCCATGACACACCTTTCATATTTGGAACTCATTCATTAGCCTGTAGACAGTATAACTAAAGTCTGGTATTCACAAAATGCAACGCGAGAGACTATGAACGGCATCCTTCTTTACTCGTCTAATAACTATTTAAATGTACTTTATATTGCAAACAACTTAACCAGCAGGGGTATGCATTGGAAAAATGATTTCCTAGGGATTCTTGTACAGACCTATCCAAGTGTTCTTCAAGTTTAAAAATCTTCCCATCGTAAACTCGAAGACCTTCCCACACTGAATCACCTCCTTGGACTACTGAATCAAAGACAGAAACCTGACATATTTACAATGCAAGCATCAGAACATAGAAAATTTTGTTAAACAAGACAAATTTTAGCTTACTAACAGCAAATTAACATTCCATATAACCTTTGCACTGTCACGGAGGAGGATCTCATCACCAACCCAAGCAAGTAGCTTTTCATTGGCTGGTACTGGAAGCTCAGGGGTGGGCTGTGATGAACTTCGCCTCACTTGGCATTTGAGCAGGTTGTAAAATGGTAAACTTTGCTCCAGCAAGTAATAGAGGGACATCGGGAATTGCTGAAATAATCGCAAGTATGATTAGTACAACCTGTCGCAACATGTACAACTAAATATGAACAAGCTATGAAAAAGACGATGGAGAGGTGTTTCTAGATGGAAAATAAAAAATGAATCGCTGAGCTACAGTATTTCTGTCATCCAATTTCTAAAAGGGCCCAAGAGAGCAAACTCAACCATAAGTAATAGCGATTTTTGTTGAAAACCATATATTTTGTAGGATTCTGACTACAAAAGAAGAGAAAAGACTTGGCTGTACACTTTCAGCAAGATAATTAGTCGCATGCTGGACAGCAATATATGCTGTCCGTTCAAGCCAAAGATTTTGTTCGGGAAGCCACTGTACTTCAAGAAAGAGATCAGAGGCTGATTAATGAAACTTAATGCTTTGCCTTAAGAATGGAATGCTGCAGGTTTACATGGGCTGTCAATCACGTTCCTTAATACATATGTTAATTGAGCACAAGATTGTGAAGCACAAGAGAAATAAATGAAACATATTTGCTCTAGAGAATTTAAATAAATATGGATAAAAAGCCAGACCAAACAAGTTGGAACTGCGATTATGTTTATTGATCCCTGAAGTGATCATATGAGAGATGCATCTGTTTTCCGGTATCAGAAGGAACGAAAATTTAAAAACCCCCAACTGCATACCGAGGGATACTTTTTAGGTGGATCAAAGCATGTAGACTTGTGTACACTTTTGTACCACCATGGAGCCCATAAGCCATCTATAGCCTTTGGACCAGCTTCCCATCTGAAAATTCTCAGGTTAGTATCTCTTCAAAAGAAAATGGAAATGGAAAATGATGAATTTTCCTAAAATGAATTTTAAGTAAGACTCAAGATTAATTAAGAACAAAAGGTAACTAAATACTATATAATTACACCATCAGCATACTTGAGCATAGCAGCCTGAAAAGGAATATCTAGGTCTTCACAAAGTCTACCCAAAGTAGCCTGCAAAATGAATAGATGACCATTAAGAGGCTATGTAACATAGGCTACAGAAATTCAGATGCCCAACAAATAATTAGAATTTAAGAGGGGAAAGAGGAAAAGAGCTACAGAATTATGAGAGGAAACATGCAAATTACACTGGAGGGTAATATGTTTAATAAAAAGCAATGCAAAAATCTAGATGGTCCCAGAAAAAAATGTGCTCAGAATCAATCGCACAATGCAAGGAGTCATCTCAACTCCAGACTGTAATGTGAGTACCCTGACCTTCTATATCACACCTAATCACTTTATTTCCAATTTCCTATACATAAGAAAGCCCATAACTCATTATTACGGATATCAATGTCTTTACATTTTACATCCTCAAAGTTTACGACCTAAGACCTGAACAAGGCCAAAGGTACAGTCTAAAATCATGAGTTTGGTTCCTAAGCTGTTGCTTTTACATGCTTTATTTAAAAGAATGTCTACATGGGATCGATCCAACAATGAAAAAGTGCTTCAATGACCAAGACAATGATGATCTTTATGGGCATATATGCTCAGCTCAACAGAAAACATCACACACCCATGCAAGAGACCATAACTTTGTGAACTAGAGTGATCCACCAATCACTGGAAATACATAACATGCAGGGAATGCAATTCATTGTCTATGATTGCACAAGCACAATCCAATAACAAAGTACAGCTACTACCTCAGGATCCTGTTGCAGATCTGCTACATCAATAATTGCTGGGGGATTCCCCAGCTCGCAGAGCTCACTGTATATGGAGACTAACTCTGCCAGGCCTAACTCGAGAAATGATGGAGGGACGACCTTTTCAAAGGATGGCTGACACAATATTTCAAACCAAACAATGTTATGGTTGACAGAGCAACATGTGGAAAAGGTAAACAGACATAACTAATAATTTCACCACATGAAGTTTCAGACCAAACGATGTTATGGCAAACGGATCAACGTGTGGAAAAGGCAAACAGGCATTTCTAATACCTTCAACTGCATGCATTAACTACACCAATTATCATCAACCAGTATAGCCATTTGACTGATGGGATGGGAAGCAAGGTCAAAAAGATTGTCAATTACATCAATGTGTCAATCTAATTATTTTGGGAAACAGTAGTGACAATAATTGTGGATAATGGAGCCTCAGAAGAACCTGAGTGAGCCAGCGAGAGAATAATAGACAGGCCCAGGGGATGAGGTTCTTATGAGGACGAGAAAGTATGACATAATATGTGTGCATGTGTGAGCATCAAAATAGCAGAAACACGTCATTCTAGCACAAATTTTGAGAGGGGAAGATTCTTTCGCTGAGCTTTTCATTGATCGTTCTCTTTGGCAAAAAAAATCTAAGGGCTGAAGCATGTGTATTTGGTTTTAGCCCTTTTTGGTATGCAGGGATACTGCAGGGAGAAATTCACGATCTTACAGGTTTGAGAGCAAAAAGGTCTAGCACAACTTTTTTGAAACCTTACGAAGAAGAGACAAAACCTTATGAGATTATTATTTGCATATTCAAACGAAACATAGAATTTTCCCTGTAATTCAAAATATCGTGTTTGAAAGTGGTTCCCCATAGTTTTTGTTGAACTTATTCTTCAAGGAACCAGGTGATCAAGGTTGATTGTAAAGGTAGCAATTTTTCATAGATAGTACTTGCAAGCATGTCTTTATCCCTTTCCTTTTCTCTGAAAAAGATAGGGATTAGAATATATTAGCAGGATCTAAATCTTCTTTGGCAAAGTTAATAGAAAGTTGGATCTGCACTTTTCAAGTGGAACACTTGCAAGCTAGCACGTCCCATTAAAGAAATACCATATTTTTTTGTTTTGTTAATAACATCTTATTCATTTATGGCTTAGAATAGAGCTTTTTTCACATGCCCCAACTATTCCCTGAAGCTCTGTAAATGAGACTTGCACCAATTGAAAAAGATTTTACTCCATCATGGAGGTATGTGTGACTTGAATTTCATGTACTCACGACACATGAAGAATATTCATGAGGTACTTTACCAATATATCCATCGGATTACGAATCAATATGAAATGCTTTCCTTTCTTCATCAGATCATTTCCAATACCAGGCACCCGTTGCTTTGCAATATGCTGTTGAAATAAGACAAACAGGAAAAGTCAAAACATTGGTCCAAATCTAAATGAATTGGTCCCATGATTATGACATGTTTGACTGTTTTTTTTTATTGATTAAAACTTGAAAACATATCAGTTATTTCTCAATCTTCCTTTCTTAAATGATTAGGTAAGAGACCAAAATTAGGAAGTACAATGAGATGGAAAAAGTACATCAATCTCAAACCAGAAGAACCACACTAAGCAAAACAATAATCTGCACTATGGATCTTGTAAGGCAATGATGAACAAGATCACATGTTGCATTTCCAATATTCTATCTCAAAAAAGTTTACGTTCATATAGCATTAGCTCGAAGTACTAAAGAGTGAAGACCATATAAATTGAAAACATGACTTATCCTGCATGTTGGGCATGTGAACTTATACCTTACAGTAACGGTATCTCTTGCTCCCAGGACCATATATGATATCTTTCACAACTTTGTTGCCATCAGACTCCTGTTCAATTCAAATGCTTGAGATTGTCAATTGAAAACACAAGTAATGAAAACAATATCACACAAGTAAAAGGCATGCAAGTTGAAAATTTTCAGAAGAGCATGCAGTGACAGCAACTTAATTAGAGAACAGGTAATGTTAGTAGCAAAACCATAAATGGTTCTCTATAACATGAGTTAAAGTACTTAAAAGTCTAATACCCCTCTCTCTCATGATAGGGCAATCTAGTCAACTAGGGAGAGTTCTTCAGTGATTTATCATTTCAATGAAACAGTAGCAGGCAGAACATCCAGCCAGTATGGGTTTCATTAGCTTATTATGAGAACAGCCCATATCATCATGATAAAGAAAGGATCAACATAATCCATAGGCTATTTGACAAAATCAACATGATGGTTATGTTGAATTCACCAAGAACAAGTAGAGAACAGTATCAAGCTTCAGTAACATATCTATGGGAACACTTGAGAGCTGTGCCAGTGTTATACCACTTCATTTAACATACCATTTTGGACAAAAGATCCTCCCGGTAAGGCCTATCTACACCTGTCAACCGAAGGAAATTTGCATAAAGAGGTTCATCAAGCACTTCCATGTCATCCCTCTGAAAACAAGCACATGTATTTAAGCAAGTTAGTGGAGAATCAATTAGGCAACAGCATTCCGACCCATAATGACCATATACATAGCAGGATAGGTTCTTCCTTAGTGGATTTGTTCTCCACTTCTGTAATAACAGAAAAGCAGGAACAAAAGATCACCCAAAGCTAAGACACTCCAAAACTTCTAATTTATTGTCCTTTAAATCGCAAAACCTTTCATGTACAAGTGCTTAGGATAAAATTTTTGCTCCACCACATTTCTCTGAATGAACAAAAAACTATTTTACCACACAATAATCACATACACAGGAGATTCATCTAACGAATATATGTAATTTTCAAGTTATAATGTCAACCTCCATCTAAAAGCTGCAGCTGTATCTTCTGAAAAATCATCTTAGAAATTACTTTAAGATGTAAACTAGGAAGCATACTCTTCTCCTGACTCTGATTATGATAGCGTCCACATATCTTCCAGCAAAAGAAGTAATCAAAATGCTAATGCTGGCTAAAATGAATGTTGCCCTTTCCAGAACCTCAATGAAAAACGTCAATGTTCATCAATTTAATAAAGATCAGGCCAAAAGAAATGACTGCTAAGACAACATTCAGACCTAAATTTAAAGTGGACACCATTCAAACCTGAACCACTCCCTCGAGATGTAAGCACCCGCATCAACTTAAGAGATACACTGCTATATCGCAGTCAATAACAAATGCTCAAAGACAAACTGAGAAGCAGGTCCTATGCAAGCCTTCTTCTGTTCTTTATTATGACAACTCTCTTAAAATTATTAAACCTGATTATCGATTTTCATGGTGTAATGGCTCTCCTCCAATGAACTCGACTGCCAGCACGACAGCTACCAACACCTTGTACATACAGCAATATATAACACACGTGTGAGTGTTTACCCATATTTGTGAGCCAGTCCCACTAAATTTCCAAGCTATATGTCGGATTCATCATCCATCATAAAAACCTTACATTTTGTACCTAAGGCTCAATTTGTTTGGTAGAAAATGAATATCACTTATATAGCTTGAAATAATTAGTCAATGCAAAATGTTTTAATTAATATATGTCTAAATATTTCGCAAACGATGAAAATATTTTTCCTTTCATTCCTTTTTGTAAGTGATAAAAGCATCACTTTTAGAAAAATGTACTTCAAATGTGTTTATAAAGAAAACTATGCAAAAACATAGATACCTACAGCCACTCAAACACCAGGCGATCGAATCAAAAGCAATTAAAAGCAAAAGATAAAAAAAAAAAAAAAAAAAAAAAAAATTGACGCTACAGCTCTGAGAGCACAGAAATGACCATACAGACAGAGGACCGCATCAAACGCAAAACCGTCACCGACAAAACACGCGAAGGAATGACACACACACAACATTTCCGCAGCCAACTGCCGACGCCACGCGAGATGTGTAACGTTCGAACGATCGATCAACCGACGCGTAATCAATATCTCAGCCCAAAAGAACAACGTTCCAGCTCGCGCACGAGTGACCCGGCAACGGTGACCCCAACAACAACAACAACAACAACAGAGCACGGCGCTTTACGAAGGTAGGAGCAAAAACAGAGGGAGAGGCGAAGGACCCACCTGAGCGAAGGAGTACATGAGGCCGGTGCTGAGCGACCTGGGAGCAGACCACGAATGGATCACCACGGGCTCCATTTCTCGACGATGGTGTCGATCCTTTGCGGGTGCAAGAGCGTGTATGGTGAGTATGAATTATGACAGATAGAGAGAGAGAGAGAGAGATGTCGAAGGGATGACAACGGTGGGTGTGACGGTGATGACGGACAAGAGGACAATGCGATCGGGATCGGGCGACGCCTCGTTGACTGTACGAGGATGAAGGCTGCTGCTGATTGATTGCCTTTGCCCCTGTGTCTTCGGTCCTTTGTCGTGTAGGAGTTCATTCCATTTATGGTAAAAATCCGTGTCTTAAAGGAAAGGATAATCAAAGATAAAGAACATTTTTCATTTTACCACTAAAGTTAATAATTTATTTCATTACTGTGATTATAACTACTACCTAACATTTTCTTTTTCCAGAATATACCGTTCACATGAATATCGAAGGATAAAGTGAAATTTCTCCTTCTTATTTTTCTTATATCAAATGCCCTCCGGTTTTGAATAAAAAGACAAAATTTCTCTCAAGGCCCCAATTTTTTTGAAAATACAACATTCTCATGTATATCAAAGGCACTATATTTTTTAAATTGTTAGGTTTTACTTCCATAAAAATTAGTTGGGTCTAAATCCACTCAATTTTTAACAAAAAGATAAAGTTTCCCTCAAAGCCCCAAATTTATTTACTTTCTTTTTATTTTTTCTGCTTCTTCTATAGGATTTAGTTACCAAAAAGATAAAATCCCCATGTACATATTAAAAGGCACTAGATATTTTTTTTTTAATTGTCAGATTTACTTCCATAAAAATCAGTTGGGCAACATCATTTCCATCTTTTATATGACTAAAGCCACTCCATTTTTACCATAAAGACAAAATTTCCCTCACTATATATTTCCCTTTTATTTTTGGTTTTTCTGTTTTTATGTAGGATTTAGTTACCAAAAAGACAAAAATCCTATATATATTTAAAGGCACTACATTTTTTAATTGTTAGATTTTACTTCCATAAAAATTAGTTTCATCAAAAAGAAAAAAATTTCCTAAAAACCTCGTTCTTTTCTATGTAATCCATCAAATTAATGGATAAATTGTCTAGTGGAATCTTGGAATAACGTTAACATAGACAAGTTTTTAGCATGATCATTTATTTGTAAAATTTTCACTTTTGTTGTGCATATCACCATCAAATCCCATCTTATTTGTGTTCTTATATATATATAATTAGATGAATAAAAAAATTCCTTTGAAGATTTCTAAAATAAAATCATAATTACATTCTCCAGTGTGAAACTTTAAAGATGAAATTAAATGAGCAAAACATTGCATAAAATAACAATATTTTTGCAAAAAATGCCAATGAAATCTCGTTAGTTTTTATTGACAAAAATTAACATCATCTATAAAGTGTTTATGAAAAGATATCAAGATATCTTATTGTGCATAATATCAATTGAATGATTTAGGTCTATTTTGTCTTTCTATTGTAAATGGTGGATTTTGTTAGAATATAAGTATGAGTTATATTAAAAAAGTCTCACATTAGAAAATTAGTGTGGTGTTAAGTAGTTAATTTATTCTAGTTGGCCCATAACTCATTAGCTTAAGTTTTGAGTGTAAATGAGTCCAACTGGATATTAACGGGCTTGGATTTGGATTCTTTCTTGGTGATCTCCCTAGTAAAGATATCAAACTTCTACTACATACTCTCAATAAATGATATCAGAACCGATGGTTGATTAGTGACCCACTTCTAATATATACAAGTGTTGGGTGATATCTTGAGGAGTAATCTGGTGACTAACATGATTTTTGAGTAGGTGAGTGTTGTTGCATAACAACATGAGGTCGATCTAATGGTAGACTTCATGATCCGGTCTGGAAAAAAGACCAAGGATGAAGTTGGGTTGGGCGCGTCGGTGACCCACTCCCAATCCAATATATATTAGTGTTTAGTGATATCTTAAGGAGGAATCTGGTGACTAACGTGATTTTTGATCTGGCGAGCATTGTCACGTAACAATGTGGGGCCAATCCAATGACAGACTTCATGATCCAATCCAAAAAAAAAAAAAGACCAAGGACGAAGTTGGGTTGGGAGTGTTGGAGATTCAAGGTGTTGTGTTGAGCAGTTAAGACGTGAGTAGCATCTGCCTAAGCTTGATCAAGGAAATTGGCCCCTCGCCATGGTGGCCAATGTCGAAGGAACAGAGCAACCTCCCCTTTGCTCCACTCTCGTGTTGTTTTTCTTGTTCCATTCCTTCTTTCACTAGATTCGTTTGATCTTATTTTGAGATTTTTTTGTTCATGTGATTTTCACTTTCATTTCATTTCATGTTGTGGGGGTTGGTAGCTTAACAGTCAAGTTTCCCTTACAGCATAAGCAGAAGGACCAATATGAAAAAAAATAAAATAGTGAAAGGACCCAATCGAAAAAATTAAAATTCAGGGCCGCGATCCAATACATTTTCCAAAAGTTAAGGGCCAGAAATGGAAAAAGGAGAAAATGCACGAAACTTCACGGTGCGACGGACTGCCGTAACACGAACTTCTCTCCTTAAACCCTTCGAAAGCCCTGCAACTCCTCCGACGCCGAGCGTTCGTGCGTGCTCGCGACATCTTCAAGATCGAGCGATGTCTCTGATCTGAGATCGAACTAGGAAGACGACCCGAAAATGCCGTACGGAGGACCGCATACGTTTCGCGCTCTTCTCAGGACCTCGCATAACGTAGGACTTTCGCAGCTGTGAGTCGCTTCTTCTCGATCTGTCTCGCGCTTTTTCGCTTGATTCTCGACGAAACGATGCGGAAGACTGTTTATTGAACTGGGTCGTCTTCCTTTGGCGAAAGAATTGGATGGTTTGATTTGGGTTTCTATGCGCGAGAATGGGTTTCTTCGAGAACGAGCAAAATCGAGTCTTTTTGTATTTACTGAAAGAACGGCGTCCTTCGTTGTACACGTCTTAGCTGAGAATGAGGCACCTGTTCACTTTTTGTGGGCTGCAGGAGGACTGTTGTGAGGTGGTGTTTGGAAATGAGGATTGGCAATTGTATTGAAGTAATTCGTTATCTTGATTATGGAAGTTGACCCTGAAGTTTTAATTTGTTAACTTAACGCTTCCCCTGTTGCAGGCTTGGGAGCTCAAGGGGCTATTCACGTGTGATTCCAAATGGTAGTTTCTATTTCTTCCGGTGATCTATTCTATTTATTCTTTTTGTTAATGTTGTAGTTTTTACATTGCTCAATAACAAAACTCTGTTGATTGCGTGAAGAACGGGTTGATATGTTAGCGTCGGATAGAGAAAACCTGTAAGCAGTCTGTTGGGCATGTAAGAGTCTTTCAAAATAGATTGTTCTGAAGGTTGCACATTACTCATCTTTAGATGCATTGTCAGTTGATGAGACTGTATAGAGGGAATGCCAGTGTTTATAAATTCCAGTCTAGAGTACATCTGTATGTGTGCTGCATTTCAACTTTGAGTACTTTTTATCTATGTTGTATGTGGGAATATGTTAGGTCCAGGTTGTAATTTTTCTCCTCCAGTTATCAAAATTATTGCCTCCTTTAATCCTTTTTAAGAATGTCATTTTGGCTGACACGCTCTAGTGATTGTCCTCTGTAATTTTAGTTCCTGAGTTTAATTGCCGGGGTATTTCGTCTTTCTCACATAAGGGACAGAGTACTTTTGTTTTGACTCGTGCAAGTGCCTTGACTCTTCAAGAAAAAAAGGTAACTCCTGGAAGCTAAGCTTATATGTCCATTGGTCACAGATACTATTTTGGTTCTGATTTATTCCTTTTGGAGCTGATTTGTCTGATATTTTCACATGGAGATGTTATTCACTAGATCTATCGTCTTGTATTTAGAATGCCGAGTTCTTAATATTCTCGAATTGGGCAAGGTTTATGACAACACAAGTAAAAGCTCCTCCACAAGCTCGACAGATGGTATGTTTGCCTTTTTCACTACTCTGGCAGTACAGCGTTTCTTTTGCGTGCTTAGCAGTTAGCACAAAATATAATTGCTTAGTAAAATGTTTAATCATGGTTTACAACCTCATGTAACTTGTAATGTCATTCTTCTTAGTATCCAAACCCTACAATATGATAAATTTAAATGAAAGGCAACACTACAAACAATATGGGAATAGCCCTCTTTCACATAAAAAATAAATAATTAAATCACTTTTATTAAACTTCTCATGGAAAGAGCTTGATGAGCAATTAGGAGTTCTTATGTCAGGAAAAGCGTATCCAACTTTCTGAATGGAATCAGTAGAACTCCATGCTTCTCTGAAAAAGTGTCATATTATGAATTGTTATTGCATTGTCTGGTATGCAGGGTGCTTTTCAGGTGACCATGTTGAGTCCGGGGATTGTCTATGAACCATATGCCCCACGAGAACTGATTCCATTCTGGAAGAGGTAGGTTTTTTGAAGGTCTTGTTTTTTGGTTGAACTTGGCTGAGTAAATCGAATCTTGTGCAGATGGTTATTTTGAGCTGTACTGTAAATCATATTTATGGAAGAGCGTCACATTTTGAATCTCTTTGTATTTTAAAATTATAATTTCAAATGTTTAAGCTTTAAACAAGAATGCTTTGCCAGGCGATTAGTTGGTGTTACTAGGTAAAAGGACATAAAAGATAATATCTTTGCTGCTTTCATATGGCTATGGTCGTCTGGCAGATACTTTTGCCTTTCTATGCAGATTTTGATTTATTGTCTCTCAGATGGTTCACTCGGAGTGGTTGGACAAGAACCAAAGAGGATATCATCTCAGAGGTGATTTTTTGTATGGCACTCATATATACTTCTCACTGCTTTTCATTTGATAAACTCTGATCCAGATCAAAATTTTATTTTATTTTATTTTTCTGATTTTTCATCCTAAAGCTTAAAAGTGCATATGCCATTGCTAAGCTAAGGAAGTTCGGATACTCAAAAAAGGAGTTCTATGAGGAGGCCATAAAGTTATATAAGGAGGTATCTTCTCTTAATTATGTAATTTGTCTGAAAACTAAATTTCTGCAGCTCATTACTTTGACTAAAGTCCCTATAAGTTGAAAATGGGCCGGTATACGCAATTGCTGGTCAATGTTTATGTGTACCAAGATATGACAGTCATTATGCTAACAGTTATGAGGTTCTCGAGTTAATTTGCTAATCCAATGTGCGTTTGTTAGAATTTCTAGACTTTATGTAGCAAATTTGACTTTTTTCCAGGATTTGCAATCTTATCTTTCCTTTTTCTCCAGATAAATTTTCTATTAGCCCACGGTGATAAAAAGTCATTGAGGAAGCCAGTTACAGAGAAGATGTACTCTGTATGTTTCTGGTCTCCAATCTCCATGCCCTCTCTATGCTGATTGTCTCATTTAGTTCAATCTTTTTCTCGTGATATTCTGTCTTTATGAAGTACAATGCCTTATCTGGAACATCATTGTTCTTTGTTTGACAGACTCTGAAAAATGACATTAAGACGAGGGAATCCATGTGGAGTAAGGTTTATTGGGAAATGATTGAACCAGTTGTGAAGATACGAACTTTGCGAGCTAGGCTGGCAAGTATTCAGCATTCACTTATTGAGTTAAATCTTACTTATGCCCAAATTTGTAAGATACTGTTATTTCTGTATGTATTTGAGCAGTCTTGTGAACATTGAGAATATATGTAAGCACTCAAAAATAAATTCCAGTACAATGTTGACGTATTATGAGTTGTGAGGTATATGTGTGGTAGAGCTGGTCCACTGGCTGTTTCATTATTCAATGAGACTGAAGTGTCCATGCAAATGGTTGCAGCAGAGGAGGAATCAGCACTAGTTGGCTCTGCCCAAAAAAAAAAAAAAAAAAAGGAAAAAGAACCAGCAATAGATGACTCATTGCTTGGCAAGTTATTTATTGGATCTCTTGGTGAAGTTCCAACCACTTTTATGAACATCATGAAGCTGGTGAATGATTCGTGCACTATTTGACTGTTTAGCTGAATTCTTCTTGATCAATTGAGTAAAAAATAACCAGTAACAAGTATAAAAATTGAGGAAAAGCGCTCCCAAGTGCAAACTAAACACTGTTTATAGTCTTCTCTTCTTCAGTATATATCATCATTCTCTTCAGTCAGTCATAGAGAAATGATGGGGTTTTGTATGTCAGATCAGTACTATACATCATTGGCCTTTTTCATGAACATCTGGTCCAATGAAATTCATGCTTGTATTACGATTTCTTCTGGCCCATGAAGTTTGGATCATATGGCCTCTGAAATTAGTAGATGTCCACATCCTTCTCTTTAAGGCAGGTTATTTTATTTTTATTTATTTTATTGGTATTTTCGGTATCCTGAAAGAGTGCTATGCTATTTTATGTGCAAGCTATTTGTTTGTTTTGAATTCTCATAGTGCAATTGAAGTCAGCTCATGTGCTTTTATTTTCAGATTGGTGTTGACCGGAAGGATGTCAACAAAGTTTTCATTCAGCTTACTCTTGAGTTCATTACTAAGCAGGTACAGTTCACTGATTGGGAACTTTGCTTCTAATTTTACTTGTTTGTTTGGCAATTTCATCAGTCCATCTGTTTGTACTATTATATCATAGCCACCTGGTTTATGTTGGGGTCCTCCATTGCAAAATTTTGAGAAGGTTTTGGTACCTTATGTGGGTTCATTGGTGTCTTAGTATTCACATGGTAATGATGATCCCAATCATTTCTCATTCAACTAAGAGCTTTAAGTGTGGATTACAAAGAGGAAGATTGTAACTCATTTGACTATTTAATTGGTAAAATGCGAGTATTGATGTAGGATAAACTGAGAGAATGAAGAGCAGAGAGGAATTTGGAACCTAGTTAGATCTGTCAAATGGGTAGGTGGGGTCGAGTGAAAATGGTCCCACCCAAATTGACTCATTTGACTCGTTCTGACCCTTTTCATGTAATACAAATCTAGTAACCAATTCTCGACCCAACCCATACTCGACCCGATCTATATTGCTAATACACTCCCATATTTAACCCAATCTATGAACACATATACCCAAACTAAGGTAAGAACACAGTGTGAGCAAGCGCGAGAGAGAGTGAAGAGAGTCATAGAGGTTGGTTGGATCTAAGTAAGTTGTGGATTCATTTAACACCCATATTATTTGGGGTTTTACCATTCTAAATCCATTTATGACCTATTTACGGAATATAACTAACTCATAGAACAACCTAGCCATTAAATATGGGCGTATGATTCATTTTGACAGGTCTAAACCAAGTTACAAAAGCTAAGAGAATTGGACAGAGTTATAATTCCCTGATTCTTCTCTCGCTGACCTTCTCTGACAGATTTTCTATTACTACAAAAATTTACTAGTGCATTGTACGTGAAGGAAGAAGATGTGGGTCAATGCTTAGTTGCTTATTCATCCTTTGTTACACTTATATTAAATTGATTAAGTGAGAAGTTTTAGTTCATTCTTACAATTCAGGCACATTTTTATTTTATTTTTTTGCAGAAGTTTGAAGCATATGATTCGAACGGCAATGTGGTGGCAGGCGATAAAAATAAGGAGGTAGGCGCTACATCTTATTTCTCTAGAGAGGCTGCTCTTCTTGAGTGATCACTTTTCTGAAACCTTTTACAAGCAATGAATTAGGCACAATTGCTTTGTTCATGAAGAACAAAGAAAAAAAATGCATCACGCTTTGTTCAACTTTTCTGTTAATTTAGTAATTTTAGATTGTTTATAAAATAATTTCAGACATCCATTCATTCGTGACTGTTCAATTTGACATTATACTTGCTTCATGACCACTTTGAGTCACGAAACTCATGGTGTTTGTTGCATTTTTTCTAGGTCCTTGTGCGAGATATCTGGGTATTCGAGAAATCTCTCTTCCACACGGTATCTTACTGGCGTCTTTGCGGGAAGATTGTATTATAACCATGTCATTTAGAAACTGGTCAAGGGGATATTTGAAAATAAGTGGTCACCAATTATCGGAAGCTTCTCAGGCTAGGATATTTCTCCCAGAGAAAAAACTTACTCGTAGAGAGATCCATTTATAATATTTGATGGCGAGATCCATTTTTGATATTTGATGGCTAGATCTAGACTTTGCATTTTCCTTTTACAGGGTTGTCATTCTATACTTCTGTGTGAATTTCTCGTTTTCATGACATCAACAATGATAACTGCGGTTTTGCAGCAATGTTGTCCGAAGTTAATCTTCTGTACCTGGGAAATAAAAGAGAAATTGTTCTTTGCATCCCCAACGCATGGTCTTTCACACGGTTTTCTTAGTTTCGTTCGGAGGGAGGGCCTTCTTCCAAGACCTTTTACTGTCTATCATTTGAGCCTTGACTTTAATTTGGTACTTGACACCCCAAAATCTCTATTTAGATATTTTTATGGTCGATTGAACGTAATAAGCTGAACCAAGTGGTTTTAGGTTCTTGTCCCGGCCTCGGTCAGACGGGTAACTACTTATAGAGCTTTACAGTGTGTCGAAGACAAGATGATGTAGCAAAATCAAAGACAATCCTGGCGAAGAAATTGCATGCTGCAGTTGTTCCTTAAAAAGCGAGTATTGCCACTGAAGAAATTGCACCAAAAACTCAGAACCTGTATGTCTTGAATCAGCAATTCTAGTTCAACATATACGCAGCCTTCAAAAGAGAGCAGCAGCTAGTAGATAACTTGTAGTTGTGAGGACTGCACAAAAGAGTAGACCTGCAATTAATCTAATCTCTCATGAAGAGTGCACCCTCTTTACAACTCATATTCACCCAGCAAAACTATTCAAAGGCGTGACACTCTACATAAGGCTTCACGAATCCTTCCCTAAAATTGCCCCATAATCAAGAACCTGGTTGCTGTGGTTACTTTTGCTTCATCTGTACAGGTATACTTTATCGCCGTCCTTCCACCCTCTTTCACGGGCTCGTTTCTCCCACAACGTCGCGAGCTTACGCTCCTCAACCAGCTGTGCTTCAGCCCTTTCTCTGCTTAGCTCGCAAGCCACCACCCCGGCATTGCACTTCTCGGCCTCGACCCTGAATCTCAGCGAGGTCTTCTTAGCATGCTCTGTTAATGCCTTGGCCCGTGCCAAAGTTTCCTTCCCCACGGTTTCTTGTAAGCTCAGTTGCTCCTTCAACATATCCGATCTGCTCTGCTTCATATCATGTTCGCCGCAATCTGTGTGGAAAAGAGACAGAGATTGACGCAAGATTACCCGGGACTCGTTCATCATTAATTGTTCTTAACAAACGAAAATTCAGCCAGTTAGTCTGGATTTACTCAACACTAAAGTTCCAAAGCATGGAAAAAGAAAAATACAAAACGACTCGGACCATCATGAAAACATGTTCTTCCAATCACGAACCGAGAAGTCTCTCTTGACTCACAAACTCAATCTCTACCGTCGGACTTACCTGAAGCCGGGGGAAATATCGGTCTCTTCACAGGGCAAATGCAAGAGCAAGAACCGCAATAAGCTTGCGCGCGCGCACTGTAATTTGAGCGCTTGTAGTTGTATAATACTGACGATGCCAGTAGAAACACAATCAGAGAAACACCCAACAAAACCACAGCTCGTTTGAGCAGCTTTCGACTGCAGTATGCACGAACTCTTCTCCAAACCATAACTCCCCAAGAAAACCAACAAAGAAACGCAAAAGAAAAAAAGAAACTTTTGCAATCTCGAACTGAGATTAGCCTCCTTAATCTAGGATTCCTGTCGCTCTTTCTTAGGGAAGAAGTAATGTGAGCGCCTTGCCATGCACTGAATCCTAAAGCCAAAAGGAGCAAGAAAAGGCAAAGAAGAGAGAGAGCAAAGAGGACCCAGAAGAATTTTGAATTTAAAGGTTAGGAATTCGATCAAAATATGGAATCCTAGAGAGAAAAAAACACAGAACTTAATTGGAATAAAAGCAGGATAATTATCAATGAACTGATTTGGATCGTCTGTTAGGCGTGGCCATCTTATAAGCAGATTCCAGTATATCCTTTTCTCTCCTTATTATTATTTTTCTTTTTCGCAATTTTTTTTAATGCATTAATAATTTAAATTAAATAGGCTAAGCCTCATCTCTTTACCTATGCGATTATATCGGGAGAAGTGCCAAAAAAGTCCTAAACCTTTTGCCTTTATGCCAAATTAGTCCTAAACCTTTTTATGTGGTGCCGATTCAGTCCTTTCCTTCCAATTTGGCCAGATTTTGCCGACCGGGCCGGCCACTGACGTGGCTGATCGGCGCCGACGTGGACAACTTTTAATAATATTTTAATATTTTTTTTTTTTTTTTTTTTTTTTTCCTCCGGCCGGTCGCCGGACCTCGGTGACCGGCCGGAGGAAAAAGACAAAAATAAAAATAAAAATAAAAAATAAAAAATAAAAAATATATTAAAATATTATTAAAAGTTGTCCATCACCGCCCGGCCGGCATCTAGTCAGCAAAATCCGGCCAAAATTGGCCGGAAAAAACTGAATTGGCACAACATAAAAAGGTTTAGGACTAAATCGGCACAAAAAAAAAGGTTTAGGACTAATTTGGCACAAAAGCAAAAGGTTTAGGACTTTTTTGGCACTTCTCCCCAATTATATCAGTCCAACGTCTCGTGTGGGTTCTTTCGTTGGAGATCATCGTCAATATAGAGGATGTCTTGTCTTGATATACATAGCTAACCAACGGCAATTCGAAGTTTTAGATAATTGTTGTGGTTAAATTATCTTGATTTGCCGATTGGATTGATAATTACAAACTGGAATTAATCACTTAAAATTATTCTTTTAACGGTGATGGGGCACCATGTAAATAACATATAATAGTCAAAGTTTTTTCTTTTTTTTCTAGGATAAATATGACGAGAAACCCCAAATTGGTATACCTATGATTAATATATTTCATACTAACTTTTGGGTCACCAAAAACTTTAAACCGATACACTTATGTCAATTAAGTTATTATCATGTGTCATCCAACTTTCAATTTTATATATAAATTTGACGAAACTAATGTAGGGTAAATATATCATGAGTGCGTCGATTTTGGATTTTTAGTGATTCAAAAGTTAGTTTGTGGTAAATTGGTACCGGTTTGGGGTTTTAACGACCCAAAAATCAGTTTTAGATAGATTTGTCACAAGTAATACTAGTTTAGATCTTTTGTGGTATTAATTTTTTTTAAATATTCTATTGACTTGTCTCTTAATTTCATCTTCTTCTTTTTTTTTCTTTATAAGCAAAGGATTAAAAAGCCCAAAAAAAAAGAGTAAATGATTACTTGCGTGAGAGGCAAGTTGATTATTACAAATTTGAGAAACCCATGTCTAGTTGTCTGTCGTTCTAAAATTTGAATCTTTTTTCATCTACTCATAAAATATTTTTTTCTTCTAGGGTAAGGAAATCCACATGGATCCATCCAATTGGGTCATTCAAATGATTCTTTTGGTATGAAGAATTTTGCGATAATTCTCGTCACATATATGCATTAAGTTGGGCTGTTTCTAATTGTTATCCGACGTGAAGGAGAATTTGGGATACATTAATCTTCTTATACTCTTTTTATGGTTATAATATAACATTCACTTGTTGATTGAATTAATGGTTATGAATCTGCGTCGACTCAATAACTATACTTTTTAACGGTCAAAATACATTGTATAAAGCAAAGATCAAAAAGCCAAACTCTTTCTAGTGACTAGTGAGATCAATTTGCTTCAGATAAGTTGGTCATGGCAAGTCGAGAAATCCATGTCCATGATTGGTCTTTTAGGAATTTATAATTTTTTTTATGATACATATTTTAATTTTGGAATAGGTTATTCGTGTACATCCATCGAGTGGGATCATATATAATTAGTTTCCGCATAAAATATCCTAGGAATTTGATTGGATGGAAACCAGGACAATCTTTTTAAAGTGTGATTAAATTCAAATACAAACTAATGTCTCTAAGAAATTTATAAGTTAAGTTCAACTTCAATTTGCAAGTCTCTAGTTTGCAATGAGATTTATATTCTTATAAGAAAAATTTAATAATTTAACCAGAAAAATACAAAAGACGGAGGAAATAAAAGAAGTGGAGACGCGGGGAATCGAACCCCGTGCCTCTCGCATGCGAAGCGAGCGCTCTACCATATGAGCTACGTCCCCATTCGACGACTGCTAGGAAAATATTTAATCAAATACTAATCTTCGAGATTAGTCCTCATCTCTTCACAACAGTTTCTTTTAAAGAACGTTTTAGACAAACAAAAAAATTATGTTGATTATCGTTATCTCTTATGAAGCAATTAATCGAAGATGCTAAAGCAATGTGTTTGACACATCAAGAATATAACCTCTCTCTATGTTAGAAAGATATATTAGGGTATCGAACCATAAAATTTTGCTCGAACATTTGTAAAATCCGGGCCATTGAATTAATGAGAATATTACAATGTAATTATAACGCAAAAAGAAAAAAATAGTAATTTGAAATTCTCAAGATGATTGTCTTATGATGTCATGCATACTTTATGAATTTCAATTTCTTATCATCATACATATTATTCAATTTAGTTTTTCAAAATCCATAGCAATAACTTTTCATTGTTTGAAACCCAAAAAGAAAAGGATAAATAAGAAGATTCAGAACAGAAGTGCATCAATCTTAAAAAATATATTTTAATTTTCAACAGCACAGAAATTAAATAGGATTACTTATCGAACCAAACCGGTACATCTCTAAAGTTTTGGATGTTTGGTTGCCATACAACGAGCATAGAGGATTGGAGTTATGATAAATGTTACATCGTTTGATTTCGATGATATTATAACCATCACTTTTTTGACCGACACCATATAGTAAAGGAGTACAGATGAATTGTCCAAGTATCAGGTGAGTTCGACAACAGACACGACACGATTATTAATCGTGCTTCATAGGTCGACACGAAATTGACCCGAACATGATCAGTCTCTACCCAAATCCACTGACTTCATGTTGTATTCGAGCCGTGTTATAATGTCGTGTCGGAAATTGTTACCCCTGCTCTAGATAGGAATAGGATTATTAAAATTAATCCTTAGGAAAATTTGCAATAGTAGAAACGTATGAGCTCATGCAATAAAAGACAAAACAAACATGGCCTAAGCTGCAAGGAGAGGTATTTGGCGGGGCCCACATCAATGCTTCGCGTTAACGAACATAACGACATCGCGTTTCGGTTCCTCTGCCGCGACAGAACGTGGGGGAAGAAGAAGCAGGGGAGAGCCCCGAGCACAGCAGCATCTGCTCGCTCCGTCCGACGACGACAGCATCGATCCCTCCGGCACGATCCCTTCATCGGAATCTGTGAAGATCTCCGCCGTCGTTGCCCCCCGCCATTCGGCGACCCAACGTACCTCTGAGAGTCCCGCCACCCCTCGGAAAACCCGAGATTTTCATTCCCCTGTCGTCGATCCCCGTTCCATTCCAACTGCTGAAACGCTTCTGAGTTTTTTTTGCGCGATAGTGTTTGAGAGCTGATTGATGCGGTACGTTCGTTAGTCGTGAAATCTTGCTCGTCGTGGGACCTCTGGTTCTGTGCGGAGAGATCCTGATCACCCTTCAGGTTCGACACCGGTTGCGACGTCTGATCGGCGTGGTGTGATGGTCTCTGGGTGGTATTGATTCGTCCATCACGTTTGGTGGCTTCTTCGGCCGGAGGGGCAGCAGGCCGACAGGGGTTCTGGCAATGGGGAAGATCATGAACGGATTTGTGTTGCAAATGCTTCTTTTAACAGGTACCTGTCTTACTTGTTGAAGTTTATCGGAGACTTTTGATGGTGCTGGAGCATGGTGGCTCTGGGATGACAGGGTTGGGGTTACCGCGTCGTAGTTTTGTTCACTAACAGGGATTCACTGAGATTGTGGTAGGTGATACGAGGGATGAGTTATTAATCATTGTGTGCATATGCATAGGTATAGTGTTCGAGGATGATGGATGGTCTATCTGTTCGGTGTTGCTCGGTTGTTGTAGGCTGTCAAGACATGGTATTGGAAGGATAAGAAAAGCAAAAGTCCTGAACGTTTCGTCCGTCGGTTGATTGAGTCACTAACATTTTACTTTGTCATGATGGCTTGATTCCTCATGAGATTTTTTCGTAATGCTTTTACTTGGCGATTCTAATGGAACTTCATTTTCGTTTTGTGATCTCTCCAGCTGCTTTACTCAGTTGGAATCTGATCTCTCTGGTCGATTTGTCAGCTTTTCTTATCATGCAGTTCGATGGCTCAAAAACAGGTAAAAAGCTGTGCTACTGTTTCTCTTCGCAATGTATTCATCTCCTAATCAATACTATCTTAGGAGAGGTTTTATATTTATGTTATCGTCGTTTGTCTAATGGAGAGTGCTTTCTATCCTCGAAACAGCACAAAAGGAAATGTTGTTTTTAAGTTTACTTTCTAATCATCCTTATCTTCTGTTGGAAGCGGGGATGCTACTTGCCTGACTGAATGTGTAGTGAACTTCACTTTCACTCTATGGTACTTTTTTTGTACGGGTTGTATGCCTATGCCGCTTCTACGTCTCTTTTACTGGTGCCATCTGCGCCCCCCTCTACATGAGCCATTGAAAAAGTTTAGATATTGGATATTGCTTTCATGGAAAAGAACCACGACAAGCACTTCTAACATTCAATGAAGGATATGAAAATAAATGCTCAAGATAAATATCAGCACGCACAAAGGCGGTTGTGCTTACTAGCCGGAAGTTCTAGAACCTTATATGTGCTGCCATTTTTCTAACCCTCTAATGTCCTCATGCCTTGCCTCTTGCGGGGCTCCAACTTGCTTTGTGCTAGTTCAAGTTATTCATTCGAACAGACCCTCACAGTTAGAGCAGCCATTTCTTTGGCTACACCAGTTTCCCGTTCTTGTTTTCCTGTTCTCTTCTGTTGCATTTTCGCATTGCCTGTTCTTCTTCTTATTAAGTAGCAAGTGATACTCTCCATTTTCCTTGGACTTGTATTTTTCTGGGGAAGTGTTTTCTTTTCACAGTTGGTTTTTAAGATTGTCAGGAGAATAATCTTGTCGTAACTTTTGACGATAATGGATTTTGGTCCAATTCTCTTTCCTTTGCCATAAAGGAAATTATTCTGATGATGTTAAGTATGATGTCATCTGTGCTGCTATCAGGTTATCTATCCAAGAGGCACCATTTGGTATCATATTTTATTTGCATGTTCTCCTTTCTGGCTGTCTTTTTACATGCCATATTCCACTTCATATGGGCTATTGAGGGAGATCAATGGTTTGCAATCAATTTTAAGTGGGCAAAGCTAGCTGGATTTGAAAGGTAACCTTTATAAGTATTAATTTCTTGAAATTATTGCAAAGATCATCAGTAATGCTTCAGTGATACACGGTCATAACAAAATTTGGTTTGAGTTTTGCAGAATTTACTCATGGACACCACCTTCTGAATTGTATTTTTTGGTCATTCAAATATCCATAGCTTTTGTTGCTCTAAGGAGAATATCAGGGGGTAGGCTTGGACAAGATTTGCGAGGAGATTCTTGTTTGGAATGTTTTTGTTCTTCTCGTGGCAACATAGGTTGGTTTAAGTTTAGTATGCATGATAAAGTTTCAGTTCGTTATCTGGAACTTCGTATTGTTTGGTTACCGTGAATTGCATTTTAGTTTCTTCTTCACTAAGGATAAATCATGGTATTGATCAAGACAGTTCTATAAAAGAAAACGTCACATAAATCTGTATGTAACATATAGAATATTAAATCAACTGAGTAGTACTGATTAAAAATAATCGAGTAGATGGTTGTCTGATTATGGTATAATTTCTTTCAAAGGGTCTCATCTCAGAACGTCATGCTGCCTGTTGTTGCCTGCTGTACAGTTAGCCGTGGGGATAAGTAGCCCATCGTGGACTTCTTTCCCATTTTTTATTTGTAGCTGCATTGGCCTCGTGGATTGGTCTTTAACAAGCAACTTTCTTGGGCTCTTTCGGTAAGTAGTCCACATTTCACCTTCCCAGATCAGCAGCTTTAGCTTCAGCGACTACTCTCCATACTTTATACTTTTAAATCTACTGATTACACTCAACATTCCATTTCAAGGTGGTGGAGGTTTCTTTTGCTTTATGCAGGTTTCAACATTCTCCTGTTGTATAGCTACCAACTTCCGATTGAGTTTTCTGAGCTTTTTGTGAGGATCGCTGACTTTGTTGGCTTGTACAAAATAACTGCTAAGTCAGATTGGTCACAACTGTGTTGTGGTGTCTCTCTCCTATCCTTCTACATATTGGTGAGCAGATCCTGCTCAGGATGAGACTTCCTTGACTAAGTTGTCATTCTTGACTCTAGCTTCTTGCCTATAGTGTCGTACATAGATCCATCACTTATGTCTCGTGTGACAAATTCAAAAACAAAAAATTAGGAAAATAACAGGAGAGGCCTCAATCAGGGGACATCTCAGACAAATCTTCAAAATCATTATAAGCTTCATGATTGGAGCTATGGAGAATGCATAATTTGAATATATTCACAACTGGCCTGCAAAGGCTTATTAATTTTGGAGTTGTGGCTCTTCCCTGTACTGGAATATGGTTTGCTGGTAGAATACCTACTTTACTGATCAGCCAAATATTCCCCCAGCCTAGTACTTCACTTTTCATGCAACGACCTCTAGTTCTTCTGGGTTAGTATGTGAGAGGAACTGTCAATGGCTCTCTAATTATACGTGAGACGTTTGAGACAAAAACATCTAGGGTCTCGGGTGTGAGAAACTGGTTTCTTGCCAATAAGACATGCATATCACGGAGCTCAACTCATCTTATTAAAAGTTCATCATAAGTAAAGAGAATCATCTGTTGCAGAACTCACTGCTTAGACAGAAGTTAGCTTGTACTGCCAACACCTTATGGACTATCAAGTTGAAGTTTTCTTTCATTCTTTCTATAGATTAATATGTAGGATATCATAGCATAAGCATACATGTTACTAAGTCATGCATGAACTAGTCCATATATGTTTCTTCTTGAGTAGTATTATCTGATTTCCAACCTGATGAAGTTCTTAATCGTCACCTTTATTACTGCACTTCTCAGCTATCATTAATTCGTGACTATCTTGAAGACATGGATGTCATAATGTCCACTTGGGAAAGCGATTTAACGGAGCCGCTTCTTCTCTCAAAGCATTCCTTTTTAATCAGCGGATCAAGGTAAAGTTCAGAGTACTTGAAAGTTCAAGGTGTTTTTCAGAACCAAGGACTCTCTTGTATTTTAATAGATAGGTCATTTTGTGGAAAAAGAAAATTGTACGACTTCAATTTTTCTTTAGGAAACTGAAACATGATATATAACAAGCTCAATGGACACATCAATATTTATGCATGTCCCTTGGTGGCTATATTTACAATTATTTGATGACAGACAACTGAACTAGTCAAGTAGATGTTTGAACCAAAAAGAGCTCTGAGAGTTCTGTCCTCCTCTATATTTGTTCCTCTTGTAAATTATGATCATTTGTCTGTATGAGAGGTTCAGCTACTCAAAAACATTTTCCATTAGTTTTGGAAGTGTAAGTTGCTCTTTGGGAGCATGATCAATCTCTACTCCCTGAGAGGTATAAGGAATAATGGGAAGTCTATTGGTAACCACAGGAAGTGTTTTTCATTGTGAGAGGTGGCAAAAGTAGAAGTTTTGCCAACCTTTTGAAAGCAAAGATGTCTAGGACTATTTGGACAAGTACAACACATCCAGCAGAAAGGGGAACGACTTGGTGTTATTAGTGACACGCTGATTTATTTACTTACATAGAGTGGTTCGGCTTGTGCTTCTATTGATTTTTGGTGGCATTTTATTTGATTAGGCACCTTGAGTATGGCAGGTCGATGCTTTTTTTTTCCCAATTCATCTCCACTGCTGCAATAAGTCTGCATCTCCACCCTACAGTTCCTGTGTTGTGAGAGAGTTGGAACTGGCAGTGATGTTATATACCTTTTTTGCATCTTGTAAATCTTTTTCTTACTAACATGTCATCTCACTGAGTGAACTGTGAGACTATCTGCAGTAGACACGCTTATAACCTACCATCTAATGTTTCACAGTGAGTTATAATGTATCTACTATTCTATGTAGATTTTTCACTATAATTGTTCGAATTTGCAGGTCTAAGTTAAGGTACAGTAACCTATCAGGGAGGAGTGTTTTCCAGGCATTTAGCATCAACTTTTTCACTTATGGATTTCCGGTATGAGTTCCACATCTCTTTCTCTGGAATCTCATTATCCCCTAAAGGACTCATCTCTAAGAGTCTGAATTGCTTTGACCTCTGTGAGCCATCCATAATTTTTCCGTTTTTTGGCAAAAGTGCAAATGGAACTTTGCTGTGCCAAAAAAAGTTAGATTGCATACCAAAAATCAAGAGTGCCTCATAGCCAAAAAAAAGAAAGGAAAAGTTAAACTACTTCTGTGCGAGGAACATTAGATTGATTGCTTGCATAAGAAGCAAAGATCATGGAGAGCCCAACGTACCAACTCCAGAAGACTAGCCAATTGTTAGAGCCAGGGGGCTGGAGTTACTTCCTTAAGTAGCTTCACATGTGTAGGCCATATGGAAAAAGATGGTTATCAGGGGAAGAAAGTGTTGGTTTTATTGATTTGGAGGAAAAATGTAAAAAAATGAAACATCTATGTCATGCTAGTTCTAAACAATTCTTTTTAAAATCCTCTTATAGTTACAATATCTGATTCATAAATATCAGGTAAAAAAGATATTCATTTCAGTCGATTATTATGTTGACCTCATCTGTATAGTGTAGATAAGCTGCATGTCTTTGAACCCTTTCGATTATTATGAATTCTTATAGCACGGGCAATGAAAATTACCTGAATCATCCACTAAAGCTTGCTTTGGAATATGCAGGTTTTATTGCTATCTCTGACATTTTGGAGCTTCTCCTTTGCAAGTTTATGTTCTTTCGGACTACTTGCTTATGTCGGCTATGTCTTGTATGCCTTCCCTTCTGTGTTTCTCTTCCATCGGTTAAATGGCTTGCTTCTCGTATTTATTCTCCTCTGGACTGCTAGCACTTATGTCTTCAATTTGGCATTTGCTGTCCTCAATATGAAACTACGGAAGGTATTTTCAGCTATCTTTTGCTCCGGTAGCTTGCTTAGCATCACAATTTATTTTTCTTGCGAACCATTATTGCAGGATATGGAGATTTGGGAAACTTTTGGCTTGTGGCATTATTCCATTCCCGGATTTTATCTGCTGGCACAGTTTTGCCTTGGATTTCTAGTTGCTCTGGGTAATCTTGTGAACAGCTCCATCTTCCTATTTTTGTCTAATCACGACAGACAGCTTGGCAATGACAACCATTCTGTAGAAGGTAAAATAATGGTGTTCAGTTGGTAATTAAACTAGTTCCTGGAACTCTAGGTTGAGATGTTTGCTAGGACTTTTTATTGTACTTGGACTTGCATGCTTGTGACTCCTTTTTGATCTTTCAGAGAGAGGATCCAAAGGGCATGAGGCACTAAAAAATTCAAATTACCTTAATTAAGACTCACCCAATACTAATTGCTAACACCACTAAATATATTGCAACAGTACCCCTCAAGCTGGTACGTCCAGCTTGCAAGTAACAGGTACAGTTCTCTTCAATAATTTGCATCTCAGACAGAAAAGATGATATCTGAAAGTGCATGGCGAGTTTGATTGTGACTTGATCGAAAGTCTAGGATGACGAGGGATGTTGTAGTGGATAGTGAATCCACCTCTGAGAGCACAAGATTGGAGGCACAGTGTTGATGGCATTGAATGAGGAAGGTGGGCCTAGGAGCGTGACATTGAGGAAGGATAGACTTTTTTGTTACTAATTTCAGGAAGGAACAAAAGTTGGGGCTTTGGATTTGGGTCCATCTCTCCTGGTTACTTTGATACCATGTAAATATTCTAGGATCTTCAAGAGAGAGGGAGAGAGAAGAGATTAAGAGGCTTCATCTTTACTCAATAGCTTAATGAAAGAGTACATAAGATGAGTGCAATTATAAAGCATAAGAGACATCCAAAAACCCTAATTACCTTAATTAAGACTCAACTACTAACTACTATAGCACCACTAAATATCTCTTGGACACTAATGAAACCCATTCAACATCAAATTCCGCCAAATTCAGCTGAGGCGACCATCCGACAACGCCACAGTATGATGCAGATAAACTTTAGTCATGTAGAAACCTACAAGGACACTGCTATGGAAATATCTAGCCAATGTGAATAACGTTGGAGTATGATGCAAATAAGATTTAGCCAATGTGGATAACCACGAATATTGATGTTGGAAAAAAGTTTATCCATGCCATACTTTGAAGGCCATGTCAGCTGAATTGGGCACGGTTTGATGTCTGAGAGACTTGATTAGAGAACTTGTGAACATAGAAGGACTTGTTCGATAAATTAAAAGTATAGGTATTTGATTAGAAAATGCGTAAAAGTACGGGGATGAAAGGTAGCATTCATCCTATCAAAGAACAGTTTTGACACATCTTAGCCAAGCAAGAAGAGCACGGTCTTACTTTTTCCATTTGGCCATCCTCTCACTAGAGGAAAGAAACACAGATAAATTCATGGAGAAAAGAAAATTAGTCTTCATTCGTTTGATTGTCCATAGACAATGAGTAATACCCTGCATGTCTTAATTTCATCAAGTATCCAAGTCTTTGACTTGCGATCTCCTATTTTCTATGAGGATGCTTAGGAAGTTCCAAGAGAATTTACTCTTGGATATTTGGATAAAAAAAAAAACCGAAAAGAATTATGAAATTCAGGAAATTAGTCAGTCAGAAACCAGCTTTTCACCCCAATAGACGTCTAACATTAGGTAATGCCGGAATTCATCTCCCTCAACTGAATATGATGAGGGTAATTCAGTCCTAGTCATACCTTGGTGTGATGTACGGCGGGGTAAAATTTGTCCTGGTCCTTTGTTGTCATGCGAGAAAGGTGAGACTTGTCTGATGTTCTTAACTTCTAACGTTAAAATTAAACTGTTATCATCTGAGCTCTTAAGAATTCTTCTGCCACTCTGATCCATACCATCGCATTTTTGACAGACACCACTTTTCTTTTTTCATGTCCAGAATGTTACTGGCAATTGCTTTCATGTAATACTATACAGTGGCCCAATAACACTAATTTCGGCCTTCGTTTCAGCTGAAGAAGAGATGAAAGTTTTTATTGTGGCTACAATAGCATGGGGGTTGCGTAAATGTTCCCGCACAATCACATTGTGTTTAATATTTCTCATTGCAGTCAAGCCTGGCCTATTCCATGCTGTATACAGTAAGTTTATGGACCTCTGGGTTCATTTCACCTACTTTTGCTATTTTTCGGTGGCCTCTGAAGCATATTTTGCATAGGATTGTATGATATCATCAGATGCTTCTGATATCTTAGCCCATTTAAGCAGTCTTCTGTGTCCATTTATCTGCAATTTTTTCAGGACTATCCTGCCTTGAGCTTACTGCTGCCTATTTTGCTTTATATGCCAGTGATATTTTTCCTGGTGTATCTTTTAAGCCACAGCATCAGCAAAAAGAAATGCCAGTACCTGATACTTCTTTGCGAGGTGCATTTCGCTCTGCTATATATTCTTCACCTTAATCTCATCTCGAAAGTCTTGGATCAGAAAGGGTCATTTGCTGGAGAAATTCTGAAACAACTAGGTGAGGTGATCACATTTGAGGTGCCCATTTTTTCAAGTACCAAGACAGTGCACCTTTCCTGGCAGATGAAATTGTAAACATATATTCTTTATTGTACGTGTGCATGTGAAGTTTAATATGTCATGTTTACGTAGTGATCCTTTTTTTGTCTGCAATTTATGAGTTTCCTTTTCAGGTCTTTACAAATGTGATCAGAATGGCCATTTGTTGAAGATAGCGATGCTTGGATGCTTTTGTGCCCTTCACAATCATGGGATTGAAATTCTATTCAGATTTTCAAATGTGGTGCAGCAAACACCCTTCCAACCCATTGGGTTTAGTATATTGAGAGCTGGCTTGATCAAATCAGTTCTGTTTTCTGTGTACAATTCACGATCCTGTGAGAGGCAACATGAATTTTCTTCTAATGGTACAGCTTCGAAACTGAACTTTCTCTCAATGGCCATTGCAACCGTTCTAGTTGTTGGAATGGACCTTCAATGTTGAATGATCAATAAATGCAGCATTTGTGGAAATTAAGAAATTATTAGAAGTGAATAATCTTTGCTAGTTGAGTAATTCCTTTTCTGTCAATTAATATGTTTGATTGAAAAGAGGCTTAATATCAAACCCATGGGTTGGTTTAATGGTAAAGGGTTGACTTGTCTATGTAGTTTGGCACATGGGGTAAGTTTGATTCCCCACACCATCAAGTGCAAACAACTTCAAGTTTGGGCCACCGATCCTGGATTTGGTTTGTGTCATACCTGATCAGTTAGTGCTTCATGAGCCTAGGTCTTACCTAGCTGGATTTCTTTGTCATAATAATAAAATAAAAAAAAAGTAAAAAAAAAAGAGGCTTAGTAGGATGCTCTCGTGTAGAAGAGATCCAAATTTGCATGAATGGAAGGTAATGTACATTAGTTTCACATTAAAGAAATAGCAATTTCCCACAAGAAAAGTGATTTACTTGACTTGTTATAGTTGCCATTGCCATCTATATATTGACCTCCGGGTTAAACTGTCAAAAAACATACTCAACTCTGGAGTTCATCCTAGAGGAGACAAGAAAGCATCTACATATCTCATTTTCTTACAGCTGCCCATCAAGGAGAGATCACGGCTGCTGCAATTGAGTTTAGCCACAAGGTTGTGTCTCGTTTAGATCATACTATCCAGTAAATTTAATTGAATTACAAGATTTAAGCTAATTTAGGTGAGGCCTAACTGCTCTAAGTAGTCTCTGCCCTGGTAAGTTAAGTTACTTTGTGACTTCTGTAGAGATCTCAGCTGAAATTTCTTTATAGAGTTTGCTTATTCTTTTGAGAAGAATTTGCCAGACAGTTTTTCCTGCAGTCTTCATGTCAACTTACTCTATGAGCAGTCATTGATTTGATTGTAGATTTTGAGCATATCTGAACATGACAACAGTCTGCCAAATTCATGAAAATCAACAATTCCAGGACCTTACCTTGTTTTCCTCTTTTTTTCAGAGAGGAAGATAATGATACATTTGGGTGCTATTGGTCAGAAGTTTCTTTCAGTATATCGGTCATGTGGAAGCTACATTGCATTTTTGACTATTCTTGTTGCACTGTACCTAGTTACTCCAAACTATGCTTCATTTGGTTACTTATTCTTTCTTCTGTTTTGGATCATTGGGAGGCAACTTCTAGAAAAGACAACAAAACACCTCTGGCTTCCTCTAAAGCTATATGCAATTGCAATCTTTGTGTTCATTTATTGTTTGAGCGTCTTTGACAAGATCCAGCCATGCTTTACCAACTTGATAGATCTTCATGCGGTTTTTGGCTATAATCCAGAGGCTTCACCATTGGAGAATGTGCGGCAGTCTCTAGCTGTGCTTGTTGCCATTCAACTGTTTAGCTATGAGAGGAGATGGAGCAAACATACCATGTCGACTGACAGCAATGCAACAATTAAAAGGACTATTACTTTCTTGAAACGGCTCCTCATCTTGCATGTTGAGAAGCTACTATATCTTCCTGTGCTATACACGTCCTTGTCCCCAATCAGTGCGTTTGGTTTCCTGTATCTTCTTTTCCTGGTGTTCTGTTCAACCCTACCAAAGTCCTCTCGGATCCCATCAAAACTATTTTTAGTTTACTCAGGATGTATTGCAATGACTAAATATCTTTTCCAAATACGGGGTGATGAGGCAGAGATGTTCCCAGGTCAAAAGAATTCCTATTTTTCTCTTTTTCTGGGTTTGCAGATTTATAAACCTGGTTTCTGGGGGCTGGAATCTGGGTTGAGGGGGGAAGTTTTAGTTATTTTTGCATGTTTGCTTCACTACAACGTCTTCCTCTGGCTGGAGAAAATGCCACATGAAAGAAGCATAGGAAGATGGGATGAGGCATGCGCTTTGTTTGGGACGGCAGACGAAATTTTAAGTGAAGTCTGCAATCTTACCAAAGAAACCACTTCAAGCTTCAGCCCATTACTAGATAACGGGAGACACATGCCAAGTCACTCTTGGGCATCTTCTAGTATATCTGGAAATGTGTCTCCTATATCCTCTGGAAATAGGGGTCCTCAAGGTAGAAAAAGCAAAGAGTACCTATACGCCTATTTCTGGGAAAGCTGCAAGGGAAGCAATAAGTGGAACAGAAAGAGGATTCTCTTCTTCAGAATGGAGAGACTTCACAAGCAAAAGAAGTTACTGGAAATATATTTGAAGCTTTATATAGAGAACATTTTTAGCCTTTTCGGGCTGGAGATTAATATGGTTGCGTTACTTCTTGCCAGCTTTGCAGTGTTAAATTCTATTTCTTTGTTATATGTTGCATCACTCGCTGCTTGTGTTCTTCTACATCGAAATGTTCTACAAAAGCTGTGGCCTATGTTCGTTTTTTTGTTTGCTTCAATCGTCACTCTTGAATACTTGGCCCTGTGGTCAAACTTGATGTCCAAGAAACAAGATGAGGGAGGCAAAGCACAAGTGAGGTGTCATGACTGTTGGAGGTTCTCAGATCACCATTTTGAGTTCTGCAAGAGCTGTTGGCTTGGTACGTTCATCAATTTTAAATGCTCTTGATTGTTTTTTGGTTCCAATTCTCCTCCAATTTCTGACACTAATGAGGAGCACATGGATCACTCTTTTCTGGCATTTTTACAAGTCTCTTTCCAGCTTTTCAAATGAAAGATTAAGATTTATAGAAATATGCCTTGATTCTCATTTTGGGGATTTTCTTAAGCTTGTTTAACTTTTCTTTTGGCCAAATATGCTTGTTTAACCTTCGTCCATGAACAAGTAATTTAAGTAATTTTCTATAATTTTTAGTTTACAATTTTTGGAAACCATGGTATGTTAGAAATATTTGAAGGTCTCCTGTTGCAAAAATTTCTTTTTGGAACTTGATTGTATTTGTATCAGAGACTATTCTAGAGAATCATCTCCATTTTTCTGGGAATCAGTTCTAAAGTTTATTTTGAGCTGCCATGTACTTTTTGCAGGAGTAATAGTTGATGATCCCCGAATGCTTATCAGCTATTACGTGGTTTTCATGTTTTCATGCTTCAAGCTTCGTGCTAATCACTTGTCGGATCTCCCACGATCCCAGATGTATCAACAACTCATTTCTCGATGCAAGAACACATCTCTGTTGAGTGATCTCTCTTTTGAAACAAAAGAGTTGTGGACACTACTTGACTATTTGAGGCACTACAGTTATTGCCATTTACTGGATCTTGTTCTTGCTTTGATATTGATCACGGGAACCCTTGAATATGATGTGCTTCACCTAGGTTACCTTGGCTTTGCTCTTATCTTTTTCAGATTGAGGCTTGATATTTTGAAGAAGAGGAATAGGATCTTCAAATTCCTAAGAATTTACAATTTCTCCCTAATTGTCCTTTCTCTTGCCTACCAATCTCCTCTAATTGGGAATTATATTGAGGCGAAATTCACAACAGTTGATTCCATAGGTCAAGTCATTGGCTTTTATAAGTATGACTATGGTTTCAGAATTACCTCAAGATCTGCACTTGTTGAGATAATCATATTTATGCTAGTATCACTTCAGTCGTTCATGTTCTCCTCCCAGGAGTTTGACTATGTATCGAAGTATCTTGAAGCAGAACAGATTGGTGCCATAGTGCGTGAACAGGAGAAGAGGGCTGCTTGGAAAACTGCACAGTTGCAGCATATACGTCGGTCTGAAGAGCTGAAGCGCCTGCGAAACTTGCAAGTAGAGAAGATGAAATCTGAGATGCTCAACTTACAAATTCAGCTCCAAAGCATGATTCCCCATGCAAATAGTGACAATAAATCTCCAAAAATCCATGGCCTTCAGAGGAGGAACTCAATTAAGACTTACAAACCTAATAGCTATCCTGGGAAGGGGGAAGACAAGTTCATGCAGCAGGGTTCTGATCCGAGCTTTAATTTAGTATCCGCCTTTGAAATGAATGAATCTAAAAGTCCACCAACCAGGGACCCAACTAAACTCTTGTTGGAGTCCCTCCCTGAAATATCAAAGCATGGGGAGAGAGATCTAGACACAGGGTTATGGGATTTGGAGAGAAGTAGTCAAGCGAACTTCCAAGACAAGGAAAATCCGCTAATTTCTGCAGTGCATCTGATTGGTGATGGAGTTTCTCAAGTGCAATCTCTTGGGAATCTTGCAGTTGCCAATCTTGTCACTCTTTTGAACATAGAAAACGAAAAACAAGAAATGGATGGCCAGTCTTCTGAGGATGAGGTTTATTATGAGATCGAGAGTCAAAACATAGACTGTGAACAAGTGGAACAAGCGTTTGTTATGAGATCTGTGAATGAATTGACAGCTTCTGGTTCTTCATGCCTTCAACTTGGAGTGATCATCCGATACATGTGGGCTCAAATGCGGTCAAACAATGATGTTGTCTGCTACTGCTGCTTTGTCCTGATATTTCTATGGAACTTTAGTCTTCTCTCCATGGTCTACTTGACAGCTCTGTTTCTATATGCTCTTTGTGTAAATACCGGTCCAAGTTACATGTTCTGGGTCATCATGCTTATATACAGCGAGGTGTGCATTCTACTTCAGTATGTATACCAAATCGTCATCCAACACTGTGACTTGTCCATCGAAACCAAGTTCCTTCAAAAAATTGGATTTCCTGCACACAAGATTGTGTCATTCTTTGTGATCGGCAACTTGCCTCTTTTTTTGGTTTATATCTTCACTCTCTTACAGACCTCCATTACAGCAAGAGATGGTGATTGGCAAACAGTCACAAAGTTCAGTATTCAAAGGAAGAGGAACAAGAGACAGGGCGAAGCTTTAACTAATTATAGCTGCAAGGAAAGAATATGCAGGCTGATTTTATTTGCAGGAAATTCAATTAATCAATTTGTTAGAGGCCTTTATAGGTACTGGAAGTCTCTGACAGAAGCAGTAGAAACTCCACCTTATTTTGTCCAAGTTTCCTTGGAAGTTAAGCAGTGGCCTGAAGATGGCATTCAACCAGAGAGGATTGAGTCAGGAATGAATGAGTTACTCAGAATTATCCACTATCGAAGATGTAAAAAACCTGATAATATATCCCCGGCAAGCAGGATCCGTATCCAGAGTATCGAAAGAAGCACTGAAAATCCTAATATTGCTCTGGCTGTGTTTGAGGTCCTGTACGCGTCTCCTTTGACAGAATCCACTCCAGCTGCGTGGCATAAATCACTAACTCCAGCTGCTGATGTTTCTCATGACATTCTAATAAATAGAGGGGCTGGTATTCTAGAAGAAGTTGGATTTCCTTATCCAATAATTTCTGTGATAGGTGGAGGCAAGCGAGAGATAGACTTGTACGCCTACATTTTTTGTGCAGATTTGGCTGTTTTTTTCCTCGTTGCCATTTTTTACCAGTTGATCATAAAGAACAAAAGTGAGTTCCTTGAAGTTTATCAGCTTGAAGATCAGTTTCCAAAAGAATTTGTCTTCATCCTGATGGTAATTTTTTTGTTCTTTTATTAAATGCTAAATCCATTGCATTACAATGTGTGCTTGAGAGTCTTGCTTGAACTATTTCTGGTACAATTAATACTTTCACACGGTTATTAAGTCACATACTTGTTCCAATTTGCCTGATTATATTTAGATGTGCAGAAAAGTTCAAGGTCTAGTGTCATTTTTATCACTGCAATTTCCATAAAAGGGAGTAGTACTTTTTGGCAAAAATGTTTACAATTCTGTACTAAATCTTTGTTACTTATGTCTTCTAATCTAGAACTTATAATCAATGAATCCAGAAGAGGATATGTAACCCCAGAACTGAGGCAAAATTATAGTATGTTGACATAGTAGTGTATGATTCCGTGTCAATTCTTCTGAAATGTATTTGGTGCTTTCCCCTTTGCAGGTAGTCTTTTTCCTGATTGTACTCGATCGGGTTATATACCTTTGCTCCTTTGCCACTGGAAAAGTCATTTTCTATCTTTTCTCGCTTGGCCTTTTCACCTACTCAATCACAAAGTATGCTTGGTATACAGCACTGCCAAATAAGCATACTGGGAGGTTTGCGCTTCGTGCCATCTTTCTCACCAAGGCAGTTTCTCTGGCTCTGCAGGCTGTCCAAATCCGCTTTGGGATTCCTCATGAAAGCACATTATATAGGCAATTTTTGACCAGTAGCGTTTCAAAACTAAATTTTTGGGGTTTCCGGCTGTATCGAGCACTTCCGTTCCTCTATGAACTGCGATGTGTGCTTGATTGGTCCTGCACATCTACATCTTTGACCATGTATGACTGGTTAAAGGTACTAGTGCTGCATTCTCCCCCTCTCTCTCAGTTTCCATTTTGTGTGCTTTTATAAGCCATCAATATATATATGAGTGATAATTTCTGCTTCTCTTTCCCTCGTGTGCTCACCAGCATTTATGAGTGATACTTACCAACATAGTTCATAGAACTGGCTCGTCATGTTCTCTCTCTCTCTCTCTCTCTCTCTCTCTCTCTCTCTCTCTCTCATATGCATGGTTTAACAAGGTGACAACTGCTACGGGCTGTTTCATTTTCTTCTAAAGTGACGATAAGTTCCTAGTATAAGTGTTGCTTCATAATCGGGGTGGATGGAACATTGAATGAAACTTCTAAAGCATGAGAACATTTTTCCAGAATAAACTTGCAGCAAGCAAGCAGGCACACACAGAGCATAAGCACACGTACACACACAGGGAGCACACATACATCCTGAGGAACTTTTTTCAAATTTTAGTTTTTGGTTGTTATATGCTGAGGAATTTATTTAGCTGAATCTGATATTAGTTTTTTCCCCAGTTGGAGGACATTCATGCCAGCTTGTTTCTTGTCAAATGCGATGCGGATTTGAACAGAGCCGGACACCAACATGGACAAAAACAAACTAAAATGACAAAATTCTGTGGTGGAATATGCCTATTTTTTGTCTTACTCTGTGTTATCTGGGCACCTATGCTGGTAAGGCAAAGCACCATATATGAATGGATTAAGCATAGGGGATAATTGTGCTTTCTGCCTTTACCATTCTTCTCCAGGCATCCTTTTCATCTGTTCTCCTTTTGATGGCTTAGCTTAGTAAAATTACTGGCATCTTATTAATAAATTTCTCCTTTGACATTAACATTGGTTCTATGTCACATGATATGTTGATATTATTTTTCTGCACAGTGAATCTGCTTCATGATGTGAGAAACATGCAGATTACCATTTAGGACTGTGGACTGCCCATGGTACTCTGAGTTAAGAGGCTCCTCACTCTTAATTCAACATCAGGATAAATTCTTACTAAATTCTATTAGAATTTAGTTCTTCCGATATAAGTTATTTGACCAAGTTTAAGTTCTGAAGTGTATATATGGTCTCGCAAGTCACAACAACTTACCACTCCTTTGTGTTGTCTGGGGTTTGGCTCTCTGTTTTGAGAGAGAAGGGAGTTGTGTTATTCCTCTTTGATGCCATTTCTTCTAAATTCAGCAGTTGATCTACCTGATTATGAATGCTTCATGTGTTGGACAGATGTACAGTAGTGGCAACCCCACAAATATAGCAAACCCTATTAAAGATGCAAGTGCTCAAGTCAAAATAGAGACAGAAAGTGGAAAACTAACTTTGTTTGAGACCACTTTGTGTGAGAAGATATCATGGGATGAGCTTGATTCATATCACAACTTGGATCCTCTAGGTTATTTGAGTGCATACAATGTGAAAGATGTTCAAGTAATCTGCTGCCAAGCTGATGCAAGTACCTCATGGCTTGTTCCTCCAGTGGTCCAGGCCAGGTTTATCAATTCTCTTAGATGGAGCATGAAAATCACCTTTTCTTGGCAATTGACAAGAGATAGGCCAAAAGGAAAAGAAGTAGTGAAATACGAATTAGATGTTGACAATATTAATCTTCCAAGCTCATCAGAAGTTATGGAAGTTCTGAATGGTACAGCCAGCAGTTTTAGAATTTATGACGTCTATCCTAGATTCTTCCGCGTCACAGGTTCTGGTGATGTTCGGCTTCTTGAGCCAGTGGTATGCCATTCTTTGCTATACATAATACATGCTAGTAAAATTTTCTAATGGAACTAGGATTTGATTTCATCAATTCTTGAGTCTAAATATCAAATAAGAAAAAGACATTGATCATGCAGGTTGCCTCAGTTAGTGGAGATCTTGTTCTAAATCGTGGCCATCCTGGATGGTGGTCATTTCATGATACTGATGCCCCCAATATCAGGGGATGTGGGACTTTGGCAGGACCCATGGCAATAGTCGTTTCTGAAGAAACACCACGTAAGTTCTGAATATTTATCATGAGTGGGGATTTGTGTGCTGTTTCTTTCGATAATTCACTTCTGACAAAGTTAATTGAATTTGTGCAGAGGGGATTCTTGGTGAGACACTTAGCAAGTTCAGCATATGGGGCCTCTACATTACTTTTGTGCTGGCAGTTGGTCGCTTTATTAGGCTCCAATGTGCTGACTTGAGAATGAGGATCCCATATGAAAATCTTCCTTCTTGTGACAGGTACAAATCTAGCATAAGTTTCTGACTTTTAAATATCCTTGATCCATTTTGTTACCATTTTTAGTACCCGGACTTGTTGTATCCTTTCCTGGATATGATCTGCCATCCAATTTGTCTTCCAAAACCAGTATATGCTGCATTTTCACTCTTATTTCTACCAAATATTGTGTAAGGGTTTCTTGTGGCAGCGAAAGCTCCTTCGTTTCTTGGCGGCACGAGTCATAAGGAGAATAAAAATAAATACTCGGATTAGGGCGAGGGGTGATAAATTGTATATCCCTTAAATCTTTTACCAGACGAAACTCATACATTGTGGGAAATGACTTAACACCTTGCAAAATCATTTTTGTCCCTTCACCTTCTTCATTCAGCCAATTTTGTTGATGCAGGTTACTTGCAATATGCGAGGATATATATGCTGCAAGAGCAGAAGGTGAACTTGAGGTTGAAGAGGTCCTTTACTGGACACTAGTGAAAATCTATCGGTCACCACATATGCTGCTTGAGTACACCAAATGTGACTGAATGTTGGCGAGATAGTTAAGGCTGGATGCACCACAACATCCATTGCTTTGGCACAAGATCTGAAGGCAAGAAAAGTAAAAAAATGCAAGTCTATTAGGAAGCTTGGTCTGAAATTTCCCGTCCATGGATAGCTTCTATCTTATTTAGAGAAGCTTGCTGTCCTTTTGAGTATTGTCTGTCTAGCTGAGGCTCGATCAAACCTTCACTGAAATATGTGTTGTGAAATCCAAATACAAGGATGGCCCCTCTTTATAGTAGGATGTATTGCCTGCTGAACAAGTCTTGAAGGTGGTAAGTGATGAGAGCTTCTGTAAGTCTTGTAGTGCTAAACTATGCCTAGCAGCAAAGCAGTACTTGATATGCTTAACAATGCAATTGACCTGATCAAACATGGATAGGTATTAAGAACTGGTCCTTAGATTTTGTGTTCTCTCTGTTTTTTCTCGAGCTCACAATCATATGGGAAATGTTAGCTGCAGCTTCATAATTACCAGTACAAATGCAAGCAAAGTCTACAATTCTCCGTCTGGTTCTTCACGGTGATTCCTAGTTGACAGGCTAACATTTTCAGTTGAAGAGGTTTTCTAACACGTCAAGTCTATGTCTGTATAAATGCTCTTGTTTATATGTTGATACTGGATTTGTCTTCAAATAATGGGTGAGCAGTACTTACGTATCATGATTAGCTCCATATGTAAGCATACTTGAGTTCAACATAATCAGTTCAGAGAACACTTTGCCTGTTAATTAGTTTGTGGGGGAAGATCTGTGTAGCTAATCCCTCTCCTTCTAGTTGGAAAAATGATGAACAAGAAGGTGGAGACAATTCCAGCTCCAAGAGGCAGATTCATCATTAGTTCATTTTCCGTGGTTAGTGCTTCATCAAAGAAACAAGACCACACTTCGGGTTGCTAAAGGCAAAGATCAAGAAGACAAAGAGCGACACAAAAGGCATGGACCACGTCTATGAAACTAGTCCTCAGCTTCTTCATCTCTGTATCACTGATGAAATCTCCTTCAAAATCACGATAATTGAATATGTAAAATCCTCTGAATGTCGCAACGCCGTAATATAACTTCCCGTCTTTGCCTCTAAAGCTGTCCGTGAATGAAGAAAGGTAACAGACGACGGCACACAGCCCAATTAAGGAGCTAGCTTTGTAATTGTTATAAGGGCGGCATGAGCCATTGTTGGAGAATAAAGGTAGGAATGCTTGGAAAGTTAGGACTGTGCAGGTGGGAAGAAGATTGGCAAGGTTAGAAGCACTTGCTAGGGTTTTGTGCAGGGCATGCTGTGAGCTAGCCTTAGGAAGAGATTTTGCAGGAGTTTGTGTTGCTAATTGGTCTTCATCGTTTGGGGATGTAAGAGATGGCTCAGCCATTGGAGAGGGAGAGGGAGAGAGAGAGAGAGAGAGAGAGAGATGGGTTGGCAATTTGCATGAGGTACGTGCACGGGGTTGGGTGAAACATTTTATAGTATCATACATCAAATCAAGAGCCATTTGTGGATATGGGATTGGAATTCAGTTAGGCAAGGGCATGTTGACCATGTGATCCCATGAGCTTTATTGCTACAAAATGAATATGTCAGGGACTCCTCCGAGCTGTCTTATTTGTATGCTACAAGAAGAATAGATGAAATGACGACATTGCAGTTATAGCAGCAACCTTTCTCTTCTCAGTATGGCAAAAATATGGGGAAAATTACCAAAAATGTCATAAACCTATTATAATTGTGTCAATTTAGTCTTAAATTTTTTTTTTGCGCCAATTTAATCCTAAACCTTTTATAATTGTGTCAATTCAGTCTATTCGGCCAAAATTGGCTGGCCGGCGTTGACTTGGATGCCGGCCAGAGACAACCGACTGGCGAATGCTGATATAGCAATTTTCAATATTTTTTTTTTCGAATTTTTAAATATATTTTTCGAATTTTTTAATTCACTTAAAACCCTATGACATTTTATTTGACTATTGAAGTCCAATTTTTTTTTTTTAATATTACTTAGTTAAGGATTTCCAGGTATTTTGGCTCGCTAGCGAATCCTAGTTGTCATATTTAGGCGTTAAATTTGTCTCAGAATCAATACTTTATAATTATTTAAAAATGATATCACAAGTGTCATAACTTTCTCTTAAAAAAAAAAGTCCCATAATTTTTTTAGATAATCTAAGTGTCATAACTTATCTACAACACTCAATTGAATGTTATAACTTTTCTTCTTCTTCTTTTTTTCCGACTACTTGAATGCCATACAATTTTTCAATAGATCACTTAAGTGTCATAACTTTTTAAGAACATTCACCACAAGTGTTATGTCAAGTTAGATTTTCGGCACTTGGGTGAACGTCTTTAAAAATTTTTGCCACTTAATTGATCGATCAAACATTATGGCACTCAAATGCATGATTATGAGATTTAAGTGGTCGAGAAAAAGATTATGGCATTCAATGAGTGTCGCTTGTAATGTGTTTATCCCTAAAATCATAAATGGGTAGCATAATCTCCATTGTTAATGGTGTAGCCCATTCCTTCAACAAAGCGGCCGTTTACACGTTGGATTTATCAACCCACTTAAACACTGAAGGAGGTAAAGCGATACCACTAGGTGTGCCATGCAGCTCATAAGTTACAAGACTAGCCTCGTACCATGCCGAAATTCAATCAACGACACAAATCGAGGATAAATACAATACTGAATCTAATCAACAACACCGTACCAAGATAGTGAGATACAACACCAGCATTCAATCAATGACAATGCACCAACATAGAGAAACACACCAAAATCTAATCGACGATAGGAATCTATAAATTATAACTAAGGAAATTAAAGTGTAGTACATGAAAAGTAAAGTTAAAAAGATAACATTTTAATTGATTTATTGGGGGTCCCTCTTGTTGGATGACTAGTGGTATTTATAGTGAAACTTTGATAACCATTCAGCAGTTGTGTTTTCTCCATTAAGGAGCTAGCCATTGTTGGAAAATAAAGGTATGAGTGCTTGGAATGATAGGATGGTGCCTGTGGGAAGAAGATTGGCAAGGTTAGAAGCACTTGCTAGGGTTTGTGCAGGGCATGCCGTGAGATAGGTTTAGGAGATTTTGCTGGTGTTGGTGTTGCTAATTGGCCTTCAATGTTTGGGAATGGAAGAGATGGATCAGCCTTTGTTTATTTTTTTATTTTTTATTTTTTTGGGGGTGGGGGAGAGAGAGAGATGGGTCAGCAATTTGCACGAGGTATGTGCACGGAGATGGGAAAGTTTTTATAGAATCATCAAAGAGCCATATGCTTTCGGTGGTTCTGGGTTTAGAAATCAGTTAACCATGGATATGTTTACCATATGATCTCGTGAATTTTACTGTTGTAGAATGACTATGTCAGGGACACCTTCGTGCTGCCTTATTTGTACGCTTCAAGAAACATAGCTGAAATGAAACATTGCCGTTTATTCCATTATCCCTTTTCATTTTAGTATGGGAAACATGTTTTGTGGTGCAAATCTTACACCAATCGTTATGACCAAACAATTTAGTGATTTTGTGCTTTTTGAGTTCGATTGAAGGTTGCTAGAGCAATTTAACCTATTTGCAACCACGGCAACGGGGCAGATGCAATCAAATATGCGTATAGGTAACTTCGCTTATTGAATTGATCCCAACGCATTTTCCTTATTAGGAAAATAATATTCCCAACAATAACCTCCATGACCTCAGTACTCAATCTTATAGCCCATATGCCATTTTGCAACATAATTATCATTCTGAAAAACTATACAAACTTGAGTTGTCTATCCATTCAAGTGGATTTGTTGAAGGAGGCTAAGAGGGTATGATCTGCACGTAACCATCAGAGTTGTCGAAAGAACATGGGAAGTTTGTAATTCCCATCAGGCCCATGTGAACAGAAATGATCGCGTGACAAATCTTTAATGTACTATGATAAGCCCATTCCTCTCTCAAGATGTGTGTGGTAAACCACTCATTAAATATAAGAATTTATATACCGACCCAAAAAAATATAAGAATTTATATGCCTGACAGCTAACTTTAATAAGTCCTTCACACAAAATTAGCCACTAATTTTTAGTGATTTTGTCCTGATTAAAAGGAAATACTGTTAAAAATTGCCATAAAAAATTTCATCATGCATTTAGCACTTTTTTATGATCCATATCGTCTACTATGGTGAAATTTACTTTCTTATGTAACGGTAATCATTTTATCCCAATGTACATAATTTATATCGTGTGATATCTTCATACTGTTAGGGGATTGATTATTAAATAATAACCAACCGAATTGGATGATAGAATATATAGATATTGTATGTTAATTTTTACACTGATGTATTTTCTTTCTTTATAAAACTTACTTTTTTAATTTGCGAAAATGTTTTATATAGACTGCGTTTGGCCATTGGTCCTTTTTTTTTTTTTTTTTTGTCGGTCCTACACTAATCATACTCTAACATTCACTCTCAAACTTTTGCCCTCCTTCTTGCAGGGAGTGGGAGTCGAAACCCACTCCTGAAATGAAATCGTCCCCACCCCAATCTCTCCTGAGAATGTGGAGATTTGAACCCCCAACCTCCCCTTTCCAAGATGGAAGGTGGCCACTGGTCCTGACTCGCTTCATTTTCGATCAACACAGGCCATATTTCAACTCTCTTTCACGGACGCACACGGAGAGAGAGAGATGCAGCAACTGGCAAATATTTATTTTGACTTCATAAGAGACTTATCAATTTTCATTTCCTTTCAAGGAGCTTCTTTCCTCATTTCCGTTGCCCTCGAGATCTCCTGCGAAACTCCCTTCTTGCGGGCATTTGCAATAACAAAGGAAGTCGTCTTCACACCTACAACAAGCAAGTGGTCCGCAGTCGTCGGAAGTAGAGCATGTAGCTCTTACTTCCTTGCTTTCTTGCACACCTGCCATATCACATCAATCCACTGTGAACATCTTCCATATTCTCATGCGTGCGCGCGAGAGAGAGAGAGAGAGAGAGAGAGAGAGAGAGAGAGAGATACCGATGGCAATTAGCAGCAGCATAATGCATGTTAATGATGGTTTCAACATTGCTCCCGAGTCAAAAGGGTTTTTGCAGGGATGATAGGCTGATGGTTTTGCTTTCGAGATATGTTTTTGCGATCTGTTTGTTCCACTATGCGTGTAATATCAGAGATATATAAGTCGAGCCACTCGTGATGGAATCAGAGAAGTTGATCTGTATCGACTAGCCGATCAAAAGAGGATGCCAGAGATCTTATCTTTCCATATTCATTAATGTGCAAGTTGTTTAAGTTAACGCCGATCAAATAATTTTGAAGCCATCAGCAGGGTGAACGTGCCACTTGTTAGAGACGATTAGAGATTTCTCTAAGATAATTTTCAATGTTAAAGATTTTGACAATTCTGTTGATTATCTATAGTTACCAAGATTGCACTTGTATCGCTCTTTGATCATGCATATCTTCTTCTTCTTTTTGTCGAAGATTGTGCATATCTTGATTGATATGTTTTGTGAGATAGTCATCTAATAAAGTATTCTTCCCAAACACACATTGATTTTGACCAAAGAAAAAACATACGTTGAAATATACAGAAGATTCTCCAATTCACTATTCTGCATTATTCTTATCTAATTGTACATATATTCATTTTTGTGGAGAATCATCGGAATTATCAACATATCTTTCCCTTAGGAAATTATCCTAGACAAATCCCTGATTATCTCTAATACCACATAAGTTACTAATCACTTCAAATCTTATCCATTGCACACAAAAATTGGAAGGCCTAATGGAGTATCCTTTACATTTTATCATTCTTAAGATAATGAAATTCTTCTCGCATAAGAGGTGAGGAGTCCATTGATATTGTACATACTCTTTATATGGAATCCTCATAAAATCAAAATATTAGAAGCATTTTCCTTCTTTTAAAACTGGTGTGATGCTGTGAGAGCAACTTCACTACCGAATTTCCATGGTGATTAAAACTCGATAAGCAGGTAAGCCATCACAATCACAAAAGCGGAGTCCTTCCATTTGGCCTGAAGACTGCACTATCATTGTTCCATAAGGCTATGTACAAGACATTCCAACCCATTATTGTGAATACTAGGAGTGTGCATGGTCCGGGCAGGCAGTTCCCGACTTAGAACCAGAAATCGCCCGCTAAGGATCGGTTCCGAAAAATTGGAACCGGATCTACCCGGGAACCGGACCGCCGGTTCGGTTCGGTTCCCGGGTGGATCCATGGAACTGGTCTCAGAGATCTTGTGGTGGATCTTGTTGGGCAGATCCTTCCACACGAATCTGTTACTAACTTGCTGTCGAGGGCGACGATATCGGAAAATCGACGCCGGAAGGCCGAATAGAGAGATAGCGAAAGGGATGGACGGATGGACTATCCATGGAATCGGGAACTGGACTGGTACCCACCTGTTCCCATAAATTGGAACCAGGAACCGGACCGATTCCCTCAAGAACCACCGGTTCCAGGCGGTTCCGATCCGATTTCGGATGGGTCCTGATTCTTTTGCACACTTCTAGTCGGGGTGGTGACGCCGTAACGCTTGGAGTGCAATGTCAACGTCATGAAGCTAGAGTATTCTCCTTATTTCAAAAACAAACCAGGGGAGGAAGTTATATGCGACCACGGATAAAACAATGAAGGATATTTTGAAAAGTTAACTACAAAAGGGGTGTCTTTAATCAAAGAAAGTGCAGAACTAGCACCACCGTTTTTGTAAACAAATTTTCATAAACATAGTAAGTTTTTTTTTCATTTTTTCGGCTTATTACTTACAAGTGAGTTGAGTGCCTTGGTACTAATACGTAATATTTATATGCCTTCTCTAGTTAGGAGAAAAACTTATATTAATTATTGATATCTAAAACTCTTTACCTCACTAAAGATTAATATTAAAAATTAATATATTATTTTAAAATAGTTGGTCCAGTCCAAGTGGACGGGTGGACAAATCCGCCCATGGAACCGAGAACTCCAACTCCCACGATAATGTAGGGAACTGGATCCCCTCACCACCGGTCCCCCTTCCATGTCCGGTTCAAAGGGTTCGTGGCCACCCCCTAGTGGCATATATACATTGATGACATCCTCATTTACTACGATGAGGAGTCTAAATGTAAGTTGCTTAAGTAGTTTGCTCATCTAAAAGCAATATGGCATCATGTTATCCCTAAAAAAATATACATTTTTTAAATGACATAAAAAGATGTTTTTTTTTGTCAGAAAAAAAAAGATGTTGAAAATGCACGAGAATAACCTTTTGGCGAATGGTTTAAAAGTACATAAGAAACCAGTATTTCGCAAAAGTACAACTGTAAGCACATAGTGCTTCAACTCCAATTAAAAGCATCAATTGGACAATTTTTTTCGCATGGAAAACGTTTTCTACCTCAATTGCCTCAACTTGGTTACAAAAATACCAAATAGGGGAGACATATTTCATAGAAATTCTTGATAGTAGCAACAAAACTAATTTTGATATACACTGAACATAAAATAATAATTCTTTCACGTGCCAAAGATCCTACAATGATAATTTAATTGATCATGCTAGTTATAATTCAAAATTCATTTAACAACCTATGACATTTCATTTGATTATTGAAGGCCTAAAATCTTTTTGATATTTCTCAATGAAGAATTTCTAGACATTTTGACTTGCTAAAGAACCCTGATTGTCATTTTAGATTAAATTTGTCCCTAGGTGAAATTCTTTTGTTAAATTTTCCTTACGTGGAAAAATTTAACAATTAAAAAAAAAGCTCCGAACCCTAATCCAAGGAAATAATAATTTTAATCGTGATCTAGAAGAAGGAATAAAATAAGAAATGATACTTTTATAATTATTTGAAAATGATATATAAAATCATGAGATAAGTGAAATAAAAGTCCTAAAACTTGTTATAAAAGTGCAATTTAGTCATAAAACTTTCAAAAAAGTGTAATAAAGTTGTAAAACTTATCACGAAAATATAATTAATTTCTAAAACTTTCAAAAAGTATAATCATTTTACGCATGTTTGGTCATTTGCGCACATGGTGTGCAACGCGAGGAAGAAGAAGAAGAAAAAGGAGGTGGAGGGCCTGGGGAAGAATGGGCCCAACCCTGGGTGAAGGAAAGAAGAAAAGGGGTTGGTTCAGGCTTAGCCGCAAACCATTTAAATTTTAAATTTAATAATAATTTTTTGAATTTTTAAAAAAAATTATATTTTCTGAAATGCAGTAAAATAAGGGAAAATAAAATTAAAATAAAACTTAATTGATGCAAACAATATTAATGCCTATGTGATGTGAAAATCCTTTTTTGTTAGGGCCAAATTTATTCAATTGGGATCTAACGACTCTAGATCTTTGAGGAATTGCGGAATCCCCTTTTGTTGCCGTATTTCCATGAAATTTTATGTTGGTTCATAAATCATTTGAATGGATAATATAAACAATATTTGGTCTAGTAAGGGTGAGATAAATAAGTGGACCAAATTGGAGACAATATACATTAGGATCATTTAGCACATCATCTTGATTATATGTATAGCTCAACTGGTAGATCAACAGGTCGAGCACTTAGCAAATCAGCTTCATCAATAATTTACGTGGTGATACACTAATTGCTTGTCATTGTTAAGACTATATGTTTGTGATCGTCTCTTTCATTGGGTAACATATTTCGGTTTGCTTCATGACCCAAACCGAAATGAAACAAGTACAATGCCCGTAGATGGTACAATAAAAATATAACCCAAACCAAAAAGACCCAAAAATTTTAGGTATGGGTTTGGTTTTGACATCCCTAGTAACAATTGAACACTATGTGGATAGTAGAAATGCAATGTATTAGCTATTATTGCAAGGAAATGTGTTCATTTGGATTGCTTCGTGAGAAGAATAGTCAATTCCCATGCAAAAGCCTCTATTTTTGTTTATTAGAATATCTATATAACAAATCACGTCTTTATCTAACAGCTTAAACTCTTAAAACAGTTGGCAGTGATCTTATAAAATTATACATGACATTAGAGTTGGAAGTCTTGAGTTCGAATTTTTCTAGGTCCTATTTGCCTTCCCAATTAATTTTCCACGTTCGGTACCATGCAAAAAAATCAGGTTAAGCGTAAGGGGCAGTGTTGGAATATTTAAAAAATAAACCATGCATTCATTTAACTACTTAAGTTTTAGAACAGTCGACTGTGGTCTCACAAAATTTTACAATGTCCATGTTAAATATAGTTGCTTATAACATTTTCCTTCTATGCTTTGTTATATGTGATTAGCATGAACCGGCAAACAATTAGCATTGGTCATGTTAGGACTGCCATTCTAAATCAAAACTTGATATTACTTTTTGCAGGTACGCCGTTTCCTTGCACCAACCAAGCTGGTACATGGACAGATAGGGTTGGTGATGTAAAAGCTATCATATAAACTTGTTATCAAGCAATACATTCATTCCAAAGGAGGTGGATTCACATACGCAACACTGGTTCATTTATTATGATATTATGATAGAAAGTCCTATCTAAAAGTTTAAATTATTAGATAAAAGCATATCACATATATATAAAAGCATGTGAGATTTGTTATTGAGCGATATGGGATAATATTTCTATAATTGGCTTTACAGCTTTAAAAGCTAAGGTGGATTGAAAATGGTGTGAGCTCAGCCTCTCGAGTGTCCTCTACATCTGCTAAATCCAATCTTCACAAGTGTTTGCTAATCTGGTCTAAGAAGTGACAATAACTATGGAGTCCCTTCATGAAAATTGTTAGATTATTTAAATAATAAATCACTTTTTTCTCTAACAATTTAAGCTTTTAGAATAGTTGGTAGTGATTCCACAAAATCTGGCTTGGCATCAAAGTTGACGATCCTGAATTTGAATCTCTTCTAAGTCTCATTTGCCTCCGAATTAAATATTTTCACATTAAATACTAGGCAAACAAAATACAACTCGAGACCTCCAGATTTTATATCATGTAAGATTTTATAAGATCACTGCTAATTATTCTATCATGTGAGATTTTGTTGTATAAAAAATGACAAGCAATTTGAGAATGCAACTCCTTTAGGGCATGGTTGTGACTATGGAGTCCCTTCTCTTAATGAAAACTTCTACTACAACAAAAGTTAAGACTAGCTTGCGGTGTCATAGGGCTTTATAAGCTGGCTGTTATCACTTACAATGACCGAAGGTATTAAAATTTTGGGAGGACTGTGAATAATTGATCATGTGGATTGTCTGACCAATTACAATTGGTGTCATTTACTTTAAAATAAAAGTACAATTTAAGCTTCTTATGTGATTCTATATTAAAGTAAACTATAAAAGAATATTTGCTAACTATTATATCATCATACACAATACTTTATTATTATGTTATGCTCAAAGCTATACTGAAATATTAAACTCTATGGCCCCATATTAACAATTACATCAATATTTGTCCAATCGATAATTAGTAGTCACAAAAATCATTTTAGTGGAGAATGCTAAATAAGTATAACAAAAGTTAGATACTAGAGACATCATAATACGATCTTACCATATAAGTGTTGCGATTAGTTGTTTTTCTATTCATTACTCAGAATCACATAGCCTTTCATTATTTTTAAAGATATCGTCAGATTGTTATGTTGATGATGTCAATATTACTTTAAGAATTGCCCCCTCTATGATACAATTTTCGTACACGTGATGTATACTATATGATTCTATTTAATTAAGTAAAGGTGACATTATTTTCATCTCCTATATGATTAATCTATTCCATGTTCACCAAATATAAAATTGCCCTCAATCACTCAATTGCAAATTGTAGAGATGGCCCCATTCCTTTATTTATTTGTTTGTTTCTATTTCTTTTTAGAATTTAATTGTCATAATTAAGCATCTCACATTATTACTTTTGCATATTGTGGGTACCCCATTATGTTTCCCATACAAAAAAAAAAAAAAAAAAAAATGCACTATTTCTTTTTTTCTTTTTTTTTTTTTTTTTTTTTAGATTTTACTTTTGTAGCAATAAGTTTTGTCAAAAAGAGAAATTTCCGAGAAAATATGTATCAACTCTCTTAATTTATTACATTAAAGGATTTTTTTTTCATTAATATTACCGAAATATTTTTACATGGAGCATGTGGTACATTATAAAATTATCGAGGAATACATTGGAACAATTAAAGCAAAAAAGTTTTGCTTAATCAAACATCTTCCTGTTTTTTCGTAAATATTTCACAGATAATTTTAACTATTGTCCAACCAAAATGACAAGATTTCATTGGCATTTAAAAAGAAAATCTTATTATAGGCAGCGTTTTGATTTAATTAATTTTCACCTTTTAAATTTTTACAGTGGAGAATGAACAGTGGGGGTTCATCAATGCCGTAAAGCTCAAGATTAATGCCTAATTAGCGCTGCCGCGCGACGCCAGAATTCTTGGTCCTTCCTTTAGGGTTTTAACCACGAGCAGCGCAATCTCCCTCTCCTCCTTCCTCACCAGGACTCGCATTCTCTTGCCGCCGCCGCCGCCGCCGCCGCCGCCGCCGGAGCGCCGAAGGGATGCCGACCGTGAGCGTGGGCCGGGACCGCCTGTTCGCGGCGCTGGGAAGAACTTACAGTGAGCGCTCCCGACTCCTCTCCGGCTCTCTCTCCTTGCCCGATTCTGGGGGGTCGGTTTTTTTTTTTTTGTTCCTTCTCTGGATCGTCTCATTTTCTCTGATTTTCCCTCTTTTTTTTTTTTTTTTTGGGGAAATGGCAGCGCAGGAGGAGTTCGAGGATGTGTGCTTCAGCTTCGGAATCGAGCTCGACGATGTGGTGAGCGGAATTCGTCGTCCGTGGTTTTGCCTGGGGGTTTTTTTTTTTTTTTTTATATAAAGGCTGAAGAGGTTGGGCTTCTTTGTTTGTGCTGGCCAGACGACGGAGAGGGCGATCATCAGAAAGGAGAAGCACCTGGAAGAGGAGACTGATGAAGACGAGGAAGTCATCTACAAAATCGAAGTTCCGGCGAACAGGTGACTGCGAAGCTGATTCGGCATTCGGTTAAGATGTTGTGTGTTTCGGATGGGTTTGGAGCTGTTTTGCGGGTCGCGGGTGAATGTTGGTTCGGGGGTTTAAGATGCTAGTGTCTGTCCTCAGATGGATTAAAGTCTTTGGGCGGACCGTGTTGCTCTTAATGGCTATTGAGATGCTGTGTGGTTCGATCTTTTCTTTGATGTTATGATGTTGCCGAAGGTTTTTTTGTTATCTTTTCGGTCGATATATGAGAAGGACCAATTGCATGTAATCAGAGACTTCATAAACACATTACCACCTGAAAATAGTCCATGTGATGTAGCATTTATAGTGTGCATCGAGGCTTTTCTTACTTATGTGTAAATAGTTTCTTTTAATAGTCTACAAGTTAGGACATTTTTTTCACCACTTTTTGGAAGAATTCTAGTTGTATGGGGAAGTGGGTTGATATTCTGACCCTTGGGATTCCCGGTTCATGATAATGGTTCTGAAAGGGGTTGATCTTGAATTTAGTTTATGTTCAACATTTTGTCATGCTAGATGGGTCAATTCCCAAATTTTATAGGTATTATCGTTGGCAAGAAACGTAACAAGCCTTTTTAGATTTGGTCAGCAGGTTGCGATGTTGACTCCTTAATGCTGTTGGCTTTATTTTGAATCATGTCATCTAGAAACTTCATTATTTAGTTATAAGTCAAGTTTTTCAAAGAGACAACGGGTTTATCATCATTTTAGTCTGTATTGGTAATTAACGATTATTCTTCTTGATAAATTCGTGCATGTACTATAGATATTACTATACTATTATAATAATAAGGTATCCTCTGGGAAATGCACAGATACGACTTGCTTTGCCTCGAAGGGCTTGCTCAGGCCCTACGTGTATTCAATAAGCAGGAGGAGACACCTCAATACAGTCTTCGTAACATCAGCAGGGGATCAATGCTTAAGATGCACGTAAAACCAGAGGTACTGATATGTGAGGATTGATCTGTCTAGATTGATCTATGCTGAAATCATTTATTACCTGAGTGACCATTTATGTGTTGCAGACCTCACAAATCCGTCCATATGTTGTTTCTGCTGTCTTAAGAGGGATAACATTTGATGAAGCCAGTTATAACAGCTTCATTGATCTTCAAGACAAGCTCCATCAGAATATTTGCCGGTATTAATTTTTGGATCTTTAACATGCAGCATAATACATGTTTTCCTTCTTTATTTCAAGACTTTAGGTTTGAGAGGGAGTGGTGGGAGGACAACACATTTTTGGGAAGCTTTTACTGTGTTCATTTGAACCTTAAATGTAAAGAAGAGAGACCGTGATCTTACATTGAGATGCAATGTCCTATATGGCTTGTCCAGAGCAATGGTTTTAAAAAATTTCCAGCATGCAGCCAACTGTCTTTGCAAGCGTGCATTTTAGTGTGATACAATATACTTTATAAATTAAAGATGTGAGGGAAGCATGATTTTTTTTTTTTAAATAAGTCATGGCTTCACTGTTGCTCATGCTCTATGTGCTCAGTAGGGGCCATATATATTATTACCCTTAGGAGGGCTATAAATTGTGAGAAATGCCTGGATGTGAAGAGAGGACTCCGCTGAGTTGTTTTGAATAATTGGTGATGATAGTATGTTGCTTGAACTAGTTTTCATTCTAGAGATCTATATTCAATTTGATATTTTATTTGCATGTAATAGATGCCCAGCCCCCCAATCCCTCCACTTAGTACATCAGATGCTTGTGCTTATGCTAGATCCTCAAAATGTTCTGCTTCGATTGACTTGCTCGGATTCTCTCGATATTTTAGGCGAAGAACACTGGTTGCCATTGGGACTCATGACTTGGATACGCTAGAAGGCCCCTTCAGCTATGAGGTGTGTGTTTGAACTAATCGCCTAAACTAGAATCTAAAATGAAGAATTCTGCAAATGTGTCCTACTATCCGCGCTTGAAGCTTAGGCCCAGCTAGAACGTAAATGGAAGATTTTCAGATAGCTGGCATAATGGATCTTGTCATGATAGTGTTATCCGGGCTGGAAGCTTGTGCTCACCTATTCTTTCCTTTTTTTCTCTCTATATATTTAAATGCCTGAAGGATTCCCTCTTGAAGCTTCCTTCTACCCCACACATTGCCTCAGCATCTATTACATGTTTTCAAGGAGTTGCAGCTAGCTAGACAAGCTTTGACCAGTTCAAGTTTTGTCATCCTCAGAGCTTGTCCCAGAGGATGGTATTACTATATATATATATATCCGAGATACTCTATTTTGATCCCAAAAATTCGTAGTATTATGTTTCGCTATCAGGAGTGCTCATCTACTAGATAAAGCATAGACGAAAATAGACATGACAAGGAATTGCACATTTGGTTTAGCTTAATATGTATGAGTTATATATTTGCTACAGCTAAATGTTTCTTCTTAATATGTATGAGTTATATATTTGCTACGGCTAAATTTTCTTAGAGCAAAGTATGATAAAATGTTACGAGAAGTGCAGTGTATCCCCGACTCATGTTCCTTTTCTTTTGGTCTCAGGCTTTGCCACCTTCCAGTATAAGTTTCGTCCCCTTGAAGCAGGTAGTTTCATGATAAAGATTGTATTTTTCTTTTCATGCATGTGCCATGAGTCTGATCTGTAGTGAAGATCTATGCTATGTATTTGTAAGGATTTTGTTAATTGTTCTCTAGGGGCAATTCTTAAGTAGTTGATTAAGAAATTTTTATGGTTTTCAATTGGATGCACAGATTGTTCTTGTGGTATATGTAATTTTTTCTTTGGTAAGTGAATCATATTAAATAAGTATGCTTAACAAGTGCCCTTATGTGAACAGTGCTCTAAGGAGACTTACTAAGTAACTAAAAAGGAAATTTTGTAGTTTCCAATGCATTAGCGTGTTATTTCTAATTACTATTTTGCAAAGTGAATTATTCCAAATTAAGTATGCTTAACATGTTGATGCCACTTTTGAGTTCATGAGATTGCTTTCATTTATATATTTGTTTTGGTTTCTCTACCAACTGTGATTGATGTGCTGGCTGATCGCGCCTTAGTTTCTGTTCTGATATTAGGTGAAGAACTTCAGAGCTGATGAACTAATGGAATTTTATAAGGTGGGTCCTCAATAGCTGCTTCTTTTAATGGTCTTTTTATAACTGTCATATTTGTTTTGTTTCACATATCTTATGCTTGGAACTTGCTTATTCAGTGTGCTAGTTGATAACTTCCTGTAAATGAAGAATTATGTAATAGTTCCTCATTTTTGCCATGTTGTTTTACCTGTTTTTCGCTACTTTGTTGCAGTCAGATTTGAAATTGAAGAAGTTCTTGCACATAATAGAGAACTCGCCTGTGTTCCCTGTTATCTATGATTCAAAGAGGTATCTTGGTCTCTTCATACACTCTTCTTTGTAATGTGAGTTCCATGTATCGATATGAAGTGTGTATATTGATGTTAAGGGAAAATAATAAATAACCACTTAAATGTAATGACATGTTGACTTAGTTTTGATTCAACCATTGCCACTGAAGTCATTAATATTGCAACCTTGAGTTATTTGGGGGTTGATCGATGCGTTGGGTTCAATTTGCAAAGAGAAAATAATCAAGGCCCTCAAGCATCTTCTGCCACGTTAAGCCACTAAGTGCTTGGTCTCGTTTATGAGTTGAAGTGAGATCAACTGTTCTGTTTAGGTGTCACTAGTGTTCTCAAAAGCACTGGAGTTGCCTGGGCAGGCACCCAATGCGGCGACTTCAAAAGCACCTCAAGTAAGGCGGGTCATTCTCTGAGGCATTCCCTCTAGGAAAAAGATGAAATTAGGTCATGTTCTTTGACCCTTTTTGTTCCTTTCTCTAAACAAAACTGAGAAAGGAGGTATATTATTTTAGTAAAAGGGCGAAGTTTTTAGAAAAGCAGCTGTCGACTCTACATTAGCACAGTCGGAGACTTCCAGAGCCTAGTCTTATGCCTATAACATTACTTTTAAGAGAGCCAGGGAAAAATATGAAAATGTGTAGTCTTCTATACATTTTTGCTTTTCTTTGAACATTGTCTTTCCTATGTACACCTTTACACTGAACTTAGCAGTCCATTCTTATATCATCTCTCTCTCCACCAGTTGCTAGGTACCATATCAGGAAAAAGAACTTTTGCATGCAGTGTCACAAAATTTGATATGGGAAAGCAAGTGCCTAATGTCAATAAGAAAGATGCTATAATGTAGTTCAAAAATTAAATTTTTTTCGGAATATCATTTCATGACTTAAGATCTACCTTGCTAATACATTCTTTGGGTTCATTTAAAGAAAAGGTTAAAAAAATTTCTTGCTAAAGGATTCATCCCAAACATTTAACGTAACATGTCCCTTATTTTAGGCTAGGGCCTCGCTTAGGCGCTTTTAACAACAGCGGATGATATTTTCTTTTCTGACGTCCTGAATAATTAGAAATGATACAGTTGATTGCTTCATAAATTCTTGATTAGCTGTGGACTGATGTTTATTGGTAATGTATTAATTAGGCAACAACCAATTCTGGTTGACCATTAAATTGTTTATCCTGTTTGAACGGGGGTCAGCTTTTTAAAAGGATTGGTTTTGAATTTTTTGGCACATGGGGTTCTAATCTAGCTCATTTAGGTTCAATGATATTTGGTTACTCCACTTGCAGATAGATTACACTGTTGCCATTGGCTTCACAATTTTGGTTCCCATTGAATATGCTCAATGTGAACATATTGTAGTGACTATTTAGCTGTCATAGCCAAACAGTGTGGGCAAAGTGATGCTTCATCCACTTTTTGGGTGTCTTGCAATCAACAATTTGACAGATATTTGTGATGTATAGTCTGATTGATTAGCGAGCATCTACATTGACTGAAATGATACAGTTGACTAAGCTTCTTATCACTGAAAAGGCTAATTTTTTACTCCATGCAGAACTGTCCTGTCTCTGCCGCCAATTATCAATAGTGCACATTCGGCTATAACTTTAAAGACGAAAAATGTTCTCATTGAATGTACTGCGACGGACTTAACCAAGGCTAAGATAGTTCTAAATACAATGGTGAGCATACTCAATTGTTTGTCCTTTTCTCTACACCCATCCTTCTGTATAGAGGACTAATGCGGGCAAGTGTTTTCCTTTAGGTGACATCCTTCTCAGCATACTGTGAGAAGAAGTGTGAAGTGGAACCAGTTGAAGTGATATACTCTAATGGGGAATCATTCGTTTATCCTGATTTGTCCCTATACAATATGGAAGTGTCCTTATCTTATGTCAACGATTCAATTGGAGTCGCCTTGAAAGCTGAAGAGGTATTGTGAATATTCATTTCAAGCTGGACTTTAAATGTTTGCATTAGGTGGATATGAGCGTATATTAGAGTTGGTTGGTTATATTATTCTCTCGTCAGTTGAGTTAAATTTTTTGTTTGCCATGTGCTATTGTGCCTAATTTTAGCCCGTGACTATCTGGTTATAATCTAAGAAGCACCGACACTCTCTGAGAGCTTTCGTGTCGTGTCGGATATTTTAATACGTGTCCGACACTCTCCGACACTCTCGAACACTCTTCAACACTCAATCAACACGTGTCGAAAAATCCGATACCTGGTCAACTTTCTCGACGCTTTTAGACACTCGAGTTGGAATTCCGAAACTCGAGTCAGAATTCTGACATGTGAGTTTCCAATTCCGATACGTGAGATCACTTTTAAAATTTTTCAATAAATGAGAGGTCAAAATATATATGTATGAAAAAATAATAAAAATAAAAAATGGGGAAAGAAGATAAACTTAGTCTTCTCTTCTGTCTTGACTCACTTCCCATGATACAAAATTCACACCTCAGTTTTTTTTCTCTTTCTTTCCGATACGTCTGGCACGTGAATCTAGGATGTGAATTGCTTGTTTTCCTTCTCCAAATTTTATGGATTATTGAAATGGAGTTGAATTTGTTCAATTGAAACAAAGAATGATATTAATAATTGGTAGATTAATATTTTTAGTATAAATTAATTCTAGACTTTTTTTATTATTTATTTATTTTTGAATTTGAATCAAATTAACTTGATTGAAATAATCATAAAAATGATAATTATTATATAAATAAAAATATATATTTAATATACAACGTGTCGAAATTCTCTATTTTTTTAGAAATGACGTGTCGCGTGTTGTGTCGCATTATGTCACGTGCCGCGTGTAAGTTCTATTTAGGTTATAATGCTAAAGCTAGTTTCCTTCCTTTCTGAAGCGCATAAGGTCATGATGACTCCAACTAGTTAAATTTGTGTCGGAAGGCTTCTGGGAAGCCATTTCTATGATTTCATGGATGTTTTGTTGAAAGATCTAGCCTCAATTGCCAACACGAGCTTCTATGCTATGTCTTTGGACTTGCTGAGCTTATGGTCATTTTGCCATCATTGAAGTGTTGTGTGCTATATCTGGAATTGCTGTTTGGTGGAAGTGGATAGGCGCTGCACTGAATTATGTTGATGAATGAGTTCACATGGAACGAGAATGTCTTTTAGACTGGTTGATGTGGTTTGAAAACATTTAGGAACTAATTTGACAAGACCTGTTTCAATCCAGTCACTGATGCAAGTATGTGCCATGGAGAGCATTTCAATGGAAAGAAGGCAGAGAAGCCTTCCTTTTAACTTTAGTCAGTCTCTGATGTCACAGGATGTATAGTGTGTGGTAATAGAGCTGATGGAGCATATGATAGGCCTCGTTCCTTTTTCTTCTCTCTTTTCTTTTTTTTTTTTTTTTTTTTTTTTTTTTTTTTTTTTTTTTTTTTGTGGAGGCCTTTTCTCTTTGACATTTGCATGTTGACTGATGCAGTGATGGGGTTTGTTTTGGCAATAATGTTTTGAAGATGGGAGGGAATGGGAAGGGTCAATAGACTGTATTTGCTGTACACGGCAATTGATGGGTTAGTAGAGGTTTTCTAAGTGGGGCCTTGGAACAATTAATTGGTGCAGATACTTCTTGGCAGGAACCTTTTTATAAACACAACAGGTCTCCCTCCTAATTAATTGCATTAAACCATGTCTGACTTGAGGCTGCCTTTCTGAACACTTTATGATGATGTTGGAAATCGCATTGTACTGTAGATTTATTTATCAATAGTTCAAAAGAAAATTCATATTTAGCTGAACTATGTGAATGGACCTTCTTAAGCTCAGGTTACTAGCTTGTTGAACCGGATGCAATTAAGTGCCAAAAACACTGTGCCAAATGAGGGACAATGCAAAATCACTGTCTCGGTACCTCCTACCAGAAGTGATGTTCTACATCCATGTGATGTTATGGAGGTATTATATTTGTATATCTCTATCACAGTTGCGGCTACAATTTGTCGCTCTTTATTTACGTATACGCCGGTCTTTCTATTTGGATTAAGGATGTGGCAATTGCTTATGGATATAACAACATTCCAAAAAGAAAGCCCGCATCTTTGAAGCCTCTGCCCTTGAACCAGCTTACTGATCTTATTAGATTGGAGGTAGGCTAATTTGGTATTTTATTATTTGCTGTATATGATCAGTATTTCTTTTTCTCATATGCATAACATCTCTTTGCTTTTGTCTTTTCATTTCTTTTTAGATTGCCATGAATGGGTTTACAGAGGTCTTGACATGGATATTATGCTCCTACAAAGAGAATTTTGCTATGTTGAACCGGAATGATGATGGATCAGCAGTAATAATTGCAAATCCTCGATCCTCTGATTTTGAGGTTTGTACACTTGATTTCATCATTGATGAATCAAAAGATCCTTGTAAAATATTGTGCAGTTTGGCTCTCAAATTTATGTTATTGACAATACTATTTCTTGGTTAGTTGACAGCAGTTTCCTTAAATTATGACCAATAATCTTTTTCACCACGAATTGATATTTTTCTTTAAAATAGTAGCCTTGATTAGAAAATGATGGTCTGGTTTCTCTTTCTAGAATTTGCTTTAATTTTTTGCTTTTCAGTTTTGCTGCCTGTGTTATATCTTTGACAGGGGAGCTTATCCTGACTACTTGTAATTAGCAAATTTAGTGTTATACCTTAATTTTTTTATAAATAGAATTATCATGTTTGGTCATTCCAAGTATTGGCTTTAGTTTGTTCTCTGAGGAAATTTGTGAGCTGCGTGAGGAAACTCTCAATCTGTGCCCTGATCCCTCTCTATTTATTTAAAGTTCCTTCTCCTTTCCACAGGTAGTTCGGACAAGTCTTATGCCTGGCATACTGAAAACAATTGGACACAACAAAGATCATCCAAAACCTATTAAGGTATCCAATTTTCAGTCAGCCTGTTTTATACCCTGAAATATATTATGGTAACTGCCAAAGTCCTTTGCTAGAAATTCTGGCATACCTTAGTTGGAGCAACACATTAAACATATGTATTTGCATGTGGGATTACTCAATTCAACATCGTAATGAAGTATGAACGATATATCAATCCTCTTTCAATTTGCCTATCATATAGGCACAACGTGATTATACAAGCCTCTCTGCTATTTCTTGTCTTTCATTTTTGTAAAGAACAACACTATATTGTTCTGGTGTCTTTTCTTTCTGACTGAATTGGTTGCATATTGAAACAATACATGCAGCATTGTTAATTGACTTTTATTAGGACATATACATGGAAAAACAGTCCTTCAATTATGTCTGAAAATATTCTCTAGGTTCTGCATTTGTATCTATAATGTTTTCCCCATCTTGTTAATTTTAGATTTATGAAGTGGGTGACATAGCACTGCTGGATGCGGGAAAAGATGTGGGTGCAGCAAACCGTCGCGTTTTGGCAGCATTATATTGTGGTGCTAACTCTGGATTTGAGGTACTACAATATCAAATTACAGTTTTGAGACACTTAACTTCAGTGTTTTGCATGATTATTCCATTTGAACATCTAAACGTCATGGTTGGGTTCCTTCTTCATTGTTTATTATTTTCTTCTGATGTGATAATTTTCATATTCTTGAGTTTCGACTTCTATGCTGCAGTTGATTCATGGCCTGGTGGACAGACTTATGGAAGTGATTGGTGTTCCTTTTGTTCCTGCTGGCGACAATACAGGCTATTATATTGAAAAATCTGATGTGAGTTTCTTCTTCCCTTCTCGTTTTTTGCTGCGTCTGTAGTAGGCTGTTCTGTTAACCCTTTTCATAATAAAGGAGCCGGAGTTTCTTGCGGGGAGGCAAGCAAGCATCATTTTCAAAGGCAAACAGATTGGAAATTTTGGCATTGTCCACCCTGAGGTATCTTATCCTCTTTCTGCTGAGTCCTTTTGAAGAGAGAATTACATTATTCAATTTTTCTTGGATTTCGGATTATCAATAGAGCCGGGATTTGTCAGTGGTGTATGAAGTTTATCATTGACTTCGTTGCATTTGTTTTAGGTGTTGAAGAACTTTGACATTACAGATCCGTGCTCTTTCGTCTCGATAAACATTGAGAATTTCTTGGATTTGTGATGAGCGTGAGTCTATCTTCTCACGTTATGATTCCGCTTTCTAATTTCAGATTTATATCACTATGCACCGACTGCTTTCGATAGCTCTCTGATTGCTGTAAACTCTTCAATCAGCAGGTACAGTGGATGATATACGATGGCTAAATGAATGGAAGCAATTCCGATGCATGGACGGGAATTTTGAGAATGAATCCATTGAATTCAGATTGTCTCCATAATTTTATGTGATGCTCCACCTGATGTGGAGAAAATCTGGGCCTCCATTTCTGTTTTCAAATTTGGTTTCTCAATGTATTCCAACTTTTCCTTCAGTTCACGCATGATGTCCCTGACGACAGACCCTAGGTAGAAATGGAATGACAGCTAAAGGAAAAGAAGGGATTATGTAAACTGAGGCATGCTACTGATAAAGAGTAAAGATCTATTTTGTCTGCCCAGCTATTAAAGGGCTGTTTGGCAACGTGCCAAATAGTACTGATTTTTTGTTTCCGGTTTTTTGTTCCTAGGAGTAGTTTTGGAACAGAATCGCGTTTGATAAAATTTTTATTTTCCGGAAACAAATTTCTATTTTTTTGTTTCCGGAAGTGGATTTGAACATAATCTTTGATTCTTGTTTTGGAAATAAATCTAAAAATTAAAACCAACTCTTATTCTGTTTTCTCTTCTCTTTTTTTCTTCTTCATTGACCACCATACCGCACCATCATTTGCCACCATTCGTCACCGGTTTGCCGAGCTCGATCGGTCAAGCCTAGATTTGGCGAGGCGAAGGCAAGCCCGGTCTGTAGGTGAGGCCGGCTTGGCCATCGGCGGGGCTAGGCGAGCCTCGCCCAATTGTCGGGCGGTAAGGCTCGGGCGACGAGGGGCGCGGGGCTCCGGTGACGTCGCCGGCCCTCGTCGTTGACCCTGTCCTCGGTCGGAGACCGGCTAGAAGAAGAAGAATAAGAATAGGAGAAAAAAAAAAGAAAAAAAAGAAAAAAATTATTTAAAAATTAAAAGAAATTAATTTGGAATAGAATCAATGAAAGCGCATCTTAAATGTGATTTTATTTCGAATTAAAATTTTGGATAGTTATTAAACGACTTAAAATGTTTAAAAATTATTTTTGGGAACATAATAAAAAAGAATTATTTTTTATCAAAATCTTTTCTAATGTAATCGTTCTAAACGCGTCATAAATGTATGCATATATTTCAACCCCTGGCTAAGAATGGCAGGCCCTGGGAAATGGTTCTAGCGGTCTGATACGCGCACCTTTAGGCTTTATGTGCCCAGTCAAAGACCATAACCTTGGGTCTTCTACTGGGCCAAGGCCCATCTAAGAAACAGATGCCCAATTCTAGGTTTGTGGCCTGATTGGGCCAAACAAGGTCCATATTAACCAGTTTATGGGCCTTAGATGGGCATCCACATGTGCCTTAAACGGCCCACTGAGGCCCAATCTGGTGGAGCCTACTTTTGGGCTCTGTAGCCCATGGGCCTTAACGGCCATGAAGATCCACGCTAGGCCTTAGTATTAGGTCTTGTTGGCTCGATCTGTTTGAGATGAGCGCCGTATTTGGAATTTGCTGGTGGCGGTTCGGTTGGCGGTGGGCATATAGGTGTTGGCCAAGTTTGTCTTGTTGGTGGTGGTGGTGAGGCTGAGGAGGGTTAGACCATTAGGTAGCGGCCGACTCGGTGGTGGTGGTGAGTTCTGATTAGCTAGTTGGTGACGCAATAGCTTACCAAGGCGATGATCAATAGCTGGTCCGAGAGGATGATCAGCCACATTGGGACTGAGACATGGCCTAGACTCCTACGGGAGGCAGCAGTGGGGAATTTTCCTCCTAATAGAATTTTAGGGGACATAATAAGAAATGGGATATATGATTGGTCATATAATCGTGGTTACATAGATGCTTTTTATACAATATCCTTAACTCAGGGTATAAGAGGACTAGCTGAACTAATTCATTTTTTGGATAGACGAGTAATTGATGGAATTACGAATGCACGGACGGTGATGAGTTGCAGCAACGGCGGTGTTATTGCTGATGTGCATTTTCGTTTATTTTGATATTTTGAGTGAGAGGAGACGATGCCAACGACAGGTTAGTAATGATAAGTGTCCCCATTAGCTATTGCCGTTAGTTTTCCTGACTAAAGGATTACAATTAGCGAAATTGGGAGATACATCGAGGAAAAAAAAATAAAAATTAAGGACGGCATTGAGCGTCAAGAAATATTTTTTGGAGTCATCTATGCCTTTTCTATTCTTTGCTTTCTTTTTTTCCATTGGATTGGTCAATAAATTAGGATATCTCTGCGTTCCTAGAGAGAGGAAAAAAAAGGTATGGTGACAATATATATAGTGGGAAATTCAATCGTATACTTATCTATATGCCAATTAAATATTAAACTTTTCAATTTTACAAAAGTAATTCTAAATCTTCGTGCGAAATTACAATATAATCCTTCTAGTTAATTGATACCGAAAAATGGCTGACATGGTGGCAAAGCCCAAGTTGTCCTTGTCAACATGTCATGTAAAATGATGGGCTATGACTAGAAATTTACGCAAAAATTTAGAATATATTGGTAAAAATTTAAAAAAATTTAGGATTAAATTAACGTATGTACATTAAGTCTAAAACCGAGTTGATATTCCTAGTTATAGTCAAGCAAAGGCAGGTTTCTATAAAAACAATTCGAAAGGATTTGAGGGCGATTAAAGCGCATAGGCATAGAACATGCATTAAATTAGAGAAATACGGGCATTGATTTTTTACATGCATAGGCACGTATACATGCATTTTTTTTTTTAAAACATGCTAATGTTTTCAGTTGCATGCCTATATTAAAAAAAAAAAAAATCTTTTATACTACATAGCAATTATCATTGTATGGAATAGCGTGGACTTCCATATATTCACACGCACAATTACTGGACTCGGTATATTACTGAGCAATTCTTTAATTTCCACCGAATTTGTTATCAATTTGGGAAAGAAAATAAACAATTTAGATCAATCAAACGAAGCTTCCTCAACCCAATTGTTATGATTCAGCAATGTTCAAAATCCACCTCACAATTTGTACAATTGAAAAGCTGCTGAACTATTTTATTGAACATAAACCAAAAGAAAATTAGCCAATCAATCGTAAATTTATTGCCTGCATGCCGATTTAGTCCAATTTTTTTCAATTTTGCCAATTTAGTCCCAAATTTTGGCACAAAATTCTAATGTCTTCCTCCTGGTTAATCTTCGCCGAAAATCACTAACATGGTTTAGGTGAGAGCCGCAACCCTTGTTGGCCAAAAAAAAAAAAAAAGGAAATAAAACAAGAAAACAGAAAATAAAAAATATTAAAAGTTTGTCCATGTTGGCGTGTCATTCGTGTCACATAAAACAACTGATGTTTATGTTAATGATTTCCGGCACAAATTAATCAAATGAACTTAATTGGTATAAATACAAAAGGTTTTAGAATAAATTGATCTAATTGAAATGTTTATGAGAAAATTGAGACTAATGTAATAAGTTTGACTTTTTTTTTTATATTTTCCCCATGTCGCATGCGTAAATTGACCAACGTAAGCAAAGAGCAACGTGCTGCTCGACTCGAGCTCGACTAACGAACCAACGCAAGCGAAGAGAGATGCGCTGCTCGAGTTGAGCTCAACTAACAAGCTCAATTCCTTCTGGTCACAGGTCGAGTTCGAACAGGTCGGAGAATTTATTTGATTGAGCGTGTAGAATCTAAGCAATTATGATGAAACCATGAAGGAAGACATGGATGCAACAAAAATATCTCTCATGTACACTGATCTCGATCTCGTGACCCCAGCTTACCTGAGGAACTAATCACGAACTTCACACTGATTACGTGCTTTTAGACATGGTCTGCACGCGACAGGACAGGAAATGAGAGAGCAACTGAAGACTGTCAAAGTCATCAGTGGCTCGACGGTTGTCTTCATGCCGTGAGTGGGTTCATGGCCGCCTGTATTTCTTCCAACGTTCGACCTTTGGTTTCGGGCACCAGCTTTGCCACAAACAGTATAGTCAAGCCGGCTATGGCTGAAAATATGAAAAACGTTCCTGGACGAGAAGAAGAGTGTGAGAGTCTGCAAAGTTGGATAAAACTTTTGCACATTGAGAGGGAAATTGAGCAAGCGAGCAAACCTGCTGTACTGAGTTCCATCAAGAAATTAAAGACGTATGTCATGATCCAGGAAGTGAACCAGTTGACCAAAGACACTAAGCTTCCAGCTGAACCCTTCATATTTATGGGAAATATCTGGAGCAGCAGACACCAATCAAAATGAGCCTCACAAGAATTCACTTGGTTTTGTGATCAAAACTGCAGTTGCTGAGATTTACTCACCTCGGACATTACAAGCCACGGTATTCCGGCAAGCCCCAATCCGAATGACGCATTATACACCTGATTTATAAATTGAAGACATCAGCACATAACTCGATTGAATGAGTACAGATATGTATACAGTAGTCGAAAAGTATCTTTGGATGCTTGTAATTACCACTATGCCCACAAAAACCAAAATGGGAGCAACTTGTGTCCACCGGTGAAAATCCTGTCAATGGCAAAGCTTAAGCGAGTCCAAGTAAATTCAACAGACAACTCTTACAGAGAATTTTTCAGGGTCACTTGATTACAGATCGAACCTCCAGCAGAAATGACAGTCCGGCAAGAAAGCAACCTAAGCATGTTCCGCTTGCAGATATCTGTCAAAAATCAATCGACCTCGAGTCATTACTTTCACTTCTATCATATATAGCAAGCTTAACATCAGCTTCTTGGGATCACTGTACCATAAGCAATGGTCGTCTTCCCGACTTATCCATCAAGAGCACACCAACAATTGTCATAGGAACCTGCAGGAGAGAATAAAAAATAATGACCTCTTTTCCAGCCAAGTTATTCTATTTTATTTTCGAATGAGCCAAAGACCTGAACGACAGCCATCGTTATGGTTCCTACATTGGCAGAAAAACCTACAATCACAAGAAGATTTTGTAAGTTGTCGGCTTCCATAGTATCTTCCCAAGAGATGATCCTTAAAAAGTAATCATTTACCTGCAGATTCAAAAATAGAGCTCGCATAAAAGGCAATGGCATTAGAACCGCCAAATTGTTGCAGAGCCATCAGCCCGACTCCAACCTGCAGAGTCTCAGTTAGGCTGAAATAGAAGTTAATTGACAGGTGAGAAACAGCACCACTAGGAGATGCATAAACGTCTCACAAGGAGAGAGCGAGCATATGTCTTCTGAAATAAGTCCAAAATTCTACCCTCCGAGATTTGTTGAAGAGTCAGCGTGTACTCCTGCGGACCAGATAGTTAGCTTGCTTGGGATATGATGTAAATTTATCACAAACTATTTGTGTAATAAGAATGATTAAGCAAAATTACTTTGATCTCAGTTGATTCCTCTGAAACATCTGAATTTTTCCCTCTCAGGTATTGAAGAGCTGCTTCGTACTCTCTGTCCCTACCAACTTTTGCCTGCATTTAGATCAGTAAACTCAAAAATATTTTCCATAGGACATCAAAATCTTGAAAGAATCCAGCGAACTCTGCACATTTCAATACTTGTTCCACTTCTTTCAGTTTCCAAAGTTCCAAAATACTTAAAAAGCAACCAAACTATGCTTAGGTCAATTGTTTGGTGCTTATATATGTTCTTCGATTGGGTGCGTGAACTTTGACTCACCAGCCATCTTGGTGACTCTGGGATGAAAAATAGACCTACAATTTGAAGCGCGCATGGACCAGCACCTGCAGATGATATCATGTAAAAAACGATTTGTTGTCAGAATTATAATCATCTTAGATATGAAACTGTAATGAAATTACCTATCAGAGCTAAAATACGCCAGTTGACAACAGTTCCGATGAAATATACAAGTGCTGAGCCAAGAGAGAGCATGAACTGTCGAATGGAATCAATCACACATCAAGCATCATCAAAATACCCAAACACATATTCAAGCTCTCACACTTACCTGATGAGCTGTTCCAAATCCCCCACGAAGATTTTTAGGCGTTATTTCTGAGATATACACTGGAACCTACTTCATGATGGAAAATACTATAATATAACTAAACTGAATCAGCACCAGCAAGCAAGTCCCAACTTCACATTGAAATAGCACGTTTACCACATAGGAAATAAGCCCAACTCCACATCCTACCAACAGCCTTCCAATGTCGAGCAACCAAGCACCCTACTAGCATCAGTGAAAAAACTAGTTAGTGGCATTAACACCAAGTATCTCATCGATTCCTTCACTCCATTATACATCTAGTAATTCCTCTCAACTTATGCGCATGCAATCAAAGGAAAAATGCGAGTATGCAGATACCTCTGAGAATATTATTGCAATCCATCCAGAGAGACAGAGTATGTCAGAAATCCCCATTGCCTGTCGATATTTGCAGATCACATGCACACGGTAACAATCAAATGTTTCGCCTCTTTCAGCCCCTTAGGTAACAATACTTGGGACACAAGTTGAACTTAAAGAATAATGAGAACCAAAAATGAGGCCATGACCCTAGCTGAGACTGTGGGTGAATAACTAAATAAAGAGGAGTTCATTAATTATCTAGGCTCAAGGATGCATGAGAAAAAGACTTACACCTCTGCGTCCAACTAGATCTGCTAACTTTCCGCTCGTTATGGCACCTAATATTGCTCCAACCGTCATAATTGAGCCAAAAACAGAGTACTGCATGAACAAAAAGGCTCCACACATAAGCATGAGATTAAGTCAAAAAACAAGAAAATAGAAATGCCCAAGACTTCTAGACTACAACTAATAAGCACATAAAATGAACAGCTGCTTTACTGAGACAGAGCCCTAGAATTACATATTCAAAAGACCATGCAGCAAATTTTAAGAATTATGAAAATACTTATTTCTGAACAATATGGTTCGAATTAAAGAGCCAGTAATATGCACTAGGAAATATCATTTAAGAGTCATAAACCTTGGTCTCTGTACCACTTCTTTTTTTTTTTTGGTCGGCTGTCTCTGTACCACTTGGTTACCGGTGCTTTCAAATTACCCTTTGAAATGATAACATCTGCTTAAATTGCGTGGTTCAACGGACAAAAGGAATTGCTCATCCTTCAACCACTATAACATGTGCTTAAGTATCAGACTCAATGAGTCAGTGTAAATAGGAGAATTCCACTGGATGGATTTACTGATATTAAGTCTATAAGGTGACCTATTAAAGGTGAAAGTACCCTCTTACTAACTGGGATTTTGACCGGTAAAAAATGTCGTGGAGCTGCAAAATTCAGCAAAGAGATACAAAATCATATAGATAAAAAAAATCTACATGTCTATCCTACAAATCCCTTCCCAGCGGTGTCCACAGTTAGATTTCCCATTGATTTGAGACTCAACATATCCCCACAGTATCTACCGTGTTCACATACCTCAGCCAGAGAGAGACCTAAGTCATCCATGATTCCAGATTCAGCAGGTGACGAATATCCTATCTGCAATTATGACAAAGCAGAAACTACCGTCATTCAACTGATTTAACATATATATAAACATCTGGTCGTGCAAGATAGGTCAGAACCAGCCAATTGACATATGAACATGGCCATTTCATATGCCTTTATTACAAGTAAAGCATTCGAACGCACGCCCTTACGGTTGACTGCTACTATCAACATGACACTGGTAAAAGCATTCAAAGCAATGTCTACACAACTCCTTATTCATTTCTGAAATTAGACGAAAGCTCTTTTAGAATTGGGCATGAAAAGGATCAATAATCCCCAAGTCACAACTCAAAGATGCTCCAAATGTTTTATCGAAAGGTCTGTCTTGCATTCTGCTAACAGGGACAAATCAATAAATAACATGCAATCACTTGAAAAAATGCATCCCATAACAACAGGATTAACCACATGGCCAGTGTCAATTTGCATCATGCTTTGCTAAATGTAACAGCAAGATACTTTCTGAGGCATTGGAAATGAGTGAAGCAGAATTCTTGTCGCATAATCATCATTCATTACCCTGTTTATTTCCAAGGAATCGAGTACCCAATATACATTTTGCCTTCCAACCATGTGCACACTATCTAAAGCTCAATCCCCACATGAGCACTCATAATTTCAAAGGTCAGTGCATCCAGGAAATTCAGTGATCCAAGCACAATCCACCCCACCACAATAAAACAAAGATATCATCTGTAGATTGGTCTCTAAGTGTTAAGAGGGTCACTCACAGCTGCCCCAAACTCCAAAGAACCGCACACGGCCACCAGAGTGCTAAGCAGCAACACCCCCGTGGCAGAGCCGCCGCCGCCGCCGCCCCCCCCGCCCCCTGACGAAGCTGCCGTCAAGAGCCCCTGTTCCGCACCTTCTTGTCTGTCCATGTCTTTGTTTTCCCAAAACAGCACAGGACCCGTAAGGACCAGTTAGTTTTGTCAGCGAAGTAAATTTAGTTACCAACGACCGACGAGTGCAACTGCTGGTCAACGCGTTCTAAAACTGACGATACTCTTGAAAATGCATCGCACCTCCTACGTTCGTCGTGGCAGGCTTGAAGAGCCGATGAACTGGTCGGTTACAGACCCACGAGTCGCCTTTGAACGGTGCTTACACACTCGTGGGTGGGTCAGGGGTGTTCGGCTGTGACGTCTTTTGTCCTTGGTCTGACGATGCTGACGAGATTTACTATGGTTGTGTCGAAAATAAAGGAATGAACTTGAGTCGCGACGCGATGAGTATATTGATGCTTTGACAGACCACGGTCATGGCCGCCATGGATGAGAAAGACGTATGGATCAATGGCGATGTAACAGCACAGCAGGACCGAAAAATGCTCTCTGACAGGTCTCCCTGTTACTTGGAGAGAAAAATGACAAATGTCTACGGTCCTAAAATTTTTCTGAATTTTAAAATTTTCAAAAAATAAAATCAAATTTTAACTTATCAAAAAAGTACAATCGATTTAAAATTAATGAGTTGATTGGACCAATTTGATAAATTTTAGAATTTAATTGTATTTTTTAAAAATTTTAATACTGAATTGTACTTTTGTGGTAAGTTTTAAGATGTGATTGTATTTTTTTTTTCAAGTTTTAAGGGCTTTGATGCGCTTATTGTAATATTTTGTTATAGGATGTAGAGCATTACTATGCAATATATTAAGTAAGAATTTATGGTGTTGATATAAAATAAGAGTCTTGTTTCGAATTTAAAAAAAAAAAAAAAAAAGCAAAAGGAACTCAACATTATGCCTCTGCCCTTGTCTTTAATTTTTCAGCTCAGTTCACTCCATCTTGTGGAATTCCCTTACACTTAAATAGGTGCTACAAATTGCATCTATTCATTTTGGTACCTAACTAATTTGAGCTCAATGCATGTGAGCCACTAAACCTTATACATCTCGCGAGATCTTGTCTCGATATGTATGAATCTGGTTTGTATAAACTGGTTCATCTAAAATTTGCTACATAAATTAGCGTCGAAATCTTGACCAAAAAAAATAAAAAAATTAGCGTCGATAGAAGGGAAAAAAAAGTGACGTCACCTCGTTTTTCACTCTCTATTATCCCGTTACCCCCTAGCAAATCGACTCAAATGAAATTAGATTTGTGGGAAACTACTAAAAATATTTTGGACAAAATATAATCGATTACAAATTGATTCGCCCATACTATAATGGGAATCAACTCTCAACAACCCACAAGATAGCTTTCCTAAGTAGAGGCATTTAAGTAATGCAAGGTCTTATCTTTGATGTCGCGTTTGGTAGTCGGAATAAAATTCACGATATGATATGATTTATCCTATCTTACATTTGGTGCTCGCTTAAGATAGGATAAAGTCGGATATAAGGGGATATAGGCAGGATAAAATTACCCTATAGGGAAGGTGTGATAAATGTGGATATGATTTCTAATGTCCATAATAGGAAAGTTATTTTTTCGAATAAAAACTTATTAAATTAACAAAATTGAAATTATATTTCAATATAAATAATATTTGAATTCTAATTTAAGAAATTAAAAATAAAAATAAAATAAAAATTTATTTTTGAAATATTCAACTTTAATACTATCTTATAATAAACATACAATCTATAAATTAAATATTTATATTTATTATATATTTTAGGTATTTTTGTATTTTAGGAATGGTAGTACGGTTTATTATTTGATAAAATTTTATTAAAGACTGATGAAAGGGGAAAAAAGAAATAATAAAGAAAATAATATAAAAAAGAGGAAAAATAAAATAAAAAATAAATTAAGGAATAATGTTATGAGAGATTTTCACCATCCATATTTATGAACATTTAGGTTCATTTATAATGATATGCCGTTTATATAAATAAATAAAAAATGTATATGATATGATGTGAACATATCCAATTTTAATACTATGATTCACCAAACAATAGATATAATATAAAAAAATCCAAGGATTTCGCATCTTATCTTATCCAGTCCTATCCTGATTAGAAATCCGGACAACCAAACGTAGCCTGAAGGTTAATTTAATTTTAACAAACTTAGACTTCAGAAAACTTGTAGGGAAATATATTGCTACTTTTTATAAGAAATCATTCATGTCCCTAATTCACATCTAGCCATTTATTTTTCAAATCGCGACGCCAACTCATTATGTTGCTTGCCCAACATCTATTGTAGTTGAATCAACGATTGTGAAAAGTTCAAAAGAAATAAACTCACGGTTCAACATTTTATATTTATAATCGAAAGTGCAGCTTTGCCTCTATTTAAAGCAACAAATACATTTTCTGACCAAAATAAGAAAAGAAAAGAACAGAAAAAACAAAACGTTGTGTTTACAGATACATAATTCAAAAAAAGAACAGCAAACGTTCTCTGTAGGTTGAGGTTCTAAACTGTGTCGTTTGCCTTCCGTGCCATCAAACAGAACTCCCATGACCACATACAAATGTTGAGAAAACATTCCCTAAATGTAATTTTGATGTTTGACAAAACTTAGAGACTTTTGATTCTAGTAACAAGTATATTCATGTAGAAAGTCTAATGGGATATGATTAGACGATATAAATCAGAACTAGAGTCATGGCTTATTTTTCCTTTCTTATATATTCTATCAAACGGTTAGGAATGAGTCAAATACTCATGTAATGGCTAGTGGCGATTGGTTGAATTTCCTATCATATTTATAAGGAGTTCCAAAAGGAAAGTCTTTCCATAACCATGGGAACAACTTATTGGAGATGAAACATTTTTTCCAATTTGAAGCACTCAACTTTTGAAAACCCGAACTACTATATGGGCGGCATAACATATGGAAAGCTTCACATCGGCGATCCTAAAGCAATTGGTTATTTTCAATCAGATCCAGGCCAATGAGTAGATTGGCTGGACAATCCTCCTGGACATATGTCCAATGGATAGCTTGGACTAGGAGGAGTATAAGAGGAGGTCTTGAAGCTAAAGGGTTTATCTTTTATGTTCACGAGAATTCAAGCTTTTAATCCCAAAGTCTGAAGAATATTTTGTGATCTTTTACATTCATCTCTATGAGCAACCTTGCGTAACCTTTTAAAGGCTGAGAGTGTGTGAGAAGTTGTTCACATGAACTTAAGTGTCATTAGCTCAGATCTTATAACTTCTGATCGGTTTTTATTCGTGGATTGCAGCCAATAGACTATAGTGCGGAAGAGTAAACGTAAGCTTGTAAAAGTGAAACCACTATCTTTAGTGTGCAATTCTCTATCCTTACTCTTTTTTTATTTATTATGATAGTATTGTACATCGGTAAGATTTGACTACTTCATCAGAAATTGTTTCGTTGCAATCTCTATTTAAATTATTTCATTTCTGCATAATCACCTATTCACCCCCTCTAAGTGATAGTTTTAGCCATAACAACAAATGCATGTACATGGTAGCCTTTCCATTTAAGGAGGTTAGCATCCAAATCACCACCTATTGCCAGATCCAATGTTACCCCACTAGCTATAGGGCCCCCATGTTCCCGACCTATTTTTTACCAACCGGTCGGGCAGATGGGGAGGCAAGTACGGGGTCACCCATCCTAAGACGGTTCTCCCGCCTTTACCTTCATGAGCAGTTTAAGGACTTGCTCAGGTCCAAGCTTCATTGTTGTGTAGATGTATTGACATTCAAAGCACAGTGATATTATTCCAATCAAATATCAACTCAATGCCAAATCGTAGTGATTGACGTTACACAAGACACAAGATCAGGCTTGCTATACGAGCATCAACCCGAGGGGATAATTAATATTGCAGCACAAGTAGGTTGTTCATGTCTCCCCTGAGATCCAGGAGAAATCGACAACGAAAGTGGTTAACGTAAGCTAAAGAGCCATTTTCGAACGTACTCAAGCGAAATGGACTCTGATTATTAGATCTCGAGACCAAGTTGACCGTTCCACCGTCACATCGTCTCATCGACCTCCTACATGATAACCATGGAAACAAGATCGTGCCGAATGTACTTTCTCCTCTTGGGGTACTGCATAATTGGCGATGCATCTGCAAGAGAAATTCGGCGTTACTTTCCTACTTAAAATGGATTCATGGTGGACTGTATTTCTTCCAGTGTACGCCCTTTAGTTTCCGGCACCAACTTTGCTACAAATAGAACGGTGAATCCGCATATGCTCGAGAATATGAAGAACGTTCCTGAAATAAAAGAAGACAGGTCAGTGAACATTTGTTGTAGATATAATGTGTACAAGCATGAGAGACAATGCGCGTGTACAATGTGCATAAAAGAAGTTGTTTTGTACAGCAAAGTTGCAGACTGGACTCATTTTCTTATTTACTTCTCTTTAGAGATAATTACTTTACACGTCATGAATTGTGATGTCTTTCACTTCGCGAATGGTGCGAAGTGTTAAACATTTTGATGCAGCACATCATTCTACAACATGATGAAGAAGTGAACGCAAGATTATTCTTCATGAGCTAGAAAAATACCACGGAAAATCTAAACCATGATCATTGGACAAGGCAGTGTCTCTCCAAGATTGGAGCATAGAATATCTATTGTCAAAAGGTAAGCAATGTGTGTGTGTGTGTGTGTGAGAGAGAGAGAGAGAGAGAGAGAGAGAGGAAAAGTTTACCCGCTGAACTCCAATCCATCATGAAGTTGAAGGCATATGAGATAATCCAAGAACCTAACCAGCTCACCACCGTCACGAGGCTACCAGCCGAACCTTTCATGTTTATAGGAAATATCTAACAGCAAAAGACATTTCTCAGTCAAGATATTACTTCCCGCTGTTCTTTTTCATTTCCTGGTAGTAACAACTTGATGCAGAAGTTAGAAAACGAAGCTACCTCCGACATTATAACCCATGGAATTCCTCCCATGCCTAGAGAGAATGATCCTGTATAAACCTGTAGGGAAGTCAAAGCCATAATTACTCTGTTGTTTCACAACCGAAATCTGTGCTGGATGTAACTTATTGCAACAAGACTCAGGTAAATCTAAAGTATCCAATTTCACAAGTAATATTCAAATGTTAGCACTCTTGTGATAAATATATCAAGCATAGTTAATCTGCAGTACCAGCACGCCGACAAGAGCCAGGATCGGAGTGAAAGCCTTCCACACTTGAAGGTCCTAACATAAAGACAGATTAAATTCATGAGCCAAAATGCACATGGATTGATAAAAAGCTAAATCCCAGAGAATATGATGCTCGTCACTGAAAAGAATACCTGGAAGTAGAATGAGAATCCTGTCATCAAGCAACCGAGGCATGTTCCTGCTGCCGAAACCTGTCAAAGTTGGTCAACCTCAGGATCAACACTTCGACTTGACGAAATGGTAGAGTAAAAGGCGCTTCAGTGCTTACCAACAAAAGTGGCCTTCGGCCAGATTTATCCATCAAGAGCACACCCAATGCCGTCATTGGAATCTGCACACGTCAAATTAATCTCCGCCCTCTAAAAGGAAAAGAAATTGCCGAGTCAACGGCCAAAACAGGACTGAGAGAAGCAAGAGGGAGGAACCTGAACGACAACCATCGCTATAGTCCCGACACTACCAGAGAAGCCTATCAAAGGACCATAATCGGTGAATAAACAAATCCATTTCTTGCTTTTGTTTGTCAAATCAAAGATAGCTTTACAAAATAAAAAATCAGATGTACCAGCTGATATGAATATGAAGCTAGCATAGAAAGCAATTCCATTCACCCCTCCAAACTGCTGCAGTACCATTAACCCTACTCCAACCTACATCTCAAAGTTATTATCAATTTTCACACTTGTCCCTCTAAAAATAGTGGATCTGCAAGATTTAAGCTAATGTAGAATACCGACAATAAGCGAGTAGGCATATTTCCTCTGAAACAAATCTAATATCCTGGCTTCTGAAAGCCGTTGAAGGGTTTCTGTGTATTCCTGCAAAATAGTACAACCCACATCAGCATCTATTACCTGCAAGGCATAATGTATATGGATTCCATGCCAGAGAGCTGTTTAACAAGAAAGTAAAAGAGCTAACCCAAATCTCAGCTGCTTCCTGAGAGATATCAGCATTCTTCCCCCTCAAGCGAAGCAAGGCGGCTTCACACTCTTTACTCCGACCAGTCTTTGCCTGAACAACATCAATGTGTTAAATTTTGATTTTTTTGGGACACTTCAATGGCGGTGTTGAATTCATCTCCTTAATCATTGACAAATGCGAAAAGTTCACTTTTTTTTTTTTTCTGTGGGTCTTCTAGAAAGAAGGCCATTGAAGAGAAAATCTTTCAGAATGACTCACCAGCCATCGAGGAGATTCCGGAATGAAAGCCAGACTGCTGACCTGTACAAGACATGGAATAATGCCTGAAATGAAATCAATAGCAAATTGTAACACTATTCGGATGAGATTAATACAGCATCACCAAGTTACAAACTCACCTACGAGAGCCAATGCTCGCCAAGAAACGAATGCTCCGATAAGGTAAGTCATTGACACACCACAACAGATCATTAACTGTTGAAATTGAGATGGTCACGGATGAGTTAGGTACAGGAGCGATAAGAGTGAAAAGATGTAGTTATATTTATAAGTGATTTTGCATTACCTGATGTACTGTTGTAAATCCTCCACGAAGGTCTTTCGGTGTAATTTCTGCTATATATATTGGGACCTGTTTAATCAAGTGAGAGAGATTAACAATTACAATAAGAAAGGAAGTTCTGATGAATTTTAACTTTCAACAACAGTTACCACGTATGAGAGGAGCCCCATTCCACATCCTACCAGCCACCTCCCAACATCAAGCCACAAAGAAATCTTTCAAGAATAATTGAGCAAATTAGTATAAAGTCATAAGAAAAACGAAAATGCACTTTCTTTTTTAAGATGATTTTTGGCATGGGAGATGCATCTCTACTTAGTAATTGGCATTAAAACATCAGTAGGTTCCCTAATTATCATTAAGCACATTCAAAAATGAAAAATGGTACACACTCGCAAACTTCATTTTCTCGGTGCAGGCATTTGACCTTATGATAAGCAAAGCACATCCACAAAATTTTAACAAAAAAAAGGTTCAAATGTGCAACATGTACCATTTGCACGCAAACTGATGTGCTTTTTGCATAAAAGCTGATTAGATGAGGTAAATTTCAAAGATAGAGAGCTCAAAAGTAAGTGAATCTGTGTATACTTGAAATGGAAATAAGATGAACGAACCTTCGATAATGCTATAGCTATCCAACCTGTTACGCATAATATCTCTGAAAGTCCCATTGTCTGCTTCACCAAAACTAAGAAGTTGAGGGAAACTGATATTTCGCTGAAAAAGACGATGTCATATGACAGAACCATATGGGACAGGGGAGCTACTTACACCTCTTCGACCTATGTAATCTGCGATTCTCCCGCTGATTGCTGCTCCCATCATAGCACCAATTGTCAATATTGAGCCAAAAAGCGAGTACTACAGAGTGACGGCCAGAGAGAAATATACATTCAGAAGACAATGCAGATTGCGGACACCAAATCTTTGAACCGAAACATATTTTCTCATATCACAATTTTGTTAATTAAGTTGAAAAGCATTTTCCCACATAAATCAATTTTGATTCCTCCGACCTTCTAAGTTGTCTACCTAATGATGAAATTTATACGCTAGATGACCACCATTGCGTAGATACGCCAAATTGTAAAATGTGGGGCATGAACAATAACATAGTGCAAGGCAGGTATCCAACCATTAGATGTGCATCCATTTGCACGTGATATAATAGTAAAATGAATGGCAATTGCTTTACTAGAAGAAGAACAAAGACAAGTGATGAACAGCGCGCTGCAAAGTCCTACTACCTCTGCAGAAGTGAGGCCCAAATCATCCATGATTCCAGACTGAGCAGGTGATGAGTATCCCACCTTCAATCAGAATCAAAAGCATCAGTTCTTGTGAACCAAGTGATCTAATTGTGAATCACACTCAAACAGTGTCTCCAAGTTCTCCCAAATCCTACTGAATAAAAAATTATGTAAGAGTAATTCGAATTGTCAAATCTCTGAATAGTCCTTCCTCATGTCAGTTTGCCAGTAACATAGACAGATCCCTCTCGTGGATCGTGCAAGACTATCCTTTTCTCCCCTGAATCAACGTGTAAAGCTTAAGCAAAATGCAACACGACTTTGACTTACATCACAAAAAATTCTATGATAAAGCTATATCAATCAAAACCATAGTGTGGTAAAGAACTTTTATTATACAAACCGCCAAAACCATATTTGGAATACACATGGTACAACAAAATCTGAACGAAGAGCTTGCAATGATATAAACCCGAGAAGGCATCCACATGATCAAGAACTCAAACTAAACAAGTCAGACCCAGGTAATAAAAAGATTGTTTTTGCAGATACTCACGGCAGAACCGAACACATATGAACCGCAGACAGCGACCAAAGTGGTGAGAACAAGAACAGGCGTGGCTGAAGAAGAAGATGAAGAGGAAGATCCACCATCCCCGTCATCAGGACCGATGATGGTTCTCTTCACAAGCAGAGGAATTCTTGATGGCTCTGCTACTTTTGACTCTGAACTCTCTCTGTTCATTCTGTTCTTCCTTTCTTGAAAGACCAAGAACTGGAGTGATGAGACTGAAGGCGTGGGTGGCCACTGAAATCTCTCGGAGAAGAGAGAGAGAGTATGTGGAGCGGAGTAATGAAGACACGGACAAAAGAGTGAGGACTTCCTGCGAAACCGGGCCAAGTGACTCGAGGCAATTGCGAGGTGTGAAGCCTGTCGTGCAAGCAGTTTGTCGTTTTCCGTGTCTGCTCTGATGTCAGCGCCGACGAATTATTTTATAGGACATTGTCCACCTAGACCACATGATCATGAACGGACTAATCGTGTGATTTTTACTATTTTTGAGTAATTTTATACTAATGAGTAACGATGTGCATGACATACAAATATCGTCAGATAATTAAAAGGATATACAATGTTTTCCATAATTTCTTGAAATTTAAATAATTTTGCTTCTTTCACAAATTTTGGAAGGAAAATTGAAAGGTAAAAAGTCAATAGTAGAAGTTTTCCAAACAGGTTTGATTTGGCATGGACTACAGACTTTTGAGAAATTACACAAAAGATATGGTATTGTTGCCTCTATTCCATTTTCCATCTTTTTAACTTTATTTGGTGAGAAATGTGGCCACTCAAGTAATCTTCAATCATGATGTCGGAATTGAATTGGTACTACCATGAGAATGGAGAATGCTAGGAAAATGGACACTATTAGTGTCATAATCTTCGTATAATGCTCACTTGAATATCTTAACTTTTTTTTTTTATTACTTAAGTGCTATAATGTTACTCAAGTGATTGCCTTTACCTTTTTTTCTACACTCAACTTGAGTATCATAATTATTTTTTTCAATTAATTGAGTGTCATGATTTTTCAATTAATTACTCAAATGTCAAAAATTCTTGAAAATGTTGACCACCAGTACCATGCCATGTCCAATTTCCAGCACTTGTGTAAATGTTTTTTAAAAAAATTGGTACTCAAATGATCAATTAAAAGTTATGTAATTCAAGTGAGTGTGGTACGAAAATTTTGGCACTTGTGATGTCTTTGTCCCAAAAATGCCTCATAATATTTATGATGCTTTGGTATTCACATCAACTATAATTTTGTGATAAGATTTATTTTTATTTTTATACGATTGAGTTGTATTCTTTATGGCTTCCTCCTTTATTTATTGAAGGGCAGCTTTATGATTCCCTCGAGTCTAGTGCGAACTGGGTGTAACAAAGAGTTTAAGAACTTTGGTTTGTGGTAAAAGAACGCATAAGGACAGGTACTTCACAAAACTCTACTGATTTTGTTGACTTAGATGATAACAAATTCCACTTCTCTTTTGTGGTCTTGGGTTTAAGCCTTATTGGGAGGGAGAGTACTTTATGAGTAAAATACCGAATGCACTAGACCGATGTGGGAGAGTGCGTGGTTCGGACCGCCTTTGAAGGTCGACTTGTCCAGATCAGGCAAAGTTGGCCGGCACCATCTGACCGGTAAATAAACATAAGAACTTGACTAGGTCTCTGTAAAAATCATTACCCAGCATAAGGACAAGAATTCACAATGCTTTTGCTCTTCCACTCCACGTTGCAGCTCACTCTTTGCAACGACCAGGAGCAAAATGTTGATCCCACAATGGTCTTTTGACATCCCAGCAGGCATGATACTAATAGAAGATCCGTGAATTTAATAAGTCACCGCAGAAAAATGAGCAAGCGATGCTTGCAGTTCTTCCAGGGCTCGCCCTTTGGTCTCCGGCACTAACTTCACGGTAAACAGGATCGCTAAACCACAAATGCCAGCGAATATGAAAAATGTTCCTGGAAAAAGCACAGCCAAGATGCAAAAATACATGACTATCAGATAATGCTCCTAGTATATCCAAGCGCACAGTCACATGCGCTTAAGCTCCAAAATACTGAGATCATACTGCGTAAAGGAAGTCAACGGAGACAGCAAGCATACCGGGTGCGCTCCATTCAAACATGAAGTTGAAACTGTAGCTCACAATCCAGGAACAGGACCAGTAGGTGAAGATCACCATGCTTCCTGCCCTCCCTCTTACATTTACTGGGAATATCTACGTAAGGTGGAATCACAGCAGTCACTGGCCTTTGATTTTAGTCTTAGTCATCATAAAATTCAATAAAAGTTATCATGGATTTGCACCTCAGACATTAGAACCCATGGCAGTCCTTGCATGCCGACTGACAGAGATATAAAATATGCCTGATTGCATTACTAGTCTATCAGCAACTTCAGCAAAACTCACCACACAGTTATAGACTAGCTTCGCTAAGCTCTGGTATAATGATTTACCAATATAGCTAGGAAAACCAAAATTGGAGTGACATCCTTGAAATTGTGCAGATCCTGTAGACAAGGGGCAAGGACATGAAAGAACAAAAAGCAGGTCAAATTCTTAAAGAACCCCAAGTGTGCTAGTGGTTGATTTAGTTATAGTATAGCTAACCTGCATGTAAAATGAAAATCCTAGGATTAAACAGCTTAAGCACATTCCAGCAGAAGAAACCTGCAAATCGAGAACAACCTCAAGCTCAAGCTCAATTTCAGCTTTCTGATGACTGATTCTTTTAGGAACCAAAAGAGAACAAGTTTCTTTTCCCAACCATCAAAAGCGGTCGCCGTCCAGCTTTATCAGTCAAGAATACAGTAGTTGCAAGTGCCAGCATCTACAAATCATGTCAAACTATTTGTAAAAGCAACACGCAGAAGTCAAATTTCATGACAATATTCCATAATTGAGTATCTAAAAAACTCTCCTGAAGACAGAAAAATGGCTTACCGTGACAATAGCCACGCTCCTGATGCCAATGCTAGTTGAAAAATCTGTCATGGAGAAAATTTTGTTGTAATTATTTCCTCACACTTCCTGAAGTAGTAGAGAAGCATTTTATTTTACCAGCTGATTCAAAAATGGTGCTTGCATAGTAGGAGAAAGCGCTATCTCCACCAAACTGCTGAAGCAGCATCAGTCCAAGTCCTATCTAAGATTTAGAATGATTCGAAAATGAAGTCCTCACTAGACAGCATGGCATATAGATGTGTGCATAAATGTTTATATGTAGTTGAAGAGAAGCTCACTGTGAGTGCATGAGCATATCTTTGTTGAAACACATCTAGAAATCTTGAGTGAGATTGCCTTTCAAAGGTTTCTGTGTAGACCTGTGGGATTCATAGAAGCTGAGAATGTGAAGTCCTAGTATTCATCGGTCTTTGAGGGGAAAAAATCAGCTTTTCCTTAGAAAATTGTGAAGGGAATGAGAATTTTACTCTGATGTCGGCCGCTTCCTGGGAAATATCAGTGCTTTTGCCTCTGAGTCTCTGTAAGGCAGCTTCAAACTCCTGTTTTCGACCCACTTTTGCCTGTAAAATCATTCACATAAGATTGCATAGTTCTTGGAAGCTTAGTAGTACAACTTTAAATTTAATTTTCTCACATATCAAATTGTCACTTGTACACAACTAATGGAAAATCCTGAAGGAACTTACCAACCATCTAGGAGACTCTGGTATGAAGTATAAACTGAAAATTTGTATTACGCCAGGAATTCCACCTGAAAAATAAAATGCAAGAGGCGACCTTTTATTTTATTTTCTCAACTCTTTTTTTCAGGAATAACTGTAAATAGAGAGTCCCAGACATTACCAATCAAAGCCAAGGCGCGCCAGGAAACAATAGTTCCAACAAAGTATGTCATTGAAAAGCCACAGGCTAGCACGAACTGCAACTCAAGAAGAATAGACCAAAAGGTGATGTATTTGCAACATAAAGCAAGATCATAATGTTCCAATTTTATTCTTACCGAATTGAATGAAGTAAATGCTCCCCGAACATTTTTCGGTGTTATTTCTGCGATGTATACATGTACCTGATGGGAGAAGAGAGGTGATGATCATCGTGGTTCCCATAAGTGTACCAGAAAGTCCAAAGTGCATATTACCGCATAGCCTGTGATTCCAATGCCAAATCCTATTAATGCTCTTCCAGCATCCAGCCACCAAGCATTCTGCAAGTGTACGGTTAAGAGATAATGAAAAATATTGCAGCCAGTTAAATTCTGATGGAACTTCTCCAAGACTAGCAAGTAGTGCTGCTTGCGTTCTGCCTACCAGACTGCGGAGGATTTGGACCCACGAGATGGTAAAGGGGAGAACTAGAATTGGGTGTGGAAATGTGATGTGACCTCTAGAATCAAATTATTTGGTTGCTTCTTCATAACAGTACTGCCACAAGGCATCTGCTTGTTCACAGAGGCATGAATGACGAGTGTGTCCCTTATGTGATACTCAAGGCAAGACTATAATTCATTTGCTAAGAGATTTTCCATTTTTACTCAGAAACTTTGGGATGTCATTGGACTTCCTCCTTCTATGGTTGGAAGCTACAAAAATCCTTAAGGGAGTGGATTAGGGATGTGACAACTAAAACTTGGTACCTTAGGCCTAGGATCTGTTGTTGTGCTTTCTCATAATAGGATTGTGGGTTCTTTGCATATAGGAATGCTGTTGCCTTTTCAATCACTATTCTAAACTAACTAACTTGGCATCTTTTTGTTTAGATAAAGCAGGGAACATCTGCTGCATTTACAAAAATTAAACAATGCTGAAAGAAGTCCAGATCAGGATCAGAATGGGAAATTTCAGAAGCTGGCTCAAATTGAATTTTGATGGAGTGGTGGTGGAGAGTACAGGAGTTGCTGGAATTGGGGGCATAATAACAGAAGATCAAGGAGAATGGGTGAAGGGTTATACCCATTGTTTGGGAAAGACTTCTGCATTTGCTGTGGAAGTGTGGGCTATCAAGGGGGAGAAACTATTGCTTTAGATTCAAATATAAAATGTCTAGAGATTGAATCTGATGCCAGTCATCTGATATATGCCTCGCAAAATACTAGTGTTGACATCCATAACTTGAACTCAATTTTGAATGAATGCAGGGACATGTTAGGTGAATTGCAGCAAATGAGGATTAAGCATGAAATCAGGGAACCAAATCAGTGTGCAGACAAGCTAGCAAAGATGGGATCAATGGCATCTTATGATATATTTACTTTCAATTGTATTCCTTCTGAATGAAAAACTTTGGTTGTATCGGATAAGCAAAGAGCAATATGCTCGGAGACTCAGACTAGAAGTCCGCCTTGATTTGTACTTTTGCATTTGGAGTATTTATATAAGTATGTTTCCACTGAAAAAAAAAAAAAGCACTCATTGAAAGTGATGTCAAGAAACTTAAAATTTGTAATATATCTAGCCAACTTAAACATTCTTTCATAGTAATATGAGAACACGATCATGTAAACGAACAACAGATGGAAATCAATATCTTCCCTGACCACACCGAACTGGAAGTTACCAGTAAATTCTCTTTAGAGCATTTCCTATTCCATTCGCTAAGTTCAAATTTCGCATGTGCTGGCCACTTATGAGGAGAACTTGAAGAGGCGAGAGAAAGGGAAGGAACCTTGGTAAGTGCTATAGAAAGCCATCCAGCTGTGCAAAGTATTTGAGAGAGCCACATTGCCTGCATCACAAGTTACAACAAGAGCAATTTGGTCCTACGCAATTGTGAAATTTTAGAAAGTCTATAGCTCATGAAGTACTTACACGCTTTCGACCAATAATATCTGTAATAGTTCCATTCAGTAAAGATGCTGTTAGTCCTCCAATTGTCAGCATCGAACCAAAAAGTGAATACTGCAGCATAATAGGGGAATGATTGATACAGAGAACCTGAACCGTAACTAACCACTTATCTGTCAGCAGTCCTTAATACAAGATATGTTTTTAGCGCTTATCAATTAAGATAAGGGTTAAATGCTATATTATATGTTAAGGAACAATATATGTAGAAAATCAGGATTATAATTGGAAGATTAGAGTTTAGATGATAGTTAAATCAATTAAAACTGTGCAGCAATCATCCCATCCTAATCCTATTCCAGCAATTAGCTGAATACGTCAGACCCATTTGACAGATTCTTCATTTGTGAGGAGTAAGGTAGACTAACCGCCGCTACAGAAAGTCCCAGATCTTCCTTTATGCCCGACATAGCTGGTGAAGAATAACCCACCTGCGCAGTAAATTGCTCGCCATTGTCAAGGTGCCTTAGTGACTGCGAGTAACCTCATGAGGAAAAACAGCCTCAATAGAGGCAGCACAATATGGTCAGCCCAAACACTGGCTCCTAATTTCACGCTTTCTTTTCTCTCTTTCCCTTTTCTCCTGATAATGCAACGGAGCTCGAATACTTGCTCACTTCCCCAGTGGTTGTAACAGTCCCAGTCTTATGCGAACAGGTTATTACAAGAACACAGAATACCTATTAATAATTCCTGCGGATGCTATTTTTTCTGGGATAGGCCATATGATGCAAAACCTGCTAACCAAGTTAACTGTATCTTCTTCAGGCTACTAGATATTCATGAATTGGAAAGAACTGGTGAGTATGACCTGTCCCTATACTCTAGTCCAACAGAAAGCATCTTGGTGACGATGAACAGAAGAAACATCACAGAGAAAACAAAGACTCCATAAAGACAAAGTGGATGGCTCATAAATTGCTTTGGAATGCATAGCGTGGTTGGTGCAGCACTAATACTTACAGCGCAGCCATTTCCAAGAGACCCGCAAACAGTGACCAGTGTGCTAAAAACGAGAAGAGCCGTGACAGAAGAATCACTGGAAGATGCGGAGTCGCCGTGATTGCCACAATTAGAGACTTCTTCTTTGAGAAGCAGAGAGCTTGTTGAGAGCCCATCTTCTTCTGTGCTCTCTCTCTCCATGTCTCCTTATTTCTGATGAGCAAGAATTGCAAGGAATGGAGGTGACAAGAACTAATCTTCTATGCATATAAAGGAATCAAACAAATGGACTTTCGGTGTGTGAAATTATGATGGAGAATCACCAGAAAGTTTCTGGTTCAAGGCTATATGATTACTGCACTGCACGTTCAACTTATGAGTTTTTAAAGTTTTTCCTATTAAATTATATCTCAAATTTAAATAGGAACTCGACCTGATTGCAGGAGAAAAAAGATTTAAATAATTTTTTTGAATGACATATAGAGAGACTAACTTACATTTATATATATATATATATACACATTCAAATCTTCCGTGGACTTGCCTACACGTGATGTGTGAGTCTTCAGGTGTGAACAATAACTCTTTTGTTTCAAAAATTAATTTTTCTATTTTTATTCTATGAATGAATTTTTAAGCAAAAATACATGTTTAATAATGATATAAAATTTCCGTTCTCAAAATATAAATTTGTTTGATAGAAACACAAAATTCCTCGCTCCCGAGTGGCGATGAGAGACAGCTGACGAGTGGGTGATTGGCAAGTGGGCAACGGGTGACCGACAGCAAGCAGTGGGGACTGGTGGCGGCCGACAGGCAATAATGATAGTGAGCTATAAGAAAAATTTTTATTTCTGATTTCTATACCTAACTTATTTTTGGAGTAAAATTCATTTTATAAAAAAAAAAAATTGTGTTATTAAACGAATTTATGTTCTAAACCTGTTTTTAGAATATAAAAATAAAATATAAAGAAACAGAATAATTATTATACGCACTTAAATTGATTAGAGAAAGGAAATGAAATAAAAGTAAGGGTTTTGCTTCTGTTGGGTTTCCTTTCCTGTTGGAGGCAAATCGTGGGTTTTAATTTAAAGTAATTTTTTTTTTTTTTTGGTCCTACTCTATTCCTAAATCTCTAATGAAAATTTCTCATTTATTTCTCTAATAATTTCATGTTAATTTAATTGTAAAATCTTGTCCATTTCAACGTCACTTTCGCTGCACGTTCTCAGTTGGATCACGTGAATGATTGCTTCTCACGATTCTAAAATCTGCAGTAGTCGTGGCCACGATTAATTTATGGATTTGTTTCTCTTTCAAAATTGAACCGTACCAAACCTGCTACCCTCCTATATTGGAAATAAATAGAAGATTGATTGCGACTTATGTTCCAGATAAATAGGACAAGTTCAATGATTGAGTTGAAATTCATTTAATTTAGGGTTAAAACCTTGAAAAATCCCAAACTGGTATATTTGTGACAAATTTATCCCAAATTATTTTTTTGACTATGAAAAACCCCAAACTGGTACACTTGTGACAAATTTACCCTGACTAACCATAAAAAACCATAAACTGGTATATTTATGACAAATTTACCCCAAATTAATTTATTCGATAGGAAAAAACTCTAAACTGGTAAATTTGTGATAAATATACCATTTGTTAAATTGGATTACTACAAAAAAAAATCACAAAAATTATAAACTATGACAAATAAAGTGTAAAATCCCAAATTTGTATATTAATCAACTGTCATGTGTCATTTAACTTAATAATTTGACAATAAAATTTAATAAAAACTAACAGATGGTAAATTTGTCATAAGTGTACCGGTTTGAAGTAAATTTGTCAAATGTATACTAATTTGAGATTTTTGGTTATAAAAAAAATAATTTGGGATAAATTCGTCACAGATGTACCAGTTTAGGGTTTTTCAGGGTATTAACTCTTTAATTTAAAGCCATCTCTTTCGTTTGGGTGGTAGCAACTCAACGCCAGTTTTGAACCGCTACTAGCCAGGGCGGAGGTTCGATTCTCATCTTAGAACTTGAGCAGCAAATAACTGTTTGGATCGATTTCAAAAATCTGATGGCGGGGAAAAGCAACACGACGCTTTAGGGGCTGATCTTACAGCACAATCTTGACGATCCATGCAAGAAAACACAGATTGATTGTTCGCGTTTAGCAATGAACAACTACTTTAGTGTAATTCATAACAGCATCAGTAAAAATGAGGTGACTGGTGACCTGTTTTATCTAGTAATACATACGAAGTTATCGACGAAATTTACTAATATCTCTAGCTAATCAGAAAATTACCCCTTCCATTTGACTTGCACTAGTGGCTACCAAATTTCTGCCATATACAATTCGGTCTGTGTAATCTACTGTCGTTAATGGAAGGAAACTTCTCCTTTTTTTCTTTCCTCCCCGTTTCACGTTGCGTTAATACTTAGCAAGAAGAAGCCTCCTGTCAGCCTTCCTATCACTGCTGCTTGTGTTTGGCCGTATTGGACCGACCGAACTTGGAGCCACTTGGGCCAGATCAGGCCGGATCAGACTGGCCGGTTTGGTTTAGTTTTTGAGAGTATCGGTCCAGTTCCCGATTCCATAAAAATGGAATAGGTGATTTTTAGTCTGATTCCCAGTTCTGAGGGGAAACCCGACTAACTCTTTTTAATATATATATATATTTTAAAATAGTAATAAACCCTAAAATAATAATGACTCTAGTATTTTCTTTTATTTTAATTTTTTTTTTGCTAAGTAGTTGGTTCTAGTGGATTGAACCGATCCGGTGCTTGGTTTCAAAAATTGGGAACCAGTCCTTCTGGTTCGGTTCCCAATTCTTAAGTAGGACCAAATTGAAAACCAATCACCTCTAGTTCAAAACAATTCAAGTTCCAACAACTTGCAACCCATAATCATCAAAGAAAATGGGTAAGTGAGCTTGCAGTTCTTCCAATGCTCGCGCCCCCTGGTCTTCAGCACTACCTTCATGGTGAATAAGAATCTACATCGCCATTGTACTTGAAGTGACCAGTGAGAAGCACTTGGATATAATAGGGAAGTGTGATATAACCAAAATCTATATCACCAAAAGCTTGGTATAAGCATAAGTCTAAGATCACCTAGAAGTTGGATATAACAGGGGATTGCTGATATAAGTGGAGCAACTACACTACCTTAAACAACCTTATCGCAAAATTTGAGGATAATATCTCAAGACGAATTATTTCTTCTTATTATATGATGGCTAGTTATCTAGTATAGCTTCCTAATAAAGAAGAAAGTGTTAATTATCAATCTCGAAGATTATCTACATGGAAAATACCAATTACGCGCGATATCTAGGTTGGTTAACAATCATTCCAAAGACAATATACTCATAGACAAGCTACTTTGTTTTTGGAAACCAAAGATATGATTGTATGAGCGACCAAATTTATGGGAAATCAAGATTGATTGACTCCAAATGCTACATTGATTTGCTAAATAATTGTTTGACGGTCTACTTGGAGATTGATCCTCGTGAAGATTGTACAAGGAGAAGATTGGATGATAAGGAGTATAAAAGGAGATCAACAAGAAGCCAAAATGAGTATACAAGAGATTCAAAGTGCAAAAATCCAAATTTAAGAGAAAGCTTTACTTCATACTTTGTCTTTTTGAGCATACTAAAATTGTAAGCTCTTGAGAAGTGTTGATAGTATTATAATTTGTGCTTAGTGGTGAAACAGTGAGACCAAACTTAAAAAAGAAGCACTTGGGTATAAGTAGCACATTCTATTGTAATTACTCATAGACTACTAGTGGAATTGAGTCGGTAGGTGATTAGTTTGGGAAAGTGGATATAGGCTTACACTAAGCCAAATTACTATAAAGTTATGAGTGCATCATTCTCTATCGCTCCAATTATATTCATTACTACATGATAGAAGCCCATTGCACCACTTGCTAAAACATGTTCTTGTGCATATCAAACTCATTGCTCATATTCGATATTACGCTTATATCAAACTTGACCTCTTTAATTCCCCAATATTTTGTTAAGTTTCTTAAAATCACCTATTCACTCTCTCTAGGTGATACTATTAGCCAACATCATATTTAAGTGACAGACAAAATTGAATTTACTAAAATCTAGTTAAGCAGAAAATTACCCATTTCATTTGACTTGTGCTAGTGGCTACCAAATTTATGTTGTACTATCAGTACAAAATTATAGAAATTTAGGGTGCATTTGGTAACGTTTCTGTTTAAAAATTGTTCCAAGGAATAGAAATAGAAAAAACTATTTCTGTTCCGGGAATAATTTTTGAACATAAGAACACGTTTGGTAAACTTGTTCTTGAAATAAAAAAAGAATGGAAACACGTTTAGTAAATTTGTGTTCTTCTTATGTTTCTTTTAATTTTTTAATATTTTTATTTTATTTTTCCTTTTTTTCTTTCTTTTTTCTTTTTTTCTTCCTTTTGGCCGGTCGCCGGCCTCGGCCATGGCCGGCGACCAGCCGATGAGGGCCGGCGCCTCGCCGGCCGGCGCAAGGTCGCCTCGCCTTGGTTGGGTGAGCTTTGGCTCACCTAGATCTGGTGAGGCCGAGCCTCGCTAGGGGCTGGTGACGCTCGGCCTCGCTGGGGGCCGGCAACGCTCCGGCGAGGTCGTTGGCCCTCGACGGCTGGTCGCCGGTCATGGCCGAGGCCGACAACTGGCCAAAGAAAAAAGAAGAAGAAAAGAAAGAGAAGAAAAAAATGAGGAGTGAGAAAATTTGTTTCTCAGAAATGTTCTAGAAATAAGAAACAATTTTTTTTTTTTTGTTTCTTTGTTTTACATTCCAAATTTGTTCTTAGGAACAAAAATAGATTTTGAACAAAAACGCAAACAAACGGGTTTTTGGGAACAAAGAAACACAAATTGTGTTCATGAACAGAAAGAAAGAACACAAACAAACACCCCCTTAGTTGCTTAAACTTGAAATTACCCCATGTACAATTCGGTCTGTGGAGTCTAACGTCATTAATGGAATGTCCTACTACGGAACTTTCTGTCAATGCTGCTTCTGTTTGGCTCTCACAACAATTCAAGTTTTAACAACCTGCGGCTCATACTCATCAAAGAAAATGGGCAAGTGATGCTTGCAGTTCTTCCAATGCTCGTCCCTTGGTCTCCGGCACTAGCTTCATGGTGAATAAGAATGCGAGACCGCATATGCATGCGAATATGAAAAATGTCCCTGAAAGAAGCACAAGCCAGATTAAGCATAGATACTGAATATATCACACACACACACATAGAGGAGAGAGAGAGTACCGGGTGCGCTCCATTCAAACATGAAGTTGAAAGTGTAAGTCACAATCCAGGAACAGGACCAATTCACAAATGTCACCAGGCTCCCGGCTGACCCTTTAATGTTTACAGGGAATATCTACAGAGAACATATCACTGAGAATGGTCTTGTGTATGAAAGATTGCCGAGTGCAAATTTAGACTGAAGCCAAGTACCTCAGACATGATAACCCATGGTAACCCTCCCATGCCAAGCGAGTAGCCTACGCAATACCCCTAAACAAAATAGTCGTCTGTCAGCAAACTTCAAGAGAACGAGTCATTGCATAATGGTTTAAGATGAAAAGAGACAAGGAAAAAACGGCACTCCTATAGAAACTTACGATTAGTGCTACATACGCCAGAATTGGGGTCACTGCCTTCCAATGATCAAGTTCCTGGTTCAACAATAGAAAAAAATAGCCGGAAACAATAAGGTCACTTAAAAACATCAAAAACCGCAAATAGGAATAGTTATCGTTCACGAAACCTGAATAACGAATGACAATCCTAGAAGAATGCAACTTGACGACATTAGGGCTGAAGAAATCTGCAAATAAAAGTTGGTTTCAGGCTCAGTATCTCGAAAAGTGACCTCGTTAAGGCAATTATAGAAAATGTCATCTTCCTAACCATCAGAAGTGGTCGTCTTCCGGCTTTATCAGTTAAGATTACACTAACAGCAGTTGCTGGGATCTGCAAAACAAGTGTAGAATTTCTAGAACATACGATGAAAAAACAAAATTCATCTTTCACCACAATTCTGGATGTCTAGTACCTCGATAATTGCTATGCTTCTGGTACCAAAGGTACTTGAGATGCCTGCCAAGATAGAAAAAAAAGATAAAGATGACCGAGCCTTCATTATTTGTAATTTACTAATGTATTTAGTGTTTGATATTACCAGCTGATTCAAATATAGAGCCTGTATAGTAGGCAAATGCATTGCTCCCACTAAATTGTTGAAGCATCATCAGCCCAACTGCTATCTGACAGTTATAAGATTAGGAAAAGAATCGCAAGTAACTTGAATAATTTGGAGGGCATTCTCACCATAAGTGGACGAGCATATCGTCTTTGGAACAAATCAAGAATTCTAGACTGGGACTGCCGTTCAAAGGTCTCTGTGTAGTCCTATAAGAATAAGTGAAATGAGAGCACATCATTGCCAAAATATCAGATGCTTCCAAATTATAATAAAGACATGCCAGATTGAGGTATTACTTTGATATCGGCTGCTTCCTGAGTAATATTGACACCTTTGCCTCTGAGTCTCTGTAATGTGACTTCAAAATCATCCTCTCGGTGGACTCTTACCTGCAAGTGACTATGTGCTAGGAATCTTCCTTACAACAAAAGTCATCCATTTCTATAATTCTATACAACTAGCAAGTTCTTACTAGGGTAATCAACACCAATTGGATTGCTTTCCATAGCTATTAAAATGCTAATTCTATCCCTCAACTCCACTAACAACTTACCAGCCATCTAGGAGACTCTGGAACAAAGAACAAACCCGCAATTTGTATGACAGAAGGAATAACACCTGAAGATGAAATCACCAAGAATGACCCTCCGATATTTTCCCAACTTATTCACCACTTAACATAAAAGAAGGGAACAGAGAGACTACTGATCAGAGCCAAGATGCGCCAGGAAACGATGGTTCCAATAAAGTAGATAAAGGAAAAGCCACAGCATAACATGAACTGCAACAGAGGCCAATTGTGTTGGTAAGCAAATGAATTGTCTCGACTCAAATTCAATTTCTACGTTGTCCAAACTTTTTGACCTGATTCAATGTCGTGAATGCTCCCCGGACACTTCTAGGTGTTATCTCTGCAATGTACACAGGTACCTGTTTGGAAACAAAGAGAATAATCAACAGCATGTTGGCAAGCGTCAACTTCTATAAAGTTTATTAGGACAATAAGTCCGAATCTTCCTGCATATACCACGTAACATGTAATCCCAATGCCAAGCCCATTTAGCAGTCTCCCAATATCCAGCCACCAAGCATTCTGCAGATTCAATGGATATACCATTAAGTGCTTATGCTCTCACTGACTAAACCATGACTTGATCATTCACAAAAATCAGATGTAAAAATATTCCTTGCGTCTTAGCTGGAAGAAAATCAGTTGCATGAACGTGATCCCTTAACCAGCTAGGCAGATAGTTTGAAGTGCAAAATTTTACAATTGCAGTGAAAAATCACAAAAAACATCCTACAAGACTGATATCTGAATGAACTCATCCATATGATAAGCATGAAAGATGGAAAATGCAATTTAAATTATTAAGCCTGTTTTTCGAGTCATCAGCAATGAAGAAAAATTCTGAAGACGTGAGAGGAAGGGCAGGAACCTTGGCATATGCTATAGAAAGCCATCCTGCAGCGCAAAATATTTGAGAAAGCCACATTGCCTGCATCGAAAAGATATGAGCCTCCCCTGAGATCTGATGGCTTTTTCATCGAGCTTTCAAGAATAAAACGGAGAGGTAGAGGATCACTTACTCCTCTACGCCCAATCAAATCTGTTACCATTCCATTTACCAGAGCTGCTATTAGGCCTCCAACAGTTAATGTTGAACTGAAAAGCGAATACTGCAACACAAAAAAGGGGGAGAATATGAATCCAAGTTGTGTTCCACTTTCCATTTCTCCGTTTGGTGTCACTGATACAGAAGTCACTTTCAGGTAGTCTACTAAGTCTCGTGCGTTTTATTTTACTCCAACAAATCTCATTTGACAGTATATTGATGGAATATTTATAACGGCTGATAGATGAACAATCCTAGAAATATAGCATGGATGCTTGATAGGACTTGCCGCTGCTGTGGAGAGGCCTAAATCCTCCATTATGCCTGACTCGGCTGGTGAAGAAAAACCGTCCTGCATTACAAAAACATGCCATCAGTTAATGGTACCTTGTACTTGGCGGCTACTAATCTTGTCAAGAAATGCAGCAAAAAGCACAATTGTCGAGAAAATTCTACCATGGATGCAAAATAAAGAGGCAGACCGACCAAAAGTCCAAATCCAAATGGCATCTTTCTCACAAATGTGATTGAAGTAATAATAAAGATCATTTGACATCTTTTTTGCATCACTGGAGTGATCCTGAATCAGCTACATGCTTTATTGTGGTTCGAGCTGATATTATTATATGAAAACACGGTAACAAGTATCAGATTCTCCGACACAGCCTATCCTCCTTCGTCCCGGGTTATGAGAGGAAAATATTACAAAGTAGTTGTCGGAACAAATTATTACATTCTAAAATAATCAAGTCACCTAATATGGTATCAGCCAAGTGACCAAGAACATGACATTCAGGTGCTTCTGGAAAATAATTTACCAACTTTTGGGCACCAAGAACAGTAGTAGACACACTTTCAACCAGAGTTGCAGACACAGATCTTCGTTGCTTCATCTTACTTCCACCAAGGACAAAATAAAAAACCCAGATTTTTCATGAAAACACAATGTTGACCAATAATATAAGAAAACAGAAAAACTTTGACCAAGTAATCTGCTTCTTTCCTCTTATCTTTTCCCAACAAAATATTTCAGTAAAGCTTGAAAGAAATCATGACACTGCCTCCTTAGCAATCATCAGGTACACCAGAAAAAGCACCCCCATTGCCAAATACACCTCCAATACAATACAGATGTGGGAGAAAATGAGAATCAAGAATCAATAAAAGAACATAGAGCTGGTTTATCGGTGATGCATCTAACAGTTGATACAGTACTCACATTACACCCAGTAACGAAGGAGCCGCTAACGGCAATGAGAGTGCTAAAAACGACAAGTGGCGTGACTACAGGATCACTTGAAGACATGAAGGTGCTGCCATGACTGCCAAGGGCAGAGGCTTCTTGGGGAAGCAGAGGGTCTGTTTGCAATCCATCTTCTCCTAACCTTTCTCTCTCCAAATCTTTCATTTGAAAGCTCTTCGTGGTGAGTCTTCAAGGAACGAAAATCCGCAAGAACGAGTCGTGAGTGAGTGTGAGAATTGAGTGAGATAGTGGTGAGTTAGTGAGGCAGAGATAGAGAGCTCCAAATAACGCACTCCGTTGCACGAGAAGTTTTCTTCACTCTAAAGCTTCCTCGTTATTTTATGTCCGTTTTCCAAGTTTTTTTTTTTTTTTTTTTTTTTGTCCTTTACATTTATCACGTGAGTAGTTGCTCATAATTGTAGTAGTTGCAGCGGCTATTCATTCATTTCTGGTCAATGGAAGCTACACCAAATTGACAATGACAAATAGGAAACCTCTGTTGCCTTCGTCGTCGGCCATCAATTCCTCAATGCTGATGCAAAGCCGCAATCGCGACTTTGTTGCCATTCGGAAACTCTGGGCCATATGACAATCGCGATTTTGATCTCCTAGTCGAGCTGCGAAATATAAGTCTAGGTCGTAGTCTAGTTCTAAAACCTGGAATGGATCTAGAACTCTTCTTTGGAGTGTGTTTATTTGAGTTAAAAGCATTTTCTGCGAATTAGTTTTCCACGTGTTTGGCTTGTTGTAAGTGATTGGTCAACGGAAAATCATTTACGGTTAAAGAAAATAGGCATAGGCATGCTAGAAGTTAGGAAAATGAATTTAATGTAGAATGCACAATTCCCAGTATTTTCACTTAAATAACATAACTATATAGGCGTGAGCTAAGTAGAACCGACACGCGATACGACACGATTATGACACATCGACACGTCATTTCTTAAAAATAAAAAATTTCGACATGTTGAGATACGTTGTATATTAAATGAATATTTTTATTTTTAATTAATTTAATTCAAACTAAGTATTTTTATTTTTTGAAATTATTTTTTAATCTTATTTATTTATTTTTCTGATTAAAAAAAAAAATCCCCACTAGGGTCCACCCCACTCTCTTATTTCCCTCGTCCATTCCCCACCCTCACCCCACCCTCCACCCTTGAATTTATTTTTCTTTCCCTCCCCACCACGGACAGACACGTTGTCCCTGTCACTTCCCCTCCCCCAAAATACTTGATGGCCCATCAGAGTCCCTTTTTTTTTTTTTAATTATTTTTGAGTTTTTTTTAATCAAAAACCCTATCTCTTTTACCTCCTCCTCCTCGCGGCTTGCCGCATGACCTTTCCTCTTCTCCTTCTCTCAATCCTTCTCCTTCCTCACCGCTCGTCGCCCGACTCCCTTCCTCTCCTCTTTCTCTTGATCATTCTCCTCTCCTCCTCACCGCATGACCGCCTCCCTCTCCTCTTCCTCTCGCCTTCAACCCTTTCTCCCTCGCAGCTGCAGCCTTGTTGGATCCATCTCAGCATCACAATGGCGGCCCTCGCCTCAGTCTATGCTCTTTCTCTCGTTGTCTCTCACCATCGCGGGCTCGCCGTCGCTCGCGGCCTCATCTCTGCTCCCTCATCGTCGCTTCACCCTCCATCGTCTTCCAGACACGTGTGTCCAAACGTGTTGGGCAAAAGTTGACCACGTGTCGGAAAATTCGACACGCGTTGACCGCATGTTCGATCGTGTTTGAGCGTGTCGACGTGTTCAACACGCTCCGACACGTGTCGGACACGACACGGAAGCACGGGCAATGTGTCCATGCTTCATAGGGCGTGAGAGATTATAAGATGGTAGCCATATAGCTTCCTATGCTTGATAGGACTCCCTACTACCGTAGGAAGCCCTGAATCCTCGATTATGCCCAACTCAGCGGGTGATAAATAACCATAGTGCATTATAGAAATCGGGCAGTAGTTATGTTAACTTCTTCTTTTGGGGAAAGTAACCCCTTGAGAAACTACAGCCTAATCATAGCAGTTGTTTAGGAGATCACAAAAATCAAAAGATTGCGTGGCCTGAAAAATGGTTTTCCAGAAGCATCTCTTCTCAAAAATGCAATTCCAAGTAGTGAAATGTGCAAAAAGACAAGCATTGATGGAGCGATTTTCTTCCTCCTTCGTTCTCTAATGAAACGCTCACGTGAATTCGGAATTAAACTCATGGATCTTGTCATTCTATTGAATTTCGGTACATGGATGATTAATTAATCTTTGATTAGTTTCTCATGGTTCAAATTGAATTCGAAGATCTGGTCTATCGTTTTTAGTTTGAATTGGATTGTCAGTTGATTTTGAAAAAATTCGAGTTTTAATTCCAATTGATAGTCGCAATCAATGCATGTACTCCATAATCCTTAGTGCTCACGTGTTTTATCATTAAATTGAGGTTGAAATAATAGTTAATTTGGTGGGCAATCAAAATAGTCCGAGTTCGACAAGTGGAAGTTGCCGCTACCGAAAATATGACTTTATCACATGACTTTCATAAACATTAAGATTTCCGATCTGATTTCTCAATCATAAAAATTATCATATCTTTTACGAGTGCAAGACATTTACTGATTTTCAGTGCATGTTCAATTTAATTCTAAAATTATATGGAAAAAGTTCAATGTTGAATGTTCAGTGTTCACATTGTTGCCACGTCATGTGGATACTTACGTGGACATCCACATTGGAAAACATCGTGAGCATTCATAGTGGTTAAATTCAATCCACGTCGTACTTCAGCACGGTCTTAACTTTAGTTAAATCTTTCCATGCATGTCTGCCACGACTGAAGTTAGTGGGATGTGGGACCGGGAGATTTGATGAAAAAAAGGATAGAAGGACGTGAGTGGACAAATTAAAAAAAAAAAAAAAATACCTGAGTGAGAAACGAAACAAAAAAATGTTGACCCCACATTAGCATCGGTAAAAATTAAAATCACCGTTTTTCATTTTACTAAATTGGATTAATACCACAAAAAAATCACAAAAATTATAAATTGTGATAAACGGAACATAAAATCCCAAATTAGTATACCAGTCAACTGTCACGTGTCATTTAACTTAATAATTTGACAGTAAAATTTAACGAAAACTAACAGAGGGTAAATTTGTCACAAGTATACCAGTTTTTGGTAAAATTATCAAAGGTATATCAGTTTTGGGTTTTTGGTGGTCAAAAAATAATTTGGGATAAATTTGTTACAGCTGTACTAGTTTGAGATTTTTCAGAATATTAACCATTTTATTTTTCTGATAATTTCACATTGATTTAATTACAAAATCATGTCGGTCTTCGCATTAGTATCACACCATGTTCTTTGCTGGATCACATGAATGATTGCTTCTAATGATTCCAAAATCTGCAGTAGTTGCGGCTACTGCAACTCATTTATGGATTTGTATTTCTTTGAAAATTGAACTGAATCAAACCTGCTACGCATCCGGCATATACATTGGAACGACTTAGAAGATTGATTGTTACCTATGTCCCAGTGTGCGTAAATATCCGTAAACAAATAGGACAAGTTCAATGGTTGAGTTGAAATCATCAGCTAAAACAATCTCTCCGTTTGGGTGGTAGCAATTTAACACTACTTTTTGAACACTAGGCCTTCGCTTTAGTGGCAACTGCACATCTCTCTTGATGTGCGAGAACCAGGTCGAGGCTTCGATTCTCATATAAGAATTCGAGAAGAAAACAACTGTTAGGATTGAAGCATCATGACACCTTAGGGTTGATCCTATAGCACAATTTACAAGAAATTTCAGGCTGATTGTCCATGTTCAGTAACGTACATGTACTTTAGTGTAATTTACAACTGCAGTAGTAAAAATGAGGTGACTGGTGACCTATTTATCTAGTAATGTACAAGTAAGTTACAGACAAAATTGAATTTAGTAATGTCTAGTTGATCAGAAAATTACCACTTTCATTTGACTTGTACTGGTGGCTACCAAATTTCTGTTTTACAATCAGTATGCAGTTAGGCAAATTTAGGTGCTTAAACTTGAAATTATTGATATACAGTCCAGTCTGTGAAATCTACTGTCGTTAATGGAATTTAGTACCATGGAATTTCTCCTTTTTCTTTCCTCCCCATTTCACATTGCATTAATACTTTGCAACAATTAGCCTCCTTTCAGCCTTCCTATCAGTGCTGCTTGTTGTTCGGCCCATACTATTACAAATTTTAGGAACCTGCGGCTAATAACCATCAAAGAAAATGGGTAAGCGATGCTTGCAGTTCTTCCAACGCTCGCCCCTTGGTCTCCGGGACTACTTTCAGGGTGAATAAGACTGTGAGACCGCATATGCACGCGAATATGACAAATGTCCCTGAAAGTAGAACAATCCAGATTGAGCACAGACGTTGAATGCATCACGGACAGGAGAGAGAGAGAGAGAGAGAGAGAGAGAGAGAGAGTACCAGGTGCGCTCCATTCGAACATGAAGTTGAAAGTGTAAGTGACAATCCAGGAACAAGACCCACTCGCAAATGTCACCAGGCTCCCGGCCGACCCTTTAATGTTTACAGGGAAAATCTACAGAGAACATATTCACTGAGAATTGTCCTGTCATAAAGATTCCCAAGTGCAAATTTAGACTGAAGTCATGTACCTCAGACATGATAACCCATGGTAACCCCCCCATGCCAAGTGAGTAAGCTATGTAATACGCCTAAACAAAATAGTCATCTGTCAGCAAACTTCATCTGAACGAGCCACTGAGCAATGGCTTAAGATGAAAAGAGATGAGGAAAAAAGGCACTATTATAGAGACTTACAGTTATTGCTACATACGCCAAAATAGGGGTCACTGCCTTCCAATGATTAAGGTCCTGGTTCAGCAACAGAAAAAATAGAAGGAAAGAATAAGGTCGCTTAAAAACATCGAGAGCCATGAGTGGGAATAGTTGTTGTTCATGAAACCTGAATGAAGAACGACAACCCTAGAAGAATGCAACTTAAGGACATTCCAGCCGACGAAATCTGCAAATAAAAGTTGGGTTTGGGCTCAGTATCTCGAAAAGTGGTCTCATTAAGGCGATTATAGAAAATTTTCATTTTTCCTAACCATCAGAAGTGGTCGTCTTCCAGCTTTATCAATCAAGATTACACTAAGAGCAGTCGCTGGGATCTGCAAAACATGTGTAGAATCTTTAGAAAATACGATGAAATAACAAATTCTTGTTTCACCGCAATTCTAGATGGCTTGTACCTGGACAATTGCTATGCTTCTGGTACCAAAGGTACTTGAGAAGCCTGCCAAGATAAAAGATAAAGATGACCAAGCCTTCATTATTCATAAGTTACTAATGTATTTAGTGTTTGATTTTACCAGCTGATTCAAATATGGAGCCTGTATAGAAGGCAAATGCATTACTCCCACCGAATTGTTGAAGCATCATCAACCCGACTGCTATCTAACAGTTACAAGATTAGGAAAAGAATCGCAAACAACTTAAATAATTTGGTGGGCATTCTCACCATAAGTGGACGAGCATATCGTCTTTGGAACAAATCAAGAATTCTAGACTGGGACTGCTGTTCAAAAATCTCTGTGTAGTCCTATAAGAAAAATTGAAATGAGAGCACATCATTGCCAAAATATCAGCCACTTTCCAATTATAAGAAAGACATGCCAGATTGAGGTATTACTCTGATATTGGCTGCTTCCTGAGTAATATTGACACTTTTGCCTCTAAGTCTCTGCAACGTGACTTCAAACTCCTCCTCTTGGTGGAGTCTTACCTACAAGTGACTATGTGCTAGTAATCTTCCGTACAACAAAAATGCATGGTTTTGGCTTCATCATCCAATTCTATGATTTTACACAATTAGCCAGTTCTTATAAGGGTAATCAACGCCAATTGGCTTGTTTCCAGAGGTGCCATTAAAATGTTAATTCTATGCCTCAACTCCACTAACAACTTACCAGCCATCTAGGAGACTCTGGAACAAAGAACAAACCCACAGTTTGTATGACACAGGGAATTACACCTGAAGATGAAATCACCAAGAATGACCCTCTGATATTTTCCCAACTTATTCACCGCATAACATAAAAGAAGGGAGCAGAGAGACTACTGATCAGAGCCAAGATGCGCCAGGAGACAATGGTTCCAAGGAAGTAAATCAACGAAAAGCCACAGCATAACATGAACTGCAGCAGAGGTCAAGTGTGTGTCGGTGAGCAACTGAATTGTCTCGACTCAAATTCAATTTCTACGTTGTCCAAATTTTTGACCTGATTGAGTGTTGTGAATGCTCCCCGAACACTTGTTGGTGTTATCTCTGCAATGTACACAGGTACCTGTGTGGAAACAAAGATAATAATCAACAGCACATTGGCAGCTTCAACTTCTAGAAATTTATTAGGATAATAAGTCCGAAGCTTCCTGCATATACCACGTAACATATAATCCCCATGCCAAGCCCGTTTAGCAGTCTCCCAATATCCAGCCACCAAGCATTCTGTAGATTCAACAGACATACCATTAAGTGCACGCTCTATCTCACTGCCTAAACCATGACTTGATCATTCACAAAAATAGGATGCTGTCTGTCTTAGCTGGAAGAAAATCAATTGCACGAGTGTGATCCCTTAATCAGCTAGGCAGATAGTTTGAAGTGCAAAGTTCCACAATTGCAGTGAAAAATCACAAAAAACATCCTACAGGACTGATATCTAAATAAACTCATCCATAAGATAAGCATGAAAGGTGCAAAATGCAATTTAAATTATTAAGCCTGTTTATCGAGTCATCGACAATGAAGAAAACTTCTGAAGAGGCAAGTGGAAGGGTAGGAACCTTGGCATATGCTATAGAAAGCCATCCGGCAGCGCAAAATATTTGAGAAAGCCACATAGCCTGCATCAAAAAGATATGAGCCTCCCCTAATATCTGTTGGGTTTTTCATTGAGCTTTCAAGAATGGAAGGGAGAGGTAGAGGCTCATTTACTCGTCTACGCCCAATCAAATCTGTTACCCTCCATTTACCAGAGCTGCTATGAGGCCTCCAACTGTTAATATTGAACTGAAAAGCGAATACTGCAACATAAAAAAGGGGAAGAATATGAATACAAGATGGGTTCCACTTTCCATTTCTCCGTTTGGTGTCACTTTCAGTTAGTCTAGTAAGTCTCATGCGTTTTGTTTCACTCCAACAAATCTTATTTGACAGTATATTGATGGAAACCAATTAGTATAGCGGCTGATAGATGAACAATCCTAGAAATATAGCATGGATGCTTGATAGGACTTGCCGCTGCTGTGGAGAGGCCTAAATCGTCCATTATGTCGGACTCGGCTGGTGAAGAGTAACCGCACTACATTGCAAAAACATGCCGCCAGTTAAAGTTAATTTCTACTTGGCAGCTACTAATCTTCTCAAGAAATGGAGCAAAAAGTATAATTGATGAGAAAATTCTGCCATGGATGTATACTAAAGAGGCAGGCCAGAGGTCAGTTTCCAAATGGCTTCTTTCTCACAAATGCAATTGAAGTAATTCATAAAGATTATTTGTCATCCTGTTTGCATAAATGAGTTTCGTGTCTGCTACTTGAGTGATCCTGAACCAGCTATGTGCTTTATTGTGGTTCAAGCTGATATTATTATATGAAGACACGGCAACTAGTATCGGACTGTTCGACACATCCTCTCCTCCTTTATCCCGGGTTGTGAGAGGAAAATATTACAGAGTAAACGTTGGAACAAATTATTACATTCTAAGATAATCCAGGTCATCTTATATCTTGGTATCAGCTAAGTGATCAAGAACATGACAGACAGGTGCTTCTGGAAAATAATTTGCCAACTTTTAGGCACCAAAAATAGTAGCAGACACATATTCGACCAGAGTTGCAGACAGATCTTGGTTGCTTCATCTTACTAACACCAAGGGTAAAATAAAAACACAAATTTTTCTTGAAAACACAATGTTGACCAATAATATAAGAGAATAGAAAAACTTTGACCAAGTTATGTGCTTCTTTCCTCCTATCTTTTCCCAACAAAATATTGTAGTAGAGCCTGAAAGAAATCATGACACTGCCTCCTTAGCAATCATCAGGTACACCGGAAAAAGCACCCTGATTGCTAAAAACTCACCTCCAATTTAATACAGATGTGGGAGAAAATGAGAATCAGGAATCAATAAAAGAAAATAGAGCTGGTTTTTTGGTGATGAATCTGACAGTTGATACAGTACTCACAGCACACCCAGTAACGAAAGAGCCGCTAACAGCGATGAGAGTGCTAAAAACGACAAGTGGCGTGACTGCAGGATCACTTGAAGACATGAAGGAGCTGCCATGACTGCCAAGGGCAGAGGCTTCTTGGGGAAGCAGAGGGCCTGTTTGCAATCCATCTTCTCCTAACCTTTCTCTCTCCAAATCTTTCATTTAAAATCTCTTCGGGATGAGTCCTCAAGGAATGAAAATCGGCAAGAACGAGTCGTGAGTGAGTGTGAGATTGAGTGAGATAGTGGTGAGTTAGTGAGGCAGAGATGGAGAGTTCAGAGTAAAGGACTCTGTTGCATGAGAAGGTTTCTTCACTCCAAAGCTTCCTCATTATTTTATGTTCGCTTTCCTAATTTTTGGCTCTTTGAGTGATCATGCGATAGTGCTCAATTTTAGTGGTTACAGCGGCAATTCACTCATTTCTGGTCGATAGAAACTACACCAAACCGCTAGTTCTACCTATCCAAAATATTTTGAAGAATAATTAGAGACGAGAGATAGCACGGTGGGATACTCTTAAAGATTTTGAAATCAAAAACTTAAGACAACAAACATGGTGGGATACTTTAATACTTCCTCTCACATGCGATTTTCACCGTAAATTGCACAATTTCCAGTATTTTCCTTTGAATAACAGAACCATGCAGGTCTGAGAGATTATGAGATGGTAGCCATGTAACATTGTATGCTCGATAGGACTCAATGCTGCCATAGAGAGCAATCCTCAACTATGCCGAGCTCGGTGGGTGATGAATAATCAGCTGGCATTGTAGAGATATGCCACTAGTTATGGTAACTTCTGCTTGGTAGAGATTTACCTCATTAGAAGCTCCAGCCTAAATAGAGCAGTTGCCTAGGAGATCACCAAAAATAAGAGATTACGTCACCAGAAAGTGTTTTTGTCAGAAGTAATTTCTTTTTTCTCCAAAATGCAATTACAAGTAGTGAAAAGTGAGAATTTTACGTCTCTTTGCCAAATTGAGTTTCCATGGCAAACATAATTGATCCTAGAGGAGCAGCTTGAGTCTTTTCATATTGTCTGAATCATGACATCCTTATTCTTAAACAATCCAGGTCAACCTACTCTGTGGGGTCTATTAACCCATGTGATTCACGACATCACACGAATGAAAATAAAAAATAAAAAATGAAAGTTTGATCAATCACACAAGCAAAGAGGCAAACATTGACGGAGCACTTTGTTTCTTGTTCTTTCTCTACTATAACATTCTTTTGAATTTGAAATTAAATTCATGGATCTTGTTACTCTATTGACTTTCGGTACATGAATGATTAAGATAAGTGCACTAGAAGTCTGAAAATTTATTATGTAAGTGCAATTAAATTCTAAAACTTTCAAAAAGTGAAATCAATAGAAGAACTTAATTGGACCAATTTAACAAGTTTTGGAATTTGATTGCACCTTTTGAAAACTCATGGATTCAATGGCACTTCATGATAAGTTTTAGAACTCAATAGTACTTTTTGAAAAATTTAGAACTCAATTACACTTTTGTGAGAAGTTTTGGGACTTCTACTACACTTATCCCAATGATTAATTAATCTTTGATTAGCCTTTCATGGTTCAAATTGAAACCGAAGATCCTGGCTTAGGGTTTTTAATTCAAATTGATTTTCAATTGATTTTGAATCACATTTGAGTTTCAATTCCAATTGATAGTCACAATCCATCCATATACTCCATGATCGAAATTTTTTTCTTGTTTATCAATATAAGTATGGTCCAAATGATACTTAATTTTGTAAGAAATCCAAAGAGTCCGAATACTGACAAGTGGACGCTACGCTGGCAAAATTATGACTTTATTGTGTAAGTTTCAATGCATTTTAAGTCTTGATTTTCGCCTTTCAAATGTTTTAAGGCTCAATTGCATTTCACACAAAATCATAAGGATTTTTGGTCTAATTTTCTCGATCATAAAAAATTTCATATCTTTTGCGAGTGCAACAGCTCGACATTTTCTTAAATACATAATGAAAACAAAAGGCTGAGAGAAGTGAAATTTAAGGTTGTGCCGTTAATATCTTAGGTTGTTGTGAGGACTTGCTTGCTCTTTTAAGTGTTCAAAGTCAATTGGGAGAGAGAGAAACCACAAGACGGGAGAGGAAGATCGGAGAAGGGGCTGGGGCTGCTCCTAAACGCTCGCCTGCGACCGGAGAACTCCGTCGCCAGTCCACGTAACATTCGTCTATTCTCGTAAGTCTCCATCATTTCCGTGGCAGCAAACTCCAAGCGCTTGCTTGCCGGAGCGGGGCACTCGGAAGCGCTCTCCTGGCGGACTAAACACATGGGCTACATTTGGTCGTCCGAATTTTTAATCAGGATAGAACTTGATAGAATATGATATGAAATCTTAGGATTTTTCTATATCCTATATGTTTGGTGAATCGCAATATTAAAGTCGAATATATTCACATCATATCATATACATTTTTTTTTTTTAAATATAAACGGCATATTATTATAAATGAACCTAAAGTTTATAAACGGAGATGATGAAAATCTCCGTGACACTATTCCTTAATTTATTTTTATTTTTATTTTATTTTTCCTCTTTTTTAAATTATTTTCTTTATTATTTATTTTTTCCCCTTTCATCATTATTTAATAAAATTTTATCAAATAGTAAACTATATTAACATACCTAAAATACAAAAAAAAAAAAAACCTAATATATATATAATAAATATAAATATATAATTTATAGATTGAATATTTATTATAAGATATAATTAAAATTGAATATATAAATTAAAATAATATTAAATTAAAAAATAAAATTTTATTTTTAATTTTTAATTTCTTAAATTAGAATTCAAATATTATTTATATTGAAATATAATTTTAATTTTGTTAATTTAATAAATTTGTTATTCAAGAAAAATAACTTTCCTATTATAGACATTAGAAATCATATCCATCTTTATCCCACCTCCCCCATGGGATAATTTTTTCCGGCCTATATCTCCATTATATTCGACTTTATCCTATCCAAAGTAAGCACCAAATGTAGGATATGATCAATTATATCATATCCCGAATTTTATCCTGACTACCAAACGCAGCCTTGAGGCTTTGATGGGACGCGAACCCGACAGCCGGTTTGGGAGGACCGGCCTTACAAACTTTTTGTCTTAACTTGGGAGCATGCATATTTCAGAACTGGATCCGGCGTTGGATATTCTCAATAATCTGAGCATTGTGGAAATGTATTATAAGGATATGCATATGAAATATTTCATCATGATGATATTTATGTGTTAGCATTGAGGAGTTGCGTTATTTGATTTATGCTTGCCGTCAATCCACTCGAGGTGATTTTATGAGATATGTATACATGCGTAGTTTGATCTTATTTTGGGGGGAAAATTCCAAAATGGGACCCGAAGTGCCCTCTTTTTCTCAAATAAAGGTTCGAAGTGAACATTATTTCAAATAGGGATCCGAAGTGCCATCACTTTCTCAAATAAGGGCCTGAAGTGGATATTATTTCAAATGAGGATCTAAAGTAGTTATGTTTGTTTCAAATAAAGACCTGACTTTTCGACGATCAAGGGTATTTTCGTCTTTTGCCATTTTTTGCCTTTTTTATTTCGTCTTTTTTTCTTTTTTTTGGTTCTTCTTCTTCCTCTTCGCCAGTGGCCATCCAACCACCAACGATGCCCACAGAGGGTTGGGCGAGGGTCGCCCTCGTCAGCGAGGGCCACCCACGTTGGTCCTTAATAGTAGCTAGCGAGGGCCGACCTCATAGATGGCCCCTAGGTGAGGGTCGCCACGCCCAAGCGACACCATCCCTCGCTTGTGGCCAGCATGAATGGCCCTCACCGGCAAAGGCGACCCTCACCCAGCCCTTTGTGGGCATCGCCGATGGCCAACAACCATCAACAAAGAGGATGAAGAAGAACCAGAAAAAGAAAAGGGAAAAAAAAGGGGAAAATGCCAAATGATGAAAATACCCTTGACCAGTTGAAAAATTTAGCTGGTCAGCAACCGATGAGGTTGGGTCCTTATTTTGAAACAACCAAAGCTACTTCATGCCCTTATTTGAAACAACCAAAGCCACTTCATGTCCTTATTTGAAACAAAGTCCACTTCATACCCTTATTTGAGAAAATAAGGACACTTTGGGTCCTTTTTTAAAATTTTCCCTATTTTGGGGCTTAATCATGGTCGACATGGTTTCCAAGTAATCACAGGCGGTGTGATTTTCGGGTCATAGCCATAGCCGACATGGTTTTTGGGGTCTTGTCACCGGGCGAAGCGTGACTGGAGGAGGGTTCATGACATTAGCAATTGAGTTTTAGCTTATGTTGATTACTATTGACTTGTGTCAGTAATGAATGAATAATGAAACCTATGCGGGGATTGTTTGTGAAGATGAGTATTGTTAATTTTTTAGAACAATGTTAGGAACTTGGAAATTGTTTTGTTAGTGAATTTCGCCTTTTAAATATTCATGATAGTGATTATAATTGGCTTGCGCTAGTTCCATTCCCTTATTAGCTCACCCCTCTATCTCGATAATGAAGAAAAAAATGGTTAGAAATCATCTTAAATTAAAAGTGGGATCCGCAAAGATTAGTGTAATCAAATCCAATGTGATAAAGAATGTCAAGAGTTAATAAAGGGTGGAAATACAACGGGTCTTATGATTTTGCAATAAGAGTTATATTTAAGAACTATTGTACTATTAAGTTGAATTGTCTTAGGGCATTGCCCTTTATTTATTAAAGGGTGGTAGTGTCATTTCCTTTGAACCATAGTACGGACAGGGGTGTAATAGCAAACTTATACAGCTTTGGTCTGCAATGCTCTCTATAGGAAGATTTCATATAAGGTGTTGACAGATGACAAATGACTCTTGGTTTAAACCTTGTTGGGAGCACATTTCATGTGTAAATCCGGAATAGACTCGGGGATGTGAGCGAGTACGTGATTAGGTTTGCCCGGGAAGCTAGATTTGTCCAGGCCGGCGAAACCTGGCCTTGACGCTATCTAACAATTAAATAGAAATATAAACTTGACTAGTAGCGCAGTAAAACCAATCACTCAGCAAAAGGAAAAGGAGATCGCATTGCTTTTGCTCTTCCATTTCATGTTAGCATTCATTGTTTGCAAATAGGAACAAAATGTTGATCCTACAAAAGTCTTTCGATATCCCAATAGGCGCTATTACAATGTTGTTAGGACTTATAGAAAATCACATTACTTTAACTCTGCAGAAATATGGACTAGCGATGCTTGCACTTCTTCGAGGGCTTGCCCTTTGGTCTCCGGCACTAACTTCGCAGTAAACAGGATCGCTAAACCACAAATGCCTGCAAATATGAAGGATGTTCCTGGAAAAAGCATAGTCCAGATGCAAAACGACTATCAGATAATGCATCAAATTTATCCAAACGCAGTCACATTCGCTTATGCTCCAACTTCTGAGATCATACTACATAAACGAAGTCGACAAAGATAGAGAGCAGACCAGGCGCGCTCCATTCAAACATGAAGTTGAAAGTGTAGCTCATGATCCAGGAACAGGACCAGTGGGCGAACGTCACCATGCTTCCTGCTTTCGCTCTTACATTTACTGGGAATATCTTCATAATGTGGAATCAAAAGCAACCAATGGTCTATTGCTTCTAGTATTAATCATCATAAAATTCAATTAAAAGTTTAGGAATCACACCTTGGATATTAGAACCCATGGCAGTCCCACCATGCCGACTGAGAGAAATACAAAATATGCCTGGTTGCATTATTGGTCGATCAGCGACTTCAGCGAAACTCACCACACAGTTAAAGACTAGGATTCACTAAGCTCTGGTGTAATGATTTACCAATATAGCTAGGAAAACCAAAATTGGAGTGACATCCTTGCAATTGTGCAGATCCTGTAGAGAAGGGGTAACAAAATGAAAGAACAAAAGCAAGTCGAATTCATCAAGAACCCCAAGGGTATTAGTAGCAGTGTTACCCGCATGTAAAATGACAATCCTAGTATTAAACAGCTTAAGCACATTCCAGCAGTAAAAACCTGCAAATCGAGATCAAGCTCAATTTCAACTTTCAGGTGATTGATTCCTTTTCAAACCAAAAAACAGAGTTTCTTTTCTTTTCCTGAGCAACAGAAGTGGTTATCGTCCAGCTTTATCAGTCAAGATTACGGTAATTGCAAATGCTGGAATCTACAAAACATGTCAAACTATTTGGAAAAGCAACGTGGGGAATTCATATTTTAGGATAATGTTTCATACTTGAGTGTCTAGGAAATTCTCCCAAAGACAGAGAAACAGCTTACCACGACAATAGCCATGCTCCTGGTGCCAATGCTACTTGAAAAATCTGTCATGGACGAAAGTATGTTGTGATTATTTCTTGACACTTCCGCCTTTACCAGCTGATTCAAAAATGGAGCTTGCATGGTACGAGAAAGCACCAGCTCCACCAAATTGTTGAAGCATCATTTGTCCAAGTCCTATCTAAGCTTTGTAATGATTGTAAAACGTAAGTCCTCACTAGACAGCATTGCATATAGATGGGCGAATAAATGCTTATATGTTGTTGAAGGAAGGCTCACTATGAGTGAACGAGCATATCTTCATTGAAACACATCTAGAAATCTTGAGCGAGATTGCCTTTCAAAGGTTTCTGTGTAGACCTGTGAGATTAAAAGAAGAGAATGTGAGGCCCTATAACTCATCAGTCCTTGAGAGGAAAATCAGCTTTTCCCTAGAGGATTGTGAGAAATTGAGAATTTACTGCGATGTCAGCTGCTTCCTGGGAAATATCAGCTCTTTTGCCTCTGAGTCTCTGTAAGGCAGCTTCGAAATTCTGTTCTCAACCCACTTTTACCTGTAAATTCATGCCCATAGTGCATAGCTCTTGAAAGCATTGCAGTCCAGCTTTAAATTTAATTTTCGCATGTATCAGAGTGCCACTTGTACAAAACTAGTGTAAAACCCTGAAGGAACTCACCAGCCATCTAGGAGACTCTGGTATGAAGTATAAACTGAAAATTTGTATTACAACAAGAATTCCACCTGAAAAACAAAATGCAAAAGGCAGCCCTTTTCTTTTATTTTCTAAACTTTTTTATCAGGAATACCTGTTAATAGGGGATCCCAGACACCACCGTTCAGAGCCAAGGCGTGACAGGAAACAATGGTTCCAACAAAGCATGTCAATGAAAAGCCACAGGCTTTGCATGGACTGCATTTCAAGAAAAATAAACCAAAAGGTGATGTATTGGCAGCATAAAGCAAGCTAATAATGTTCCAAGTTTATTCTTACCGGTTGAATATAGCAAATGCTCCCTGAACATTTTTAGGCGTTATTTCTGTGATGTATACAGGTACCTGATGGCAAAGGAGAGGTGATGATCATCTACGTTCACATAAGTGTACAAGGAAGTCCAAAGTGCGTATTACCACATAGCTTGAGACCCCAACGCCAAATCCTATTAATGCTCTTCTGGCATCCAGCCACCATGCATTCTGCCAGGTGACATGTAGTGTACAGTTAAGTGATAATGAATAATATTGCACCCGGTTAAATTCTCATGGAACTCCAACACTAACGAGTAGTCCTGCCAGCATTCTGCCTACCAAATTGTGCTGGATTTGTACAGTCAAACCTTCTGTGGACTCTAATTGTCTACATAAGACTTCCTTTTTTGGCCGTACAAGAGAAAGCGCACGGGTCAGGAAGTGGTTAGAGAAAAGGAAATGAGAAAAAAGCTAGGCTTTTGCTTCTTTTGGGTTTCCTTTCCTGTAGGAGCCGAACAGAGGGTTCTTTTAGTAGCAAGCTGCCGCACTAAAAGAATCGAATTATGTAAATTTCTGGTGAAATTTTCTCATTAATTTTTCTGATAATTTCACATTGATTTAATTACAAATCATGACTGTTTTCGCGTTAATATCACAACATGTTCTTTGCTGGATCACAAGAATGATTGCTTCTAATGATTCCAAAATCTGCAGTAGTTGTAGCCGCAAATCATTTACAGATTTGTTGCTCTTTGAAAATCGAACTGAATCAAACCTGCTAGCAGTCCGGCATATATTGGAAAGAAATAGAAGATCGATTGTTACTTATGTCTTAGTGTGTAAAAATATTCTTAAACAAATAGGACAAGTTCAATGATTGAGTTGAAATCATCAGCTAAAACAATCTCTCCGTTTGGGTGGTAGCAATTTAACACTACTCTTGAACCACTACACCTTCGCTGTAGTGCCAACTGCACACTCTCTTGTTGTGCAAGAGCCAAGTTGGGGTTTCGATTCTCATATCAGAATTTGAGAAGAAAACAACTGTTAGGATTGAAGCAACATGACACCTGAGGGCTGATTCTATAGCACAGTATACAACAAATTATAGACTGATTGTCCGTGGTCAGTAACGAACAGGTACTTTAGTGTAGTTTATAACAGCAGTTGTAAAAATAAGGTGACTGGTGATCTGTTAGCTAGTAATGTATAAGTTACCGACAAAATTGAATTTACTAATATCAGGTTGATCACAAAATTACCACTTTCATTTGACTTGCACTAGTGGGAACCAAATTTCTGCTGTATTATCGGTACACAGCAAGACGAAGTTAGGTGCTTAAACTTGAAATTACCAGTATACAATTCAGTCTGTGTAATCTAGCGTCGTTAATGGAATGTATTACTATGAAACATCTCCTTTTTCTTTCCTCCCTGTTTCACATTGCATTAGCACTTTGCAACAGCCTCCTGTCAGCCTTCCTAATACTGCTGCTTGTGTTTGGCTCATACCAATTCAAATTCCGACAAACTGCGGCTGATAATCATCAAAGAAAATGGGCAAGTGATGCTTGCAGTTCTTCCAATGCTCGCCCCTGGTCTCTGGCACTACCTTCATGGTGAATAAGACTGTGAGACTGCACATGCACGCGAACATGAAAAATGTCCCTGAAAGTAGCACAATTCAGATTAAGCCTGGATACTGAATATATTACACTCACACAGGAGAAGGAGAGAGAGAGAGAGAGAGAGAGAGAGAGAGAACCAGGTGCGCTCCATTCAAACATGAAGTTGAAAGTGTAAGTCACAATCCAGGAACAGGACCAATTTGCAAATGTCACCAGACTCCCGGCTGACCCTTTAATGTTCACAGGGAATATCTACAGAGAACATATTCATTGAGAATGGTCTTGAGATAGAGATTGCCAAGTGCAAATTTAGACTGAAGCCATGTACCTCAGACATGATAACCGATGGCAATGCAGCCATGCCAATCGAGTAAGCTATGCAATACACCTAAATGAAATAGTTATGTGTCAGCAAACTTCATCAGAACAAGTCATTGAGCAACGGTTCAAGATGAAAAGAGACAAGGAAAAAAGGCACTCTTATAGAGACGTACAATTATTGCTACATATGCCAAAATTGGGGTCACTGCTTTCCAATGATTAAGGTCCTGGTTCAGCAACCAAAAAAAAATAGAAGGAAAAAATAAGGTCACTTAAAAACATGGAGAACCACGAGTAGGAATAGTTATTGTTCGCAAAACCTGAATGAAGAAGGACAATCCTAGAAGAAAGCAACTTAAGGACATTCCAGCTGAAGAAATCTGCAAATAAAAGTTGGGTTCGGGCTCAGTATCTCGAAAAGTGGCCCTTGTTAGGCGATCATATCAAATGTATCTCTTTCCCTAACCATCAGAAGTGGTCGTCTTCCAGCTTTATCAGTCAAGATTACACTAAGAGCGATTGCTGGGATCTGCAGAATAAGGGTAGAATCTTTAGAATATACGATGAAATAACAAAATCCATCTTTCACTGCAATTCTAAATGTCTAGTACCAGGATAATAGCCATGCTTCTGGTACCAAAGCTAGCTGAGAAGCCTGCCAAAATGAAACATTAAGATGACCAAGCTTCATTATTCATCAAGCTACTAATGTATTTATTTTTTGATTTTTACCAGCTGATTCAAATATGGAGCCTGCATAGGACGAAAATGCACTAGTCCCACCAAATTGTTGAAGCATCATCAGCCCAACTGCAATCTAACACTTTGACAAGATTAGGAAAAGAATCGCAAGAAACTTGAATAATTTGGAGGGCATTCTAACCATAAGTGGATGTGCATATCGTCTTTGGAAGAGATCCAGAATTCTAGACTGAGACTGCCGTTCAAAGGTCTCTGTGTAGTCCTATTAGAAAAAGTGAAATGAGAGCACATCATCGCCAAAATATCAGATGCTTCCAAATTATAAGAAAGACATGCGAGATTGAGATATTACTCTGATATTGGCTGCTTCCTGAGTTATATTGACATCTTTGCCTCTGAGTCTCTGTAATGTGACTTCAAACTCCTCTTGGTGGACTAATACCTGCAAGTGACTATCTGCTTGTAATCTTTCTTGCGACAAAAAATGCAGGGTCTTGGCTTCGATATCCAGTTCTATAATTCTACACAACTAGCAAATTCTTACAAGGGTGGTCAACACCGGTTGGATTATGTTTCAGAGTTTAATTGCCATTGATATATTAGTACCTATGCCTCAACTCCACAGAAAACTTACCAGCCATCTAGGAGACTCTGGAACAAAGAACAAACCCAAAATTTGTATGACACAGGGAATGCCACCTGAAGACGAAATCACCAAGAATGACCCTATGATATTTTCCCAACTTATTCACCACATAACATAAAAAATGGGAGCAGAGAGTCTACTGATCAGAGCCAAGATGTGCCAGGAGACAATGGTTCCAAGAAAGTAAATCGATGAAAGGCCACAGCATAACATGAACTGCAACAGAAGCCAATTGTGTGTTGGTGAGCAAATGAATTGTCTCAACTCATTCAATTTCTACATTGTCCAAACTTTTTGACCTGATTGAATGCCGTGAATGCTCCCCGGACACTTGGAGGTGTTATTTCTGCAATGTACACTGGTACCTGTTTGGAAACCGAGATAATGATCAACCGCACATTGGCACGTCAACTTCTAAAATTTATTAGGACATTTAGTCCGAATCTTCCTGCATGTACCACATAACCTATAATCCCATAGCCAAGCCCGTTTAGCAGTCTCCCTATATCCAGCCACCAAGCATTCTGCAGATTCAATGGATATACCATTAGGTTCTTACTCTCTTTCTCACAGCCTTAACCATGATTTGATCATTCACAAAAATAGGATGTCATAAAAAATTTCCTTGCATCTTAGCTGGAAAAAATTTATTAAGTAAACGGTGATCCCTTATTCGGCTAGGCAGATAGTTTGAAGTGTAAAATTTCACAAATGCAGTGAAAAATCACAAAAACAACCTGCAGGACCGGCATCTGAATGAACTCATCCATATGATGAGCGTGGAAGGTGGAAAATGCATTTAAAATTATTAAGCCTTTTTATTGAATCATCAACGATCAAGAAAGATTCCTGAAGAGGCGAGAGGAAGGGCAGGAACCTTGGCATATGCTATAGAAAGCCATCCCACGGCAAAAAATATTTGAGAAAGCCACATTGCCTGCATAAAAAAGAGACGAGAATCCCCATAATATCTGTCGGGTTCTTCATTGAGCTTTTGAGAATGAAAGGGAGAGGTAGAGGATCACTTACTCGTCTACGCCCAATCAAATCTGTTACCCTCCCATTTACCAGAGCTGCTATTAGGCCTCCAACTGTTAACATTGAACTGAAAAGCGAATACTGTAACACAAAAAATAGGGAGAATGTGAATACGAGTTTTGATCCACTCTCCATTTCTCCGTGTAGTGTCACTTTCAGTTAGTCTACTAAATCTCGTAACGTTCAAAAAATCTTATTTGACGGTATATTGATGGAAATCAATTAGTATAGCAGCTGCTCGATGAACAATCCTAGAAATATCGCATGAATGCCTGAGAGGACTTACCTCTGCTGTGGAGAGGCCTAAATCCTCCATTATGCCTGACTCAGCTGGTGAAGAATAACCAGTCTGCATTGCAAAAACACGCCACCAATTAATGGTACGGTCTACTTGGCGGCTGCTAATCATGTCAAGAAATGCAGCGAAAAGCACAATTGCCGAGAAAATTCCGCCATGGATGAAAAAAAATAGTCAGGCCAACAGTCAGTTTGAAAGGGCATCTTTCTCACAAATGTGATTGAAGTAATTAACGAACGTCATTTGACATCTTTTTGGCGTAAAGTGATCCTGAATCAGCTAATTGTGTTATCATGGTTTGAGTCGATATTATTATATGAAAGCACGGTAACAAGTATCAGTCTGTTTGACACACCTCCTCTGTCCCGGGTTGTGAGAAGAAAATGTTACAAAGCAGTCGTTGGAACATATTATTACAGTCTAAAATAATCCAGGTCGTCTAACGTGTTGGTATCAGCCAAGTGATCAAGAACATGACATACAGGTGCTTCTGAAAAATAATTAACCAACTATTAGGCACCAAAAACAGTAGTAGACACACACATTCAGACCGAGTAGCCGACACAGATCTTGGTTGCTTCATCTTACTCACACCAAGGCCAAAATGAAAACCCAGATTTTTCTTCAAAATACAATGTTGGCCAATGATATAAGAAAACAGAGAACTTTTGACCAAGCTATGTGCTACTTTTTTCTTATCATTTCCTAACAAAAAAATTTCAGTGGAACTGCCTAGTTGGCAATCATCAGAATCATTTTTGAAAAAGAAAACAAAGCACTCCGATTGCAAAAGTCAGCTCCAATTCTATACAGATGTGGGAAATTATGAGCAAAAAGAAAAGAAAATAGAGCCGGTTTCTTGGTGATGAATCTAAAAGTTGGTACAGTACTCACAGCACACCCAGCAGTGAAAGAGCCGCTAACGGCGACGAGAGTGCTTAAAATGACAAGTGGCGTGACTGCAGAATCACTGGAAGACATGATGGAGCTGCCATGACTGCCTTGGGCAGAGACTTCTTTGAGAAGCAGAGGACCTGTTGGCAATCCATCTTCTCCTAACGTTTCCCTCTCCAAGTCTTTCATTTAAAAGCTCTTCCTGGTAAGTCTTCAAGGAATGAAAATTGGCAAGAACGAGTCGTGACTCAACGTGAGAATTGAGTGAGATGGTGGTGAGTCCGAGAGGGAGAGATAGACAGCTCCAAATGACGGACTCTGTTGCATGAGAAGGTTTCTTCACTCTTTATGTCCGTTTTCCAAGATGTTTTGTTCTTTGATTGATCATTTGAGTAGTTGCTCAAATTTATGGTAGTTATAGCGGCAATCCATTCATTTCTGGTCCATGGGAGCTACACCAAACTGCTAGTGCTACCTATCCCACAGTATTTTGGAGTATTATTTGAGATAAGACGTAGCACAGAGGAGGGATACTCTTCATATTTGGTCCTCTCGATTTGTAATCAAGATAGAACTTGATGGAATATGAAATCCAGAGATTTTGCTATATCCTATCCACTATTTAGTAAATTGCAATAATAAAATCGAATATATTTACATCATATCATGTACATTATTTTCTAGACTTTCACTTGTTTGGTTTGCTATAAGTGATTGGTCAATGCAAAATGATTTACAACCAAAGAAAAATAGGCATGCTTGAAGTTAAGAAAATTTTGACAAAAAAAAAGTTAGGAAAATGAATTCTTTAATATGAGAAATGGAAAACATTATCCTAAAAAGTGATTTTCAAGAAAGTAAGTATTTTTTTATCATGAAGTAAGGAAAATGAACTTACCGTAGAATGCACAGTTCCCGGTATTTTCCCTTGAATAACATAACTATATAGGCCTAAGATATTATAAGATGGGAGCCATGTAGCTTCGTATGCTTAATAGGACTTACCACTGCCGTAGGGACCCTTGAATCCTCCGTTATGCCCGATTGAGCGGGTGATGAATAACCAAAATGCATTATAGAAATAGGTCAACAGTTATGGTAATTTCTGCTTGGAGGAGGGTAACCTCATGAGAAACTGCAAGCTAAACGCAGTAGTTGCTTAGGAGATCACCAAAAAAACAAAAAGATTGATCGGCCTGAAAATTGGTTTTTCAGAAGCATCTCTTCTCAAAAATGCAATTCCAAGTGGTGAAATCTGCAAAAAGACGAGCATTGACGGAGCGATTTGTTTCTTCCTCGTTCTTTCTCTAATGAAAATGCTCACTCGAATTCGAAATTAAACTCATGGATATTGTTACCTTATTGAATTTCAGTACATGAATGATTAATTAATCTTTGATTAGCTTCTCATTATTCAAATTGAATTTGAAGATCCGGTCTATCGTTTCTAGTTTGAATTAGATTTTCCGTTGACTTGAACAAAGTTTGAGTTTCAATTCCAATTGATAGTCACAATCAATCCATGTACTCTATGATCGTTAATATTCGCGTGTTTTATCACTTAAATGTGGTCGAAACAATACTTAATTTGGTGGGGAATCTAAATAGTCTGAGCTACGACAAGTGGATGCTACACCAGCGAAATTATGACTTTATCGTGTGATTTTAAATTTCAATTGATAGTCGCAATCAGTCCATGCACTCAATTATCGCTAAAATGGACCTGTTTTATCAGTTAATTGCGGTCGAAATAATACTTAATTTGGTGAAAAATCCAAATAATCCGAGTTCCAACAAGTGTAAGTTGCCACTAGCAAAATTATGACATTATTGCATGAGTTTCATGAACATTAAGATTTCCGATATAATTTTCTCTATCATAAAATTCATCATATCTTTTGCAAGTGAAAGACAGTTTCTTAAATAAATAAATTACTGAGAAAAATGAAATTTAAGTTGTGCCGTTAATATTAAATTTGCATTTTTCCACTTTTCTTTGAGCTTCGAGCATTTAAGTTTCGATGGCGATATTCAAGTAAGTCTCCATCATTTCGGTGGCAGCGAACTCCAAGCACTTTCTCGCCTAAGCAAAGCACTTGGAAATGCTCTTCTTGCCGATAACCGAAATCTTGCAATTTAAGTTAACGCAAATTACCAAATAAATAAAGGAGAAACAATAAATGGCACTAAAAATTTAAGTAATTATCCGAATGTAAATACCTACATATACGAGAAGTGCCGATAATATAATCTACAAATAATCGAAGAATCAAAATTATAAGCGATTCAAATGTTTCTCATATCTAAAATATATAAAAATTCAAAATATTTATAAATAAATAATTTATTGATACGAAAATCTCACAGCATAAATTACCAAGTAGATTAGGCTCGAGGAGTTCGCTGTGCAGCCGCCCCATTTCCCCTCGTTGTACCCTTTGAAGGAGTCCCTCTCTGTGGCTATTATTCACTTCTCACTTGCAGCTGGACTTCAAGAACAAACAAGGACAACCTAGGCTGACAACCTAGGTTGTCAGCCTAGGCTAGTGCTGTCGCTGTCGCTGAAGGAGACCCCCCCGGTTGTCAGCCTAGGCTAGTGCTGTCGCTGTCGCTGAAGGACACCCCCGTTTAATCATTCTCCGTGCGGCTACATATAGGAAGGTTGTAGCCATAAGCAAGCCTAGGGCTTCCTTGTCTGTCTCTTTGAATTCACTTGGCCCGCTCGCCTTTCTTATTTTCGCACGGCCACGGTGTGAAAGCTAGCGTGCCCCTTCTTTTTGTTTTTTTAATTGGCTAAGAAGAGTTCGCATGACAACGCTTCTTGATTGAAAAATAATTTTTTTTTTTTTTCAAAAATAGTTTTTTATATTTTTATTTTGAGGAACAATTTATGAGTAAAAGAATCCGTTTGGTAACTATATAAAATTCCTACTCTTGGAATAGAAAAAAAAAAGAAATGCGTTTGGTAACACAACAGTTTCTTTTTTGTATTTATTTATTTTTTATTCTTACTTACGAATCGCCAACCGCCAACCGCCGCCCGCCGCTGCCCCCGCCGCCGACTATCGCCGCCCCCGCTGCTGGCCGTCACCGCCGATGGGCATGCGGCGACGCGGTGACGCCGGTGGTTATGCGCCCGATGGGCGGCCGGTGACGAGCGGCAGCGGGCGGCGGCCGAAGGTGGCCGCGGCCCGGCGGCCCGGGCGGCGGTGGCGGCGGCGGTAATGACGGGCGGCGGCGATCGGGCGGCGGCGGCGGCGGCGGCGGCGGCGGCGGCATCGGCGGCGGCGATCGGTGGTCGACGGTGGCTCAAGCGGTTGAAGGTGGCCGCGGCAAGAGAGAAGAATAAAAGAAAAAAAAAATGACTTATTTTTAAAAATTGTTCCTGGGAATAGAAGTAATTTTTTTTTTTGTTTCTCGTTTCTCCTCTAAATCTATTCCCGGGCTAACTTTCTATTCTCCGGAATAGAAAAACAACTTGACGTTACCAAACGGGTTTCTGTTCTTTTTTTGTTCCGAGGAACAAAAGAACAGAAATTCTAAGAAATAGAAACGTTACCATGCACTGCCGAACTCGTCCTTCTCCCCTGTGCGATTAAAACTTGAAGATATTCTCTAAACGATTTTGTAATACAGCTCAAACTTGATACATAAATTTAATATTTCTTCACTTGACTTGACGTTTGAAGCCGAGTTGGATAGCTCATCATATATGCTCCTCTCAAGGCACCCAAATGTGCGCTAACTCTCTATAGACCTTCGATTGTGCTCAACCAAAACTTCACCTTCGTCGAAAGAACATGCTTAATCATCATGTAAGGCAGGTTCTCCTCTGTCGCTTACTTCTTCATAACAACACTTATCTATTCATTAAAAAGATATCTTAGATGAAATGGTACTGGATGTCTCGAATAAAATGGTATATAATGTCAGTATGTTCCGTTCGCTTGTGATATTCCAGATTATATGTTAGATATATCGCACCTTGATTATCAAATCCAAAGTCCGAGAGGAAACTTATTAGTCATATTGTCTCCTTTGCTATAAAGGTCAATGCCATGTATGGGTGTGCAAAGGAACTAGGTGATGTAGCTAGCAAGTACCACATAGAGAAGGGTGAGTAGGCGATTATATAAAATCTTGACAAATTAAATTGGAATAGAAATAATCAAGATCAAAGTTTGAATAAGGTTTGGATTTCAAAATAAGGTTTAAAATCAGCCGTGTAGTACAACAGACTTTAAAAGCACTTTGCAACTGTGCAATATACTATAACGGTATACAACAAGAGTTTAGGGATAAGAAAAATTGCATACAAGATTTATAGTGGTTCAGCTTAGATTAAGCCTACATCCACTCTTTCATACTAACAACTTATTAGTTGGATTCCACTAGATGATCAACAAGAGATTACAATATTGAGTAATAACACTTAGTGATAAATCACACGATCTCACTCATTCACTCTTTTTGTGCTTCTCTCACGATCACAACATTGAAGCTCACAAGAGAAAGTGTATGGTCAAAATTCGATCAAACTTTGGAATTATAAATTCCAAGCCTCGTCTCTATTTGCTTCTTGGCGCTTTAGTCTTCTTAAATACCCCTCCACTTCCAAACTAGCCATTAGGCAATCTCCAAAGAATCATCTTCTAATCTACCCATTGGACAAATCTGTATCAAAAAGATTGAGTGGCTGTTGAGTGACAAAAGCTAAATGTCCACTTGATTCTAGTCGCTCGTACAACCAAAGTCTTGGTTTCCAAGAGTAGAGTTTCTCTGTATAGAAGAACTTGTCTTGAGATGATTTGCCAATCGAATAAGATTGAGTCAATCAAATCTTTCTAAGTGTGAAATCCAAACCATACCACTAGCCGTTATTCATTCTGGACTGGTATCGTTCAAATTGTGCTTGAATTTGAGCTAGATCAAGATAACTTCATTCCAAGATTATTTTCCTAGATCAACACACTTCAAGACAATTATCAAACTTGCTAAAGTCCCATGGACAATTTTGTTAGCTTCAAAATCTATTATGAGCTTTTTCAACACTAGGAAATGCCAGACCCACTAGGAACTGGACCAAACCAGCAATTCCCATGGGACTGGGATGGTTCTTGGTTTCAGGTGTGAAACTGTCCACTCACCCACCTGGACCGAATCTATATATATATTCTTTAAAAAATTACTTAATTATTTTATAGTTTTTTGACCAACATATATGTACATATATATTTCTAGTTATTGGACATTATTAACTAATTTTATCTCTTGAGTTTGTAATAGGATTAACCCCCTACTTTTTGTTTATTCTAATAAATCATTTTCTTGCTTTCTTGGCCAAAATATAAAATACAAACAAAGAATGAGAGGACCAATTGGAGATGTTCAAAAATATTGCGGCGCTTTGTCGTCATAATACTGAATTAAGAGCCAATGGCTTGTTTTAATAGTATAATTAGGTCTCTCCTTATCCATCTCTGTGATTAAATTAGGTTGACGTTGAAAAAAATGGATCAAGCGATTAATTTTTTTAACTTTTGTGGAGGTTAGGACTTCTAACATAAAGTTTAGTTCTCCACATGTTCCCGGTATTGAGAAACTCTAGGAGGACCATACCATGACCTTTGAAAAATTCGAATTCCTAACTAATGAGCATTGTCTATTCGTTCAACCCTTTAGTTTTCAATCCTTATCAAAATTTATGACTTGCAATTCAAGCCGAATTTAAGGCTGAACAAGCTTTGGTGTTCTACGTAGAAACTAGGTTCATTATGATATTGATGATAAATGCAATTAGACAAGCCCGATTCCATGGACTCACTTGGAGATCAGACAAGACCGGCAATCTAGTTCCTGGGTTAATCCATGGAACTAATAGACAATTCCCGATTCCAATTTTTCAAACCAATCCTTAGTAGACGGTTCCTAGTTCCAAGGTGGGAATTGCCCACTCGGACCATGCTCACCCTCAGTGCCATATACTCTGCCTCAATCAAAGACAATGCAGTATGGTCTTGTAAGGATACCTTCTAAAACAATGTAAACACATACCCCACTAAAAACTTGCATTGATTCAAGTCACCGATTCAAATCCACATGACCAATGGTCTCACTACCATTCTTGTCCCTCTGGTACATTATACCAATGTCTATTGTCCCCTTCAAATATTTTATCCACTTCACAACTTTCCAATGAGTTTTACGAATACGCATCTTGTAATGGCTAACTATAATGTTAGGCCTAGTGCATACTATAACATACATAATACTACTCACTACACTAGAATAGAGAACATAGGACATATGCTCCTCCTCATCCTCGGTTTGTGGTGATAACTTATTTAGAAGTTTAAAGTCTTCACTAAAGATGTACTCACAAATTTCACTAACTTCATCTTAAAATATGTCATAATCTTCTCAATATATTTCTTTTGAGTTAGACATAAAACCCTTGTAGTCATGCCATGCAAAATCTCCATACCCAATAGTTTCTTTGTAGTATATAAATCTTTCATCTCAAACTTAATACTCAATTGTCTCTTCAGAACATCAATATCAAACATATTCTTAACTACTATTAACATATCATCAACATATCATCAACATATAATAACAAATAAATCAAAGACCCATCCTCCAATCTCTTAAAATGAATATAGCTATCCATCTAACTTTCCAAATAGTCCTAACTAGCCATTAAAGTCATCAAAAATATATACCACTACCTAGTAGATTATTTCAGCCCATACAAAGATCTTTTTTAATAAGCAAACATGGTCTTTTTTACCTAGAATAGCAAATCTCTCAAACTGCCTCGTGTAAATCCGTTCCTTCAATTTACCGTAAAGAAACACCGTTTTCACATCTAGCTGCTCGAGATCCTTTGCAACAATTAAGGAAAGTAAAATACGAATAGAAGTTGTCTTGCCACAAAAGTGGACACCTCATTGTAGTTAATGCCCTCCCGTTTTATATACCCCTTCGCAATAAGTCTCACCTTATATCTCGCTACCTTGATATCGAGAATGCCCTCTTTCCATTTGTAAACCCACTTGCTTCCAACAATCTTATAGCTTTTGAGTACTTTGATCAGCTCCTATGTTTGATTTCGATGTTGTGATTCCATCTCTTGGGTCATAACCCCTAGCCGTTGTGACAACTTTCAACTAGCATTGCCTCAAAGTAAAACAAAGGCTCATTTGTCTCCATCTTGTCACCTACAGTAAATGCATAAGTAATATATGTATAATCATAATACACTGGTAGTTTTATTTGACTTCTCTATCTACTAGCGACTATAATGTGTTGTGATTGTATTGGTGGTTGTCTGGTATCACCAATTTCAAGAACTACGGACTCGTCTACAGTTTCTGTTAAATTATGACTCGATTTTGAAATTCGTTAGACTTGCGAAGGAATTTCAAAAGGAGTAAATAAATAAAAAAAGATGGGCACATGTATATGAATTACTTCTTCGGAATTGTTGCTTAAAGTTGTTATCCTCATGGGGCCCAGCACACACAAGTTTCGTTCCTGTCAGCGGATGAGAGAAAAGAGGAAAGGCCCTGCACGTGAAAGATAAAGTGGTGGGCCCAAGGTCAAAGGTTTGACCTTGGGCACACATATTAAAACAGGAAAAAACGCAGAAGCTCTTTTACTTCTTCTTTCGACGAGGGACCGCCGAAAACCCTACGGAGAAAAAGGAGCCGCACGTCCGCGCCACTTGTTGAAGCCCTACGAAGAGGATACGTACGTGAAGACGCTGTTCTTGTTTAATGTACATAGAGCGTTTCGGTAGAGCTTGAATGCGCGGTGAGTTTATACCCAATTAAGTTGTTATTTATAAACCTTAGGGTTTGGGGTTAAATCTAGGTTTGGGAAACACTTGAGCGATTGAGCGATTATAAACTCGATTCTCCGATTTTAGTGGATTATTTGCTTCTTTGGCTCTCCCCCCCGTGGATGTAGGTACCGATCTCGGACCGAACCACGTAAATTTCTGGTGTTCTTATTTTTCTCGCTTATTTCTCGGGGTGATTTCGCGTTGACGTAAATTGCAAGATCCCGGTAATTCCGCAAATTATTATTATCCCAACAATTGGTATCAGAGCTTGGGTTTGGATTTGGATTTCTTGATTGTGATTTGGGGTTTTTGCTTGTCTGATTATTATCTGGAAATTCTATTACTGCAATTATGTCGAGAGGAAATCTGAGATTGAGAAGTTTGATGGGAGCAATAACTTTGTGTTATGGAGCATTAAGATGCGAGCTTTATTGACAACACAAGGTTTGGCCAAGGCACTAGATGGTGAAGATGAGTTGCCAATTATAATGAAAGCTTCGGAGAGGGTAGAGCTTATGGAAAAAGCAAAGAGCATAATCCTATTAAATTTGTCGGATGAGGTCTTACTAGAGGTTATTGAGGAGAAGGATGCCGCAGAATTATGGGCAAAACTTCAAGCACTCTATGTGAAGAAAGGTTTGAACAATCGCTTGTACATGCTGAAGAAGATGTTTCAATTTAGATATATCGAAGGTACGTCTATCGAACCCACCTAGATGAATTTAATAAACTCATGTTGGATCTGAAGAACGTTGGTAAGATACTTGATGATGAAGAACGGGGCATGATGTTGTTAGCCTCTTTACCGAGTCATGGGAGCACTTTCTTACCGATTCAGCATTGCGGGGCGTACTACAATTACCTCGAGAGGAGGTAAAGTCCGCCTTATTCTCTAAGGAGTGGCGGAAAGTTGCGAGATGACGGTGCAGCCAAAGGAGCGGCGCAAGCACTAACGATTCGAGGTAGAGAACAATATCGAGAGCCTAGTAGCGGCGAGGTAAACGAGATCAAAATCACGCCATAGAAAGTCCAAGGGACGCGTGAAGTGCTTTGAGTGTCACGAGGAGGGGCACATCAAGAGAGATTGTCCAAAGAGGAGGAATAAAGTTGATAGGCAGAATGCCACAAACAATGTGGCAAACATTACTGAGGGGAGCACTAGTGATGCAGAAGCTGTCTTATGTGTGACTGCTACTTCGTCAGGAGACGAATGGGTGCTAGATTCGGGGTGTTCTTATCACATGACGCCTCATAAGAACTGGTTTACTACTTACCGACTGCAGATGGTGGTAGGGTTCTTTTGGGGAATAATGCGAGTCCTGTAAGGTGGGGATAGGGACAATTCGGATCCGGATGCACGATGGGGTGGTTCGCACATTGACAGATGTGAGGCATGTACCGGAGCTCAAGAAGAACCTTATTTCTCTGGGGACACTCGATGACATCGGGTGTAGGTACACCGCTGAAGGTGGAGTACTGAAGATCTCTCGAGGTGCCATGACAGTGATGAAGGGGAAGAAAATAAATACTCTCTATCATCTATCGAGAGAGACCGTGGCCGGAACCGCTGCAGTTTCATCGGGTGAGTCGATTCGACTTGACTCAATTATGGCATATGCGTTTAGGGCACATGAGTGAGGCGGGTATGATGATGTTGAGTGAAAAAGGGTTGTTGAAAGGTCAAAAAACGGGGAAGGTTTGGACTTATGTGAGCCTTTGCATCTATGGGAACGGCAGAGTTAAGTTTACAACAGCTATTCATTCGACCAAACGACCGATTGAATATATTCACTCGGACGTCGGGGCCCGTCTTCGGTTCCTTCGAAAGGAGGTGCCCGATATATGCTGACATTTATCGACGATTATTCGAGGAAGGTATGGGTTTACTTTACGAAGCACAAATATGATGTGTTTGATCGGTTCAAGAAATTTAAGGCATTGATTGAGAAGCGATCGATAAACAAATCAAGTGCTGAGAACCGATAATGGCATGGAGTTACGTGGTAAAGATTTTACTTGCGTTACGTGAGAAAGAAGGTATTGTGAGACACCGCACGGTGCACAGGACACCACGACGAGAATGGCGTGGCGTAACGGAAGAACGAACGTTGCTTGAGCGAGCTCGATGCATGCTTTTCGCATGCGGGACTTGGCAAGGAATTTTGGGCCGAAGCATAAACATGGCATGTTACAGTAAATCGATCTCCATCGTGCGCTGCTATCGAGTGGAAGACTCCGAGGAAGTATGGTCGGAGAAACCCGTTGATTACTCCGGATTACGTATATTCGGATGTCTGCGTATGCTCATGCGAGTGATGGTAAGCTTGAGCCGAGGTCGAAGAAGTGCATATTTCTGGTTATGCACATGGGGTGAAAGGCTATCGGGCGTGGTGCACGATCCCGATCACCCGGTTTTCTAATCGCAGAGATGTGATCTTCGACGAGACTGTAATGCTTCAACGGAGGAGTTACGAGACACAACCAGCGAGAGAAGACGGATCATGGTGTCATTAGTGAGGTGGAGCTTCAAGTGGAGACTCCGAGAGATCTTGAAGGTAACGAAGTTGAGACTGCGCAGATGAAGCCGCGCCTCTGAAGTCGGTGATAGTGAACAACCAGAAAAGTCGCAGCAAACTATAGCCGCGAGATAGACGAGAGAAGGCACATTAAATCACCGGTACGTTATGGTTATACGAGATATTGCTTATGCATTGACCGTAGGTGATGAGGTGGAGACGAGATGAGCCTTTGTCTTACTCGAGGCGATGGCTAGTTCGGAGTCGTCGCGGTGGCTAGGGGCTATGAGTGAAGAGATGGAATCTCTCCATCGAAATCGGACATGGGAGATGGTCAAAGTACCCAAGAGTCAAAAGATTGTCGGAAGTAAATGGGTCTTCAAACGGAAAGAGGGCATTCCGGGGTTGAGGCGGCAAGGTATAAGGCGAGACTTGTGGCGAAGGGGTATATACGGCGTGAGGGCATTGACTACAATGAGGTGTTCTCTCTGTGGTAAGACATACTTCTATTCGTGTTTTACTTGCCTTAGTTGCTTCGCGGGATCTCGAGTTAGAGCGGCTAGATGTAAAAACTGCGTTTCTTCATGGTGAATTGGAGGAGCAGATTTACATGAGGCAACCGGAGGGATTTGCTATTCCGGGTAAGGAAGATCATGTTTGCTTGTTAAAGAAATCTTTGTATGGGCTGAAACAATCTCATAGGCAGAGTGGTATAAACGTTTTGATACTTTTATGGCTAGTCAAGACTATTCAAAAAGTCGATGGACAGTTGCGTTTACTATAAGAGATTGGAGAATGGTTCTTTGATTTATCTACTCTTATATGTTGATGATATGCTTTGATAGCAGCTAAGAATATGTCGATATTGATGTCTTTGAAGAGGCGGTTAAATGCTGAATTTGAGATGAAAGATTTAGGTGCTGCAAAGAAAATTTTGGGTATGGAGATTTTGCGTGACGGGGGGCTGCAGGGAGTTTTACGTCTATCTCAAAAGAAATATATTGAGAAGATTATAGCACGTTTTAATATGCAAAATCGGCAAAATCTGTAAGTACACCTTTAGCGAAGCACTTTAAACTTTCGGATAAATTATCACCGCGGAGAGGAGGAGGAGGAGCATATGTCCCGTGTTCCTTATTCTAGTGCAGTGGGTAGTATTATGTATGCTATGGTATGCACTAGGCCTGATATTTCACAAGCTGTGAGCATGGTTAGTCGCTATATGAAGCACCCTGGTAAAGCTCATTGGGAAGCTGTGAAGTGGATTCTCAGATATCTGAAGGGGACAACGGGCGTGGGTATAGTATACCGGGGACGGCAATGGCGGTGAGACCCTTTGGTTTTGTGGATTCGGATCACGCCGGTGACTTGGATGATTGCGAGATCTTTAGCGGGTACGTGTTTACGCTAGCGGGTGGTGCAATTAGTTGGAAAGCATCCTTACGGGATCACATTGCCTTGTCTTCGGCGAGGCGAGTACATGGCACTAACCTTTGTAGCGAAGGAGGCGATATGGTTACAAAGTTTGCTCTCGGACTTTGGGTTATAACGAAAAAGTGTGGATATACACTTTGTGATAACCAAGGTGCGATATATTTGGCGTATAATCCAATTTATCACGAGCGAACGAAGCATATCAACATCGGTATCACTTCATCCGAGATGTCTTAGCTAAGGGTATTATTATTGTTAAAAAGATTGCTACGAATACCCGGCAGACATGATGACTAAGTCATTCCTTTGGCGAAGCTCAAGCTCGCCTTGAGCTCTATTGGCGTCTGTGGAGATTGAGCGCCCGTCGGGCGTTGGGAGGAAGCGGCATGGATGATGAGCACTATAACTTGGTTTCAAACATCGAGCCAAGGTGGAGAATTGTTAAATTATGACTCGATTTTGAAATTCGTTAGACTTGCGAAGGAATTTCAAAAGGAGTAAATAAAAAAAAAAAAGATGGGCACATGTATATGAATTACTTCTTCGGAATTGTTGCTTAAAGTTGTTATCCTCATGGGGCCCAGCACACACAAGTTTCGTTCCTGTCAGCGGATGAGAGAAAAGAGGAAAGGCCCTGCACGTGAAAGATAAAGTGGTGGGCCCAAGGTCAAAGGTTTGACCTTGGGCACACATATTAAAACAGAAAAAAAAACGCAGAAGCTCTTTTTTACTTCTTCTTTCGACGAGGGACCGCCGAAAACCCTACGTAAAAAAGGAGCCGCACGTCCGCGCCACTTGTTGAAGCCCTACGAAGAGGATACGTACGTGAAGACGATGTTCTTGTTTAATGTACATAGAGCGTTTCGGTAGAGCTTGAATGCGCGGTGAGTTTATACCCAATTAAGTTGTTATTTATAAACACTTAGGGTTTGGGGTTAAATCTAGGTTTGGGAAACACTTGAGCGATTGAGCGATTGTAAACTCTGATTCTCCGATTTTAATGGATTATTTGTTCTTGCTCTCCCCAAATGTGGATGTACCAATACTCGGACCGAACCACGTAAATTTCTGGTGTTCTTATTTTTCTCGCTTATTTCTCTGGGGTGATTTCGCGTTGACGTAAATTGCAAGATCCTGGTAATTCCGCAAATTATTATTATCCCAACAGTTTCTACCTATGTTACCTCTGAGATCTTCAAAGTCTCCACCTAAAACTCTACCTCACTATTGACCCCATGATATATCTACTCTGTTGATTATGCCGCAGGACTCCTTTATTGAAGCATTGTAGTCTCATCGAAGATCACAACTCTACTGATTAAAAAACCAAGTGATCGACGATCAATGCGCCACAGTCGGTAGCCTTTTAACCCATGTACATAACCCATATTATACTTTTTTAGCCTCGACTCAAGCTTACCATCACTCACATAAGCATCCTCGTAATCTAGAGTAATCAATAGATTTACTCGACCATACTTCCTGAGGATTTTTCCACATGGTGGCAAATGATGGCAATTGATTAACCAGGTAAAATGCCTTGTTCAGTGCTTTGGCCCATAATTCCTTGCCTAGTCCTATATGCGAAAGCATGTATTGAGCTCGCTTAAGTGAAAATCTATTTTTACTATGGTTTCCCCGGTCTTTGCTCATAATCCCTTCTCTTTCACAGAACTCGGTAAAATCTTTACCACGTAACTCTATACCATTATCAGTTCTAGAGCTCTTGATTTATTTATCTAATTATTTCTTAATTAATGCCTTAAATTTCTTAAACTGATTGAACACATCAGATTTGTGCTTTAGAAAGTATGTACATACCTTCCTCGAATAGTTATCAATAAATGTTAGCATATATTGGACATCTCCTTTCGAAAGAATCGGAGATGGACCCTAGACATTTGAATGAATGTACTCAACCAGTTGCTTGGTCGAATGAATAGCTATAGTAAATTTAATCCAAACACTAGACTAACTTCCATGTCTTCTGACCCTTCAACAACCCTCGCCCCACCTAAAATCGTCATACCTACCCGACTCATGTGTCCTAACCACATATGCCATAATTGAGTCAAGTTAGAGACTAATTTACTTGATGAAACTGCAGCAGCTTTGGTCATGGTATATTCCAGTAGATAATGGAGAGTATTAACTTTCTTCTATTTTATTACTGTCACGACACTTCGAGAAATCTTTAATACTCCACCTTCAACGGTGTACTTACACCCAATGTCATTAAGTGTCCTCAGAGAAACAACATTCTTTTTAAGCTAAGTACATGTCTCACTGTTGTCAATGTGTGCACCATCCCATTGTGCATCTGAATTCAAACTGTTCATAGCCCAACAACCTTGTAGGCTACATTATTCCCCAGTAGAACTCTACCACCATCTGTAGTCGAGTAAGTAGTAAATTAGTTCCTATAAGGCGTCATATGATAAGAACACCTCGATTCTAGCATCCATTTGTCTCTTGACTAACCAATAGTCACAAAAAAAATAGTCTATGCATCATTAGTGCTCACCTCGACAATGTTCGTCACACTACTTGTGGCATTCTACCTATGCCCTTAGTTTCTCCACTTCGGACAATCTCTCATGACGTGCTTCTTCTCGTGATACTCAAAGCACTTCATGCGTCCCTTAAACTTTCTATGGCATGACTTTGACCTACTTTTACCTTTACTACTACTGGACCCCCGATGTTGATATTTACCTCGAATCACTAGTCCTTCGCACTAAATCCTGCACTAGACTGTCATCTTACAACTTTCTCTACCACTTCTTAGAGAACAAGGCGGATTTTACTGCTTTCAAAATAGTCGTAGTGTGCCCCTATAGTCATGAATGAATAAAGTGTTCACATGACTTTGGTTAAGAAGCTAACAACATCATGCCTTGCTCTTCATCATGAGTTTGTTAAACTCATTTAGGTGGGATTTGATAGACGTGTCTTTAGTATATTTTTAAATTGAAACATCATGTTCAATATGTACAAGTGATTGTTCAAACCCATCATTACATAGAGTACTTGAGATTTTGCCAACAACGTTGCGGTGTCCTTCTCTTCGACTACCTCTATGAACACCTCATCCAATAGGTTCAACGGGCTTATATTCCTTGCCTTCCTCATTAGCCTTTTAGTCATTTTTAATTGTTTCGGGCAACTTACCATTGCTTTTCAATGCTTCGCCAAACTTTGAGTTGTTAATAACTCCTCAATCTTAATGCTCAATAATCCAAAGTTATTCCTTTCATTAAATTTTTCAACTTCTAATTTCACTTCAAACATAATTGCAATAAAAAAATTTAGATGGTAATCAGACAGGCAAAAGCCCCAAATCAAAATCGAGAAAATCCTATCTTCAAGTTTCAATATCAATTTTTTAATATATTAATGCATAAGTTAACCGAGATTTTGTAAAATAAGTCAATGCGAAATTATTGAAAAAAATAAACAAGAAACAATAAAGATCACTAAAGATTTATATGGTTCGGTCCGAATGTCAATACATATATCCATAAAACGAGTCAACAGCAAATAATCCATTAATAATAAAAAAATTAAAGTTATAATAGCTCATATGCTCGAATAATTTACACACCTAAATTATACTGAATCTAGAAATTATAAATAAATAACTCATTTGGATGCAAGTTCATAGCACAATTACCAGGTATTTTTAGCTCTGCCCACGACCAAGCAAAAGATAGAAAAACTCAACTCACGGCTGAGAAGTTCAATGTACAGCAGCTCCGTTTCCCTTCGTTGTGCGTGCGGCTTCCTTCAACAAAGCCACTAGCGGCTACACTTCTCTCCGACGGAGTCCCGTCCCATTGTGCAGCTTCTATTCACTTCTCGTTGAAGGAGCCCACCTGCGGCCGGACTTGAAGAGAAAACAAGGACAACCTAGGCTAGTGCCTCGCTGAAGGAGCCCACCATTTAATCTGTCACCGTGCAGCTACATATACGAACGTTATAGCCAAAGGCACAGCTAGGGTTTTCTTGTCTCTTTCTTTCAATTCACTTGACTCCACATGGCTCCACTTGCCTTTCTTTGTTTTTTGGCTCGGCCACAAAGTGAAAACAAGGGTGCCCCTTCTCTCAGGCTGCATGACAAATTACAATTTTTATTTTAAAAATAATTTTTTTATTTCAAATTTATTTTTGAAATAAAAATCTGTTTGATAAAATTATTCCATTTTTCTATTTTTAAAATATATTTTTGTTTTAGAAATAGGTTTGAAATAAAAATAAGAAGTAAAATTTTTTTACTTTTTATTTCTAAAACGAGAATGAAAAATAAAAATTATTCTCATCGTTCGTCCTTGCTATGAATCGGTCGTCCATCCATTGCCGCCGTCCACCTGTTGCTGCCGCCAGCCGCCGGTCATCCAACGTCCATCGGTCATCGGTTGCCGGCCACCGCCGTTGTCCAACGTCCGCTAGTCGCCGCCGTCGGTCGCCGGTTGTCACCACTGTCTGCCGTTCTCCGGTCCACCGGCCATCGCCTCCGTCCAACGTCCGTGGCCGCCGCCACCGTCGTCTGCGCCCCGCCGCTCCATGCTTTGGTCACCACCGGCCGGCCGCCATCCACCAATCGCCATCGACCAAAAGGAAGAAATTTTGTGTCGTTATCAAACGAATTTCTATTTTTAGAGTAAAAATTTTGTGTCATTATCAACAGATATTTTTTCTTAGAAACTCATCTAGAAATAAAAATAGAAAAATCTATTTCTCTTCCAAAATCGATTTAAAAGGCCAAAATGATTATCATTCGCGCCTTTTGTGGCTAAAGAACTTCTCGTTCTTCTTTGGGCGAATTAGAACTCAGATATTTATTCAACCGAGTCGGGTTTCGTAAATGGCTTAAACTGGAGATGTAAATTTAATATCAACACTCTCGGTTTGACAGGATGCAAACCCGATGGCCGTTTTAAGAGAACTGACATTCCAAACTTTCTGTCTTAACTAGGGATCATAGATTCGACGCCATTTTTCAACCTGTTTTACTAGTTTTGTGATTGAAACTGGCTACGCCTTCGAAGTACGTGGCATGCTGTTTCCGTAGACACCTAGATCACCCCATTTGGTCTTGTATCGAGAGAGAACAGACGTTGCAAGATTGGCGTCAAGTCTGGCCCGAAACTGGATATAAAAATGGAGGTTTTAGGACACGATATTTAGAAACTGGATCAGGCGTTGGATATTCTTAATAATTTTAGTGCTGTGGAGATGTATTATAAAGATATGCATATGAAATATTTCATCATGGAGATATTTATGTGCTAATATTGAGGAATTGCATTATTTGATTCATGCTCATCATCGTGAGATGATTGTATGAGATAAGACATGAGATATGTATACGTGCGTAGTCCAATATTGTCCTGGGGCTTAATCACGGCCAACCTAATTTTCGAGGTTATCATAGCTAGTGTGATTTTCGGGGTATAACCATAACCAATATGATTTTTGAGACTTGTCACCCAGCGAAATGTGATTGTAGGGTTCATGACATTGGCAATTGAGCTTCAGCTTATGCGGACCACTATTGATTTATGTTGGTATATTTTTTTTTTTATATTTAAGCAGCATTGAATTATTGGACATTCGTTTGATGTGAATGCAACTATTTCTTAAATTTGCATTATAAAAGTGGTATTAGCTACTTGCTGAACTATGGTTTTGCTCACTGCCTATTTACCTTCTCCAGATTTCGTGGCTAACAATTTGTGATTGTTACATTGCAAATGAGAGCATGCGGGGATCTTTTTTTTTTGGGGTCCGAGTATGCAAGCAATTTTATTTCTATCTTTAACTCTCCTCTATTTTTACTCTGCCTCCGTACAATCAGTGCGCAGTTATACAAATTTAGGTGCTAAAAATTGAAATTATCCATATACAATTCGGTCTGTGTAATTGATTGTCATTAATGGAATGCATTACTATGGACCTTCTCCTTTTTCTTTCCTCCCCGTTTCACATGGCATTAATACTTTGCAACAAATAGCCTCCTGTCAGCCTTCCCATCGATGCTGCTTATGTTCAGCTCAGACCAATTCTAATTCCAACAACCTGCGGCTGATAATCATCAAAGAAAATGGGTAAGTGATGCTTGCAGTTCTTCCAATGCTCGCCCCTTGGTCTCCGGGACTACCTTCATGGTGAATAAGACTGTGAGACCGCATATGGACGCGAATATGAAAAATGTCCCTGAAAGTAGAACAATCCAGGTTAAGCATACCCACACGGACAGGAGAAAGAGGAGGGGGGAGGGGGGAGAAGAAGAGAGAGAGAGTACCGGGTGCACTCCATTCGAACATGAAGTTAAAAGTGTAAGTCACGATCCAGGAACAGGACCAATTCACGAACGTCACCAGGCTCCCGGCTGACCCTTTAATGTTTACTGGGAATATCTACAGAGAACTTATTCACTGAGAATTTTCTTGTGATAAAGATTGCCTAGTGCAAATTTAGACTGAAGCCATGTACCTCAGACATGATAACCCATGGTAATCCCCCCATGCCAAGTGAGTAAGTTATGGAATACGCCTAAACGAAATAGTCATCTGTTAGCAACCTTCGTCTGAACGAGCCATTGAGCAATGGTTTAAGATGAAAAGAGACGAGGAAAAAAGGCACTATTATAGAGACTTACAGTTATTGCTACGTACACCAGAATTGGGGTCACTGCCTTCCAATGATTAAGATCCTGGTCCAGTAACAAAAAAAATAGGAGGAAACAATAAGATCGCTAAAAAACATCGAGAACCTTGAGTAGGAATAGTTGTTGTTCATGAAACCTGAATGATGAATGACAATCCTAGAAGAATGCAACTCAAGGACATTCCCGCCGAAGAAAACTGCAAATAAAAGTTGGGTTCAGGCTTAATGTCTCGAAAAGTGGTCTCATTAAGGCGATTATAGAAAATTTATCATTGTCCTAACCATCAGAAGTGGTCGTCTTCCGGCTTTATCAGTCAATATTACACTAAAAGCAGTTGCTGGGATCTGCAAAACACGTGTAGAATCTTTAGAAAATGTGATGAAATAACAAAATTCGTGTTTCACTGCAATTCTTGATACCTGGATAATGGCTATGCTTCTGGTACCAAAGGTACTTGAGAAGCCTGCCAAGATAAAAGATAAAGATGACCATGCCTTCATTATTCATAAGTTACTAAATGTATTTAGTGTTTGATTTTACCAGCTGATTCAAATATGGAGCCTGTATAGTAGGCAAATGCGGTACTCCCACCAAATTGTTGAAGCATCATCAGCCCGACTGCTATCTGTCAGTTACAAGATTAGGAAAAGAATCGCAAGCAACTTGAATAATCTGGAGGGCATTCTCACCATAAGTGGACGAGCATATCGTCTTTGGAACAAATCCATAATTCCAGACTGGGACTGCCGTTCAAAGGTCTCTGTATATTCCTATAAGAAAAAGTGAAATGAGAGCACAACATTGCCAAAATATCAGATGCTTCCAAATTATAAGAAACAAATGCCAGATTGAGGTATTACTCTGATATCGGTTGCTTCCTGAGTAATATTGACACCTTTGCCTCTGAGTCTCTGTAATGTGACTTCAAACTCCTCCTCTCGGTGGACTCTTACCTGCAAGTGACTATGTGCTAGTAATCTTCCTTACAACAAAAATGCATGGTTTTGGCTTTGTCATCCAGTTCTATGATTTTACACAATCAGCCAGTTCTTACAAGGGTAATCAACAGTACACCAATTGGATTGTTTTCCAGAGCTGCCATTAAAATGTTAATTCTATGCTTTAACTCCATTAACAACTTACCAGCCATCTAGGAGACTCTGGAACAAAGAACAAACCCACAATTTGTATGACACATGGAATAACACCTGAAGATGAAATCACCAAGAATGACCCTCCGATATTTTCCTAACTTACTCGCCACATAACATAAAAGAAGGGAGCAGAAAGACTACTGATTAGAGCCAAGATGCGCCAGGAGATAATGGTTCCCAGAAAGTATATCAACGAAAAGCCACAGCATAACATGAACTGCAACAGAGGCCAAGTGTGTGTCAGTGAGCTACTGAATTGTCTCAACTCACATTCAATTTCTACATTGTCCAAACTTTTTGACCTGATTGAAGGTCGTGAATGCTCCCCGGACAGTTCTAGGTGTTATCTCTGCAATGTACACAGGTACCTGTTTGGAAACAAAGAAAATAATCAACAGCACATTGACCACATCAACTTTCTAGAAATTTATTAGGACAATAAGTCCGAATCTTCCTGCATATACCACGTAGCATATAATACCAATGCCAAGCCCGTTTAGCAATCTCCCAATATCCAGCCACCAAGCATTCTGCAGATTCAATGGATATATCATTAAGTGCTTACACTCTATCTCACTGCCTAAACCATGACTTGATCATTCACAAAAAATAAGATGTTACAAAAATTTTCCTTGTATCTTAGCTGGAAGAAAATCAATTGCATGAACGTGATCCCTTAACCAGCTAGGCAGATAGTTTGAAGTGCAAAGTTCCACAATTGCAGTGAAAAATCACAAAAAATTTAATTAAATAAATAAATAAATAAATAATCCTACAGGACTGGTATCTGAATGAACTCATCAAGTCATCAATGATGAAAAAAAAATTCTGAAGAGGCGAGAGGAAGGGTAGGAACCTTGGCACATGCTATAGAAAGCCATCCCGCAGCGCAAACTATTTGAGAAAGCCACATTGCCTGCATCAAAAAGATATGAGCCTCACTGAAGATCTGTTGGGCTTTTCAATGAGCTTTTAAGGATGAAAGGGAGAGGTAGAGGTTCACTTACTCGTTTACGCCCAATCAAATCTGTTATCCTCCCATTTACCAGAGCTGCTATGAGGCCTCCAACTGTTAATATTGAACTGAAAAGCGAATACTGCAACATAAAAAGGAGGAGGATATGAATACAAGATGTGTTCCACTTTCCATTTCTCCGTTTGGTGTCACTAGATACAGATGTCACTTCCAGTTAGTCTACTAAGTCTCGTGCGTTTTATTTCACTACAACAAATCTCATTTGACAGTATATTGATGGAAATAAATTAGTATAGCAGCCAGTATATGAACAATCCTAAAATATAAGCACGAATGCTTGATAGGACTTGCCGCTGCTGTGGAGAGGCCTAAATCCTCCATTATGCCTGACTCAGTTGGTGAAGAATAACCGCTCTGCATTGCAAGAACACGCCACCAGTCAATGGTACCTTCTACTTGGCAGCTACAAATCTTGTCAGGAAATGCAGCGAAAAGCACATTTCTGGAAAATAATCTACTTGGTATCAGCCAAGTGATCAAGAACACAACATACAGGTGCTCCTGGAAAATAATTTACCAACTTTTAGGCTCCCTTTATTTCATTAAAAATGAATGATTTAGATAATATTTTTTTAAAAATGATCATTTGTATTACTTGAGATAATCAGTCAACAAAAAATATTTTCATTATCAACAGTAACTCAAGTCTAAACAATTTTATGGACGATAAAAATATTTTTCGTTTAAGTTTTGATACAAGCGATCATTTTTAATGAATTTTTTTTAAATCATTCATTTTTCATGAAATAAACACAATTTTAGGCACCACGGTAGCAAACACATTTCAACCTGAGTTGCAGACGCAGATCTTGGTTGCTGCATCTTACTTACACCAAGGCTAACACAGAAACTCATATTTTTCATAAAAACACAATGTTGACCAAAAATACAGGAGAACAGAAAAACTTTGACCAGGTTATGTGCTTCTTTCCTCTTATCTTTTCCTAACAAAATATTTCGGTTGAACTTGAAAGAAATCAAGACACCACCCTACTTGGCGATCATATGGTACATCAAAAAAGGCGCCCTGACTGCAAAATTCACATCTAATTCAATACAGATGTGGGAAAAATAGAGCATCAAGAATCAATAAAAGAAAATAGAGCTGGTGTCTTGGTCATCAATCTAAAAGATGATACAGTACTCACAGCACACCCAGTAACGAAAGAGCCGCTAACGGCGATGAGAGTGCTAAAAATGACAAGAGGCGTGACTGCAGGATCACTTGAAGACGTGATGGAGCTGCCATGACTGCCATGGGCGGAGACTTCTTCGGGAAGCAGAGCACTTGTTGGCGATCCATCTTCTCCTAGCCCTCCTCTCTCCATATCTTTTGTTTAAAAGCTCTTCGAGTTTTCAAGACATGAAAATTGGCAAGAATTAGTCGTGAGTGAATGTGAGAATTGAGTGCGAAGAGAGGCAGAGATATAGAGTTCAAAGTAAAGGACTCTGTTGCATTAGAAGGTTTCTTCACTCCAGAGCTTCCTCATTATTTTATGTTCGTTTTCTAAGTTTTTTTTGAGTGATCATGCGAGTAGTTGCTCAAATCTGTAGTAGTTACAGCGGCGATTCACTCATTTGTGGTCGATAGAAACTACACCAAACTGCTAGTGCTACCTATCCAAAAAAAATTTGGAGCACAACTAGAGACAAGAGATAGCACATAGGGCACTCTTAAAGAGTTTGAAATAAAAAACTTAGATAACAAGCATGCTGGGATACTTTATTACTTCCTCCCACTTGCGAATTTCACCGTAAATTGCACGATTCCCAGTATTTTCCCTTGAATAACAGAGCTATACAAGTCCGAGAGATGATAAGATGGTAGCCATGTAACATCGTATGCTCGATGGGACTTAATGCTGCCGTAGAGAGCAAATCCTCCATTATGCCCGGCTCGGCGGGTGATGAATAATCAGATGGCATTATACAGATGCACCACCAGTTATGGCAACTTCTACTTGGTGGAGAATTACCTCATTAGAAGCTCCAGCCCAAATAGAGCAGCTGCCCAGGAGATCATCAAAAATAAAAGATTACATCACTAGAAAGTGTTTTTGTCGTAAGTAATTTTTTTTCTCCAAAATGCAATTAAAAGTAGTGAAAAAAGTCAGAATTTAACATCTCTTTGCCAAGTGGAGTTTCCATGTCACACATAATTGATCCTAGAGGAGCAACTTGAGTCTTTTCATAGTCTGAATCATGACATCCTTATCCTTAAACAATCCAGGTCAACGTACTCCGTGGGGCCTATTAACCCATGTGATCCCCGACATCACGCGAATGAAATAAAAAAAGAAAAATGAAAGTTTGATCAATCACACGAGCAACGAGGCAAACATTGACGGAGCACTTCGTTTCTTCCTTGTTCTTTCTCTAGCGAAACATTCTTTCGAATTCAAAATTAAACTCATGGATCTTCTTACTCTATTGAATTTTACTACATGAATGATTAAGATAAACGTACTAGAAGTCTTAAAATTTATCACGAAAATGCAATCGAATTCTGAAACTTTCAAAAAGTGAAATCGATGGAATGACTTGATTGAACTAATTTAACAAATTTTGAAACTTAATTGCACTTTTTGAAAGTTTATGAACTCGATTAGCCTTTGATTAGCCTTTCATTGTTCAAATTGAAATCGAAGATCATGTCTTTGGTTTTTTAGTTTTAATTGAATTTTCAATTGACTTTGAGTCAAATTTGGGTTTTAATTCCAATTGGTAGTCACAATCAATCCATATACTCCATGATCGATAAAATATGCCTGTTTTATCCATTCAAGTATGGTCCAAATGATACTTAATTTGGTGAGAAATCAAAATAGTTCAAGTTCCGACAAGTTGACGCTACACTAGCGAAATTATGACTCTATTGCATAAGTTTCAATATGCTTGAGACTTGATTTTCATCTTTAAAATCTTTAAGGCTCGATTGCATTTTACACAAAATCGTAAGAATTTCCAGTCTAATTTTCTCAAACATAAAAAATTTCATATCGTTTGCGAGTGCGACAGCTCAACATTTTCTTAAACATATAATGAAAACAAAAGGCCGAGAGAACTGAAATTTAAGGTTGTGCCGCTAAAATCGAAGGTTGTCGTGAGGACTTGCTTGCTCTTTTAAGTGTTCGAAGTCAATCGGGAGAGAGACAAACCACAAGACAGGAGAGGAAGATCGGAGAAGGGGCTGGGACTGCTTCCAAACCGTACACAAGTTATAGCACTGATAGTGTACTTCTCTCATACTTCATGTGTAATATCCAGAATACATAAGGGGACGTGGCCAAGTATGTGATTAGGTTCGCCCAAGAAGGTGGATTTGTCTAGGTCGGCGAAACCTCACCGGAACAAAATGTTGATACTACAAAAGTCTTTTGACATCCCAATAGGCGCAATTGCATTGTTGTTAAGACTTACAGGAGATCGCATTACTTTAACTCACTGCAGAAATATGAACAAGCGATGCTTGCACTTCTTCCAGTGCTTGCCCTTTGGTCTCTGGCACTAACTTCGCAGTAAACAGGATCCCTAAACCGCAAATGCCAGCGAATATGAAAAATGTTCCTGCCGAAAGCAAAGTCCAGATGCAAAACGACAATCAGATAATGCATCTAATTTATCAAGGTGCAGTCACATGCGCTTAAGCTCCAAATTCTCAGTATCATACTACATAAACGAAGTCAACAGAGACAGAGAGCAGACCGGCCGCGCTCCATTCAAACATGAAGTTGAAACTGTAGCTCACGATCCAGGAACAGGACCAGTGGGCGAACGTCACAATGCTTCCTGCTCTCCCTCTTACATTTACTGGGAATATCTTCATAATGTGGAATTAAAAGCAATCAATGGTCTATCGCTTTTAGTATTGGTCATCATAAAATTCAATTAAAAAATTTAGAAATCACACCTCAGACATTAGAACCCATGGCAGTCCCGACATGCCGACTGAGAGAAATACAAAATATGCCTGGTTGCATTATTGGTCGATCAGCAACTTCAGTGAAACTCACCACACAGTTATAGACAAGGATTCACTAAGCTCTGGTGTAATGATTTACCAATACAGCCAGGAAAACCAAAATTGGAGTGGCATCCTTGCAATTGTGCAGATCCTGTAGAGAAGGGATAACAAAATGAAAGAACAAAAAGTGAGTCGAAGTCATCAAGAATCCCAAGGGTAGTAGTAGCAGATTTACCTGCATGTAAAATGACAATCCTAGTATTAAACAGCTCAAGCACATTCCAGCAGTAGAAACCTGCAAATCGAGATCAAGCTCAAGTTCAACTTTGAGGTGATTGATTCCTTTTCGAACCCAAAATAAGAGTGAGTTTCTTTTCCTGACCATCAAAAGTGGCCGTCGTCCAGCTTTATCAGTCAAGATTACAGTAATTGCAAATGCTGGAATCTACAAAACATATCAAACTATTTGTAAAAGCAACGTGGGGAATTCATATTGCAGGATAATATTTCATAGTTGAGTATCTAGGAAATTCTCGCAAAGACAGAAAAACAGCTGACCACAACAATAGCCACGCTCCTGGTGCCAATGCTACTTGAAAAATCTGTCATGGACAAAAGTTTGTTGTGATTATCTCTTCACACTTCCTGAAGTAGTAGAGAAGCCTTTACCAGCTGATTCAAAAATGGAGCTTGCATAGTACGAGAAAGCACTGCCTCCACCAAACTGTTGAAGCATCATCAGTCCAAGTCCAATCTGAGCTTTGAAATGATTGGAAAATGTAAGTCCTCACTAGACAGCATTGCATATAGATGTGCGAATAAATGTTTATATGTAGTTGAAGGAGAGCTCACTGTGAGTGAACGAGCATATCTTCTTTGAAACACATCTAGAAATCTTGAGTGAGATTGCCTTTCAAAGGTTTTTGTGTAGACCTGTGAGATTCATAGAAGTTGAGAATGTGAGGCCCTAGAACTCATCATTCCCTGAGGGGAAATATCAGCTTTTCCCTAGAGGACTGTGAAGGGATTGAGAATTTACCATGATGTCAGCTGCTTCCTGGGAAATATCAGCACTTTTGCCTCTGAGTCTCTGTAAGGCAGCTTCAAACTCCTGTTCTCGACCCACTTTTATCTGTAAATTCATTCACATAATACATAGCTCTTGAAAGCATTGCTATACAACTTTAAATTTGATTTCCTCACGTATCAAATTGCCACTTGTACAAAACTAGTGCAAAACCCTGAAGGAACTTACCAACCATCTAGGAGACTCTGGTATGAAGTATAAACTGAAAATTTGTATTACGCAAGGAATTCCACCTGAAAAACAAAATGCAAAAGGCGACCTTTTCTTTTATTTTCTCAATTTTTTTATCAGGAATAATTGTTAATAGAGAAACTCAGACACTACCGATCAGAGCCAAGGTGCGCCAAGAAACAATAGTTCCAACAAAGTATGTCAATGAAAAGCCACAGGCGCTCATGCACTGCATTCTCAAGAAAAATGGGCTAAAAGGTGATGTATTGGCAGTATAAAGCAAGCAAATAATGGTCCAAGTTTATTCTTACTTGACTGAATGAAGTAAATGCTCCCCGAACATTTTTAGGTGTTATTTCTGCGATGTATACAGGTACCTGATTGGCAAAAGAGAGGTGATGATCATCTAGGTTCACATAAGTGTACCAGGAAGTCCAAAGTGCGCATTACCACATAGCTTGTGACCCCAACGCCAAATCCTAATAATGCTCTTCCAGCATCCAGCCACCAAACATTCTGCAAGGCAACATGTAGTGTACAATTAAGTGATGGTGAAAAATGTCGCAGCCGGTCAAATTCTGATGGAACTTCTCCGACCCTGGCGAGTGCTGCCTGCATTCTGCCTACCAGATCGCGATGAATTTAGACCCAAGAGACGGCAATGAGAGAACTGTAATTGGGCGCTGAAATCTGATGTAACCCCAAAGCATCAAATTTTTTATTCGGTTGGTTCTTCATAACAGTATTGCCACAAGGCATCTGCTTGCTCACAAAGGCAGGAATGTGCAAGATGTGTGTTCCTTATGTGTTACTCAAGGTGGAGACAATATTATTTGCTAAGAGATTGTTCTTTCACTCAGAAATTATGGGATGAAATTGGAATGACCTCTTTCTATGGTTGGGAACTACAATAAGTCCTTAAGAGATTGGATTACAGATATAAGAACTAAAATTTGGTACAATAGGCCTAGTATCTCTTAAAGTACTGTTTTCTTAATTGTATTCTGGGGTCTTTGGATATATAGGAATGCTGTTGCTTTCAATCGTAATTCTAAACTAACTCACTTGGCCTCTTTTGTTTAGATAAAGCAGGGCACATCTGCAAGGCAAATCCCTCATGATACACTAGATCCAATATTGATAGAGTGAATGAATCTTTCATTTCTTGAAAGTTCTCGTGATTCAATATGGTGGTGTAATGTGTATCCCCTCTTGTTCCAGTCATAAAACAAATGAAACAAATCAAAATTTCATATTTTTGTTCCAAAATGAAATCTTATGAGAACTGTCCATATTCAGTTCATCTTTCAGAACCATATCACATCCAGGATTTGATGAAATAAGATAAATTGAGACAGTATTTTCTAAATACATAATTATCTTGCATATGTGTACAATTTCTGTATTTTCCAATTGCCTAGAAGGGACAAAAGAAACATCTTATTTTTTCTTTAACAATATCTGATGTCTAATGGACCTTCCAGTAGAATTTGAATTCAAATGAAGTTCTGACCATCTGTTAGAGTAAAAAGAAAGGTCTTCTAGGATTCCCAACAAATTCTATGATTTCTTCCAGAAGCATATGATTCTTCACCTCCTTCTCAGTTCCGTGAAAGAAGTCCGGACCAGGATCGAAATGGGAAATTCCACAAGCTGACTGGTTCAAATTGAATTCTAATGGAGCGGTGGAGTGTACAGGAGTTGCTGAAATTGGTGGCATAACAAGGAATGATGAAGGGAAATCGGTGAAGGGCTGTACTTGTTGTTTAGGAATAGATGTGACATGTCTAGAGATTGAATCTGATGCCATGCCAGTAATGCGAAACATGCTTCGCAAAATACTAGTGTTGACATCCCTAACTTGAACTCAATTTTGAATGAATGCAGGCACGTTTTAGCTGAATATGCAGCTGGTGAGAATTAAGCACTCATTCAGGGAAGCAAATCATTGTGCGGACATGCCAGCAAAGATGGGATTGATGGCATCCTACGGCACATTTACCTTCAACTGTATTCCTTCTGAATTAGAAACTCAAGTTGTATTGGATAAGCACAGAGCTTTATCCTTGGTGACTCAGACCGGGCGTTGGCCTTGATCTGCACTTTCTTATTTGGAGTATTTATACAAGTATGCGAAAGGGGTGTCAAGAAACTACAAATTTTTCTTATCACTAACCAAATAGACATACTTCTATAACATACGAGAACACAATCATGTAACTGAACAACAGACGTGGAAATCATTATCTTCCTTGACCACACCGAACTCGGGAAGTTACCAGCAAATTCTCTTTAAGGCATTTCCTATTCCATTTGCGATAAGTGAAATACAATACACGTGTTTGGACATCTATGAGGAGGATTTGGAGAGGCAAGATAAAGGAAAGGAACCTTGGTGAGTGCTATAGAAAGCCATCCAGCTGTGCAAACTACTTGAGAAAGCCACATTGTCTGCATCACAAGATACAACAATAGCATTTTTCTTGCTCCAGTGCAATTGTGATATTTTAGAAAGTTAATAGCTCATGGAATACTTACGCGCTTTCGACCAAGCACATCTGTCATGGTTCCATTTATTAAAGCTGCGACTAGTCCTCCAATTGTCAGCATCGAACCAAAAAGTGAATACTGCAGCATAAGAAAGATAGGGAAAAGATTTGCACAGAGAACCTGAACTGACACTGACTGCACTTATCCCTCAACGGTCCTTAATACAAGATATGCTTTTAAAGCTTATCGATTAAGATACAGGATCAATGTTATAAGGTATGTTCAGGAACAAAATATAAAAAAAAATTAGGATAACAATTAGAAGATTAGAATATAGATGATAGTTAAATCAAGTAAAACTTTGCAGCAATCATGCCATCCTGATCCCATTTCGGCAATAAGCTACATACGTCCAACCTGACAGATTCTTCATTCATGAGGAGGAAAGTAGACTTACTGCTGCTACCGAAAGTCCCAGATCTTCCTTTATACCCGACATAGCTGGTGATGAATAACCCACCTGCGCAGTAAATTGCTTGCCATTGTCAAGGTGACTTTGTGACTGCGAGTAACCTTGCAAGGAAATACAGCTTAAATTGAGGTAGCACAATATGGTCAGAAAGATTGTGGAGTCCAATGGAGAGGCAGCCCAAACACCGGCTCCTAATTTCATGCTTTCTTTTCCTTGTTCCCTTTTTTCCTGATACTTCCCCAATAGTTGTAATAGTCCTAATCCCATGTGAACAGGTCATTGCAAAAGCACCAAATTCCAAATTAATATAACTGTGAATGGTTTTCTTTTTCCGGGGATAGGCCATATGATGAAGAACAAGCTAAACAAGTTGTATTTATCTTCTTGCCAAGAGATATTCATGAATTGGAAAGAACCTATTAATATGACCTGTACTTTTACTGTAGTCCAACAGAAAGCATCTTTGTGAAGTTGAACAGATGAAACATAACAGAGAAAACAAAGACTTCATAAAGACAAGTGATGGCTCATAAATTGCTATTGGAATGCATTGCATGGTTGGTGCAGCACACTCACAGCGCATCCTGTCACAAAAGACCCGCAAACAGTGACCAGTGTGCTAAATCCGAGAAAAACCGTAACAGAAGAATCACTGGAAGATATAGAGTCGCCGTGACTGCCACAATTTGAGACTTCTTTGAGAAGCAGAGAGCCTGTTGAGAGCCCATCCTCTTCTAGATTCTCTCTCACCATGTCTCTCTATTTTTTCATGAATAAGAATTGCCAGAATTGAAGGAGACAAGAATGAATCTTCGATGGATGTAAAGGAACCAAAGAAATGGACTATTGGGTGTGTGACATTATGACAGAGACTTCGCATCAGAACTTTTTGTAGTCAAATAAATAGACTTTTGAGCGTGTAATAGTATGACTTAAAGCCAAAGAAATAGACTTCTGGGCGTGTAATATTATGATGGAGACATTGCATCAGGAATTTTCTGGCTTATGGCCTCATGGTTAGAAAGATTGTGGAGTCAAATGGAGAGGCAGCCCAAACAACGGCTCCTAATTTCATGCTTTCTTTTCCTTGTTCCCTTTTTTCCTAAAACTTCCCCAGTAGTTGTAATAGTCCCAATCCCACGTGAACAGGTTATTGCAAGAGTACCAAATTCCCAATTAATATAACTGTGAATGGTTTTCTTTTTCCGGGGATAGGCCATATGAAGAAGAACAAGCTAAACAAGTTGTATTTATCTTCTTGCCAAGAGATATTCATGAATTGGAAAGAACCTATTACTATGACCTGTACTTTTACTGTAGTCCAACAGAAAGCTTCTTTGTGAAGTTGAACAGATGAAACATAACAGAGAAACAAAGACTTCATAAAGACAAGTGATGGCTCATAAATTGCTATTGGAATGCATTGCATGATTGGTGCAGCACACTCACAGCGCATCCTGTCACAAAAGACCCGCAAACAGTGATCAATGTGCTAAATCCGAGAAGAACCGTAACAGAAGAATCACTGGAAGATATAGAGTCGCCGTGACTGCCACAATTTGAGGCTTCTTTGAGAAGCAGAGAACCTGTTGAGAGCCCATCCTCTTCTAGACTCTCTCTCTCCATGTCTCTCTATTTTTTCATGAATAAGAATTGCCAGAATTGAAGGAGACAAGAATGACTCTTCGATGGATATTAAGGAATCAAAGAAATGGACTATTGGGTGTGTGACATTATGATAGAGACTTCGCATCAGAAATTTTTGTAGTCAAATATATAGACTTTTGAGCGTGTAATAGTATGACTTAAAGCCAAAGAAATAGACTTCTGGGCGTGTAATAGTATGACGGAGACATTGCATCAAGAATTTTCTGGCTTACGGCCTCATGGTTATTGAATGTTCCATTTATAAGTTTCTTCTTTGCTGAAAAACATGAATGATTACTTTGGATTATTTCCAAATACTAGTCGCAATATGTTTATGGATTTGTCTCTCTAGGATATTGAACTGAATCAACCTGCTACATGTTCGGAAGATTTGTAAAGAACAGCAGATTCATCGTTACTTTTGTCCTAGTGTCTGTATAACTGTTAATAAAAATATAGGACAATCATCGGTCAAAACAATCCCTTCGTCTGAGTGACAGCAATTTAAGACTACTTTTGAACCATTACGCCTTTGGCTACTGGCTACTGGGCATCTCTCTTGATGTGTGAGAGCCAGGAAAAGGGGGAAAAAGAAACAAAGCAAAACGAGTATATCAGTACTTATAGCTATAAACATCTAGAAGAGAACTACTGTTAGGATTGATTGTAAAAATCTATTACTTGTAAAAGCAACATGACATTTCAGGGCCAATTCTATGGCACAGTTTTGATGATCCATATAAGAAGTTACAGACTGATTGTCCATGGTCAGGAAAAAAATATATATTTATAAAGGTAACTTATAGAAGCATTGGTAAAAATGAGGTGGCTGGTGTAACTTTTTACCTAATAATGTATAAGTAAGGTACCGACAAAAAAATAAATTTACTAATATCTAGTTAATCGAAATTACCACTTTCATTCGACTTGTATTAATGTCTGCCAATTTTTTGCCGTATTATTGTATGCAGTTATTCAAATAGAATTAAAATTGAGATTTACAATATACAATTTGGTCTGTGTAATTTACCGACATTAGTGACATGTACTACAATGGAACCTCTCTCTCTCTCTTTTATTTCCTCCCCGTTTCACTTTTTATTAATTCTTCGCAACAAAAAGCCTTCTGTCAGTCTTGCTGTCAGTGCTGCCTGTGTTTGGCTCATACCAAATTATTGAAGAAAATTAGCAAGTGATGCTTGCAGTTCTTCTAATGCTCGCCCCTTGGTCTCTGGCACTACCTTAGCGATGAATAAGACTGTGAGACCGCAAATGCATGCGAATATCAAAAATGTCCCCGAAAGTAACACAGTCCAAATTAAGCGTAAACACAATATATATATAGAGAGAGAGAGAGAGAGAGAATACCGGGTGCGCTCCATTCGAACATGAAGTTGAAAGTGTAGGTCACAATCCAAGAACAGGACCAGTAGATGAATGTCACCAGGCTTCCGGCCGACCCTTTAATGTTTACAGGGAATATCTACAGAGAACATATTCACTGAGATTGGTCTTGAGATAGAGACTGCAGAGTGCAAACTTAAAAACTGAAGGCATGTACCTCGGACATGATAACCCACGGTAATCCTGCGATGCCCAGTGAGTAAGCTATGGAATACACCTAAATGAAATAGTCGTCTGTCAGCAAACTTCTTCAACGAGTTATTGAGCAATGGTTCGGGATGAAAGAGATGAGGAAGAAAGGCACTCTTATAGAGACTTACAATAACTGCTACATACACCAAAATTGGGGTCACGGCCTTCCAATGATTATGTTCCTGTTCCAGCAACAGGAAAAATAGTGGGAGAAAATAGGGTCACTTCAGAACATCAAGAAACAGGAGTAGGCATAGTAATTGTTCACGAAACCTGCATGAAGAATGACAACACTAGAAGAATGCAACAAAAGGACATTCCAGCTGAAGAAATCTGCAAATAAAAGTTGGGTTCAGGCTCAGTATCTTGAAAAGTGGCCTCCTGAAGGGGAGTATAGCAAATTTATCAGTTTCCTAACCATCATAAGTGGTCGTCTTCCGGCTTTATCGGTCAAGATTACACTCAGACCAGTCGCTGGGATCTGTGAAACATGTCGAGAATCTTTAGAAAATGCGATGAGGCAAGCAAATTTGTCTTTCACTGCGATTCTACATAGCCCAGTACCTGGACAACAGCCATGCTTCTGGTACCAAAGCTGCTTGAGAAGCCTGCCAAGATAACAGATTAAGATGACCCACAATGGGGCTTCAAGCGCTAATTTGTGGCACCTGAACTAAGCTTTCATTATTCATTCGTTACTAATGTATTTATCTGTTGATTTTTACCAGCGGATTCAAATATGGAGCCTGCGTAGTAGGCAAATGCATTACTCCCAGAAGTAGACACGCATTCAGCCTGAGTTGTAGGCACAGATCTTGGATGCTTTATCCTTACACCAAAGGGGACTGAACTTAACGGTTGATGATATTTTCTCTTAAATGTTAATAATCTATAAGGTTCCGTTTGTTTCACAGAAAGTAACTTCCAGAAAAACGTTTTTCTGAATTTTTCAGTGTTTGTTTCACGAAAAATGAGCTAATAAAAAAACTTTTTCCATTATTGGAAAAATGTCATCTTCAAAAGTGGGGAAAATGTGTTTCACTTTTCAAAAATGGAAAAAATTTTCCATAACCTCTTCCACCATACTTTATTTCACCAAACACATTTTCATTTTATTTTTATGTTTTATTTTTTATTTTTTATTTTTTTAAAAAATCAAGTTTTTAATTTTTTTTCTTTTTTTCTTTCTTTCCTTTTCATCTACTTCCTTGGCCTTGGCCAGCTATGGGCCAATTCGAGCCTCGCCCCACTCCATCGCCTGACCGGTTCAAAGTGTGTGAGATCGATCTAATCCGCCCTTTTCATTGATGAACCAATGGTCCAATCGGGTCAATCTTAGATATTAAATCATACCCTTTTTTCTTTGGCACAAAAATTATTCCAAGCAAGACTTGACTTAAGCGCTGCTCGCATAGACTAGAACTCTTCAAATAAGAAAACAAATCAATGATCCATTCTTTAATTCTTTTTTTAATTGTTTGATTATCGCATAATCAATTAATATAGTGATTGCTTAATAATTACTCAAAATTGAAACGCATTTCTTTATAGAATTAATATATATAGAGAGAACTACCATCGACAAATTATTGCATATTGTGCAATATGCATGATGTAAATGTATAGTAAAAGTGAAACCAATCGATTTTTGGTTTTGATTATTGCAACCAACAATGGTGTGGAGATAGCCGTTGGGAAGTTCACCTTTTTAACCCTAACGCGTGATCGACTTTCTTAATATTTGAGGGACAAACTTGGAAGAAGTAGATCATCTCTGAAAAAATCAAAACGTTTTTTCAAATCATTTATTTCCTACGAAATAAGCAGAATCTAAGTTAATATCGTCGAATTTATGGTATTTAGAATAACGGATTATGTATGTATGATGACAGAATTTGTCTGTGAACTAAGTATTTATTGATAGCTGCACAATTTGTCTATAAACGGTTTCTAATTAAGGGGCAAAAATTAAGGAAATGCAGGGAAAATAGCTTCTCTTGCAGCTTTCTTTCGGAAACTCTCGAAGGGGCAAATTTGAAAAATATAGCAAAACTTAAGGTACGGGCCGTCAAACAATGAGCGGGGGATGTGCCTCCACATCACATATGGCATAAATCCGTCCCTATCACAAAAGCTTAGGCAAATCAAAGTATCATGAAAAATGATTTATTTTTCTTCCCTAAATGTCACGTCCAACATGGTCCTACCGCTACATTAGTCAATACCCGATCCAACCCCCCTTCTTCCCCCCTCTCTCTCTCTCTCTCAGGCCAAAAGAAAACAGAGACCCAGTCCCGTCCCATCACTTTTTCCTGAGTTTTTTGTGGGCCAAGGCCGACGAAGGAGATAAAAAGATAAAGAAGAAAAGAAAGAAAGGAAAGGAAAGAAATTAAAATTAAAAAATAATTAAATAAAAAATTTATGGAAAATGAGTGTGGATAAAAAGAGATATTCTTTACCGAATGGCAGAAAATATTTTCTAGTTCATCTTCAAATTTCAACTAAACATAAAAAAATATGGTTATTTTTTCTAAAAATGACTTTTTAGAAAATATTTTTTGAAAACATCATATTTTCCGCAAACAAATGGTGCTAGTCTTCATTTATTTCATTGAAAATAAATTATTTGAAAAATATTTTTATAAAAATGATTGCTCAAAAAAATATTTTCGTCGTCCACTAATTGTCAATGATGAAAACATTTTTTACAAACTAATTACTTAATGCAAGTGATCATCTCTGAAAAAACAAAAATATTTTTCTGAATCATTTATTTCTTGTGAAATAAGTGGAATCTAAGTTAATATTGTCGAACTTATGGTATTTAGAATAATGGGTTATGTATGTATGATAACATAATTGGTCTATGAACTAATTATTTCTTGATAACCGCACAATTTGCCTATTCAAAAATTAAGGAAATGTAGGGACAATAGCTTCTCTTGCAGCTTTCTTTTGGAAACTCTCGAAGGAGCAAATTTGAAAAATATAGCAAAACTTAAGGTACGATAGTAGGCCGCCAAACAATGAGTAGGGGATGTGCCTCCACATCACAAATAGCATGGATGCGTCCCTATCACAAAAGCTTAAGTAAATCAAAGTATCATGAAAAAGGATGTTTTCCCCCCTAAATGTCACGTCCAGCATGGTCCTACTGCTACATAAATCAAATAGACCCGACATGGCGGTGCAGGGGGACTTAATCATTCAATATCCACATTCAAATTTGGATTTAATTGCACGATTGAAACTCAAGTGCATTCCACTGAAACTTTATTTCCCACTCATATGTCGTGACTTTGAGTTGATGAAATGGAAGTATAATTCGTTTATAACATGCTTAATCAGAAACAAGTAATGGGCGAACTCGACTAAGTTTCAGAGCCTTAATTTTTTGTACATCAATCATCGTACCAATATGCGAGTATCCAACAAAGTTGACCTGACCATGGTGAATTACTGCAAACAAATTGCAAGGAAATCTCTCTTTTCTTTCCCCACCTTTTGATATTGTATATTTTTTTGCCGCAATCAGGCACAAAAAAGTCAATCTTACAAAAAGGCTCTTGGAAGCCTGATTCAATTCCTTTTCTGAAAACATTTTAAATAAGAGTATGAATTAGAGCTATTTCATCAACAACAACAAAATAATAAATAAATAAATAAATAAATAAAATCAGAGTGGACATTATCTCAAATAAGGGTGTAAAGTGACTAATTTAGTCTTAAATAAGGGCTTAAGCGTGCACATGCATTTCACATGCCACTTTTTCGGGAGCATTCTCATCCCAAACAAGTTTTTTTTTTTTTTTCTTTCATTAATTTCTATGTTCATCTTCTTCCTCCTCTTTATTCGTCCGGCCAACATCCTAGTTCACTTTCTTCTTTGTTGAACACAACATTTTCTTCATCATTTGCATGAGCTAGTCGATGACGATGGCTTGAGCTTGGACGGTGGCTAATGACAAGCACCTGGAGGACGTGCCAACATTGGCAACTCCAAGATCAAGCAGCGGGGATTCAAAACTAGGCATCATCAAGGAGCGCGACGACCTCCTTTCTTTAGCTTATGCCCCATATTTATATTGAAATATTTCGCTGGTGGGACCCAAAAGAAAAAAAGGAAAAATAAGTTGAAAAGTCAATAAAGTAAAAAGGAGGGGGGGGGGGCTAAGCTAAAAAGGCAGCTGAGAGATCCCTCGACCAAAAAGGAGAAAAGAAGAAGAAGAAGAAGAAGAAGAAGAAGGGGGGGGAAAAGAGGAAAGGAGTTTTGGCACGTGCATGCCATGGATGCCTCGCCAAGCCGACTCAACTTTATAACGCAGCACCCGGATCGCAAGATCGAAGGATCAAATAACACACGTTATTTGATTTTGGGGCATCCCTAGGTGAGTAGTACTAATGTCTCGTTTGGTTTTGTGAAATTCATGTACTAAGGTAAGAGTAATCGACATAGGGAAGTGATGACCTATTTGTTGTATAAAGATGGATATAGTGCTCGGTAATTTTGAGTTATTGTGGGATGATTCGACAAACCTCTCTTGAAGGGTTATGCATGTTGTTTTGATACAATTGATTTATGTGATTATGTGATGACTATTGAAAGATGATGTGTATTGTGCTAAGGAAATCAAATGTGTTGTGAAAAGACTAAGTGCTACACGACAACGAAACTTCGTGTGAGCCATCTCTAGGGCCTCGTAGTCAAGGGCTAAGTGTTACATGGCGACTCGAGTCACATGGGAGCCACCTCTAGGGCCTTGCACTATTTACATGCATTGTTAAAGGGCTGAGTGCTACACGATAATGTAATTTCGTGGGAGCCACCTCTAGTGCCTTGTACTATTGCTATATGTGGTCAAGGGTTAAGTGCTACACGATAACGTAATTTCATGGGAGCCACCTCTAGGGCCTTGAGTTTGGATATTAAGTGTGGAATGCACCATCGATATAAGATAGGATGAGTCTGATTATTGAATCAAATTGGTGATGATTGTTTTGTTATTATGGATGAATGAGAAATTTTGCTATTTGATATAGCTAGTTTGAGGTAACATATAATGCATTTTATTCAAGCAATTTATTATATTTTTGTTTGGTGATAATGAGCCATGTCTTGAGTTTTAAATATGTAATGTGGAAGTTTGATATGCTTTTATGGTATGTACTACTCACTGAGCTGTGATTGCTCATTCCATTCATCTTTACTGTTTTTAGGTCCTAGAGTTAGCAACTAGTAGGATGAGAGCACTGCTGGGAAACTTTTGGGAGTTCTATTTTTTAGTGTGGTTTAAGGAAGTGGTGCACATAATCCTTGCTAATGATTGAACTGGTTGAGTTCTAAATGTAAATTTCTTTTTGGTAGATTATAGAAACTCTGATATTGCAACCAATCTGTTGGTTTATCTGATATATATATAATTGAGATATATATATATATATAAGTTGATATCAGGTTATTGGTTGTGTTTGAGGCTGTGTCCTTCGTGTGGAAGGACGGCCATATCATCTCCATTCTTTGTAGTTTTAAGGTGTGACATCTTTTGGTATCAGAGCCTAAGTTTTGATCTTTCTAGGTAGGGATATGGGACGTTGGGAGATTGTGTGATAGGTTTTAATGTGCTAACCTTTTAGACACTAAGGTGTAATTTTATTCTTGGGTCCAAGTGATCATGCGTATCGACTCAGAGACATTTGCATCGCTTCGTAAGAACAGTAAAGGCAAGCGAGTCGCTACCCCTAATATTAGAGATGTGCCTCAAGCGTCTTGAGGGGCAGCTTTAAGGAGGAGACTATAGGACTGATTTGATATGAATCCTGATTTGGATGAAGCTAGGGAAGAGCCCCAAGAGCCGGTTCCTCCAACTGAGTTCACGCAAGCAATGATTCACTAGTATCATCAAGCGAAAGAATTAAGTGAAGGTGGAGTAGTTGGCTCATGCACCTTCGCCCAATTCAGAATGGCAAATCCACCTAAGTTTGATGGGATGTTGGATCCTCTCAAGGCTGGTGATTGGATTAGAAACATGGAGGGGATTTTCAGAGCCAAGAATGTTCATGATGACCTAAAGGTCAACTTTGCCACTCGATGCTTAGAAGGCGAAGCTATTAGTTGGCGGGAAGGAACTAGACCGGCTCTCGGAGATAATGATGCAATCATTCCATGGAAGGACTTCACTGAGGCTTTTAATGCCCAATTCTTTCTAGAATCTTTCCAAGCGAAGATGAGAAGCGACTTTGTCAATATATCTCAAGGTAACTTGACAGTTATGGAGTATGCAACCCGTTTTAATCGATTAAGTAAATTTGAGGATGGTTTTGCAGCCAATGAAAGGCATAGGGGTGAACACTTTCAGCGTGGGCTCCGACCGGATATTCGTACTATACTCATACCGTTTGAGCTAACAACATACAAAGATGTTTTGAATCAAGCAATTAGGGTTGAGCAAGACATTTTGGAGCATGGCACACAAGGAGCGCCTCAACACAAGAGATTCGAGCCTACCGATTATCAAGACAATCGTACTAGTGATAGCGGGAAGCAAAGAGATTTCAATCGGCTAGGTAGGTCTTGAAATCAAAGTGATCAAAGCCTTTGTGCTACTTGTGGAAAACTTCATGGCAGTCGTTGTTATCGTAAATTAGGAGCATGTTTTCTATGCGGAAAAATGGAATACATGGCATGTGATTGCCCCACGAAGAGGAATATTACTACTGATAGTAGGATATGTTATATGTGTGGACAACTGAGACACATCGCACGCAATTGTTCTATGTGGAGGAATGCTCCTTCCATTGGTAGGCCCCAAGGGAACCCACAAAAACAAAGTGCAAGTGGGAAAGTTTTTGCAATGATGAATGAGGATGCAGAAGCGTCTAACGCAATTGTTGCAAGTAATATTTCTATTACCTCACAACCTGCTTATGCGTTATTTGATTCTGGTGCTACGCATTCCTTCATTTCAACTAAATTTGCAAATAAGCTTGATGTGTTACTTAACCCTCTTGAGTGTGAATTGCGTGTTGATACTCCTACTGGTGATTTCTTAGTTGCTCATCATGTGTTCAAAAGATGTGTGCTTCGGATTAATAATGTTGAAATGCCTGTGGATCTAGTGGAGTTACATATTCGAGATTTCGATGTTATTATAAGGATGGATTGGTTATCTACATATCGTGTTATTGTTGACTGTTTTTCAAAAATAGTGATCTTTAGACTTCAAATCAACCCGAATTTTCTTTTTGGGGAGGTTGTCAAGACACTTTTCCAATGTTGATCTCGGCTTTACAAGCGAAGAAACTTTTGAGAAAATGTTGTTATGGTTATTTAGCTTGTGTAAAAGACACAAGTAATGTTATAGGGAAGTTGAAGAATATTCCTATTGTTAGAGACTTTCCAAATGTGTTTCTTGAAGATTTACCAAGTTTGCCTCCTAATAGAGAAATGGAGTTTTGTATTGAATTGATGCCCAGTACAACACTAATCTCTAAGGCACCATATCGGATGGCACCCGCTGAATTGAAAGAATTGAAAATGCAACTACAAGATCTTTTGGATAAGGGTTTCATCAGACCCAATGTTTCGCCTTGGGGAACTCCTATTCTATTTGTGAAAAAGAAAAATGATAGTATGCGGCTTTGCATAGATTACCGAGAGCTTAATAAGGTAATGGTCAAAAACAATTATTCTTTGCCCCGGATTGATGATTTATTTGATCAACTTCAGGGAGCTCAGGTATTCTCCAAGATTGACCTTCGTTCTGGGTATCATCAATTGAAGATAAAAATAGATTATGTGCCTAAAACTGCTTTTAGAACAAGGTATGGCCATTATGAATTTCTTGTTATGCCTTTTGGATTAACAAATGCGCCCGCTGCCTTCATGGACTTGATGAACAAGGTGTTCAAAGAATATCTAGACAAATTTATTGTGGTGTTCATTGATGACATCCTAGTGTATTCAAAGAGTTTAGAGGAACACGAACAACACTTGAGGTTTGTCTTGCAGACTTTGCATGAAAAGAAGTTGTATGCCAAATTTAGTAAGTGTGATTTCTGGCTTGATCATATAGAATTCTTGGGTCATGTGATCTTGAAGGATGGCATATTAGTGGATCCAAAGAAGGTTGAAGCAATTGTTAAGTGGAATCGCCCAACTAATGTTACAGAAGTGAGAAGTTTTCTTGGGCTAGCTGGCTACTATAGGCAATGTATAGAGGGATTCTCAAAGATTGCTAGTCCACTTACCCGTCTAACTCAGAAGAGAGTCAAATTTGAATGGTCAGACCAATGTGAGCGTAGTTTTCAAGAGTTGAAGAGACGGCTGCTGTCGGCTCCTATTCTAACTTTACCTTCAGGAAGTGGCAGCTTTGTAATCTACTACGACGCATCCAAAGAAGGTTTGGCTTGTATTCTTATGCAAGATAGCAAAGTTGTTGCCTACACTTCTAGACAATTGAAATTACATGAGAAGAACTACCCCACTCATTATTTGGAGTTAGCGGCAGTTGTATGTGCCTTGAAGATATGGCAGCACTATTTGTATGGTGAAAAATGTGAAGTCTTTACCGATCACAAGAGTCTAAATATATCTTTACTCAGAAAGAACTGAACATGAGGCAAAGAAGATGGCTAGAACTTTTGAAGGATTATGACTTGTCCATTAATTACCATCCGGGTAAGGCTAATGTGGTAGCGGATGCTTTGAGTCGTAAATCCTTTGGAAATATGGCAACTTTGCTCACTTCTCATAAACCCATTCTTGAAGATATGAGGAAGTTAGACTTAGAGATATTGGTGCATCAGCTTGGTGCTCAGTTAGCTAACCTTCAAGTACAACTTATGTTGATTGACAGAATTAAGGCTAAACAGAATGAAGACCCACAATTACAAAAAATTATAGAAGGTAAGCCGAAAGACAAGCGGATTTTAGTTTACACGTAGACAGATCCTTGAGGTTTTGTGGTTGACTATGTGTTCCTGAGGACTCAAAGATGAAAAAGGAGATCCTACAGGAAGCTCACAGCATCAGATTTTCAATTCATCCGGGAAGCACTAAAATGTATAGGGACTTGAGAGAAAACTTTTGGTGGGTCAACATGAAAAAGGATATTGTAAAATTTGTTGACTAATGTCTAGTGTGCCAACAAGTGAAAATTGAGCATCAAAAACCAGGTGGACAATTGCAACCTCTAGAAGTACCTAAATGGAAGTGGGAACATATCGCCATGGACTTTGTAGTTGGTCTACCGAGGACACCAAGTGGTAAGAATGCTATATGGGTGATTGTTGACCGATTGACTAAGTCTGCTCGCTTTTTGTCATATCGATTTGGCCTTTCAATGGAAGATATGGCAAAGCGATATGTTAATGAGATAGTGAAGCTTCATGGAGTTCCAGTAAGCATTTTTTTTTTACAGGGATCCCAAGTTCGTGTCTAACTTTTGGAAGAGTTTGCAATGAGCATTGGGCACAAAACTCAACTTGAGTATAGCTATTCATCCATAAACAGATGGACAGTCAGAGAGAATGATCCATACATTAGAAGATATGTTGAGATCATGCATCATTGACTTTGGTGATTCTTGGGATGAACATCTACATTTAGCAGAATTTTCTTATAACAACAGTTATCATTTCAGCATTAAGATGGCACCCTTTGAAGCTTTATATGGCCGAAAATGCAAAAGTCTTATTTGTTGGGATGATGTTGGTGAGAAAAGACTAACTAGCCCTGAGTTCATTCAATAGTCAGAAGAGAAAGTTAGGCTAGTTCGGGAACGGCTCAAAACGGCTCAAAGTCGTCAGAAAAGTTATGTGAATCTGAAAAGACGCAAGTTAAAATTTAGTGTGGGGGATCACGTATTCTTAAAAGTTTCTCCTACGAAGGGTGTATTGAGATTTGACACACGTGGGAAGTTAAGTCCAAGGTAAGTTGGACCATTCTTGATCTTAGAGAAAATTGGTGAAGTCGCTTATAAATTGGCTTTGCCACTAGCGCTATTAGGTGTCCATAATGTGTTCCATTTTTATTTTTTTTGTTGCAGAAATATGTGCCAAATCCCGAACATGTGCTAGACTTTACCCCATTGAGATTACGGGAGAACTTGACATATGAGGAGCAGCCTATTTGCATTGTTGATAAGAAGGATCAGGTGTTGCGACGGTGAACTATTCCTTATGTAAAGATACAATGACAAAACCATACTAAGAGAGAGGCTACTTAGGAACTTGAGGATGAGGCAAGACGCAAATATCCTTACTTATTTCATGATTGAAGTGCATGTAAATTTCAAGGACGAAATTTTTTTTAGGAGGGTGGAATGTAATATTTGGCTGGTGGGGCCCAAAATAAGAAAAAGAAAAATAAGTTGAAAAGTCAATAAGGAGAGGGGAGGGGGGCTTGGCTAAAAAGGCAGCTAAGAGCTCCCTCAACCAAAAAGGAAAAAAGAAGAAGAAGAAGAAGAAGAAGAAGAAGAAGAAGAAGAAGGGGGAAAAGAGGAAAGGAGTTTTGGCACGTGCATGCCACGGATGCCTCGCCAAGTTGACTCAACTTTATAACACAGCACCCAGATCGCGAGATAGAAGGATCAAATAACACATGTTATTTGATTTTGGGGCATCCCCAGGTGAGTAGTACTAATGTCTCCTTTGGTTTTGTGAAACTCATGTACTAAGGTAAAAGTAATCAACATAAACTTGTGTAGGGAAGTGATGACCTATTTGTTGTATAAAGATGGATATAGTGCTCGGTAATTTTGAGTTATTGTGGGATGATTCGACAAACCTCTCTTGAAGGGTTATGCATGCTGTTTTGATACAATTGATTTATGTGATTATGTTATGACTATTGAAAGATGATATGTGTTATGCTGAGGAAATCAAATGTGTTGTGAACAAGTAAAGAACTAAGCGCTACACGACAACAAAACTTCGTGTAAGCCACCTCTAGGGCCTTATAGTCAAGGGCTAAGTCCTACATGGCGACTCGAGTCACATGGGAGCCACCTCTAGGGCCTTGCACTATTGACATGCATAGTAAATGGCTGAGTGCTATACGATAACGTAACTTCGTGGGAACCACCTCTAGGGCCTTGTACTATTGCTATATGTGGTCAAGGGCTAAGTACTACACGATAACGTAATTTTGTGGGAGCCACCTCTAGGACCTTGAATTTGGATATTAAGCATGGAATGAACCATCGATATGAGATAGGATGAGTATGATTATTGAATCAAATTGATGATGATTGTTTTGTTATTATAGATGAATGAGAAATTTTGTTATTTGATATAGCTAGGTTAAGGTAACATATAACGCATTTTGTTCAAACAAGTTATTATATTTTTGTTTGGTGATAATGAGCCATGTCTTGAGTTTTAATATGTAATGTGGAAATTTGATATACTTTTATGGTATGTTCTACTCACTGAGCTGTGGTTGCATTTTCAGGTCCTAAAGTTAGCAACTAGTAGGACGAGAGTGCTGTTGGGAAACTTTTGGGAGTTCTATCTTTGGGTATGGTTTTAGGAAGTGGTGCACATAATCCTTGCTAATGGTTGGACTGGTTGAGTTCTAAATGTAAATTTCTTTTTGGTGGATTATAAAAACTCTGATGTTGCAACCAATTTGTTGGTTTATCTGATATGTGTATATATATGGTTGAGATATATATAAGTTGATATCAGGTTATTGGTTGTGTTTGAGGTTGCGTCCTTCGTGTGGAAGGACGGCTGTGTCATCCCCATTATTTATAGTTTTAGGGGGTGACATAGACAAAGGTGGTTCTTCTTTTCAAGTCGAGTGAGATCTTGAAAATTCAAACTCCATCTGAACGAATCAATTTTACTCCTGTTATGAAAGCAGACGATCGAATAATAAAATAGACAAGACAATAAAATAAATCAAACAACAGATCTTCGTGATTTGGTTATATTGATTTACGTCCAGATAGAGAGCAACAATAAATTTCACTATAGATCAAGTGATACAATGAAAATCATAGCCACACTCAAGTCACTTAAACATTCTTAGTATTTCCCAAGCCCTAATTATACATAATAATTCATGTAACGTTTAGCCCCACAAATTCTTTATGAAATAATCTCTCAATCCCACAAATTAATTATACATAATTTTTACTATATCAATTAAATTATTGATGTAGAGAAAAATCTACACCAAGCGCTTGGTTGAAAACCGCACTTCAAGACCTCTTAACGTCAATCACGACCATCGAACCAACGCATGAGCCGAGGAAATATAATAATCTTCTAGACCTTGGCCGACTTAAACAAGGAAAGATATCGATGATTAATTTGTACATACATTCCCACCGCCTCAAGGAGTCCAAATTGAATGTGTCAAGGGCGGTTGACTTCAGTGTAATTCTTGACCCCGCCAACTATATATAACAAAAAAAAAAAAAAAAAAAAATCCTTCTGCAAATTGGACTCGGAACACTGAATCGGAAATCTTAATTTCCATAACACACAATTGGATGTTCACAGTATTACGATTTCCGCACTTTCCTTTAATCAATTGGGCTTCCTTATAATTTATCTCAAATCAAATTTCGTCGGGCTCACACTCAAGATATATTATAACCCCTCCTCTTATCTCTTATCTTTCTTTCTTTCTTTCTATTTTTTTTTTTTTATTTTTTTCTAATTTGCCGAATGTGTCTACTTCGAAATCCACTTTGGCCGGATTTGGTATTCTCTTTGGTGTTCTATCCAAATCTTGCATATAACCGAATGGAATTCAAGATTTTAGCGGGGATACAAAACCAGGCAGTGGCAAAGACAAGCCCTCCAATGGTGGTAGCGATGATCGGCGAATGGCGGCGAAGGCCTGAGTGGCTTCCACAATGAAAAAAGCGGCTGTTCTTGGTGTGATGCAGCGTAAACCATCTCCTAGGGCCCGATTCCAGCGGCAACGAATGATCATCTGTAATTGGGGAGAACTTGATGTCAATGAATGACGATTGTGACATAATTTAGTTCAATTGAATTGGAGATTGCAGTTAGTTTTTCCAATTGTCTTGTTTTGTTGACATCATGAAGTCACCCATGAACCTGTTGTCCTTGTGATCGGCCATGGGCCATTACCGCAAGTGAGGAGAGAGAATGGCAACAACATCCATCCAACGATGGGTAAACGAGCCGTCGTCGATGATGTCAGTGTAAAGGCTCAACAGTGACTTCATGATGTCGAGTGAGATCAAGCACCGGAAGTGGTTCTATGCATGTGCGGAAGGAGGGACAACAACGAGGAAGATGAAAGATAAATAAATAAATAAATAAAAGAAAAACAGAAAGAAAACAAAAAAACTTTAAAATGCCCTCATCGTGCCTTTGGAAAGTAGCATGTGAAATGCACGTGCTTGCTTAGACTCTATATGAGATTAAGTAGCCACTTTATATCATTGTTTATATAAAATTCACTTGGAACCCTTTTTTGAGAAAATATTTCACTTCAAACCCTTAGTTGAAATTCGCTCCTCCTTTTATGGTTGGAAACACAATGATCCTACCAATTCAGATCCCATCAAAGTACAAATCATTGCTGAAAATGGGCAAGTGATGCTTGCAATTCTTCCAATTCTCGCCCCCTGGTCTCTGGCACTATCTTCGCAGTGAATAAGATAATTAAAACACAAATGCATGCGAAGATAAAGAAGGTTCCTGAAAGCAAAATGGTCAAGACATAGATCTATTAGTACATACAACAAACATAAGAACTCATGCAATTCCTGGATTTAGACTCCAGAGAAGCATACCCGGTGAAAACTACAGAACAAGAATGAAAAAACAAAACGGAGGATTAATTACCAGGTGCACTCCATTCAAACATGAAGTTAAAATTGTAGCTAACGATCCAAGAACAGGACCAATTGGAGAAGGTCAACAGGCTTCCAGCCGACCCTTTAACATTTACTGGGAATACCTATTGAAAAGATGTCCACCAGTATGACTTCTAATCCTATATATGGTCTTGAAGTAAAGACCATAGAGTGCAATGTTAGACAGAAGGTATCTACTTACCTTGGACATTATGACCCACGGTAACACCGCCATGCCAAGTGAGTAAGCTACGAAATACACCTGATTGCAATAATTATCTGTCAGCAACTTCAGTACAACTAGTCCTAGAAAGACGGTTGAGGACTTAGAAGCAGCGATATTATAATGAAGGTTTCTCTGGTCAAAGTGTGCTCTCCTTTGTATTATTGCCTGGTAAAGAAGGATTGAGCAGCAACTCGATAGGACCTCAACCATAAGAGATAGCCATATATGAGTTGATAAACAAGAAAGCAGGAAAATATTTGTTACATAGACTTACCATAATGCATACATACACCAAAATGGGAGTGACTTCTGTCCAGTACTGCAGGTCCTGGTTTCACATGAAGGTATTATAAATAAATAAATAAATAATTAGTCTATTTCATGAGATCAAGAAGAATGGGTAGGCTTAGTGACTATTCATGCCTGCGTGAAGAACAAGAATCCTAAACCAAAGAAACTCAAGGCCATTCCAGCTAAAGAAATCTGCAAATGGATGTAAGATTTGGTAATGCTTATGAGCAACTTACCTTAGGAGAATGCATCGATATGTATGGTTTCCTCACCATTAAAAGCGGTCTTCTTCCAGCTTTATCCGTCAAGATTACACTAAGAGCTGTTGTAGGGATCTGCAAAACAGGTGAGAAAATCTTGAAAATGTGATAAATAAAATTCCTCTTCCAGCTTAATTCTCCACAGTCTATTACCTAGACAATAGCCATGCTTCGGCTACCAAAGCTGCTTGAAAAGCCTGTCAGGACAATTAGTAGATATTACCAAGTCTTTGTTCTTTATGATTAACTAACGAATTTATGATTAACTAACTCCGCCCAGTGGTGGCACTCTTTCTTACACACAAATCCTCAGGAAGACAAGCAGAATTTATAGTGCAATTTCTCAACCTCTTTGATTAGTTTTGTGGTTGGAACTGGTTACGCCTTCGAAGTATGCGGCGTGCTCTTTCCGTAGACGCCTAGATCACCCAATTTGGTCTTGTATAGAGAGAGAACGAACGTTGCAAGTTTGGCGTCAAGCCTGGCCCGAAACTGGATATGAAGATGTCTCATCATGGTGATATTTGTGTGCTTATTATTGAGAATTTGCCTTACTTGATTTATGCTCGTCGTCAATCTACGTGAGATGATTTTATGAAGGGCATAATCATAGCCGACGTGGTTTTCCGGGTCTTGTCACCTGGCAAAGTGCGACTGTAACACCATTTTTTTTTTTGTCTATTCTATCTGTAACTCTCATTTCTCTTTCTCTTTCTCAAACTTTTCCTTTACCTTTTTGTAAAGCGCAAAATTAAACCTTCGTGGGGATTGTTTGCTTGCGAAGATGAGGATTGTTAATTTTTTTTTATAACAATGTCAGGAACTTTGAAATTGTTTTGGTAGTGCATTTTTCCTTTTAGATATTCATGATATTGATTATAATTTTGCAATAAGATTTATATTAAAAAACTATTGTACTATTAAGTTGAATTGTTTAAGAGCTTCATCCTTTTATGCATGGGTGTCATTTCTCCGTCCTCGAACCATAGTACGGAGTCTACGGACTGGGGTTTCACAGCGACTTTATGCAACTTTGGTCTGCAGAACTCCAGAGGAAGATTTCATACGAGGTTAACTTTGGCAGCATACTTCATGTGTAATATCCAAAATACATCGGGGGACGTGGCCGAGTATGTGATTAGGTTCGCCAGGGAAGGTGGATTTGTCCAGGTCGGCGAAACCTGGCCCGGACACTATCCGACAGTTAAATAGAAATAAAAGCTTGAGTAGTAGTAGCTCGGTAAAATCAATCACTCAGCAAAAGGAAAAGGAGATCGCAATGCTTTTGCTCTTCCTATTACACGTTGGCATTCACAGTTTGCAATCAGGAACAAAATGTTGATACTACAGAAGTCTTTTGACATCCCAATAGGCGCAATTGCAATGTTGTTAAGACTTACAGGAGATCGCATTACTTTAACTCACTGCAGAAATATGAACAAGCGATGCTTGCACTTCTTCCAGTGTTTGCCCTTTGGTCTCTGGCACTAACTTCGCAGTAAACAGGATCGCTAAACCGCAAATGCCTGTAAATATGAAAAATGTTCCTGCCGGAAGCAAAGTCCAGATGCAAAACGAAAATCAGATAATGCATCTAATCTGTCAAGGTGCAGTCACATGCGCTTATGCTCCAAATTCTCAGTATCATACTACATAAACGAAGTCAACAGAGACAGAGAGCAGACCGGCCGCGCTCCATTCAAACATGAAGTTGAAAGTGTAGCTCGTGATCCAGGAACAGGACCAGTGGGCAAACGTCAGAATGCTTCCTGCTCTCCCTCTTACATTTACTGGAAATATCTTCATAATGCGGAATAAAAAGCAATCAATGGTCTATTGCTTTTAGTATTAATCATCATAAAATTCAATTAAAAAATTTAGAAATCACACCTCCGACATTAGAACCCATGGCAGTCCCGACATGCCGACACAGAGAAATACAAAATATGCCTGGTTGCATTATTGGTCGATCAGCAACTTCAGCGAAACTCACCACACAGTTATAGACTAGGATTCACTAAGCTCTGGTGTGATGATTTACCAATATAGCCAGGAAAACCAAAATTGGAGTGACATCCTTGTAATTGTGCAGATCCTGTAGAGAAGGGATAACAAAATGAAAGAACAAAAAGCGAGTCGAAGTCATCAAGAACCCCAAGGGTAGTAGTAGCAGATTTACCTGCATGTAAAATGACAACCCTAGTATTAAACAGCTCAAGCACATTCCAGCAGTAGAAACCTGCAAATCGAGATCAAGCTCAATTTCAACTTTGAGGTGATTGATTCCTTTTCGAACCCAAAAAAAGAGTGAGTTTCTTTTCCTGACCATCAAAAGCGGTCGTCGTCCAGCCTTATCAGTCAAGATTACAGTAATTGCAAATGCTGGAATCTACAAAACATGTCAAACTATTTGGAAAAGCAACGTGGGGAATTCATATTTCAGGATAATATTTCATAGTTGAGTATCTAGGAAATTCTCGCAAAGACAGAAAAACAGCTGACCATGACAATAGCCACGCTCCTGGTGCCAATGCTACTTGAAAAATCTGTCATGGACAAAAGTTTGTTGTGATTATCTCTTCACACTTCCTGAAGTAGTAGAGAAGCCTTTACCAGCTGATTCAAAAATGGAGCTTGCATAGTACGAGAAAGCACTGGCTCCACCCAACTGTTGAAACATCATCAGTCCAAGTCCAATCTAAGCTTTGAAATGATTGGAAAATGTAAGTCCTCACTAGACAGCATTGCATATAGATGTGCAAATAAATGTTTATATGTAGTTGAAGGAGAGCTCACTGTGAGTGAACGAGCATATCTTCTTTGAAACACATCTAGAAATCTTGAATGAGATTGCCTTTCAAAGGTTTCTGTATAGACCTGTGAGATTCATAGAAGTTGAGAATGTGAGGCCCCAGAACTCATCATTCCCTGAGGGGAAATATCAGCTTTTCCCTAGTGGACTGTGAAGGGATTGAGAATTTACCATGATGTCAGCTGCTTCCTGGGAAATATCAGCACTTTTGCCTCTGAGTCTCTGTAAGGCAGCTTCAAATTCCTGTTCTCGACCCACTTTTACCTGTAAATTCATTCACATAATATGTAGCTCTTGAAAGCATTGCGGTACAACTTTAAATTTGATTTCCTCACGTATCAGATTGCCACTTGTACAAAACTAGTGCAAAACCCTGAAGGAACTCACCAACCATCTAGGAGACTCTGGTATGAAGTATAAACTGAAAATTTGTATCACACAAGGAATTCCACCTGAAAAACAAAATACAAAAGGCGACCTTTTTCTTTTATTTTCTCAATTTTTTATCCGGAATAATTGTTAATAGAGAATCTCAGTCACTACCGATCAGAGCCAAGGTGCGCCAGGAAACAACAGTTCCGACAAAGTATATGAATGAAAAGCCACAGGCGCTCATGCACTGCATCTCAAGAAAAATAGGCTAAAAGGTGATGTATTGGCAGTATAAAGCAAGCAAATAATGGTCCAGATTTATTCTTACTTGACTAAATGAAGCAAATGCTCCCCGAACATTTTTAGGTGTTATTTCTGCGATGTATACAGGTACCTGATTGGCAAAAGAGAGGTGATGATCATCTAGGTTCACATAAGTGTACCAGGAAGTCCAAAGTGCGTATTACCACATAGCTTGCGACCCCAATGCCAAATCCTATTAATGCTCTTCCGGCATCCAGCCACCAAGCATTCTGCAAGGTGACATGTAGTGTACAATTAAGTGATGGTGAAAAATGTCGCAGCCGGTCAAATTCTGATGGAACTTCTCCGACCCTGGCGAGTGCTGCCTGCATTCTGCCTACCAGATCGCGATGAATTTAGACCCAAGAGACGGCAATGAGAGAACTGTAATTGGGCGATGAAATCTGATGTAACCCCAAAGCATCAAATTTTTTATTCGGTTGGTTCTTCATAACAGTATTGCCACAAGGCATCTGGTTGCTCACAAAGGCAGGAATGTGCAAGATGTGTGTCCCTTATGTGTTACTAAAGGTGGAGACAATATTTTATTTGCTAAGAGATTGTCCTTTCGCTTAGAAATTATGGGATGAAATTGGAATGACCTCTTTCTATGGTTGGGAACTACAAAAAGTCCTTAAGAGATTGGATTACAGATATAAGAACTAAAATTTGGTACAAGAGGCCTAGTATCTCTTAGAGTACTGTTTTCTTATTTGTATTCTGAAGTCTTTGGATATATAGGAATGCTGTTGCTTTCAATCATAATTCTAAACTAACTCACTTGGCCTCTTTTGTTTAGATAAAGCAGGGCACATCTGCCGTAGAAAAGGCAAATCCCTCATGATACACTAGATCCAATATTGATAGAGGGAATGAATCTTTCATTTCTTGAAAGTTCTTGTGATTTGATATGGTGGTGTACTGTGTATCCCTTCTTCTTCCAGTCATAAAACAAATGAAACAAATCAAAAATTCATATTTTTGTTCAAGAATGAAATCTTATGGGAACTTTCCATATTCGGTTCATCTTTCAGAACCATATCACATCCAGGATTTGATTAAATAAGATAAATTGAGACAGTATTTTGTAAATACATAATTATCTTGAATATGTTAATAATTTCTGTATTTTCCAATTGCCTAGAAGGGACAAAAGAAACATCTTGTTTTTCCTTCAACAATATCTGATCTCCAACGGACCTTTCAGGAGAATTTGAATTCAACTAAAGTTCTGACCATCTGTTAGAGTTAAAAAAAAGAATGGGTCTTCTCGGATTCCCAACAAATTCTATGATTTCTTCCGGAAGTATATGATTCTCCATCTCCTTCTCAGTTCCGTAAGAAGTCCAGACCAGGATCGAAATGGGAAATTCCACAAGCTGACTGGTTCAGATTGAATTCTGACGGAGCAGTGGAGTGTACAGGAGTTGCTGAAATCGGTGGCATAACAAGGGCTGATGAAGGGAAAACGGTGAAGGGCTGTACTTGTTGTTTAGAAATAGATGTGACATGTCTAGAGATTGAATCTGATGCCAGTAAAGCGAAACATGCTTTGCAAAATACTAGTATTGACATCCCTAACTTGAAGTCAATTTTGAATGAATGCGGGCACATTATAGCTGAATATGCAGCTGGTGAGAATTAAGCATGCATTCAGGGAAGCAAATCGTTGTGCGGATATGCTAGCAAAGATGGGATTGATGGCATCCTACGGTACATTTACCTTCAAATGTATTCCTTCTGAATTAGAAACTCAAGTTGTGTTGGATAAGCACAGAGCTTTATCCTTGGTGACTCAGACTGGGCGTTGGCCTTGATCTGCACTTTCTTATTCGGAGTATTTATACAAGTATGTTTTAAAAAAATGGCACCTGCGAAAGGGCCGTAAAGAAACTTCAAATTTTTCTTACCACTAACCAAATAGACATACTTCTACAACATACGAGAACACAATCATGTAACCGAACAACAGACGTGGAAATCATTATCTTCCCTGACCATACAGAACTCGGGAAGTTACCAGCAAATTCTCTTTAAGGCATTTCCTATTCCATTTGCTATAAGTGAAAGACAATACACGTGTTTGGACATCTATGAGGAGGATTTGGAGAGGCGAGATAAAGGGAACGAACCTTGGTGAGTGCTATAGAAAGCCATCCAGCTGTGCAAACTACTTGAGAAAGCCACATTGTCTGCATCACAAGATACGACAATAGCAATTTTCTTGCTCCAGTGCAATTGTGATATTTTAGAAAGTTAATAGCTCATGGAATACTTACGCGCTTTCGACCAAGCACATCTGTCATGGTTCCATTTATTAAAGCTCCGACTAGTCCTCCAATTGTCAGCATCGAACCAAAAAGTGAATACTGCAGCATAAGAAAGATAGGGAAAAGATTTGCACAGAGATCCTGAACTGACACTGACTGCACTTTTCCCTCAACGGTCCTTTGTACAAGATATGCTTTTAAAGCTTATCGATCAAGATACAGGATCAACGTTATAGGAAGTTAGGAACAAAATACAAAAAAAAAATTAGGATAACAATTAGAAGATTAGAATATAGATGATAGTTAAATCAAGTAAAACTTCACAGCAATCATGCCATCCTGATCCCATTTCAGCAATAAGCTACATACGTCCAACCCAACAGATTCTTCATTCATGAGGAGGAAAGTAGACTTACTGCTGCTACCGAAAGTCCCAGATCTTCCATTATACCCGACATAGCTGGTGATGAATAACCCACCTGCACAGTAATTGCTTGCCATTGTCAAGGTGCCTTTGTGACTGCGAGTAACCTTGCAAGGAAATACAGCCTAAATTGAGGTAGCACAATATGGTCAGAAAGATTGTGGAGTCAAATGGAGAGGCAGCCCAAACACCAGCTCCTAATTTCATGCTTTCTTTTCCTTGTTCCCTTTTTTCCTGATACTTCCCCAATAGTTGTAAAAGTCCCAATCCCACGCTAACAGGTTATTGCAAGAGCACCAAATTCCAAATTAATATTACTGTGAATGGTTTTCTTTTTCCGGGGATAGGCCATATGATGAAGAACAAGCTAAACAAGTTGTATTTATCTTCTTGCCAAGAGATATTCATGAATTGGAAAGAACCTATTAATATGACAACAGAAAGCATCTTTGTGACGTTGAACAGATGAAACATAACAGAGAAAACAAAGAATTCATAAAGACAAGTGATGGCTCATAAATTGCTATTGGAATGCATCGCATGGTTGGTGCAGCACACTCACAGCGCATCCTGTCACAAAAGACCCGCAAACAGCGACCAGTGTGCTAAATCCGAGAAGAACCGTAACAGAAGAATCACTGGAAGATATAGAGTCGCCGTGACTGCCACGATTTGAGACTTCTTTGAGAAGCGGAGAGCCTGTTGAGAGCCCATCCTCTTCTAGACTCTCTCTCACCATGTCTCTCTATCTTTTCATGAATAAGAATTGCCAGAATTGAAGGAGACAAGAATGACTCTTCGATGGATATTAAGGAATCAAAGAAATGGACTATTGGGTGTGCGATATTATGATAGAGACTTCACAGCGGAAAGTTTTGTCGTCAAATAAATAGACTTTTGAGCGTGTAATAGTATGACTTAAAGCCAAAGAAATAGACTTGTGGGCGTGTAATAGTACGACGGAGACATCGCATCAGAAAAAGACTTGTGGGCGTGTAATAGTTTGTTCTTTGCTGAAAAACATGAATGATTACCTTGGGTTATTTCCAAATACTAGTCGCGATATGTTTATGGATTTGTTTCTCTAGGATATTGAACTGAATTAACCTGCTACATGTTTGGAAGATTTGTAAAGAATAGCAGATTCATCGTTACTTTTGTCCTAGTGTCTGTACAACTGTTAATAAAAAGATAGGAAAATCATCGGTCAAAACAATCCCTTCGTCTGAGTGACAGCAATTCAAGACTACTTTTGAACCACTACGCCAGGTCAAAACAACCCCTTCGTCTGAGTGACAGCAATTTAAGACTACTTTTGAACCACTACGCCTTTGGCTACTGGCTACTGGGCATCTCTCTTGACGCGTGAGAACCAGGTCGCAAGTTCGATTCTCATCTCAGAATTCGGGAAAAGGGGGAAACAAAGCAAAACGAGTATATATCAGTACTTATAGCTATAAACATCTAGAAGAGAACTACTGTTAGGATTGATTGTAAAAATCTATTAACTTGTAAAAGCAACATGACATTTCAGGGCCAATTCTATGGCACAATTTTGATGATCCATATAAGAAGTTACAGACTGATTGTCCATGGTCAGTAAAAATATATATATTTATAACAGTAACTTATAAAAGCATTGGTAAAAATGAGGCGGCTGGTGTAACTGTTTGCCTTATAATGTATCAGTAAGTTACCAACGAAAAAATAAATTTACTAATATCTAGTTAATCGAAAATTACCACTTTCATTCGACTTGTACCAATGTCTGCCAATTTTTTGCTGTATTATTGGTATGCAGTTCAATTTGGTCTGTGTAATTTACCGACATTAATGACATGTACTACAATGGAACTTCCCTCTCTCTCTTTTTATTTCCTCCCCGTTTCACATTTTATTAATTCTTTGCAACAAAAAGCCTTCTGTCAATCTTGCTGTCAGTGCTGCCTGTGTTTGGCTCATTCCAAATCATTGAAGAAAATTAGCAAGTGACGCTTGCAGTTCTTCTAATGCTCGCCCCTTGGTCTCTGGCACTACCTTCGCGATGAATAAGACTGTGAGACCGCAAATGCATGCGAACATCAAAAATGTCCCTGAAAGTAACACAGTCCAGATTAAGCATAAACACAATATATATAGATAGATAGAGAGAGAGAGAGAGAGAGAGAGAGAGAGTACCGGGTGCGCTCCATTCGAACATGAAGTTGAAAGTGTAGGTCACAATCCAAGAACAAGACCAGTTGATGAATGTCACCAGGCTTCCGGCCGACCCTTTAATGTTTACAGGGAATATCTGCAGAGAACATATTCACTGAGATTGGTCTTGAGATAGAGACTGCAGAGTGCAAACTTAAAAACTGAAGGCATGTACCTCGGACATGATAACCCACGGTAATCCTGCAATGCCCAGTGAGTAAGCTATGGAATACACCTAAATGAAATAGTCGTCTGTCAGCAAACTTCTTCAACGAGTTATTGAGCAATGGTTCGGGATGAAAGAGATGAGGAAGAAAGGCACTCTTATAGAGACTTACAATAACTGCTACATACGCCAAAATTGGGGTCACGGCCTTCCAATGATTATGTTCCTGTTTCAGCAACGGGAAAAATAGTGGGACAAAAGAAGGTCACTTCAAAACATCAAGAAACAGGAGTAGGCATAGTAATTGTTCACGAAACCTGCATGAAGAATGACAATGCTAGAAGAATGCAACAAATGGACATTCCAGCTGAAGAAATCTGCAAATAAAAGTTGGGTTCAGGCTCAATATCTTGAAAAGTGGCCTCCTTAAGGGGAGTACAGCAAATTTAGCAGTTTCCTAACCATCATAAGTGGTCGTCTTCCGGCTTTATCGGTCAAGATTACACTCAGACCAGTCGCTGGGATCTGTGAAACATGTCGAGAATCTTTAGAAAATGCGATGAGGCAAGCAAATTTGTCTTTCACTACAATTCTACATAGCCCAGTACCTGGACAACAGCCATGCTTCTGGTACCAAAGCTGCTTGAGAAGCCTGCCAAGATAACAGATTAAGATGACCCACAATGGGGCTTCAAGAGCTAACTTGTGGCACCTGAACTAAGCTTTCATTATTCATTCATTACTAATGTATTTATCTGTTGATTTTTACCAGCAGATTCAAATATGGAGCCTGCGTAGGAGGCAAATGCATTGCTCCCAGCAAATTGTTGAAGCACCATCAGCCCAACTGCTATCTATTGCTTCGACAAGATTAGGAATATAAGAAAAGGGTATGAAAATTGCAAGCAATTTGAACAATTTTGAGGGCCTTCTCACTATAAGTGGATGAGCATAGCGTCTTTGGAACAGATCCAGAATTCTAGACTGAGACTGCTGTTCACAGGTTTCTGTATAGTCCTATAAGACAAGTGAAATGAGAAACCTCAGTAGCAAAAATCAGATGCTTCCAAATTATCTGAAAGACAAGTAAGATTGAGATATTACTCTAATATCGGCTGCTTCCTGAGTAATATTGACACTTTTGCCTCTGAGTCTCTGTAATGTGACTTCAAACTCCTTCTCTCGGTGGACTTTTACCTGTAAATGACTTTCTGCTATTCTTACAATGAAAAGTTCATAATCTTGGCTTCGTCATCGAGTTCTATGATTCTACACAACTAGCATATACTTAGAATGGCGATCTGCACCACTTGGATTGTGTGTCAAAGTGGATTGCCACTGAAATGTTAATGCCTATGCTTCTACTCCACTAACAACTTACCAGCCATCTAGGAGACTCTGGAACAAAGAACAAACCCAAAATTTGTATGACACAGGGAATGCAACCTGAAGATGAAATCACCAAGAATGACTTTTTGATATTTTCCAACTCATTCACCACATAACATAAAAATAGGGAACTGAGACACTACCGATCAAAGCCAAGATGCGCCAGGAGACAATGGTTCCAAGAAAGTAAATCAATGAAAAGCCACAGCATAGCATGAACTGCAACAGAAGCCAACTCTGTGTTAATAAGCAAATGAATTGTCTCAACTCAATTTCAATTTCCATTCTGTCCAAACTTTTTGACCTGATTGAATGCCGTAAATGCTCCCCGGACATTTGTAGGTGTTATCTCAGCAATGTACACAGGTACCTGTTTGGAAACAAAGATAATGATTAACAGTACGTTGGCATTTCAACTTCTATAAATTTATCAGGACAGTAAGTCCAGAATCTTCCTGCATATACCACATAACATATGATCCCAATGCCAAGCCCAATTAGCAGTCTTCCAATATCCAGCCACCAAGCATTCTGCAGAGTAGATAGAATGTACCATTAAGTGCTTACGCTCTATCTCACAGCCTAAACCATGACCTGATCATTCACAAAAATAGGATGATGTAAAAACTTTCCTCGTGTCTTAGCAGGTAGAGAATCAATTGTGTCTTTTTTTTCTGGGCGGCGATCCCCTAACCAGCTGGACTGATAGTTTGAAGTGCAAATATCACAAATGCAGTGAAAAATTACAGGTAGAGAATCGATTGTATCTTTTTTTTCTGGACAGCGATCCCCTAACCAGCTTGACAGATATTTTGAAGTGCAAATATCACAAACGCAGTGAAAAATTACAAAAAAGGTCCTACAGGACCAATCTCTGAATGAACTTATCCATATGGTAAGCGCAAAGGTGGAAAATGCGATTTATATTATTAAGCCTGTTTATTGAGTCATCGAAGGTGAAGAAAAATTCTGCAGTGGCGAGAGGAAGGGCAGGAACCTTGGCAAATGCTATAGAAAGCCATCCTGCAGCACCAAATATTTGAGAAAGCCACATTGCCTGGATCAAAAGATATATCTTTTAAGATTCCTGTAAGATCTGTAGTTCATTGAGATTTTGAGAATGAAAGGGAGAGGATTACTTACTCGTTTACGCCCAATCAAATCCGTTATCCTCCCATTTACCAGAGATGCTATTAGGCCTCCCACTGTTATTAATGAACCGAAAAGGGAATACTGTAACACAAAAGAATTGGGGAGGATGTCAATACGACTTGTGATCCATTTCCCATTTATCCGTTTGGCGTCACTGATAGAGATGTCATTTTTAGCTAGTCCACTAAGGCTCGTGTGTTTTATTTTACTCCAACAAGTCTTGTTTAGAACCCGATTTGTATAGCGGCTAATAGATAAACAATTCTAGAAATATAGCACGAAAGCTTGGTAGGACTTGCCGCTGCTGTGGAGAGGCCCAAATCCTCCATTATGCCAGACTCGGCTGGTGAAGAATAACCGGTCTGCATTGTAAAAAATGCCGCCAGTTAATGGTACCTTCTACTTGATAATACTAAACTTGTCGTGAAATGCAGCGAGCAACGCATTTGCCAAGCAAATTCTGCAAAGGATGCAAACTAAAGATGCAGGCTAAAAGTTAGTTTTTGAATGGCATTTTTCTCAAATTGTGATTGAAGTAATTAATGAAGATCATTTGACTTCTTTTTTGAATATATGAGTTTCATGCTGTGCACTCGAGTGATCCTAATCAGCTACTTGCTTTGTCGTGGTTCGAGTTGAAATTCTTACATGAAAACATGGAAACAAGCATCAGACTCCCGGGTAGTGAGTGGGAAAATGTTACAAAGGAGTTGTCGGAAAAAATTGTCACATTCTTAAATAATCCAGGTCAACCTAATGTGGTATCAGCCTAGTGATCAAGAACATATTACACAGATGCCTCTGGAAAAGAATCTACTTATGCTTTCACGCACCAAAAGCAGAAGTAGACACGCATTTAGCCTGAGTTGTAGGCACAGATCTTGGATGCTTTATCCATACACCAAAGGCCAAACTGAAGACCCAGACTTTTCTTCTAAAAACACAATGTTGACCAATCATACAAGAAAACAGAGGCAACTTTGACCAAGTAATCTGCTTCTTTCCTCTTATCTATTCCTAACAGAAAATTTTCGGTAGACCTCCGTAAGAAATTGTCACACTGTCTACTCGGCAATCATCAGAATCGTCACAGAAGGCACCAAGACTGCAAAATTCACCTCTGATTCAATAGAGATGCGGGCAAGGGGACGTGAAAATAAATAACCATCAAAAGAAAACAGAGCTGGCTTCTCGATGGTGAATCTTAAAACTCGATACAATACTCACAGCACACCCGGTCATGAAAGACCCGCCAACGGCAATGAAAGTGCTAATAACGACGAGCGGCGTGACTGCAGGGTCACTCGAAGGCACGACGGGGCTGCCGTGACTGCCATGGACAGAGACTTCCGTAGGAAGCAGAGCACTCGTGGGCAGTCCGTCTTCTTCTATGCTCTCTCTCTCCATATCTCGCCGTTCGAAAGCTCTTCGGTGTACGTTTCCAAGAAATGAGAATTTGGCGAGAATGAGTAGCGAGTGATTGCGGAGAATCGAGGGAGATGGTTTGGTGAGTCAGAGAGGCAGCGGCAGGGGAGCTCAGAGCAGGGGACTGTCTGTTGCTGCATGAGTACTTCCTCACTATTTCATGTTCTTTTTCCAACTTCTTTATTCATTGATTGTATCACGTTTGCAGTATGCTCAAACCCGGAGTAGCTATAGCGGCAATCCATTCATCAATGGTCGATGCGAACTTCACCAACCCGGTGGTGCAACCTACCCCCGGCTACTTTGGAGAATTGTTAAGAGGTGAGGGACGGCGTGGAGGGATTGGTTTGGTTAAAGAAATGGATGCCGAAGATTTGAAAAGAGGGGGCCACGGAGAATACTCTTAACACCTCCTCTGACGTGCAAACCAGGCCGATAGCCTGTTGTAATTGACAAATAGAGAAACCTATACGTGGTAGGGCGGAGCCTCTGTTTCTGAATCCAAAACAGGCCGATAGCCTGTTGTATATTTTTGCCGTAATTAGGCACAAAAAAGTCAATCTTACAAAAAGGCTCTCGGAAGCCTATTGAAAAAATCAACGTTTTTTCGAATCATTTATTTCCTACGAAATAAGCGGAATTTAAGTTAATATCGTCGAACTTATGGTATTTAGAATAATGGATTATGTATGTATGATAACAGAATTTGTCTGTGAATGGTTCCTAATAAAGGGGCAAAAATTAAGGAAATGCAGGGACAATAGCTTCTCTTGCAACTTTCTTTCGGAAACTCTCGAAGGGGCAAATTTGAAAAATATAGCAAAACTTAAGGAACGGCAGTAGGCCGTCAAACAGTGAGTGGGGGATGTGCCTCCACATCACATATAGCATAAATCCGTCCCTATCACAAAAGCTTAGGCAAATCAAAGTATCATGAAAAAGGATTTATTTTTTTTCCCTAAATGTCACGTCCAACATGGTCCTACTGCTACATAAGTCAAATACCCGATCCAACCCCCCCTCCCTCACTCTCCCTCTCAGGCCAAAAGAAAACAGAGACCCACTCCCGTCCCATCACTTTTTCCTGAGTTTTATGGCCAAGGCCAGCGAAGAAGATAAAAAGATAAAGAAGAAAAGAAAGGAAAGAAATTAAAATTTTTAAAAAAAATTATGAAAAATGAGTGTGGATAGAAAAAGATATTCCTTACCGAACGGCGGAAAATATTTTTTTTTTCATCTTCAAATTTCAACCAAATATAAAAAAATATGGTTATTTTCCTGAAAAATGACTTCTTAGAAAACATCATATTTTCCACAAAAACGAATGAAGCTACTCTTCATTTATTTCATTGAAAATGAATAATTTGAAAATTATTTTTATAAAAATGATTGCTCGAAAAAATGTTTTCATCATTGACGATGAAAACATTTTTTACAAACTAATCATTTAATGCTATACAAGCGATCATCTTTGAAAATACAAAAACGTTTTTCTTCCTGTGAAATAAGCGGAATCTAAGTTAATATTGTCGAACTTATGGTATTTAGAATAATGGGTTATGTATGTATGATAACATAATTGGTCTATGAACTAATTATTTATTGATAATTGCACAATTTGCCTATAAACGGTTCGTAATTAAGGGTAAAAATTAAGGAAATGTAGGGACAATAGCTTCTCTTGCAGCTTTCTTTTAGAAACTCTCGAAGGAGCAAATTTGAAAAATATACCAAAACTTAAGGTACGGTAGTAAGCCGCCAAACAGTGAGTGGGGGATGTGCCTTAAGAAAATATTAGCTGCAGCTCTGACTCTAGCGTGGCATAGTCAGAGTCCATTCACCAAGCAACACGTGTCGCCCGGGTGCCATGCTGGAATCAGGCTCCCTTTAGAAAATGGGGAAAGTCGGTTCTCTCTCCTCTGGTTGACAGAGAGAGAAAAGACAGAATAATAAATGCGCACACTCCCACTTAAAAAAGCCCCTCTCCTCTTTTCAATTTTCAAGGGCTATTTCTCTCTCTTCTCACTTTCTTTCCTTCTCCTTCCTTCGTCTTCCTCCTCAATGGCGACGACCCAAGCGAGAAGGTCGCTCAGAACTAGCAACAACGGACCCCGCCATCAAGGAACACGATGGCGACCCTAAGTGGAAGCACGAGGTGCGATTCGACCTTTTGATATTGTATATTTTTGCCGTAATTAGGCACAAAAAAGTCAATCTTACAAAAAGGCTCTCAGACGCCTATTTTAATTCCTTTTCAGAAAAATTTCAAATAAAAATATGAATTAGAGCTATTTCATCAACAACAAAAGTTCAGAGTAGATATTATCTCAAATAATGGCATAAAGTGGTTAATTTAGTCTTAAATAAGGGCTTAAGCAAGCACATGCATTCCACATGCCACTTTTTCAGGGGCATTCTCATCCCAAGCAGGTTTTTTTTCTTTTTCTTTTTTTAATTTCTATGTTCATCTTCTTCCTCCTCTTTATTCGTCCGGCCAACGTCCTAGTTCACTTTCTTCTTTGTCGAACGCAACCTTTTCTTCATCATTCGCATGAGCTAGTCAATGACGATGGCTTGAGCTTGGACGGTGGCTAGCGGCAAGCACATCGAGGACGTGCCAACATTGGCAACTCCAAAATCAGGCAGCGGGGATATAAAAGTAGGCAGCGTCAGGGAGCATGACGGCCTCCTTTCTTTAGCTTATGCCCCATATTTATACAGAGGTGGTTCTTCTTTTCAATTCGAGTGAGATCTTAAAAATTCAAACTCCATATGAACGAATCAGTTTTACTCCTATTATGAAAGCAAACAATCGAACAACGGATCTACGTGAATTAGTTATACTGATTTACGTCCAAATAGAGAGCAACAATGAATTTCACTATAGATCGAGTGATACAATAAAAATCATAATCACTCAAATCACTCAAACACTCTTGGTATTTTTAAGCCCTAATTACACTTAATAACTCATGCAACGTTTAGCCCCACAAATTCTTTATGAAATAATCTCTCGATTCCACAAATAAATTATACATAATTTCTTATTATAAGAATTTAATCGACTTTGACAATAAAATTATTGATGTAATTTCGCTGAGAAAAATCTACACCAAGCGCTTGGTTGAAAACCGCACTTCAAGACCTCTTAACGTCAATCACGACCATCGAACCAGCGCCTGGGCCGAGGAAATATAATAATCCTCTAAACCTTGGCCGACTTGAACAAGGAAAGATATCGATGATTAATTTGTACCGCCTCAAGGAGTCCAAATTGAATGTGTCGAAGGCGGTTGACTTCGGTGTAATTCTTGACCCCGCCAATTACATATAACACAAAGACAATAATCCTTCTGCAAATTGGACTCGTAACACTGAATCGGAAATCTTAATTTCCATAACACACAGTTGGATGTTCACAGTATTACAACTTTCGCACTTTTCCTTTAATCAATTGGGCTTCCTTATAATTTATCTCAGTTCGGATTTCGTTTGGCTCACACTCAAGACATATTATAACAACTCCTTGCACATTTTCTTCCGTTATGTTCAAAATCCCATCCTCTTATCTCTTATCTTTCTTTATTTATTTATTTATTTTTTTAATTTGCCGAATGTGTCTACTTCGAAATCCACTTTAGCCGGGTTTGGTGTTCTATCCAAATCTTGCAAATAACCGAATGGAATTCAAGATTTTAGCGGGGATACAAAACCAGGCAGTGGCAAACACGAGCCCTCCAATGGTGGCAGCGATGATCGGCGAATGGCGGCGAAGGCCTGAGTGGCTTCCACAACGAAAAAAGCGGCTGTTCTTGGTGTGGTGCAGCTTAAACCGTCTCCTAGGGCCCGATTCCAGCGGCAAAGAATGATCATTTGTAATTGGGGAGAACTTGATGTCAATGAATGACGATTGTAACGTAATTTAGTTCAATTGAATTGGAGATTGCAGTTAGTTTTTCCAATTTTCTTGTTTTGTTGACATCATGAAGTCACCCATGAACCTGTTGTCCTTGTGATCGGCCATGGGCCATTACCGCAAGTGAGGAGAGAGAATGGCAACAACATCCATCCAACGATGGATAAACGAGCCGTCGTCGATGATGTCAGTGTAAAGGCTCAACAGTGACTTCATGATGTCGAGTGAGATCAAGCACCGGAAGTGGTTCTATGCATGTGCGGAAGGAGGAACAACAACGAGGAAGATGAAAGAGAAAAAACTAAAAGGAAAAAAGGAAGAAAACAATAAAAACTTACAAATGCCCTCATCATGCCTTTGGAAAGTAGCATGTGAAATGCACGTTCTTGCTTAGACCCTTATTTGAGATTAAGTAGCCACTTTATACTATTGTTTAATACAGAATTCACTTGGGACCCTTTTTCGAGAAAAATATTTCACTTCAAATCCCTATTTAAAATTTTCTCCTCCTTTTATGGTTGGAAACACAATGATCATACCAATTCGGATCCCAACAAAGTACAAATCATTGCCGAAAATGGGCAAGTGATGCTTGCAATTCTTCCAATTCTCGCCCCTTGGTCTCTGGCACTATCTTCGCAGTGAATAAGATAGTTAAACCACAAACACATGCGAAGATAAAGAAGGTTCCTGAAAGCAGTATAGTCAAGACATAGATCTATTAGTACATACAACAGACATAAGAACTCATGCAGTTCCTGGATTTAGACTCCAGAGAAGCATACCCAGTGAAAATTAGAGAACAAGAACGAAAAAAAAAAAAAAAAAAAAAAAAAAGGAGGATGAATTACCGGGTGCACTCCATTCAAACATGAAGTTAAAACTGTAGCTGACGATCCAAGAACAGGACCAATTGGAGAAGGTTAACAAGCTTCCAGCCGACCCTTTAACATTTACTGGGAATACCTATCGGAAAGATGTCCACCAGTATGACTTCTAATCCTATATATGGTCTTGAAGTAGAGGCCATAGAGTGCAATGTTAGACAGAAGGTACCTACTTACCTCGGACATTATGACCCATGGTAAACCCGCCATGCCAAGTGAGTAAGCTACGGAATACACCTGATTGCAATAATCATCTATCAGCAACTTCAGTACAACTAGTCCTCGAAAGACGGTTGAGGACTTAGAAGCAGCGATATTATAATGAAGGTTTCTTTGGTCGAAGTGTGCTCCCCAGTGTATTATTGCCTGGTAAAGTAGGATTGAGCAGCAACTCGATATGACCTCAACTATAAGAGATAGCCATATACGAGTTGATAAACAAGAAAGCAGGAAAATATTAGTTACACAAACTTACCATAATGCATACGTACACCAAAATGGGAGTGACTTCCGTCCAATACTGCAGGTCCTGGTTTCACATGAAGGTATTATAAATAAATAAATTAAAAATCAGTCCATTTCATGAGATCAAGAAGAATGGGTAGGCTTAGTCACTGTTCATACCTGCATGAAGAACGAGAATCCTAAACCAAAGCAACTCAAGCACATTCCAGCTGAAGAAATCTACAAATGGATGTAAGATTTGGTAATGCTTATGAGCAACTCAATATGTATTGGTTTCCTCACCATTAAAAGCGGTCTTCTTCCAGCTTTATCCGTCAAAATTACACTAAGAGCTGTTGCAGGGATCTGCAAAACAGGTGAGAAAATCTTGAAAATGTGATAAATAAAATTCCTCTTTCACCTTAAATCTCCAGAGTCTATTACCTGGACAATTGCCATGCTTCGGCTACCAAAGCTGCTTGAAAAGCCTGTCAAGACAATTAGTAAAGATTACCAATTCTTTGTTCTTTATGATTAACTAACGAATTTATAGCGTGATTTTTACCGGCTGATTCAAATATAGAGCTTGCATAGAAGACAAATGTACTCGACCCTCCAAATTGTTGAAGGATCATCAATCCAACTCCAATCTAAATTTTGAAAAAATTAGGAAATAGGAAGAAAAAACAGTGCGAAAAATGGCAAGCAATTTGAATATTTTGGTGGAAAGGCTTACTATGAGGGAATGAGCGTATCTTCGTTGAAACAAATCGAGAATTCTAGACTGGGAAGACCGTTCAAAGGTTTCTGTATAATCCTATAAGACAATATGAATTGAAACATTAAAAAGTAGAAGGTAAAGGGAAAACTTTCTCCTATTGATATGCGAAATGAAGAAATTACTCTGATATCCGTTGCTTCCCGGGAAATGTCAACACTTTTGCCACGGAGTCTCTGCAATGTGGCTTCAAACTCTTTTTCTCGACCAACTTTTACCTGTTAGTCAATAACTACACTAATCATCTTCCTTGCAATGGAAAATGCAGAGTCCTCACTCCAATATTCCTACAACATTAACTTCATTTCATCTTATGATTTCAGATTTACTGATAATTAGTGAACTCTCACAAAAACTGATCACGCGAATTGTCTTGACATGGAAATTGTAATGCCTATACCTCTAGTCATTCTCAGTTTACCACTAAGACTTCAATCAGTAAAATTATTCTTTGGTAAAATATTGACTTCATTACCACTCTTCCCATTATCAGTCTATAATTTTTAACAAAGTAATGTGTTTGCACACGATGATTTCCATGCCTTGCGATCAAAATACTCCACATGGCATGCAGCATGCTACTTGTGCTATTTAGACAGCATACTCAACCATGAAATCGTCACCATTGAATGCCAAATTTGGACATAACACCGTGAAGCTACATAGAGCAAAGTGATGACCACAATCGAAATTGAAGTTTCAAATAAGAACGACACAAATCACCATATTACGTGGCTCCTCTTGAGTACTTGGTACACCCCATAAACAACTTACCAACCATCTAGGAGACTCCGGGATAAAGAATAAACCGAAAATTTGAAGTACGCAGGGGATACAACCTGAAGATAAAATCATGGGCAGTGACCTTATCCTGTTTCCCATGATAAATCTAATAAAACAAAGCAGGAGAGAACTGAGACAGTACCTATCCAAGCCAGAATACGCCAGGAAACAACAGTTCCAAGAAAGTAGATCAACGAAATGCCACAGCATATCAAAAACTGCAACCAGATCCAGCAAAGGTCGATAGGCAATGTATAGAGTTGACACCATCAACATCTTACAGTGGCCCAAAATTTTCACCTGATTTAAAGCTGTGAATGCTCCCCGGATACTTTTGGGTGTTATTTCGGCAATGTACACAGGTACCTGTTTGGCAACAATATCATGACCAACAATTTCTAGAAATTAATTATGATGAGAAATATGAATGTTTCTGCCTTTACCACGTAACATACAATCCCCATGCCGAGTCCAGTTAACAGCCTTCCAATATCGAGCCACCAAGCATTCTGCAAGGCAAGATGAAATACACCATTAACTGCTTCTCAGCCTTTTTGGAGAATAGGCAACTCAGAAAAGTAGAATATGATTGAAGTTTTGTGGATCAAGTCATTGAAAATCTATTAAGCAAAATTCTGAATCGGAAAAATAGACAGAGCACAAACCTTGGCAAATGCTATAGAAAGCCATCCTGCAGTGGAAAATATTTGTGAAATCCACATTGTCTGCATCACCTTACATCAATTAAGAATTCCGTAAGATTTTTTTTCAGGTTCTTCACTGAACATGCGTGATTTTCAAATTCACGAATAGCTGGAAAGGCTAGAGAATAACTTACACGTCTGCGACCCATCACATCTGTCATCTGCCCATTTACCAAAGCTGCTATTAACCCTCCTATTGTTAATATAGAACCAAAAAGCGAATACTGTAACAGGAGAAAGTCAGGAATATTAATATTAGAGAACCCGGATCGTGACTGAAAAATTCCCTAATTCCAATAGTCTCACAGATAAAGAAGTCATTATTAGCTAGCTTAGGTTGTGTTTTTCTTGGCATCAACCATGCAATTAGGGAAAAGTTCAAATGCAATTCACGATGATGATATCAGAGGTTCTGCACAGGATCTACTGAACAAGGAATTGGCTGAAGCTTACCAGAATTAACCGTACTTTCTAGCAATGTACTGAGGACATCTTATATCTCAGTTCCTGATGGTAAATGTTATTTTAAGATGCACAATTCTCAGTATTTCGCCTTGAATAACAGAACTAGACAGGGCTGAGAGATTATAAAATGGTAGCCATGTAGCATGTATGCTTGATAGGACTCACCGCTGCTGTAGAGAGCCCCAAGTCCTCCATTATGCCTGACTCGGCCGGTGATGAATAACCAGACTGCATTATAAAAATGCACCACCAGTTATGGTAACCTCTACTTGGTAAAGAGTAATCTCATAAAAAAAAACTACAGACTAAACATATCAGTAGCCTGGGTGATCACATTACAGAGGCAAAACGAAAAAAAAAATATAAAAGATCACCTGAAAACTGGCTTTTCAGAAGTATCTTTTCTGAGAAATGCAATACAAGTAGTGAAATGTGATAATTTCATGTCTCTTTGCCAAATTGAGTTTCCATAACAAAAGTAACTGATCATAAAGGAGCAACTTCAGTTGTGACATTTTTATTCATAGACAATCCAGGTCAACCTAGTATCTTGGGCCTATTAAGCCATGTGATCCACATAATGCCGGCAGGTGCTTCTGCAACATTATTAATTAACTTCCACTCCACACCCTTGCAGGTATAGATCTAGCTCGTTGCAACACCATACGAATGCCAAAACAAAAGCCACCATCTTGAAAGAACATGAAAGTTTGACCAATCACAAGAGCTGATAAAATATATGTCTCGAATTTGAGGTAAAAAAAAAAAGAAAGTTTCTTAATTCAAGTAAGTTTCCTACTTTGAATATGTTTCCTAGCTAGAGAAGGTTTCTTAAAAGAGGTTTCATATTTTAGATCCAATTCTTGTCTACATATAAGAAGTGGATGTTCTTTGTGAAGATTTTCAAAGAGGAGCTTTTGCTTGTGACTTACACCTTGAAAATGTCCGAGTGTGTTGAAGCCGATTAAATTCTTGTGTTAATAATTAGTGTATAATTCCTTCGTAAGATTAAGACATCATTTTAGGAGGAATTGTGGGGCTAAACACTAAGGAGTACCGACACGTTGGGACACGTTATATATTAAATTAATTTTTTTAATTAATTTGATTCAAATTTCCAAACAAATAAATAATAAAAAAAGAGCTTACAATGAATTTATAATAATGATTTTAATAAATCTATTTATAGAAAATTTGAAAGACATATTCATAATTAATGCGTACTCATATTTGGGAATATATTTCTAACTTTAACAAAAATTATCGATGAACTAATGATTAATAAAAAATTAGAATCAACTTATTTAAATAAATTTATGATCTTTTATAATGATCAAAATTTATCATTATTTTAATATTTAATATTTTTATTTTTTAAAATTACTTTTTCCCAATAAGAAAAAAGACTTCCCCCAATTATTTCCCTGTTTCCGTCACAGTGCTCTCACACACACCCCAAAACAATCGCCATCCCCCTTTGCTCCTCGCCTTTGTCTTGCTTCCATCCACTATCGCCTTCTTTAACGATTCTCACTCTCTTTGCACTTGCAGACCCCCATAAATCACCGTGTCTCTCGCAATTCCGAACATGCGTATCGTCGGAAAGAGTTGATTGTGTGTCGGATTTTCTCTTTGCACTAAACCCCCATAAATCACCATGTTGACTTCCGAACACACATGTCCGAAAGAGTTGATCGCGCGACCGTGTCTGAGTGTGTCAGAGATGTGTTGGACACTCCGACACAACATAGAAGCTCCTAGAATGTGTTCGTACTTCATAGACTAAACACTGCGTGAGTTAATCGATGTAATTGGGGTTTGGGAAATACTAAGAGTATTTGAATGAGTCGAGTGTGATTATAATCTCCATTATATCGCTTGATCTATAGTGGAATTTGTTAATGCTCATCCTGTGAATGTAAGTCACTACGATCGAACCATGTAAGTTTGGTGTCTTATCTATTTTCTTGTTTAGTTGATTTTATTGTTTAATTGGTTACTTTCCGCGATACAAGCAAAAAGACAAACATTGATCGAGCAATTTGTTTCGTCCTCTTTCTTTCTCTAACGAAACATTCACTCGAATTGGAAAGAACCTGTAACAGAAATGCAAGAAAGGAAAGCAGAAAACGGAAAACGGAAAACAGAGCCGGGTTCTTGGTGACCGAACTACATGCAAGCAATTCACGAAAAGTTCGATGAATGTTACTCACAGCACACCCAGAGACGAAAGACCCGCAAAGGGCAACGAGCGTGCTAAGAACGACGAGAGGCGTGACCGAGGGATCACTTGAAGACGAGGAGCTGCCACGGTTGCCATCGCCAGAGACGTCTTTGAGAAGCAGAGAGACTGTCGGCAACCCATCTTCTTCTGGGCTCTCCCTCCCCATGTGTCCTATTCACCGTAAAGCTCTCGAGGAGACCAAGATTTTGCCAAAAAATGGAGGAGGCAAGAATCGGCTGTGCATGACGTGAAGGCCAGTGGCTTGGTGTGTGTGTGTGTGTGTGTGTGTGAGAGAGAGAGAAGAATCGGCTGTGCATGACGTGAAGGCCAGTGGCTTGGTGTGTGTGTGTGTGTGAGAGAGAGAGAGAGAGAGAGAAAGGTAGATATGGAATTCAAAGAAATGGACTTTCGGATGGATGCATAGGAAATTTATCGGTCAATAGCTGCATACGATCATCTAACTTTGCATTATTTCTGTACTCAATTCTTTGAGAGAGAGAGAGAGGTAGATATCGAATTCAAAGAAATGGACTTTCGGACGGATGCATAGGAAATTTAGGGGGCTGTTTGTTAACATTTCTTTTTTTGTTTTTAAACAGATTTTGTGTTTTTTTGTTTCGGGAACAAAAAAAAAAACGCGTTTGTTTGGGTTTTTGTTCCAAATCTATTTTTTGTTAGGAAACACTTTTGGAACGAAACAAGAAACAAGAAAAACTTGTTTTTGTTTTTGTTTTTAACAAAAATTAAAAACATATTTTCTCTCTCCTCTCTTTTTCTTCTCTTTTTTTTTTTTTTTTTTTCTCTTTTTTTCTTTGGCCGGTCACCGGCCTCGGCCATGGTCGGCGACCTTGCCAAAGGGGCGTCGCCTTGCCCGCCGGCCCAGGCGAGGCCGAGCGTTGCCGGCCCCTAGCGAGGCTCGGCCTCGCCGGGCCACCTCCCGGGCGGCGCCGGCGGTGGCCCGGCGAGGCCGAGCCTCGCCGTGGCGGGCGAGCTCGGGCTCGCCGGATCTGGGCGAGCCCGACCTCGCCCAGCCAAGGCGAGGCCGCCGGCCCTCGTCGGCCATGGCCATGGCGGAGCCGGCGACCGCCAAAAAGAAGAAAAAATGAAAAATGAAAAAATAAAGTAAATAAAGAAAATAAAAATAAAAATATTAAAAAATTAAAAGAAATAAAAAAGAATATAAATTTACCAAACGTGTTTCTGTTCATTTTTTATTCCCGGAACAAGTTTACTAAACGCGTTTTTGTTCAAAAATTGTTCCCCCTAATGAAACATTTTTTTCTATTTCATTCCCTGGAACAATTTTTAAACATAAGTGTTACCAAACGCACCCTTATCGGCCAATAGCCGCATACGATCATCTAACTTTGCATTATTTCTGTCCTTAATTCTTTGCTTGAGCATGTGGTTCGATTCACTTTTTTTCTATACTTATTTCTAGACTTGAATTAAGGCTCTATTCATTTCGCAGAAAATATGACATTTCAAAAGTCAATTTCCCAAAAAAATATTATTATTTTCCAATGCTCAGCTGAAATTTGAAAATAAACTAGAAAACATTTTTCGCCATTTAGTATGAAAAATTTGATTTGATTTTCCTTTGTGCACTTCTTTTAATATTTTATTTTTTTAAAACAGTCAAATTTTTTATTTTTTTATATTTTAATTTTTTTTTTTACTTTTCTTTTTATTTTTTATTTTTCCTTTTTTTCCACTTCTTCTTCTTCGGCCAGCACCACATGAAAGAAAAAGAGAAAAAAACAATAACAATAACAATTAAAAATTCGAATTTAAAAAAAAAAAAAAAAAAAAAGAAAAAAGAGAGGCTAGTCGGGTATGAGATAAGAGAAAGCAAGTAAAGAAAATGTTTTCCCCTACTAGAAAAGCAAAAAATATTTCCCCTATTTTAAAAGAATTTTTGTTATTGATGGAATATGTTTTCCCTAACTAGTTCATTTTCCGTGAAACAAACGTCGGAAAATCCGAAAAACACTTTCCTAAAAATTATTTTCCATAAAACGAATAGAGCCTAGGTATCCTATCATTTGGGAATAACAAACATAGATTAACTCCCTTTACATATCTCATCTGGCTCGTCAACCTCAAGGCTTGAGTTCCAATCAAGTCTCGGCGGCTTCACCGCTCATCCTCATTGAATATAATGATATAGTATGCGAATATGTAGATTTTATTGGGGGTGTGGTTCATACCCCCTTATCAATAATATGACACTAGGCAGGGTTCCGGGGCACCTTGGGCGAGGTTATAAGAGGCAGCTCCCCGTGAAATCATAGGACTTTTATAATTTGAACCCTTTTTTATTGAAATTTTGAGTTTGAGCCAATAAATAGCTATTTAGTATATATAGTATATCTATCTTATAAGTAAGAGCTGTAACAGATATGCTGGAGGTACTACTTATAGCAAAATACTTTGCTAGATATAACTCTATGATGGATTTAATTATGTGGGCCTAAGTTGGCCCGGCCACGATGGGCCTAAAGGCCCGGCCCACGGGAATAAGGCCCATGGAAGGAGGAACATATAAAATGGATGAGAGAGAGGGAGAACACACATGTTGGAATCATAAGAACGAAAATTCTCTCCCTCTCCTCTCAAGACGAAGAACAAAAGGCAAAAGGCGACTTCTTCTTCCCTTCACGACGAATTGTCGACATCGGATCGAACATGGTTGAATTCTCTTCCTCTTTACGGTATCGGTGTCTAATCTGTGGCTAACAAGATACGCTCGAATCCGTGGTGTGCTTTACGATCGATGATACATGACTATTTCCGGGCTTACCCTTCCGCATTGATTTAGGGGTTCGGTTTTAAGTGCCGAATCCGTTTTCGGGGATCCGTCGATCCCAACATTGGTATCAGAGCCTTAGTTCACGTTTTTCCCGACCAATTTGATGTTTATGATTGATTTTTCGCAAAAGCATTTCGGCCGTACGGATCGGGGCGAGAAATCCCGACACCCGAGCGTTGTTTGCCATTTTTTCCGACTTTTCGTAAGTCAAAATCAAAATATGATGACATAGGAAGGAATGCGACGTCGAGACGAGTCCGAAGACATGTCGCACGCCACCGGGGACGCCGCACACGCCCACACGCGCGGCTAGAAGGCGCTGCGCGTGGGCGCGACGCGCCCAGACGCGCTAGTTCGTCCAGCGCGTGCGGCACACGTGCCGGTCGGCGAACCGGCGCATGCGTGCCGCCGGCGGGCGAACCGGCACGCGCCGGTCCACGGACCGACGCGTGCTGACGTCAGCATGATGTCACCCAACGATAAATAACCACTGGGTGACGTCATCGATGACGTCATCACTGACGTCGTTTGGTCGGACGGTCACCGGCCGGTGACCCGACCCGACCCGCCTAGCACGCGCGCAGCACGTGCGGTCGGTCCGTCCGACCCGAGCAACCGGTCCGACAACCCTGACGGTTGACCGTTGACCGTTGACCTCCGTGACCATTGACTTTCGTTGACCGTTGACCGACAACCGTTGACCCAAAAAAAAAAAAAGGAAAAGAATGTGTTTCTTTTTCAATTATGTCTATGTGGATTATATGTAATCCATTTTTTGTTCTGCATTTGTTGCAGAAACAATGCCTCCCCGTAAGCCGCGCGCATCTGTGCGCACAATGTCAGATGAACAAAAAGAAAGGCTTTCAAGGTCGATAGCCGATTTGAATGGTTATCGATGGGAGAGTGACGACATAATTGATCATGTCATAGAGGTCACCAACAAAATTCAAGAAGTCATATGGAACGGTTATCCCATGCCAGATATTCAGATGATGCGATTCTTTATGAACACTCTTCCACTAGAATGGCAATGAGTGTTGAATCGCCTACGGGAGGTCAAAGGATTTACTAGCTATAAGGCGCTAGTAATGGAATTTGTGGATGAATATCATCGGATTGGAGCCACAAAGACTGCGACCCAAGGAATGACTTCGATTAGGTCAGGAATGAATGTGCGTATGAGAAATCCTAAGGGATATCCATCTGTTTTTTTCGTGGCTGTCAAGAATGCTTGAAAATTTTACATAGAAAAAGCAAAAGAAATTGAACCATGTAGCTGCTTTCCCTATTAGTTGTATGATGCCTCATTTTTAGATGTTATGGCTGGTCTTTATTTAGTGTTCTTGGTGGACATCTTATGTAAAGTTAACTACATGATTGTTGTTGTTGAAGCAACCTTTTTTTTTGTTATATTATGTGAAAGCATTATTATTATATTGTATGATTATCTGTTGCTTTACGGATTCTTTGTGGGTAGTTATAGAAGTTTTTGTAACTTCATAAAATTGATTTTGCATATGACAATCATATTAATGATAGTTTTTAAGTTAGGATTTTGGAGGATGATTGGAAACATAGTGACCCTTTGATTCTCGAAACCTTACTTAAAATTATTAATTAATATGATGGGTTTGTGCAAAATAGATGCATAAGTGATAGGCATTAATATTTCGTGCATATGTGTCTCGATATGTTCAGATCGATGGATTCAGCAAATAAGAACATCATTGCTGATTTGAATAAAGAGGACAAATTGAACGGCGAGAATTGTGAAATATTGAATATGAGAATTCAATATGTGCTGGAAAAGCAAGAAGCACTAAAAGCTCTTGACCATGTTATGGAAGATCTAGAGGATGATGTACGCCACCTTGAGCTAGTTGATCATCGCCTCAAGGCATTAGAGCAGGAAACATATATTTTATGTGTTGCTTTAAGCTCAGAAGGGGCTTCATGCTCTAAGCGCAAGCGCATTGATTCATTCAATATGTGGAAATGCAAGGGATCAAGTCCTCCTTGCAAGAAACCAAAAATTAACCAACAAAAGAGAGGAAAACGTCCTCATGTGAAGAATATCTCAAGGGTGAAATGTTATAACTGTGAGCAAAAGGGTCACTATACCCGCGATTGTCGCTAGCCAAAGAAGGTACACACCCTTTGTACGGTTGGGAACTTTGCATATGTGTCAAGTTCTGTATTCTTGACTGAATCTAATCCTCGTGGACTGTGGATTCAAGAGCGACAGACCATGTAGCGAAGGATAGAGGATCCTTCGTGGAATTCCGACGAGTACCTACTGGAACTAAGTGGATCTATGTGGAAAACAACTCCAGAACGAAGTGAAAGGAATTGGCACATGCCAACCGAATATGTGTGATGGACGCACTTTGTTCCTTCATGATGTGTTGTATGCTCCGGAGATTCGTTGGAATTTAGTGTCTGTTTTAGTGTTGGTTAAATTATGTTTTAATGTGAACTTCCATAATAGAGGTGTAGATTTGTATTTGGATACAAACTACTATGGTCATGGTTATTTTCTAGATGGTTTCATTGTATTAGATATTGACTATGTTAATGCAAATGTTTGTTATTCCCTTCTCACATCTCCTAATTCATATGATAATGATGTGAATGTGTGGCATGCTAGACTTGGTCATATTGGCCAACAGCGTATGAATAGATTAGCCAAAAAGGGCTTGTTGGGCAATATTGAAAAAGTCAATTTGCCCATCTGTAAGCATTGCTTAGAAGGGAAAACGACAAGGAAACCATTTGGAAAAGGTAAAAGAGCTGAATTTCCTCTGCACTTAATCCATTCTGATGTTTATGGTCCAATAAATGTGAGAGGAAGGCATGGGGCTGTTTATTTCATCACTTTTATAGATGATTATACTCGATTCGGATATGTCTATTTGATTTCTCACAAATCTGAAGCAATAAGTTGTTTCAAAAGGTTTATGAACCTGGTAGAGAATCAATTAGACAAGAAAATAAAAGCATTGAGATCCGATCGAGGTCGAGAATATTTATCGATGAGTTCAGAAAATTATGTGATGAAAAATGAATAGAAAGACAGTTGTCTATTCCATATACTCCTCAACAAAATGGTGTTGCGGAGAGAAGAAACAAACCCTACTTTTGGAAATGGTTAGGTCCATGATGGCGCAAGCTAACTTACCTATCACTTTTTGGAGTGATGTGTTGTTAACTGCTGCCTATATACTTAACCGTGTGCCTTCCAAATCAGTTACTTCTGTTAGAACTAGTATTAGCACCTAGAGGGGGGTGAATAGGTGTTTATCGCAATTTTAACAATTCAAATCAAATAAGATATGAATAATTTAAAATCAACGATTGCAGCAAATGAAAGCAATTAACAATATAAAGGATTAGGGATAGAGAATCAAGACTCCGATTTATAGTGGTTCGGCTTAGATCAAGCCTACGTCCACTCTCCCCGCACGGACAGCCCTTCGGCTGGATTTCACTAAGAATCAATAAGAGTGATTACAATCTCACGCTCTTGAGTCCACAAAGTGTAGATTACTCTACTACACTTCCTCAAGGTCTACAATATGATCTCTCTTTTGATTACATGTAACGCTCAAAGAATGATATCGCAAAGTAGTAAAGGAGATTTCAGACTTTGGAATTCTTCTATCCGCACCCTTCAACAACTAGAGCATCTCTCTTATATACTTCTTCATGCCTTCAATACCGTTGGCACCTTCCAAAGAAGTTCTTCCAATCAACCCGTTGGACAGAATCAATTAGAGAGATCTCGAGCTCTTTAAGGTAAGTGTTGATAGCCCATCAATCATGTTCGCCCATACAATCAGGATCTCGGTTTCCATAAGTAGATCCTTCCAAATATAAGTTGCGAAGTCGTCAAAAGAATCTAACATATTCCATATAAAACTTAGATCGTTTAGTGCTGAATCCAGTAGAAAGATATCCATTAGTCGTTAGAATAAAGATCGTATAAGATCGAATAAACGTCGTCCCGGAAACTGTCCATGTGAGTAGACTTTGAAATATAAGTCTTGAGTCTTGCTAGCTTCGACTTTAATCTTCGTACTTTGATCTTCGAGACTTTGTTCTTCGACTTTGATCTTCGACTTTGTCGAAGAGTCTGGTAAGTCTTCGACTAGACTGATAAACCTGTTTTGTCAACTTCAAAATACCTTAAAGGATTTCATCCAACAACTTCCACTCCATATGAGTTATGGACAGGTAGAAAACCGGACTTAAGTTTTCTTAAGCCATGGGGTTGTACTGCCTATACGCATGAGTCCTCTCACAAGTTTGGGAAATTGGGTCCCAGAGGAAAGAAGAGTATTTTCATAAGATATTCGGAACACTCAAAAGGGTATGTGTTCATATGTGAGCAGGAAAGTGGGAGTATAACTGAATTTGAATTACGGGATGTCACATTCTTAGAGAATGAATTTCCTAAGAAGGGCGAAATAGGGAAGTCAACTCCCTATTTGAAACCTTGAATCAAGATAATGATCTTAATGGAGTTCGTCCAAGTGGGAGTAATATGAGAAGTGATGAATTCAATTCAATTCATTCTCAATTGCAACCACATAATGAGATGACATCATCATTATCTAATCCCAATGGGAGCATAATGGGGAATGATGTGCAAAGTGTACAAACTCCCATACGGCGAACAAGTCGCCAAAGTATTCCCCGTCGACGTTTTGACATTGAAGGGGAAACTTTTATGGTTGCTCCACAAGATGAGGATGAGCCTAGAAATATTAATGAGGCTCTGAATTGCCCTAGTAAGGAGAAATAGATTCATGCAATGGAAGAGGAAATGGAGTCAATGAAATCAAACCAAGTCTGGGAACTGGTTTATCTTCCAAAAGGACGCGGAGCTATTGGGAACAAATGGGTTCTCAAAATAAAGCAAAAGGCTGATGGCTCGATAGAAAGGCATAAGGCTCGCCTTGTTGCGAAGGGGTATAATCAACAGGAAGGAATTGATTATGAAGATACGTTTTCTCCCGTAGTGAGATTTACCTCGATTCGCATAATTCGGCAATAGTATCTAGTATGGATCTTGAGTTACATCGATTGATGTAAAGACTGCTTTCCTCAATGGAGAATTAGAGGAAGAAATATACATGGAACAACCAACCGGTTTCATAGTGAAAGGCCAAGAAGAAAATGTATGTCGACTTTTGAGATCAATATACGGCCTTAAGCAGTCATCGAGACAATGGTATATACGTTTTCATAATGCCATAATGGCATATAATTTTACAATGATTGATGAGGATCATTGTGTATATATCAAAAGATCTAAGGATCAATTTGTGATCATATCATTATATGTTGATGATATACTGATTGCCGGAAGCAATATGGAATTTGTTCATACTGGTAAGAGTTAGGTGTCTTCCAACTTTGAGATGAAGGATATGGGTGAGGCTGCATACATTCTTGGAGTTAAGATTTCAAGAGATCGTTAGAAGAGATCGTTGTCTCTTTCGCAAGAAACATATATAAATAAAGTTCTTGAACGATTTCGTATGCAAGATTGTAAACCCATAGACACTCCTATTGCGAAAGGTGAAGAATTGAGCCATAGACTGTGTCCGAGGACTCCACAAGAAAATGAACAAATGAAACATGTTCCTTATGCTAGTGCAGTTGGGAGTTTGATGTACGCTATGATGTGTACAAGACCCGACATATGTTTTGCAGTTGGAATGGTGAGTAGATATCAATCCAATCCAGGTCCAGCACATTGGAAAGCCGTTAAAAGAATACTGAGGTATCTAAAGGGAACTACTGATTATACGATGAGTTATCAAGGAAAAGGATCTGCGACTCAAAGGTTATTCTGAAATTGATTAGGGAGGAGGTTTAGACAAAAGGAAATCTACCTCTAGGTTTGTTTCCTTATTGAATAATGGCACCATATGTTGGAGCAGTAAGAAACAAACATGTATAGCCTTGTCCACGATGGAAGCTGAGTTCATGGCATTATCAGCAGTAATATAAGAAGTAGTTTGGCTTAAGAGATTTTTGGATCATTTAGGTGTTATTGAGAAAGCTGCAAATCCATTATTAGTTAATTGTGATAGCCAAGCAGCTATAACGTACACCAAATATCCAAAATATCATGGCAAGACCAAACATATAGATACCAAGTATAACTTTGTCAAAGATATGGTTGCACGAAAGGATGTGAACTTACAGTAAATATCTACGCATAGAATGGTACCAGATCCTATGACAAAGCCAATACCTAGAGATGTGTTTTGTGGTCATGTGAAATCTCTAGGATTGCGTAGAGTCTGATGTACTAGATATTGTAATTTTCCTGAGTTGTTCACATTTAATGAATTTGTGTTTTCATCATTAATGCCTATGAATCTTTGTTTGATCTTTATGCATCTTAATGCTTAGTGCATTATATTATGTTGAGAAAGTATGTCGGACAGATAAGAGATTAGCCCACTCACACGGGTAATCGCCTCTATTTACTATGTGATAGATAGAGATGAGACTGTTTTTAAGCTTATTATCTAGGTGATAATCGAGAGCTCAAGCTTAAAATAAATATGTCGCCTTAACTGAGTGTTAAGATGAGGACGTAATACTTACGAAGTCCGAAAGTAAAATAACCCACACATTTTACTTTATCCGTCTAAGATGCCGATGTGAGTTCGATGAATTTTGTGAATAAGTAAATACGTGAACTCAAGTTAGACATTGGGTATGTCCGAACTATCATCTGTACGGTATTGATTGTGTAGACATACGCTCCATGGGAAATGAGTTAATACCGTAATACGTATTTCATACTACGTATGCATGAGACGACCTATAAGAGTGGCAAAAGTTTGATCTCAACTTTTATGGCGTGTGAGACTCTTGAGGAATAGAGTTCCTCAATTTTAGTGCCCTTATGACTCTTACTTATTCTCAAGATTTCTATTTAGTGTTTGCTATCTTAGAATGTTACCAATGGTCATGGGTTGATTCGATCTAATGGGACATTTCTAGAAAAGCAAGTTGAACTGAAATTGAGAGTTTGAAGGAAAGAGGAAGATCGGATTTGTAGAATCACATTGTGGTTTTGTATTCACAGGTCGACCAATTATGACTGTCTTTGGGATAATCATAATTGTGAATACAATATATATCATTGTTTAAATGAGATTAAGAGAGATATAAATGTGATCGATCGATCTAGGGTATTGCATACTAAATTTACTCGGAAAATGATGCCCATTATGAGCTGCTATATATTCCTAACGGATGTATAGCAACGAGCTCTCAAAGTATGCTGGTCACACGGATTATTCACCGGTATGAATGTTGAAAGAGGAAAAGAGGATTCTGTTCGGCCCACCATGCAAGTGGGAGTTGATGGGCCTAAGATGGGCCTATCCGCCCATGTTGGTTTTGACCCACCATGTGCGAGTGGGAGATGATGGATTTAATTATGTGGGCCTAAGTTGGCCCGGCCACGATGGGCCTAAAGGCCCGGCCCACGGGAATAAGGCCCGTGGAAGGAGGAACATATAAAAGGGATGAGAGAGAGGGAGAACACACCTGTTGGAATCATAAGAACGAAAATTCTCTCCCTCTCCTCTCAAGACGAAGAACAAAAGGCAAAAGGCGACTTCTTCTTCCATTCACGAAGAATTGTCGACATCGGATCGAACAGGGCTGAATTCTCTTCCTCTTTACGGCATCGGTGTCTAATCTGTGGCTAACAAGATACGCTCAAATCCGTGGTGTGCTTTACGATCGGTGATACGTGACTATTCCCGGGCTTGCCTTCCGCATTGATTTAGGGGTTCGGTTTTAAGTGCCGAATCCGTTTTCGGGGATCCGTCGATCCCAACACTCTAATATAAGGGTAAACAAGGATAAACCATGTATCTTGATTTCTCTGTCTCGCTTTTATTCTATATTTTGTTGTGTTTGTCGATATTTACTTTTTATTTTGTTGTGTTTGTGCACTTAATCTTACCAAATTTATTGGCAGGCGAAAACTTGTTTTTCTAATGGCATCTTTCTTGCTAATTTGATTGAGGTAATTAATGTAGATCATTGGGCCTCTCGCTTTATCGTGGTACCTTACATGAAAACCTGCAACAAGTGTCAGACCCTCCAACCCATCATATCCTCCTTTGTCCCGAGTTGTGAGTGGGAAAATGTTACAAAGTAGTTGTCGGAACAAATTATTACATTCTTAAATAATCCAAGTCAATCTAATGCCTTGGGATCCGCCCAGTGATCAAGAACAGGATATACAGGTGCTTCTTAAAATTATTCACCACAAAGGTTGTGATTAAAAGAGTGCAAACAATATCTAAGATGGGTCAATGTTTATGCTCTACTCTACCTTTTTATTGAGAAGTTCTTGGACAAAAATGATAAATGGCAATACCGTATTAAGAAATAATTCGAAGATATTCTATGTCACTATATTCCATGACATTATCAAAATGGATGATCTTAATGTTAAGGAAATCATTTATGATGTTTTGAAGATGACAAAATAAATCAAAGATTACTAACGTGTTTAATGGTTAAGTAATAGACCATGCAGATGATAGAACATGTAAATGATATTATCAAAGTCTGAAGACGGCCGAAGACCGAACGGAACACATGTCCAAAGTATATTTTGAAGATTTCCAGATTTCGTGTCAAAATCTGAAGACCGACTTTAGTGTCAAAGTCTGTTCTACATCGAAGTCCATCAACTCGACAAATTCCGGATCGAACGTGAATGAAGAACCAGAAGACAAACTCTATGTTGAAGCTGAACCAGAAGACAGACTCTATGCTGAAGCAGAACATAACAGACTGTGTTCAGACCTTAAAGCTAAATCTGTTCAAACCTAGATTGTAAAGTCTATCGCACTCAGACTCATATTGTAAAGTCTATTGCTCTCAGACTTTACATCCAGATTCAACATAACGTAACACAAGCCCGAAGATATAACGGCTAGTGATCTGGTTTGGATTCTACATCAAGATTGATTTGATTGACTCAATCTAATTGATTGACAATTAGATCTTGAAGACAAGAACTTTCTATACGAAGAAGCTTTACTTATGGAAACCAAGATTTCGTTTGTATGGGCGATCGGAATCAATTTGGGATTCTATCTTTGTCACTCAACGGCTATCAAATCTTCTAGATACAGGGCTTGTCAAATGAGTATATTGGAAGACGATCCTCAAGATGTTGTCCAACGGCTAGTTTGGAAGTGGAGGAGTATTTAAGGAGATGAAGGACCGATGAGCAAGTAAGAGACGGAGCGTAGAATTTATAATTCCAAAGTCTAAGCGATCTTCTATCATACACTTGTCTTTGGCGAGCTTAAACGTTTGTGATCTTGAGAGAAATACCAAAAGAGTGACTTAGTGAGATAGTGTGATCTACTACTAAGTGTTTGCACTCAAAGTTGTAATCTCTTATTGATTGCATAGTGGAATCCAGCCAAGAAGGCTGTTAGCATGGGAGAGTGGACGTAGGCTTGGATTAAGCCGAACCACTATAAACAGTGTGTTCTTATTCTCTTCCCTCAACTCATTTATTTTATTCTGCATATATTTGTCAAGGTTTTGTTTAAACACCTATTCACCCCCCTCTAGGTGCTCGTACTAGTCCTCTCACTTAATGTTTTGAGAAAACTGTATTTTGATCATGGCAATAAAATCACAATAAATACAAGCCAATTCAAATCAATGATACATCAGATAGAGCCACTTATAATGAGAATGATCATCTCCAAAAAAACACAAAGTAGCAGGACACTCCCATAGTAGAAGTAGGAGATGGCCCCAAATGTCAAAATGAATTAAATCAAAAGAAACATGAGAGATAAATCCACTAAGATGAAGGGTTCGTTCGTTTCGCAGAAAATAATTTTCAGAAAAACGTTTTCCGAATTTTCCCGCGTTCGTTTCACGGAAAATGAATTCCTTGAGGAAAATGTTTTCCATCAAAGGAAAAAAGTCTTCTAAAGTAGGGGAAAATGTTTTCCACTTTTGAAAAATGGAAAACATTTTCCTCACTTAATCTCTCTTATCTCACACCTCTACAAATCCCGACTTCCTCCTCCCCTTTCTTTTTCTTCTTTTCTTTTTTCATTTGAATTATTTTTTTAATTTTCTTTTTCTTTTTTAATTCAAATTATTTTTAATTTCCTTTTTCTTTCTTTTTCTTTTTTTCTTTTTCTTCTTTTTCTTTTTGTTTCCCATCTTCTTCTTTCTTGGCTAGTTGTTAGACCAAGTGAACCTCAAGCTCGTCGATCTCAAACTTGCAATCGTCAATCTAGCGAGCCTTGAGCTTGACGCTCACGCTAGCCAATCTGGGGAGCGGAAAATATTTTCCTTACCGAACACCGGAAAATATTTTCCGAAACATTTTCAGGTTTTAGCCGAACACCAAAAAATATTGTCATTTTCCTAAAATTGACTTCGGGAAAATATTTTCCGAAAATGGTTCATTTTCCGCGAAACGAACGGACCCGAAAAGGTGAAATGTGATGATTTCCCAACTTACATGGTAAACAATCAAAATGCTTATTGTCAACAGAGCTTAGATGACCAGTAGAAATCGATGACCAGTAGAAATCAGATGACCAATCTAAAAAAAAAAAAGCATGGCCTAAATGAGAATGTCAAGTTGCAGAGGATACCATGGCAGCATAGCCACTAAGAGCATTTAGAATCTTAAGACAGGCTCGAATAGGCATCCCAGTTTACAGCTTGTCCCAATTTCTATATGGCTAACTAACATCTGTGAGTTATCAACTGTATGACTAGTAGGTGTTTGTGAAAGTAGGGACTTTGACTTAAACAAATTGATCTTCAAAGTCATGTGATTGTAATGGGCAAAATCAAAAAACCATGAATCAAGAGTACCTGGAGTCACAAACAAAGTAGAAGTGCTTGGGACATAGGAGCTAGAAGTACCAAATTCTAGATGAATGTCACAAAGATCATCTAAAGATAAAGTAACAGACAAACTGCTAACCCTCAATAGTAACAGCAGTGATGGATAAGCGTGTAGCTGGACCTTTGTATCAGAATTGGTTATTTGTCCCTATAGGTTGCCTAGGCTGTCATCAATAGCAAATGGATGCAAGATGATCAGTTCAATGACAATATGTGCAATATGGTGTTCATGATGAAGAAGAGGTGGGGGTGGTAAACACTACACCTGTAGGAGTAGACAAAATATGGCGGCTTGGGGCGCCTTCAAAGTAGCAAGCCAAATCCCTTTAGTCGATGATTTTGAAACAACTACCTCAAGAGGAGGTGATGAATCTCAATGTTGAAGTGAAGCTCGTGTAGGTTTAACTCATCATCAAGTGACATTAGAAATTGCATAACAGGCATACGATCACAATATTTAGTGAACTTGTGAGCATCAACATCAACTTTCCATTGTGGATTAGAGTAAGCCAGTTGATCCCAAATAGAATGCACATAACACAAAAAATCACTAATAGACTAACTTGTCTCTTGAGGCATGCAATGCAAATTGTTAATAGCTAATACTAGTGACCAATATCCGAGGTGAAATATTAGCCGGGAAGCAAATCCCATGCCTCAAAAGTGAAGCTTGATAGAAGGAATTGAAGTATTTCAAAACCATGTTAAAATCTAATGGTTCAAAACCATGTTAAAATCTAATGTTTCTTACCGTCCCACCCTTCCAAATGCTCAATAAGTTTTCTCTAATTTCTTCAGCATTCCTCGTAAGCCCGCAAATTTCACTAGTAACATAATGCCAAAATTTGCGTTCTCTCGAAAAACTTGACATTTCTTCAGCCCATAAAAGATAATTCTATCCATTCAAGATAGTTTGAATGGGTATTGGCACGCCTATTTTATTAATTTAAATGTTCTAATTTATATGATAAATACCAAGAAACTAGTACTGGAAATGAAAATATGGAGATAATGATGCCAAAAATGAAATCAGCACATTGAAATACCTCGGAAACCGATCGCTCAACTTTGGGTCAACGATCAACAGTCAACAGTCAACTGTTAGTGGTGAGGGGCAGACGACGAGGCGGATCACACGGGAGATGACAACAGGATGACTTAATAGTGACATAAGCAATACACGGCCGGACTTCTAATCATGTGAAATGCATGTGAGCGTGTGGATCTCACATGCAGGCTCCTTGGTGGCAAGGTTTGGCTAGTTGGATTCGTTAAGAGTGATGTTGAATCCGTTTGTCGTCTTGTATTGTAAAAACAACCAGCTCAATGTGTCTAAAATTGACTTACAATCGACGAATTCATTGAGTTTGAGACTACGGGACGTGGTGGTGCGTGTGTTGACTTCCGGTGACGAGTATGGTGATAGCTGCAGTTTTTCGAGACACGCAGCGAAAGAGCCTTTAGCAACAACTGGAGTTGCGGGCTTGGTGGAAAAACGAGAGCGACACGGCCTATACAACCGACATCAAGATGATCGTGGTGGAGCAATGCGGCCTATGCAGTTGGTGTTGCAAAGCAGAGTCGACCACACCACCTATGAAGTTGGTGTTGCAAAGCATAGTTGATTACATTTATCAAGAAAGAGGTTTTGATACTAAGTTAAGAATGATGAGAAAGAGACGAATTTGGAGAATTTTCTATGCATTTCAAAATATTTAATAATAAGAAGCATAAGAGTCTATTTATAGACTTTACAAGATGACTATATACAATAAGAAAATATTAAACATCAATTACAGTCAATCACAAAAATATCCAAACTATTAAAAAATTTCCATAAATCAGAAATAATTCAAATATATCTAACAAGAAGGATTCTTGATAAACACCGTAATGAAACGACTACCTACCTGATGAAATAGCTCGTGGATGTGGTCAAACCAATGATTGTCAACACCTTCCATGAAATCATCCACTGGCGAGGAGCGTTGAGCCATTCAATTCAGATGCAAGCAAATCCTGCTAATCCGGTGCCTTCTAGGTATGTTCCTGCTTAAATTACTTTTCGTACTGTTGGACAAATTATAGCGCCTCCACCACCTACTAGGATTCAACGCATGTAAAGGAGATGAGAGATGGCATGGAGGGATAATTTTTGAAAAATCGATAGCAAAAATTTAAAAAGGCAAGGTAGCGGAGAATACTATAGTACCTCATCTAACATGCAAACTAGGCTCGTAGCATGTGGAATTGACAATAGAAAACCTATCGAATCCATGACGGATGTAGAACTTTTTTTCGTGGGCCAAACCTAACAGTTAATTATATGTTTTCATAGATTTTAAGGGTGCGTTTGTTTCACGAAAAACTCAGTGATAGAGGAAAATGCTTTATTGGAAAGCATTTTCTAATAATATGGTTAATCTTCCTTTGTTTAGTGATATATGATCGAAAATATTTTTTGATATTTGAATCTCATTAAAAAATGATTTCAACCTCATAATTTTATTTTAGGCAAAAAAAAAAAATCAACTTTTTAATAATTTTTTATTTAATTTAATTTTAAATAGATTTTTAAATTCTTTTTCTTTTTCTTTTTCTTTCTTTTTATTATTTTTTTTTTCTTTTTTAAAAAAATTAAGTTTTTAATTTTCTTCTTTCTCTTTTCTTTCCTTTTCTTTTTCCCTCTTCCTCCGTTGCAATTAGCTAGCGACGACCACAGGTGAGCTTGAGGCTCATTTGGCGATGGCCATAGGCAAGCCATGAGCTCACCAGCCTCGGCGGAGACCAAGTTCACTTGGATCTAGCGAGCCCGAAGCTCACTAGAATCGACCAAGCTGCAGCTCGCCTGGATCGTGCAACTCTCATTCTTGATGGCCTTAATCAACACAAGCTCGCTTGGACTAGCCGAGCCTCCAGCTCGTCGGCCCACATCATGGCTGGTCGCTAAGTCACACGGCCGGTGAAAGGAAGAAGCGAAAAGGAAAAGAAAAAATAACAAATATAAATTTGAATTTAAAAAATAAAAATGATTAAAAAGTCTATTTTTATAAGAATAAACAATTTATCAACAATAGGAAAACATTTTGGAAAACATTTTCCGATTCTTTCAAATGGAAAATCATTTTCTTGAATTTAAGTTTCAATAAGGAAAACCTTTTTCTGTGATTAGGAATATATTTTTTGTTGACTAAGGCTGCGTTTGTTTTCATTCTTTTTTCTGTTTTTGAACCACTTTTCTGTTTTTTTGTTCCCGGGAACAAAAAAGGAGCAGCAAACGCGTTTGGGTATGTTTTTGTTTCAAAATTGTTTTTTTGTTCCCGAAACACATCCTGAATGTAAAAAAAGAAACAAAAAAAATTATTTCTTGTTTCGGAACAAAATTCATAAACACTTCTCTCTTTTTTCTTCTTATTTTTCTTTCTTTTTCTTTGGCCGGTCACCAGCCTCGGCCATGGCCGGCGACCGGCCATCGAGGGTCCGCGACGCCGTCGAGGGCCGGCAACCTCGCCGGAGCGTCGCCGGCCCCCGCGAGGCCGAGCGTCGCCGACCCCCGGTGAGGCCGAGCGTCGCCGGCCCTAGCGAGGCTCGGCCTCGCCGGTGGGTCAGGCGAGCTACGACTCGCCGGATTTGGGCGAGCACGAGCTCGCCCGGCTCGAGGCAAGGCCGGGCGAGCTCGAGCTCGCCCAAATCCGGCAAGCCCGAGCTCGCCCGGCCACCGGCGAGGCTCGGCCTCGCCGGGCTACCTACGAGCCGGCGTCGCCCGGACTAGCTCGATGCAAGGCCGGGTGAGGCCGCCGGCCCTCGTTGGCCGGTCGCCGGCCATGGCCGAGGCCGGCGACCGGCCAAAAGAAGAAGAAAAGAAAAATTAAAAAATAAATAAAATTAAAATTAAAAGAAATAAAAAAAGAATACAAATTTACCAAACTTGTTTCTCGTTCATTTTTTATTCCCGAAACAAGTTTACCAAACTTGTTTTTTTGTTCAAAAATTATTCCTCCGAACAGAAACACTTTTTTCTATTTTTGTTCCCTAGAACAATTTTTAAAAAGAAATGTTATCAAACGCACCCTAATTTTCCTAAGCAAACTAAATGCTGGAAAATGAGGAAAATATTTTCCTCGACAGGTTCCATTTGTTTCACAAGAAATGCATAATTTGAAAAATATTTTCCTAAAAACGATCGCTCAAATCGTTTACAAAATTAAATAAACAAAAAATTAATATCCATGAAAATGTTTAAATATAATTTGTTATCGATAATGAAAGGATTTTTTATCAACTAATTATTCCAAGCAATGCAAACAATAATTCTTAAAAAATTGTTTTCTAAATCATTTATTTCTCATCAAACAAACAGCGCCTAATATTGTCAAACTTGTGGTATCTAAAATAATGGGTTACGTATGTATGATAACAGAATTTGTTTGTGAACTAATTATTTCTTGATAAATGTATAATTGTCTATAAACGGTTCGCAATTAGTGGGGCAAAAATTAAGGAAATGTGGGAATAAATAGCTTCTCTTGTAGCTTTCTTTTTTAAACTCTTGTGGGGGAAAATTAAAAAAATATTGCCTCTATTTTATTCGTGGAAAATGAATAATTTAGAAAATATTTTCCAAAAAATGATCATTTATATCATTTACAAAAATAAATGAGTGATAAATACTTTCATCTTCCATAAAAATATTTACACATGAATTATTATTTGTTATGAAAATATTTTTCATTAACGAATTATTTTAAGCAATACAAATACAAATAATAATTTTTTGGAAAATAATTTTTCAAATAATTTATTTTCAACGAAACAATTGCCTTCACATCACATGTAGGGGTGTCAAGACCCGAACCGAAAACCGAACCGAACCGAAAAAATCGAATTTTTCGGTTCGGTTTTCATCAAAAACCGAAAATTTTTTATCGGTTCGGTTTTTATTGGTTAACCGAACCGAAAACCGAACCACAAAGGCACAAACCGATAAAATCAAATCTAATTCGGTTCTCTCCCGACTTACGTCTCTCAGTCCTCTCGTCTCTTGGTTTTTCTAGGTTTTCGTCTGAGTTCTCTCAACGGCGACGGCGACTACGACGACGACGACGGCAGGGACGGCGACTACGACGGCGATGGCGACCGATTGAGGGACAAAGCCCCTTTCTTCTGCAAGTCTCTCCTTCGTCCCTCTTCCTTTTGCGACGGCGACGGCGATAGAGCATGTCCTGCGCGCGCTCTGCTTTGGACTGAGGGGCCGCCATCTTCACTTTGCCGGCTATACACCTCTAGTTCGCGACTCATCCTCTCGTCCGACGCTTCCAGCTCTTTGATTCGCCTCACCGACTTGGCAATCTCGGCGTTCTTGGAGCAGATCAGGCCCTCCGGCACCGGGACGAGGAACGCTGTCTCTGGGACGACCTCGTGCTCGGGGAGCTCGGTCTTGACGTGCGACGGCGGCTTTGGCGATTTCTGGAAGCCCATCGCCATCTTCACTTTGCCGGCTACCATCGGAGGGAGATTCTGGAGCTTGGGTTTCCGGACGACGGAGATTCTGGAGGGAGATGTCAAGGTGGGTCTCTTGAATTCGTGGTTTTCTCTCTTAATGTCTGCAAATCTTAGTGTTCCGCTTTCTATCGAAATCCGAGGTTGGGATTACGGGGTATGGAAGAAAGGGGTGAGTTTGCATTTGAGGTTAGTGTAAATGTGCAGCATTTGATATGTGAGTGTTGCTTTTGCATTAGACTCAGTTAATCGAGGTTGGAATTACGGGGTGTGAAAGAAAGGGGTGAATTTTTGTTTGAGGTTAGTGTAAAGGTGCAGCATTTGAGGTGCGAGTGTTCTGCTGGATTAGATTCAGTTTAATTTGAGGCCACTTCTAATCCTCTCTCCACCCTCTCCCTCTATCTGTCTCTCTCTCATGGGTAGTTCGAAACAGAATTATAAGCTAATAGCCACAGAGCATGATTTAATTGATTCTAAATGGAGCACTAGTAGCTAATGGCCTCTTAACTAGTCAATTGTATTGCAAGTTCACTACCTGCAGTGCAAGGTTGTATTTCTAATCGAGGAAGAACTTAATGCTAAAACCGACTCTTTCCAGGCCGGAAAGGACCTGGAAAGCAGATCTAGAATTTAAATTTTTTGGCGAGAAAAAGAAGAGGGGGTGTGTTATGGGATGAGAAAGGTGGAGCAATAGAGATGGACAATATTGCAGATTCAGAGATGTTGCGAAACTTGGTCCAAATTGAAGATGTTTAGAGTTAGGTGGTAGTGCAGGATTGCTAACTGAAGATGTTTTGATGTCCAAATTGGGTTAAAATTGTAATGATTCAATTGAACTTGAGAATCTAGTCTGGGGTTTGAGCAATTCTGATTTTATTCTGTTCCTATGGTGATGTACCCCTTTCTTCACCTTTGAGGTGGAACTCCTTATTTCCCTCTCTTCTTAGATATGTTGAGCTTAAAACAGTCCTACATGTTCATAGAGAGTGAGTTTCTTCCTTTTCAAGCAATGATGCAAATAGAAAACACAAAAGCGAAAGTATATATTGTGACATCAGATTCCTAAGTTGAGATCACTAATTTTATTTCAATTGTTTTGGTTAGGGTATACAAAAGAAAGGAGCAGCATTGTGGTTATTGGGCTTAGCGTGCACACAACTCCTATGGAGATGCGTGAGAAACTTGCCATTCCTGAGGCAGAATGGCCTCGAGCCATTGGAGAACTCTGTAGTTTGAATCACAATCACGAAATTCTTTGAGGATTGGAGGGGATTGAGGTCTGAAAGTCACATGGATCTGGGATGTGAAACAGATGCACTAACCCATCTTAACCAGTCCTCTGCACTTTGGCCTCGGTGATTTACTGCTTCGTGCACAGTCATTTGTTTCCTTCGTGGGGTGCATATACCTCAGGGTAGTTCGATGTAATGTTTCTTTTCTACCTGGGTAAGTTTCATGCTAGGCCTTTTGTCCCAGGGATACCGCCTTGTGTAAGATGCTCATCGACTAATTTCCAATGATCGAAAGTGTCTTATTCTCGAAAGTGTCCGTGAGTTTCCATTACAGCTATGTCTTGTTATCCCCTTTTGGAGGTCCTATGTGCAAAAGATATATTTGATGCTCTTAGTGTGGTTCCACAACATCTCTTTTTTACCTAAATATATCATTGCTTGGACCCTCCATCAAAAGCCTTTGAGTTAAGAAAGGTCTCCAACACCAAGAGTGGCATTTTACCTATGACAACATGAAAGAGAATCGAGGAACCCCCTAAAGCAGCGTGTAGCCGAAAGAGGATGGACGAAAAGACAAATTCGGCACCCTAAAGCAAGCCTTTTCTATTTCGGGTTTGATAAAGAAAGGGTGAGTCTATGGCCGGGAGGCATCACTATTGGATCGAAAAGTGAAAAATTATAATCGTTCGAATCGAGATTAGATCTTGGCCGAGGCTTGTTATATTTCAATTAAATGGTAAAAGATTGTAAGGATGTCTAGATGATCGCAATCATTGACTGTGTAAGTCGTGTTCGGAGGTAGAGAGAGAGTACCATGCGTGACATCTATATTTATGGTAAGCCGTCCCAAAAAAAAAAAAAAACCGAAAACCAAAAGTTGAAAACCGAAAAACCGAACCGAATCGAACCGAACCAAACTGAAATTTCGGTTCGGTTCGGGTCTCATTCGGTTCAGTTTGGAAGATTTTTCTAACGGTTCGGTTCGGTTCGGTTTGGTTTTTCAAAAAAACCGAACCGAACCATTTACACCCCTAATCACATGGCATGAATCTGTCCAATCACAAAAGCTTATCCAAATCAGAGAACCATGAAAAATAATTTCATTTCTTAGATGTCACTTTTAACATGGTCCTACCGCTACAAATCGAATGGACCCAAGTTGGCAGTACAGGAGGGACTCAATCATTCGATACCGGCATCAAAACTCAGACTTAATTGCCCATGCAGAACTTGACCGCACTTCGCTAGAACTTTTATTTCCCACCTCACGTATCGTAAATTGGAATTGATGAAATGGAAGTATAACTCGTATATAACATAAGGAAATCCGTAACAAGTAATCGGCGAAGTTGACTGAAGTTTTAAAGCCTTAATTGTTTGCACATCAATCGTCATTGGTAATGGCAATTTGCCAGTATCCAACAAAAATGACCTGAGCGCGGTGAAATCAATCAATGTAAAAGGTTAAACTAATTGCAAGGAAATCTCTTTTATTTTTCCCCCTTTTGATATTGCAAATATTTGCCGCAATCAGGTACAGAAAAGTCAATCCTACAATAAGGCTCTCAGCAGCCTGACGCAATGCCTTATATGGTTGGCATCACAATGATCCTACCAACTCAGATCTCAGCTAAGTACAAATCATTCCTGAAAATGGGCAAGTGATGCTTGCAATTCTTCCAGTGCTCGCCCCTTGGTCTCGGGCACTAGCTTCGCAGTAAATAAGATAGTTAAACTGCAAATGCACGCGAAGATCAAAAAGGTTCCTGAAAGCAGGATTGTCAAGACATAGATTTGTTAGTATGTACGCCCGACGTAAGAACCCAAGCAGTTCATGCATTTAGGCTCCAAAGAAGCATTGCCAATGAATACTATAGAGCAAGAATGAAAAAAAAAAAAAAAAAAAAAAAAGGAGGACTAATTACCGGGTGCGCTCCATTCGAACATGAAGTTAAAACTGTAGCTAACAATCCAAGTACAAGACGAATTGGAGAAGGTAAGCAGGCTTCCAGCCAATCCTTTAACATTCACTGGGAATACCTATCGAGAATATGTCCACCGGTATAAATAGGCTTTTATCTATGGTCTTAAAGTAGAGAGACTATAGAGTGCAATGTTAGAGAGAACGTATGTATTTACCTCGGACATGATGACCCATGGTAACCCCGCCATGCCAAGTGAGAAAGCTACGGAATACACCTGATTGCAATTATCATCTGTCAACAACTTCAACACAACTAGTCCTGGAGAGACGATTGAGGACTTAGAAGCAGCAATTTTATAACGAAGGTTTCTTTGTCAAAGTGTGCTCTCCTTCAATGTATTATTGCCTGGAGAAGAAGGATTGAGCCGCAACTCGATATGCCCTCAACCATAAGAGATAGCCGTATGAGGGTTGAAAAACAAGAAAGCAGAAAATATTTGTTACACAGACTTACCATAATGGATACATACACCAAAATGGGAGTGACTTCTGTCCATTGCTGGTCCTGGTTTCACATGAAGATATTTAACGAAAAAGAAAAAAAAATCAAGCTACTTTAAGAGATTAAGAAGAATGAGTAAGCTTGGTTAGAGTTCGAATACCTGCATGAAGAATGATAATGCCAGAACAAAGCAACTCAAGCTCATTCCAGCTGAAGAAATCTGCAAATGAAAGTCAGATTTGGTAAGCTTACGAGCAACTTACTTTAGGAGAATGCATCGATATGTATTGGCTTCTTCACCATTAAAAGTGGTCTTCTTCCAGCTTTATCCGTCAAAATTACACTAAGAGCTGTTGCCGGGATCTGCAAAACAGGTGAGAAAATCTTGAAAATGTGAAAAATAAAATTCCTCTTTCAGCTTAATTCTCCAAAGTTTATTACCTGGACTATAGCCATGCTTCGGCTACCAAAGCTGCTTGAAAAGCCTATCAAGATAATTAATAGAGATTACCAAGTCTTTGTTCTTTATGATTAAACTAAACTCGCGAATTTATAGCATGATTTTTACCAGCTGATTCAAATATAGAGCTCGCGTAGTAGACAAATGTACTCGCCCCTCCAAGTTGTTGAAGCATCATCAATCCAACTCCTATCTAAGTTTTGGAAAAAATTAGGAAATAGGAAGAAAAAATGGGGCGAAAAATGGCAAGCAATTTGAATATTTTGGAGGCAAGGCTTACTATGAGGGAATGAGCGTATCTTTGTTGAAACAAATCGAGAATTCTAGACTGGGAAGACCGTTCAAAGATTTCTGTATATTCCTATAAGACAATTGAATTGAAACATTAAAAAGTAGAAGGTAAAGGGAAAACTTTCTCCAGTTGATATGCGAAATGGAGAAATTACTCTAATATCCATTGCTTCCTGGGAAATGTCAACACTTTTGCCACGGAGTCTCTGCAATGTGGCTTCGAACTCCTTTTCTTGACCCACTTTTACCTGTCAGTCAAAAACTACACTAATCATCGTCCTTGCAATGGAAATTCCCAAGTCCTCACTCCAATATTCCTACAACATTAACTTCATTTCATTTTATGATTTCAGATTTTTAGATAATTAATGAACTCTTACAAAATCTGATCATGCGAATTGTCTAGACATGGAAATTGTAATGCCTATGCCTCTGGTCATTCTCAGTTCACCACTAGACTTAAATTTCAGTCACGAGTAAAATTATTCTTTCATAAAATATTGACTTCATTACCACTCTTCCCATTTTCAGTCTATAATTTCCAACAAAGTAATGTGTTTGTGCATGAGTATGTTCAAAATGATTTCCATGCCTTGCGAGACATCAAGGTGGGCTACAAAATACTCTGCATGGCATGCAGCATGCTACTTGTGCTATTTAGACAGCCCCTAATTATCCAAGTTCCATTACGTCATGGTTACTCAACCATGAAATCGTCACCATTGAACGCCAAATCTGGACATAACACCAATGAAATCGTCACCGTCGAATGAAGCTACATAGAGCAAAGTGATGGCCACAATCGAAATTGAAGTTTCAGATAAGAACGACACAAATCACCATATTACGCGGCGCCTCTTGAGTACTTGGTACATCCCATAAACAACTTACCAGCCATCTGGGCGACTCCGGGATAAAGAATAAACCGAAAATTTGAAGTACGCAGGGGATACAACCTGAAAACAAGATCACGCACAGTGACCTTATCATGTTTCCCAAGATAAATCTAACAAAACAAAGCAGAAGAGAACTGAGACAGTACCTATCAAAGCCAAGGTACGCCAGGAAACAACAGTTCCAAGAAAGAAAATAAACGAAATGCCACTGCATACCAAGAACTGCAACCAGATTCAGCAAAGGTTGATAGGCAATGCATCGAGTTGACACCATTAACATTTTACAGGGGACCAAAATTTTCACCTGATATAAACCGGTGAATGCTCCCCGGACACTTTTGGGTGTTATTTCAGCAATGTACACAGGTACCTGTTTGGCAACAATATTATGACCAACATCTTCTAGAAATTAATTAGGGTAAGAAATCCGAATGTTTGTGACTTTACCACGTAACATACAATCCCAATGCCAAGTCCATTTAACAGTCTTCCAATATCGAGCCACCAAGCATTCTGCAAGGTAAGATGAAATACACCATTAACTGCTTCTCAGCCTTTTTGGAGAATAGATAACTCAGAAACGTAGAATATGATTGAGTTTTGTGGACAGGTCATTGACAATCTATGAAGCAAAATTCTGAAGCGGAAAATAGACAGAGCTTAAACCTTCGCAAATGCTATAGAAAGCCATCCTGCAGTGCAAAATATTTGTGAAATCCCCATTGTCTGCATCACATTGCATCAATTATAAATTCTGAAAGATTTTTCAGGTTCTTCGTTGAACATATGATTTTCAAATTCACGAATAGCTGGAAAAGGCTAGAGAATGACTTACACGTCTGCGACCTATCATATCTGTCAACCGCCCATTTACCAAAGCTGCTATTAACCCCCCTATTGTTAATGTAGAACCAAAAAGCGAATACTGCAATACGAGAAGGCATGAATATTAATATTAGAGAACCCGGATCGTGACTGAAAAATTCCTAATTCCAACAGCATCATAGATAAAGAAGTCATTATTAGCTAGCTCTTTAGGTCATGAGATTTTTGGCATCAACCATCCTTTTAGGGAAAGGTTCAAATGAAATCGTAATGACAATATCAGTGGTTCCGCACAGAATCTATTGAACAAGGAATTGACTGACCATGTTTCATCATACTTCCTAGCAATGCACGGAGGACATCTAATATCTCGTTTCCTCACAGAAAATTTTATTGTAAGACGCACAATTCCCAGTATTTTCCCTTGAATAACAGAACTGTACAGGGCTGAGAGCTAATAAAATGGTAGCCAGGTGGCGTGTATGCTTGATAGGACTCACCGCCGCTGTAGAGAGCCCCAAGTCCTCCATTATGCCCGACTCGGTGGGTGATGAATAACCAGACTGCATTATAGAAATACGTCGCTAGTTATGGTAACCTCTACTTGGTGGAGAGTAATCCCATGAGAAACTACAGACTGAACAGAGCAATCGCCTGGGAGATCAAATTATAAAGGGAAAACAAAAAAAACATAAAAGATTACATTGCCCAAAAATTGGTTTTCAGAAGTATCTTTTCTCAAAAATGCAATCCAAGTAGTGATTTGTGATAATTTCATGTTTCTTTGCCAAATTGAGTTTCCATAACAAAAGTAATTGATCATACAGGAGCAACTTCAGTTATGACATTTTTGTTCTTAAACAATCCCGATCAACCGTGTATCTTGGCTCAATTAAGCCATGTGATCCCACAAAATGCCAGCAGGAGCTTCTGCAACATTATAAACTAATTTACACCCCTAAAAAAAAAAAGCAATCAGACATTTAACAAGAGTTGCAGTTATAGATCTTGCTTGCTTGCTTGCTTGTTGCGGCATCATACGAATGCCAAAACAAGCACCACCATCTTGAATGAAAATGAAAGTTTGGCCAATCACACAAGAAAAAAGACAGACATTAATCGAGCAATTTGTCTCTTCCTCTTTCTTTCTCTAACGAAACATTCACTCGAATTTGAAAGAGCCTGTGAAAGAAACGCAAAAAAGGATAAATTTTAAAAAGGGGAAGGTGGGGTGGTGAAGGAAAGCAAGACTGCTCCACAGAGAACAGAGCCGGGTTCTTAGTGATCGAACTACGTGCAACCAATTCACGGAAAGTTCGATGCAATATTACTCACAGCACATCCGAGGACAAAAGATCCGCAAAGGGCAACCAGCGTGCTGAAAACGACGAGAGGAGTGACCGAGGGATCACTTGAAGACGTGGAGTTGCCACGGTCGCCATCGCCATGGACGTCTTTGAGAAGCAGAGAGCTTGTGGGCGACCCATCGTCTTCTGTGCTCTCCCTACCCATGTGTCCTTTTTACTACAAAGCTCTCGGGGAGAACGAGATTTGCCAAGGATGAAGGAGGCAAGAATCAGCTGTGCATGCCTATAAAGGGCAATGGATTTGTCACAGAGAGAGAGAGTGAGAGGTAGATATGGACTTGAAAGAAATGGACTGTCGGACGGCTGCAGGGGAAATGTATCGGCCAATAGCCGCATCGGATCATCCAACTTTGCATTATTTTTTGTCCTTAATTCTTTGCTTAAGCACGTGGGTCGCTTCGCTGTCTCGTCTTACTTCTAGACTTGAATTAAGTATCCGGTCGTCTGGGAATAACGAACGTAGATTAAACTCCACTCTGCAGATCTCGATCCAGGCCGTCGACCTCAGATCAACCCATTTGTGCCTATATTTTGAATATATATTATCATTTTTTTTAATAATTGAGAGTTATAATAAAGAAATGGAATGTGCTAATTATAGTAAAATGCAATACAATGTAGCCCTAATTTTAGAGTAAATTGGGATAAGTCTTGTGTGTTGATTTCTCTTTCTCACCTTTAATATTTTAAAATTTGTTGTGTTGGTCACTTCTAGTCTCTATTTCTTTGTATTTGTGCGCACCTTTACTATTTTATATTTTCTGTCACTCTTACTCTCCATTTCCTTATATTTGTGCACCTAATCTTATTAGCTTGATTGGTAGGTGACCTCTTTCTCACAATTGTGATTGAAGTAGTTAATGAAGATCATTTGACCTCTTTTTTTTTCTTTTTTTTGCATATGTGAGTTTGATGCCGTGCACTTAACTGACCCTGAAGCAGCCACGTGCTTTATCGTGGTTCGTGTTGATATAATTATATGAAAACCTGCAACAAGTGTATCCTCCAACGCATCATCTCCTCCCTTGTCCCGAGTTGGGAGTGGGAAAATGTTACAAAGTAGATGTCGGAACAAATTATTATATTCTTAAATAATCCAGGTCGACCAAATGCCTTGGGAATCAGCCAAGTGATTAAGAACAGGATATACAGGTGCTTCTCGAAAGGAATTTACTATTGTTTGCACCAAAACAGTGACCATGTGGTCAATATGGGCAGACACATGACTAAAGCGTCCAATATTATCGAGCATGTGACCCATCGTCAACAATCACAAGGATCGACATCGATATTGACGCATGTCGTGATTATTACCGATTGATTGTCGATATACAATCAGGTATGGTTAATGATGATCTACAAGGATATCGATTAGAAATATTGAGGTAAGCCACTAAGGTATCAAAAGAAAGTAGAATGTGTAAGGGGCGTCAAGATGCAATTCCAAGTTTGAAGTCAGTGGAGAACAAAGCAATTGAGAGCATGGAACAATTAGCACATGATTTTAAAGGAACAACCAACTAAAGGCAAGATTGTGGCATCATGAGGATAGGGGCACAAAACTTTCGGAAATAAAGAAACATGGATAATCACAAGAGAACTGCTTAGAGACAGTTATAGCATGACCATATAAATACCATTGCTCGCCTATTAAAGAACCCCCATGCAAATAAAATAAAAAATGATTTTCTTTGATTATCTTTACTTTCCTACATTGCACTTTTAGTTTCTAGACGCGCGTCATCAATTAAATTCCAAGTGGGTTTTTAACTATAGTTTCTAGATCCACATCATCGATTAAATTCCAACCATATCTCTATTATCAGTGTTGCATCGTCGATTAAATTATGACGTAGCATCTTTGCATTCTCAAGCTTTGTCGTCAATTAAATTTCGACATATTTGTTTACATTTGGTTCCATTGTTGTGGCTGTACTTCCTAAGCCTTGTCGTCGATTACATTCTGGCACAAGTTGTGCTTATTTGTGATATTTCCTATTCGAATTCGCCACAAAAACCTATCTCCCTTAATTAAAAATCGAAGAATGGCTTTCCACGAAAGATAATTTGTTGCAAGAGAACTTTTGGCAAAGCGTCTTTTTGGTATGCCAGGTGGAACGTTTATGGCCAATTTGCATAAATATGATGGTGAGAACAAGGAATCAACTTGATCCCGACAATGTTGATGGTAACAAGCCGTCACCACCGCTTTGCTTGCCATGACAAAATAGGACGTTTTGGGTTATCGGCTACACAGCTGATGGCGAAACAACAAGAAGCGGAAATATTGATATCCTAGGACAACTCACTAATGAGCATAAGAGGCAGTTAGAGCGTAATCCTATTAGGGGTATCAAGAATCAAACCGAAAACCGAATCGAATCGAAAAAACCGAAAAATTCTGTTTTTTCGATTCGGTTCGATTCTCATTAAAAACCATTATTTTTTATTGGTTCGGTTTTTATCGGTTAACCGAACCAAACCGAACCACAAACCGATAAAATATGTCCTCTCCCGTTTCGACTACACTACACCCAGGAAAAAGAGATGAACTTGGTGACGCCATGGAAGCTGAGACCGACACCCCCTCTCGCTCTTGTTCCCTCCGGCCTCGAAGCGACCACCTTCTGCCCACCTTCTCACCATACCCACGATTGCTCATCCTCTCTCTGCGCATGCCCGTCTCCGAACAGGGCATTCGCGTCGCTCGCCAGGAAGCGAGACTCGCAGCCCAAGCCAGTCCTGAAGCCAACCATCGTTGAAAAAGTGTCGCCAGGGCGGCCGGCCACGATTCGATCTGTCTCGAGCCCGCCTACTGGCCGCCTTCGTCTAGCCGAGTAGGGCCCTGTCACCCAAGCGCACAAACGTGCTCCTTTTGCTCTGTTTTTCGGCTCGCCGGATCGGAGCTCGCGGCTCTTCGGTTCACCAAAGTTCCGGCCCGACCCCGACGGGCTGCGATTTTTGTCTCTAGACTTTTCTTGGTTGTTGTTTCTGCTTAGATTGTTGATTGATCTCCCGATCGAGCTTTCGTTAGCTTTTTCGTGGGCGCACCCCAGATGTTCGACATTTTGTCTAGGCCATATCCGCATAGATTTTCTTTGGTTTTGTGGGTTGGTCGTGGACAATTCGAGGAAAGGGAAGGTTAACGGGTGGGTGTTGGAAGATGTCGGCATCAAAGCTACCTCGAACGGTGCCCGGTCGATGGGGCCGAGTTCTATCTTCCTGGCCAAGCTCGGTGGAAGCCGAGCCAAGTACTCCGCCGGCGGTAGTCGACGCCGGTCTGAGGGAACGACCGGCAGAGGGTGGTGGTTCGGTGACGGTGTGGGTGCTAGCTGCTTCGGCCGGTGGTGTTTTTGGGTGAGATTTGAGGAAAGCCTGTTTCGGTGAAACAGGGAAGCTGCAAGCGTTGTTCAGGGACAGAGAAGAACGCAAGGAAGAAGAAGATTTAGGGAATAAAAAAAATTAAAAATTGAAAATAAAAAAGAGAAAGAATTGAAAACCAAAAAAAAAAAAAACTAAAAGCTGAAAACCAAAACCGAACCGAACCGAATTGAAATTTCGGTTCGGTTCCGGTTTTTTTTTAAATCGAACCGAACCGAACCGTTGACACTCCTAAATCCTATGATGTTGGCTACCATGAGGAGAGTTAAGAATGATGCAGAAGGAATTTGAAGAATTTGTTGTGTATTTCAAAAAGTATAATAATGAGGAGTGCAAAGCCTACTTATAGACTTTATAGGATAATTATAAGTAGTAACAAAATTTGCAAGATCAATTACAATCAATCACAAAGACATCCAAAATATTATAAATTCCCCAAATATCATAAATAATCTAAATATATCTAACAAGGAGGATTTTTTACTAACATCATAATGAAACCACTAATTACTGTATGAAATAAATGTGATCAAGCCAATGATGATCAACACCTCCCATGAAGTCATTGACGGGTCGAGAGCATCGAGCCATTCTATTCAGATGGAGGCAAATCCTACTAATTTTGCACCATTCGAGTATGTTCTTGCTCGAGTTACTTTTGATACTACTGGACAAATTGTACCATCTCCACCACCTATTAAGACTCGACGCATATAAAGGAGATGAGAGATGGCAGGGAGGGATAATTTTTGAAAATTTGATACCAAAAATTTAAAAGACAAGGTCGTTGAGAATACTGTAATACCTCCCCTAACTTGCAGACTATGTTGATAGCACGTGAAATTGACAATAGAAAACTGAGAAAATTCCAGAAAATTCTAAATAAGAGCCTAAAGTGGATATTATTTCAAATAAAGGTCCGAAGTGTTCTCATTTCTCAAATAAGAGCCTGAAGTAGATCTTATTTTAAATAAGGATATGAAGTAGCCATATCAGTTTCAAAGAAATGCTTCAACTCACTGGCTAATAAAGGGCAATTCATCTTTTAGATTTTTAATTTTTTTCTATTTTTTTTCTTTCAGACTCGGCAATCCTTGCCCAAGTCCCTCCTACCTATAGCCATCGCCCCATCCCTGGCTAGGCGATGGCGATGGCAATGGCCAACAGGGTAGGCGACCGAGGCGAGGACCAGCAAACCCTCGTTGACCAAAGGTAGAGGCCAATGGACCGGGGCCCCGGGCTAGGGCCACCAAGTTTGTGCAAATGCCAATGACCTTCACCCAAACCAATGCGATGGCGAGCAACCATCACCTAGATTTGGGAGAGGGTCGCTGCCCTCTCCCGTTTCTAGCGAGGGCCTAGCCCTCCCCTAGGCATCGATAGCCCTATATTTTTGCTCTTTTTTTTTTTTTAATCTAGTTTACTTAAAATTGTGTTTTGACAAAAATATCCTTAATTGGCTATAATTTCTTGCCAGTCGACGAGGTTAATCTCCTATTTGAAACAATCATAATTACTCCAGGCCTATTTTTGAAATTGATATTGTCGCGACCAAAATTTTGGGTGCACCACCTAGGGTTTGGCTAATGGATTACTAAGTCTAAACTTAGTTCGGACTCTCCCAAGCCCATACCAATTCGCGACTTAGGTTCAAGTTCTTAACATGCAAATGATTTTCAATCAAGAGTCGCCACTAATCTATTTTCGATAGGTCGATTAGACACCTAAGTAAAATAATTGAATAATTATTTTACTTCTACGAACTAGAGATTTTAGGTACGGGGACTTGATTACGTTAGATTTCTCTAACGCCCTTTCGGTACATTTTTCTTTTATTTTGAAAAATGTTTGGCAAACAACTTAAATTGATTTTAATTCACTTTCCTAACATGTGAGGTGATCATATGAGTGCGTAAACCACAAATTTAACACTTAGATAAAACAATGAATAAATTGCAAGACTTACCTCAAAGTAACGAAAGCATTTGCATTGTTAGATCAGAATTCACATCGACAATCCTAGATATAATTTCTAATTAACATGCAATCACTCAATTTTGATTTTCACTTTATTTAATGAGAATCATGCAATGCATGCTACTAATTTAACATGAGTTGATATGACATGGTAACATGACCTAAACTACATGATAAGAGTAAGGTAATGTTTTGTGTTTTCTTCATGAAATTTTGAAATTAAAGGAATGCAATAATTAAATGTGCAATATAAATTAACCAGATAACCTAATTCTAATGACGGGCAATTTCTAATTAAATGAACCTGATAACAATCACTAAATTACGTGCATTTCATGAATCTAATTCTATATGACGCGCATATGATTTTTATTTGTATTTTTTTTATGAAAATTCGTAATTAAAAATCACTAAAAATAAAAATCTAACTAGAGTGAGATATTATCTATTTTAAGTTAGGAATAGACTAATATGAATCCTATCTTAACTTAGAAATTTATCTCAACATGCAATTTAATTCCAAAATACTATCTAACCTAGATATTATCTAAACATGCATTCTAATAAAATTAGATTAGAAAAGAATTTAACTACACAATTCTATCTAGGAAATCAATTATAATCTACATGGAATGCAAATGCAATTTCTTTGTATTTTCGGGATAAATAGAACAATTAAGAGATAAACATCAAACCATCCATGGTCATCAAAAATGTTATTTACCATTCGAATTGAAATTCAAACTTGATTATTTCGCTAATAATCAATAAATTGATCTTAGGTCTTAAAGATCAAGATATTAATTTTACTCTCGAATGAATAATTATTCCATCTAAAGCTTTATGATAGAATAAAAATTCGTGCGGTTGCGATTTGGATACCACGTCATGGAATTTCATCATGCATTGGAAAATATTTCAAAATAGAGTAAACAAAATATCAAAAATTAGAACTAGATAAAATAAACTTACCTAATAAATCTACCTAATAAATTAAATCTACCTAATAAAATAACAAAATCTAATAAAATAACAAAATCTACCTAAATTTGAATTTTCCCTTTTTTGGTTTTCTTTCGCTTCCAAAAGAAAAGCTCGGCAGCTCGTGCGGCTGGTCACCGTCGGTCGCCGGTCGCGGTTGTCGGAGCTCCGGCACGGGGGCTTCGGCGAGGGGTCCGATCGCTGGCGAGGAAGAAACAACAGCGAGCAGGGGCTGTTGCCTGGGTCAGAAGGGGCAGCGGTCCGGCTCGGGTCCGGCTGCTGCCTCGAACAGAGGCGGTGGGCGACGGCGACGCAGCAGGCAACGTCGGGCACCGGGTCGAGCAGAGGCCGAAGGCAGGGGCGTCGCTACTGGGCTTCGCGAACAGGGGCGCAACAGGCGAAGCAACCGGCGTTCAGGCAGAATGTGGAGCAGAAGCAAAGCAGAGGCGGTGTTGCTGCTCGGAGGTGGCTGCTGCGGCGGTGGTCCGGCAGAAACGAACAGGGCAGGAGCAACGCCGGGTCGTCGGAGCGGCGGCAGCAAGGCGACTCGGGCGGCTCATGGACACAGCAGGGAGGAGTCGGCTCGAGATCTGCTGAGGCGCGGGCAGAACCGGAGCAGAAGGCGCTGGGCTGAGGCGCGACGGAGCAGGGGTATCGTGGGGGAGGAGCTCCGGCGGTTGGCAGAACGGCGGCTTCTGGCGTCGGGTTGCTGACAGAGGGGCGAGCGGCGAGCAGACCAGGAGCAGCGTCGGGGTCGTCGCGCGGTGAGGGCAGGGAGGTCGGCGAGCAGGAACGGCGTCGCAGCTTCGGGTCACGGCTGCTGGCTTCTGGCGAGACGGAGCGGAGGCCGGCGGAGTTGGGTGGCGCTGGTGTGGCGGACGAGCAGCAGCCGAAGAGCTCCTGGAGAAGACGAACAGTCTCTGTTTTTTTCTTTTCTTTCTTTTCTTTTTTTCTTCTTTTCCAGCTGCTGCACGTCTCCTCCTTCTGCCGTATTTCCTTTGCTTTTCTTCTGCTGCTGGTCAGCAGAAGGGAAAAGGCTTCTGCTCTTTCTGCAGAAGCTCAATTTGGCTGTTGACTACTCCCCAAAAAGAAACTAGGAGAATTTCCTCCTTTTTTTTCGAACTTCTTTACCTCAAAAACCCTAAAACGAAAGACAAATTTCTTCTCTTTGACCTCATTTTTTCGACCTAGAGAATCGAGAGAATAAGCCCCTTGTACGGCCATATATTCAACCTGTGGCCCCCCGAAACCCTACACGAGTAACCATTTTATAGGCTAAAGATTAAAGTTTTAATTTCCTTTTCAAATCAACATCCACGAAGATTTCTTTTACAAACATAATATTTACTTTTCCAAACTTAATATTTGTTTTTCCAAACTTAATATTTGTTTTGAATTGAAATCTCACAAAGATAAATCCGTAAAATCTCCCCCGGGCTTGGACCGATTTACTCTCTTCATGAGCTTAGCCCAAGTCATCAAATTAAAATTCTGAACCATCAATTCGAACCCATTTGTCACCGGCCCACCGTAAATGCAAATTAAAAATAAATGTACCGAAAACTACATGCTATGCAATTTTATTTTTTTGGGGTAAAAATTAACTCATTTTTTATGCAAAAATTTAGATGTCAACAGATATGATCACTTCAAACCCTTGAAACATGGTCTTCTTTATACCCTTATCTCAGAAAATGATGGTACTTCGGGCTTTTATTTGGAATTTTTCCTCGAAAACCTACGGAATCTAAGACGAGTGGATGTAGAAATCTTTTTTAGTGGGCCAAACTTAGTAGTTAATGATATTTTTCATAGATGTTAATAATCTAAATCTACGTTTGTTTTATAAATGATTAATAATTAGAAAAATATTTTCTTAAAAATGATCTTTCGAATTGCTTATAAAAATAAATGAACAAAAAAATTATATTGTCCACGAAAATGTTTAAATATAAATTATTGTCAATAATGAAAATATTTTCCATTAATTAATTATTTCAAGTAATGTAAACGATTATTCTTAAATTAATTTTTAAAATCATTTAATTTCATCAAACAATCAAAGCTTAAGTTAATATTGTCGGATTTGTGGTATATAGTAATAATGGCTTATGTATGTATGATAACAGAATTTGTTTGTGGGCTAATTATTTCTTGATAAATGCACAACTGTCTATAAACGGTTCGCAATTAATGGGGCAAAAATTAAGGAAATGTGGGAACAAAAAGCTTCTCTTGTGTTCTTCTTTTTTAAACTCTTGAGGGGGCAAATTTGAAAAATATTGGAAAACTTAGGCTCAGTTTCTTTCTTGAAAAATGGATGATTTTGAAAACATTTTCCAAAAAATTATAATTTATATCGCTTACAAAAATGAATGAACGATAAATATTTTCATTTTCCACGAAAATGTTTAGACACAAGTCATTATCCGTGATGAAAATATTTTTCATTGATTAATAATTTTAAGCAGTACAAATGATCATTTTTTTGAAAAATATTTTTTAAATTATTCATTTTTCACGAAACAATCAAAACTTTAAGGTCAAGCAATAGGTCATCAACCACAATAGCTTATGCAAATCAGAGTACCATGAAAAAGGATTTTCTTTCTAGATGTCATGGTCCTACTGTTACATTAAAAAGTTTATTTTTATAAGAATAAACATTTTATCAACAATAGGAAAACATTTTGGAAAACGTTTTCGAGTTCTTTCAAAAGGAAAATCATTTTCTTGAATTTAAGTTTCAATAGGAAAACCTTTTTCTGTTGATTAGGAAAATATTTTCCGTTGACTCATTTTCCTAAGCAAACCAAATGCTAAAAAATGAGGAAAATATTTTCCTCGACAGTTCCATTTGTTTCACGAGAAATGCATAATTTGAAAAATATTTTCTTAAAAATGATCGCTCAAATCGTTTACAAAAATAAATAAATAAATAATATTATCCATGAAAAATTTTAAATATAATTTGTTATCGATAATGAAAGTATTTTTATCAACTACTTATTCCAAGCAATGCAAACAATAATTCTTAAAAAACTGTTTTCTAAATCATTTATTTCTCATCAAACAAACATAGCCTAATATTGTCAAACTTGTGGTATCTAAAATAATGGGTTACGTATGTATGATAACAGAATTTGTTAGTGAACTAATTATTTCTTGATAAATATATAATTGTCTATAAACGGTTCACAATTGGTGGGGCAAAAATTAAGGAATTGTGGGAATAAATAGCTTCTCTTGTAGCTTTCTTTTTTAAACTCTTGTGGGTGAAAATTAAAAAAAAAAAAAAAATATTGCAAAATTTAGACTCTATTTTATTCGTGGAAAATGAATAATTTAGAAAAAAATTTCCAAAAAATTATCATTTATATCATATACAAAAATAAATGAGTGATAAATATTTTCATCATCCATAAAAGTATTTAGACATGAATTTTTATGTGTTATGAAAATATTTTTCATTAACTAATTATTTTAAGTAATACAAATATAAAAAATAATTTTTTAAAAAATAATTTTTCAAATCTTTTTTTTTTTCAACGAAACAATTGGAGTTTTAAGGTTCAAAAGTAGGCCATCAAACAACGAGCGGGGGCAATTGCCTTCACATCACATGGCATGGATCCGTCCCTACTACAAAAGCTGATGCAAATCAGAGTACCATGAAAAAAGATTTTATTTCTAGATGTCACTTCTAACATGCTCCTACTGCTACAAATCGAATAGACCCAAGTTGGCGGTACAGGAGGGACTCAGTCATTCGATACCGGCATCAAAACTCAGACTTAAATTGCCCATGCAGAACTCGACCACACTTCGCTACAACTTTTATTTCCCACCTCACGTATCGTAAATTGAAATTGATGAAATGGAAGTATAACTCGTATATAACATGCGGAAATCCGTAACAAGTAATCGGCGAAGTTGACTGAAGTTTAAAAGCCTTAATTGTTTGCACATCAATCGTCATTGGTAATGGCAATTTGCCAGTATCCAACCAAATTTACCTGAGCGCGGTGAAATCAATCAATGTAAAAGATTAAACAAATTGCAAGGAAATCTTTTTTATTTTTCCCCCTTTTGATATTGCAAATGTTTGCCGCAATCAGGCACAAAAAAGTCAATCCTACAAAAAGGCTCTCGGCAGCCTGACGCAATGCCTTATGTGGTTGGCAACACAATGATCCCACCAACTCAGATCTCAGCTAAGTACAAATCATTCCTGAAAATGGGCAAGTGATGCTTGCAATTCTTCCAGTGCTCGACCCTTGGTCTCGGGCACTAGCTTCGCAGTAAATAAGATAGTTAAACTGCAAATGCACGCGAAGATCAAAAAGGTTCCTGAAAGCAGGATTGTCAAGACATAAATTTGTTAGTACGTACGGCCGATGTAAGAACCCATGCAGTTCACGTATTTAGGCTCCAAAGAAGTATTGCCAGTGAATACTATAGAGCAAGAATGGAAAAAAAGAGGAGGACTAATTACCGGGTGCACTCCATTCGAACATGAAGTTAAAACTATAGCTGACAATCCAACAACAGGACGAATTGGAGAAGGTAACCAGGCTTCCAGCTGACCCTTTAACATTCACTGGGAATACCTATCGAGAATATGTCCACCGGTATAAATAGGTTTTTAATCCTATATATGGTCTTAATATAGAGAGACTATAGAGTGCAATGTTAGAGAGAACGTATCTATTTACCTCGGACATGATGACCCATGGTAACCCCGCCATGCCAAGTGAGAAAGCTATGGAATACACCTGATTGCAATTATCATCTGTTAGCAACTTCAACACAACTAGTCCTGGAAAGACGGTTGAGGACTTAGAAGCAGCAGCTCAAAGCGTGCTCTCCTTCAATGTATTATTGCTCGGAGAAGTAGGATTGAGCCACAACTGATATGCCCTCAACCATAAGAGATAGCCGTGTGAGGGTTGAAAAACAATAAAGCAGAAAAATATTTGTTACACAGACTTACCATAATGGATACATATACCAAAATGGGAGTGACTTCTGTCCAGTATTGCTGGTCCTGGTTTCACATGAAGATATTTAACGAAAAAGAAAAGAAAATCAGGCTACTTTAAGAGATTAAGAAGAATGAGTAAGCTAGGTTAGCGTTCGAATACCTGCATGAAGAATGATAATGCCAGAACAAAGCAACTCAAGCTCATTCCAGCTGAAGAAATCTGCAAATGAAAGTCAGATTTGGTAAGCTTACGAGCAACTTACTTTAGGAGAAGGCATCAATATGTATTGCCTTCTTCACCATTAAAAGTGGTCTTCTTCCAGCTTTATCCGTCAAAATTACACTAAGAGCTGTTGCCGGGATCTGCAAAAACAGGTGAGAAAATCTTGAAAATGTGAAAAATAAAATTCCACTTCCAGCTTAATTCTCTAGAGTTTATTACCTGGACTATAGCCATGCTTCGGCTACCAAAGCTGCTTGAAAAGCCTGTCAGGATAATTAGTAGAGATTACCAAGTCTTTGTTCTTTATGATTAACTAAACTCACGAATTTATAGCATGATTTTTACCAGCTGATTCAAATATAGAGCTCGCGTAGTAGACAAATGCACTCGTCCCTCCAAATTGTAGAAGCGTCACCAATCCAACTCCTATCTAATTTTTGAAAAAAAATAGGAAATAGGAAGAAAAAATGGGGCGAAAAATGGCAAGCAATTCGAATATTTTGGAGGCAAGGCTTACGATGAGGGAATGAGCGTATCTTCGTTGAAACAGATCGAGAATTCTAGACTGGGAAGACCGTTCAAAGATTTCTGTATATTCCTATAAGACAATTGAATTGAAACATTAAAAAGTAGAAGGTAAAGGGAAAACTTTCTCCAATTGATATGCGAAATGGAGAAATTACTCTGATATCCGTTGCTTCCTGGAAAATGTCAACACTTTTGCCACGGAGTCTCTGCAATGTGGCTTCGAACTCCTTTTCTTGACCCACTTTTACCTGTAAGTCAAAAACTACACTAATCATCTTCCTTGCAATGGAAATTTCCAAGTCCTCACTCCAATATTCCTACAACATTAACTTCATTTCATTTTATGATTTCAGATCTTTAGATAATTAGTGAACTCTTACAAAATCTGATCATGCGAATTGTCTTGAAATGGAAATTGTAATGCCTATGCCTCTGGTCACTCTTAGTTCACCACTAGGCTTAAATTTCAGTCATGAGTAAAATTATTCTTTCGTAAAATATTGACTTCATTACCACTCTTCCCATTTTCAGTCTATAATTTCCAACAAAGTAATGTGTTTGTGCATGAGTATGTTCAAAATGATTTCCATGCCTTGCGAGACATCAAGGTGGGCTACAAAATACTCTGCACGGCATGCAGCATGCTACTTGTGCTATTTAGACAGCCCCTAATTATACAAGTTCTCCATTAGAAAGATTAAACTAGGCCTTTCTTGAGCCGTTAAGGCTTTTAGTTCTTGGATTGTCAAGGGATTGCCCAGCCCCTGACAATTCCAACTAATGATTTTCATGGCGTCGCTGATGGCTTATTAGGGCTAGCCACCAAAGCCCATTCTTGTCGTTCTGCAAGCAGTTGCACAGGGGTTTCCAGGAGTTCAGTATCATCAATCAAGAGAGGGATATTCTCAGCTATACACTTCTGTTTTTTTGCCTTCTGAATCTTCATGTTCTTCTTGCTACATTTCCCCACTTTTGATAAAACCTGTTTGCCAAAATCTCTGGCTTCAGTATCATTCACTCTTACAGCTTGTTCTATCTCTTTCTTGAGAACTATCTAGCCTTCTTTTGCTGCATGCTTCGGTTGCATATCAGGAACTACCCCATGAGCTATGACATCCATACCACTAGATTGGGAAGGTGTAACAGGTACTGTCTCTTCCACTATAAAGTTTTCTTCCATTTTACCATAAAAAGTTTCCCAATAGGGACTATGCTCACATGCTTCTGCCTTCACCCGGGGCCCGTAGAGTCCTATATTGTTGTTTGCCCAAGGTGATTGCGCATAAGGAATGTCCCCACGATCGAAGCGTAGTGCCCTATTCTCCCACAAGAGTAGCAATAATGTGGAAGACGCTCATACTTGAATTCCACCCAAAGCCATTTGGAGCCAATATTCAGAATTGCTCCCGATTTCAATGGAGCATTCAGGTTAATTTCTATCCTCACTCGATCTCCTTTCTTTTGATGGTTCCCTATTGTGTCTAATTGAACATCCATAACCTGTCCAAGTCTACTTCCCAGGTCTTTAAAGACTTGTTCTTCTTTCCAGCCAGGGGGAATGCCGTCCATACGCACCCAGAAAGCAGCCTTAGTAAAGTCATACCTATGTTCTGGGATTTCAGGCTCGCATTGTCTTAAAACTAGCAAGTTACTAGAAAAAGACCAAGGTGATGTCTTAAGGACCCGCTCTTTTTCCTCTTCCGATTGAAACACAAAGGTAAATAGCCCAGGTTCTTTTTGCGAACAGGTTACAGAATCAGATTTCCATGCTTTTTCATTGTGGACAAAAGGCTGGGTAATTGACATTTGGTTTGGAATAGAGCTTGCCAAAGAGAATGCGCTTACATTCCACCCTTTTTGCAAAGAGATTTCTGCGGAGGCTTCAACCACATCCTCCTCGGACCACGGGTGACCCGCGTTTACATAATGCAGCAACTCGTAATTCATTTTCTTCTTTGCTCTCCATGGAAACTAATTTAAGACATTGCTAGATCAAAACTGAAGAAAAAGAAATGGCTTATCTTCCCCAACAATCAGATCTGGGCATCGACATCTTCACCAAGGACTGAAGCAACTAGATCGAGAAACTTATCTTCCTGAAGACCAGGGCCAGTACTCCATCATCATAGCCATGACTGAGATTTGCTAGATCATCACACCCAAACTACTCGATTGGCAGCACATATCTCGATCCAGCAACATCAAAGAAGATTCTGTATTTTTTTTTTTTTTTTTTTTGAGAGATACTACGAGAAAAACGCTGAGAAGAGGGGGAAGAAACGATGGATCTTAGGGTTTGTGGAAGGAAGGACTACCATTGTTGTAGATGAAAACGCTCAAAGAGGAAGCAGGTATCTCTTAGGGTTTGGGGAGGGGAGGCGCTACCATGCCGGTAGAGAGAAACTCATGACGTCATGAGAGAATTAATGGTGGAAAAAGTTTGCAAAAAGTTACATTTTCAGCAAGTTTTTCTAGTGAATCCTTTAGGCACAGCGGGGGGTTTAGCTCTAATGTGGAATGAGGAAGTATCTTTGAAGGTGAAAGATAGCTCACAGCACTTTATTAATGTGGAGTGTACTGATCCAGATAGCAGGCAAACTATGCAAATTACTTTTGTTCATGCATCTACCAATTTTGGAGAGAGACTGACCTTATGGCAACTGTTGGCAACCATCAAACCCCATCATTCCTGCCCATGGATCTGCATGGGAGATTTTAATGAGATTCTGTATGTATGGGAGAAAGTTGGAAAAAAAGAAGCTGACAATAGTCGTATAGCAAAATTCGAAACATGATCAATGAACTGTCTTTGATGGATATGGATAGTCATGGGTGTGCATATACATGGGCAAATAACAGAGAGGGGGAAGATCTTGTCAAGAAACGTTTAGATCGAGCTTTATGTACCTTGGAGTGGCAAGTAACCTTTCCTGAAGCTACAGTCCAAGCACTTCCAGCTATTGGATCAGACCACAGCCCTCTAATTCTTCGACTTTATCCAGTGAAGAAGCAGATAAAACGAGCCTTCAAGCTAGAGGTATTCTGGACAGAACATGAGGAATATCATGAAGCTATCCAACAAATATGGAAAACTAAAACCATTCAGCCATGCACTCTTTCAGAAAAATTACAGAAGACCTCAAAAATGCTGATACAATGGAGCAAAGAGAAGTTTGTCAATGCTAGGCCGCGGATAAAAGAACTAACTATGGCCCTAACAGAGCTTACGAATCAACCAGACCAGCACACCAGTAAAAAGCAAAAGCAGAGCATTATCCATCAGATAGAGAAAATGCGCCGGCAGGAGGAACAATTCTGGGGTATGAGGTCACGCATCAAGTGGCTGCAATGGGGTGACAAAAACACCAGATTTTTTTCATGCATCAACTATACGAGGAGACAGAGAAACAGAATTACTATGCTACAATTTGAAGAAAACATCTGGTGTCGAGATCCTATAACGATTCGCAGCCATATTCTGTCCTTTTACAGAAAGTTATATAAAACAGAGGGTCCAAGGCAGTACCAGCCTATCCTAAACCAATGCCCAACACCTATTTCACAGAATATTAATGAAGATCTAGTGGCTGTACCTCTGATGGAGGAAATCAAAGAGGCTGTTTTTCAGATGGGCGCACTCAAAGCACCTGGTCCAGATGGTTTCAGTGGCATCTTTTACCAACAATCATGGGATACTGTAAATAATGACATGCTGCAGCTAGTTCAAACCTTTTTCCAGACAGGTACTCTTGATCCCCTCCTGAATCAGACACATATCACATTGATCCCCAAAGTGAAAAACCCTGAGAATATCAGCCAATATAGACCCATCGGTTTGTGCAATTTCAGTTATAAAGTAATTTCAAAACTCCTAGCAAAACGAGACTAAAGAAGTGGCTGCCATCAATTATTGAACCGGAGCAATGTGCCTTTGTTCGGGCGGTGATACTGAGGACAATATATTCATTGTACAGGAAGTTTTGCATCGCTTGCGCATCACTAAAAAGAGGAAAAACATCAGGCCATACTTAAATTAGATATGCGAAAGCATATGACAGAATCGAGTGGGATTTTTTACGGGATTGCATGCTGCACATGGGGTTCTGTGAAAAGTGGGTAACACTCATAATGCAGTGTGTATCTACAGTATCTTTTAGTGTGAAGCTGAATGGAGAACCCACCCCTTTTTTCCACCCTTCAAGAGGAATCAGACAAGGCGATCCCCTGTCGCCTTATCTATTTATCTTGGTTTCAAACGTTCTAACTTGGTTGATGAACAAAGCAATCACGGATGGCAAAGATCAAAGGTATACGGATAAACAGAATGTGTCCTAAACTCTCACATTTAATGTTCGCAGATGATGCAATTTTTTTCATGGAAGGTACTCTTTTGGAATGCCAAAACTTGGCTTTGATACTTAAACAGTATTGCTATGCGTCGGGACAAGCAATCAACTTAAACAAATCAGGGGTGTATTTTAGTGCAAACTGTCCCTTACCTTTGAAGAGAAATCTGGCCAAGGAATTGAGAGTTCCTGTAATTGAAAAAACAGGGAAGTATTTAGGTATTCCCACATTGGGGTCAATCGAAGAAAGAACTGTTTGCATGGATATTAGCCAAAAAGTTAACACAAAGCTACAAGGGTGGAAAGAGAAACTACTCACTAAGGTGGGAAGGAGGTGTTGATTAAGAGTGTTGTTCACCCATCCCGATGTATGCGATGTCCATATTTAAACCGCCGCTTTACGTTTGCGAGCCATTGAACAGCGAATTGCATCATTCAGTGGCAAAAGGCGATAATCGAGGGGTACTCATTGGAAAAACTGGGAGGTGATGAAAACTCGAAAGGATGAAGGAGGAATGGGCTTCAAGGATCTGATTACCTTTAATTGTGCCATGTTGGGTAAGCAGGTCTAGAGACTATCCAATTCTCCCTCTGCGCTGTGGAGTAGAGTGTTGAAAGGCATATATTATCCGAATGGGGATCTCACGGACAGCGAGCACGGGCGGACGCCCCTCATGGGGATGGCGTAGCTTGGTATTTGGCCGAGACATTATCAAAGAAAACATCAAATGGTCAGTTGGAAACGGGCAATCTATTCGCATTCGAGAAGATAAGTGGTTAACGCAAGGGGTGATTGGAGGACAAACTAATCCATAAGAACCTTTGATGGTATCTGAGCTTATACAGGAAGAATCCCGACAATGGAATGTACAAAAGATTCAACAAATTTTCAACTCAAGTATCGTGAATGAAATTTTAGCTATCCCACTGAGCCCACAACCGCAATCAGATTACCTTGTCTGGACAGGTAATAATTCAGGGATATACTCTGTTAAGAGTGGCTACAACAGAGCACATTCAGACATCACAAGAAAAAACCATAACAGAGCCTCTTGCTCTTTCAAACCACCCCGTACCTTATGGACGAATATCTGGAGCCTCGCTGTGCCACCAAAAATCAAGACTTTCATCTGGGCCCTCTGTCAAAACGCCATTCCCACGAGAGAAAACCTACATAAACGAAAAATCGTTCATGACCCATTATGCCAAGCTTGTCATACGCAGGTTGAATCAACTGAGCACTTGTTCTTTTTATGTAAATGGACAAGAGGTATATGGAAGCGTCAATTTTTAGCGGACTCGGTCCCACAAGCACAATTAAAAGAATGACAGTGGATTATGGAAGCCTTCCAAGCGACCAGGGACATACCTGATCGAGAATTCATCGGCCTCGTTCTCTGGCATATATGGAAGGAAAGAAATGGCTGGATCTTCCGAGCAAAAGCCCCCAACTCTGCAGATCTACTGAACAATGTACAAGATCAACACTTCCATCTTACTCGAGGACAGAAAACCCAGAAGCGATTACACCCTAATCGAAGCATACCTGGTAGATGGAATCCACCGGATCGACAAGATCTCAAGCTGAATGTGGATGCGTCTTGGCTTCCGGGTGAGTTTCTTTGCTCTGTTGCTGGACTTGTGAGGGATTCGCTAGGGCAGGTGCTCGAAGGTTTTGCCTGTACGTCTAGGGTTTCTTCCTCAAAAGAAGCTGAAGCCGAAGCAATCTTACACGGACTTCTTTATATCAAAGACCTTCAGCGAAGGCACGTGGGAGGCTTCCATAGTCAACTACTTCAATGGACTTGCGAAAGTGATTGTTCTCCTGTCGTTGAACAAATTATGGGCCGGGCCGAAATCCAGTGGAACCAAAAAGAAACTATCCTCAGATGCAGACGTGAATTGGACCAGTGTCCTAATGTGAAGATAAATTATTGCACTCGTGAAGAAAACTCTGCCGCAGATTGGATAGCACGTACTCACCGAGCAAACAAACTCCCTCTTAATTGGTGGAATACTCCTCCTATGTCTTTATGGAAGCTATTATGTTCGGACATTAGTCCCTATTTGTCTTGTAAGACTCCTTTTAAGTAAGTATATATGATACTCTCCTTTTGACCAAAAAAAAAAAAATTATACAAGTTCCATTTCGTCATGGTTACTCAACCATGAAATCGTCACCATTGAACGCCAAATCTAGACATAACACCAATGAAATCGTCACCATCGAATGAAGCTACATAGAGCAAAGTGGTGGCCACAATCGAAATTGAAGTTTCAGATAAGAACGACACAAGTGGAAAAATTACGTGGCTCCTCTTGAGTACTTGGTACACCCCATAAACAACTTACCAGCCATCTGGGCGACTCCGGGATAAAGAATAAACCGAAAATTTGAAGTACGCAGGGGATACAACCTGAAAACAAGATCACGCACAGTGACCTTATCATGTTTCCCAAGATAAATCTAACAAAACAAAGCAGAAGAGAACTGAGACGGTACCTATCAAAGACAGGATACGCCAGGAAACAACAGTTCCAAGAAAGAAAATAAACGAAATGCCACAGCATACCAAGAACTGCAACCAGATTCAGCAAAGGTTGATAGGCAATGCATCGAGTTGACACCATTAACATTTTACAGGGGCCCAAAATTTTCACCTGATGTAAAGCGGTGAATGCTCCCCGGACACTTTTGGGTGTTATTTCAGCAATGTACACAGGTACCTGTTTGGCAACAATATTATGACCAACATCTTCTAGAAGTTAATTAGGGTAAGAAATCTGAATGTTTGTGCCTTTACCACGTAACATAGAATCCCAATGCCAAGTCCATTTAACAGTCTTCCAATATCGAGCCACCAAGCATTCTGCAAGGTAAGATGAAATAAACCATTAACTGCTTCTCAGCCTTTTTGGAGAATAGATAACTCAGAAACGTAGAATATGATTGAGTTTTGTGGACAGGTCATTGACAATCTATGAAGCAAAATTCTGAAGCGGAAAATAGACAGAGCACAAACCTTCGCAAATGCTATAGAAAGCCATCCTGCAGTGCAAAATATTTGTGAAATCCCCATTGTCTGCATCACATTGCATCAATTAAAAATTCTGAAAGATTTTTTCAGGTTCTTCGTTGAACATATGATTTTCAAATTCACGAATAGCTGGAAAAAGCTAGAGAATGACTTACACGTCTGCGACCTATCATATCTGTCAACCGTCCATTGACCAAAGCTGCTATTAACCCCCCTACTGTTAATATAGAACCAAAAAGCGAATACTGCAATACGAGAAGGCAGGAATATTAATATTAGAGAACCCGGATCGTGACTGAAAAATTCCTAATTCCAACAGCATCATAGATGAAGAAGTCATTATTAGCTAGCTCTTTAGGTCATTAGATTTTTGGCATCAACCATCCTTTTAGGGAAAGGTTCAAATGAAATCGCAATGACAATATCAGTGGTTCCGCACAGAATCTATTGAACAAGGAATTGACTGGCCATGTTTCATCATACTTCCTAGCAATGCACGGAGGACATCTAATATCTCGGTTCCTCACAGAAAATTTTATTGTAAGACGCAAAATTCCCAGTATTTTCCCTTGAATAACAGAACTATACAGGGCTGAGAGCTAATAAAATGGTAGCCAGGTGGCGTGTATGCTTGATAGGACTCACCGCTGCTGTAGAGAGCCCCAAGTCCTCCATTATGCCCGACTCAGTGGGTGATGAATAACCAGACTGCATTATAGAAATACGTCGCTAGTTATGGTAACCTCTACTTGGTGGAGAGTAATCCCATGAGAAACTATAGACTGAGCAGAGCAATCGCTTGGGAGATCAAATTACAAAGGGAAAACGAAGAAAACATAAAAGATTACATTGCCCAAAAATTGGTTTTCAGAAGTATCTTTTCTCAAAAATGCAATCCAAGTAGTGATTTGTGATAATTTCATGTTTCTTTGCCAAATTGAGTTTCCATAACAAAAGTAATTGATCATACAGGAGCAACTTCAGTTATGACATTTTTGTTCTTAAACAATCCAGGTCAACCTTGTATCTTGGCTCAATTAAGCCATGTGATCCCACAACATGCCAGCAGGAGCTTCTGCAACATTATAAACTAATTTACACCCCTCAAAAAAAAAAAAAAAAAAAAAAAAAAAAAAAGCAATCATTCATTTAACAAGAGTTGCAGTTATAGATCTTGCTTGCTTGCTTGCTTGTTGCGGCATCATACGAATGCCAAAACAAGAACCACCATCTTGAATGAAAATGAAAGTTTGACCAATCACACAAGAAAAAAGACAGACACTAATCGAGCAATTTTCTCTTCCTCTTTCTTTCTCTAACGAAACATTCACTCGAATTTGAAAGAACCTGTGACAGAAACGCAAAAAAGGAAAAAAAGAAAAAAAGAAAAAAAAGGGGGAAGGTGGGGTGGTGAAGGAAAGCAAGACTGCTCCACAGAGACCAGAGCCGGGTTCTTAGTGATCGAACTACGTGCAACCAATTCACGGAAAGTTCGATGCAATATTACTCACAGCACATCCAAGGACAAAAGATCCGCAAAGGGCAACCAGCGTGCTGAAAACGACGAGAGGAGTGACCGAGGGATCACTTGAAGACGTGGAGTTGCCACGGTCGCCATCGCCATGGACGTCTTTGAGAAGCAGAGAGCTTGTGGGCGACCCATCGTCTTCTGTGCTCTCCCTACCCATGTGTCCTTTTTACTACAAAGCTCTCGGGGAGAACGAGATTTGCCAAGCATGAAGGACGCAAGAATCAGCTGTGCATGCCTATAAAGGGCAATGGATTTGTCACACAGAGAGAGAGTGAGAGGTAGATATGGACTTGAAAGAAATGGACCGTCGGACGGCTGCAGGGGAAATGTATCGGCCAATAGCCGCATCGGATCATCCAACTTTGCATTATTTTTTGTCCTTAATTCTTTGCTTAAGCACGTGGGTCGCTTCGCTGTCTCTTCTTACTTCTAGACTTGAATTAAGTATCCGGTCGTCTGGGAATAACGAACGTAGATTAAACTCCACTCTGCAGATCTCGATCCAGGCCATCGACCTCAGATCAACCCAAATCCGAGGCCGAGCAGGAGATTCAAGGCTCTGGTTCGAGGCAAGTCTTGGCGACGTCGCGGCTCATCCTCATTGGAAACAATGATATAGTACGCAAATATGTAGATTTTATTGAGAGTGTGATTTTTTATCTCTATCAATAGGAAAGTACCGAACAAGGGTCCGGGGCACCTTAGGTGGGGGTCGTAGGAGGCAACGTCCCATAAAGCCAGAGAGCTTTTATAATTTGTGCCTATATTTTGAATATATATTATCATTTTTTTTAATAATTGAGAGTTATAATAAAGAAATGGAATGTGCTAATTATAGTAAAATGCAATACAATGTAGCCCTAATTTTAGAGTAAATTGGGATAAATCTTGTGTGTTGATTTCTCTTTCTCACCTTTAATATTTTATATTTTGTTGTGTCGGTCACTTCTAGTCTCTATTTCTTTGTATTAGTGCGCACCTTTACTATTTTATATTTTCTGTCACTCTTACTCTCCATTTACTTATATTTGTGCACCTAATCTTATTAGCTTGATTGGTAGGTGACCTCTTTCTCACAATTGTGATTGAAGTAGTTAATGAAGATCATTTGACCTCTTTTTTTTTCTTTTTTTTGCATATGTGAGTTTGATGCCGTGCACTTAACTGACCCTGAAGCAGCCACGTGCTTTATCGTGGTTCGTGTCGATATAATTATATGAAAACCTGCAACAAGTGTATCCTCCAACGCATCATCTGCTCCTTTGTCCCGAGTTGGGAGTGGGAAAATGTTACAAAGTAGTTGTCGGAACAAATTATTATATTCTTAAATAATCCAGGTCGACCTAATGCCTTGGGAATCAGCCAAGTGATTAAGAACAGGATATACAGGTGCTTCTCGAAAGGAATTTACTATTGTTTGCACCAAAACAGTGACCATGTGGTCAATATGGGCAGACACATGACTAAAGCGTCCAATATTATCGAGCATGTGACCCATCGTCAACAATCACAAGGATCGACATCGATATTGACGCATGTCAGTGATTATTACCGATTGATTGTCGATATACAATCAAGTATGGTTAATGATGATCTACAAGGATATCGATTAGAAATATTGAGGTAAGCCACTAAGGTATCAAAAGAAAGTAGAATGTGTAAGGGGCGTCAAGATGCAATTCCAAGTTTGAAGTCAGTGGAGAACAAAGCAATTGAGAGCATGGAACAATTAGCACATGTTTTTAAAGGAACAACCAACTAAAGGCAAGATTGTGGCATCATGAGGATAGGGGCACAAAACTTTCGGAAATAAAGAAACATGGATAATCACAAGAGAACTGCTTAGAGACAGTTATAGCATGACCATATAAATACCATTGCTCGCCTATTAAAGAACCCCCATGCAAATAAAATAAAAAATGATTTTCTTTGATTATCTTTACTTTCCTACATTGCACTTTTAGTTTCTAGACTCGCGTCATCAATTAAATTCCAAGTGGGTTTTTAACTATAGTTTCTAGATCCACATCATCGATTAAATTCCAACCATATCTCTATTATCAATGTTGCATCGTCGATTAAATTATGACGTAGCATCTTTGCATTCTCAAGCTTTGTCGTCAATTAAATTTCGACATATTTGTTTACATTTGGTTCCATTGTTGTGGCTGTACTTCCTAAGCCTTGTCGTCGATTACATTCTGGCACAATTTGTGCTTATTTGTGATATTTCCTATTCGACGCCACAAAAACCTATCTCCCTTAATTAAAAATCGAAGAATGGCTTTCCACGAAAGATAATTTGTTGCAAGAGAACTTCTGGCAAAGCGTCTTTTTGGTATGCCAGGTGGAACGTTTATGGCCAATTTGCATAAATATGATGGTGAGAACAAGGAATCAACTTGATCCTGACAATGTTGATGGTAACAACCCGTCACCACTGCTTGGCCATGACAAAATAGGACGTTTTGGGTTATCGGCTACACAGCTGATGGCAGAACAACAAGAAGCGGAAATATTGATATCCTAGGACAACTCACTAATGAGCATAAGAGGCGTAATCCTATTAGGGGTATCAAGAATCAAACCGAAAACCGAATCGAATCGAAAAAATCGAAAAATTCTGTTTTTTCGGTTCGGTTCGATTCTCATTAAAAACCATTATTTTTTTATTGGTTCGGTTTTTATCGGTTAACCGAACCAAACCGAACCACAAACCGATAAAATATGTCCTCTCCCGTTTCGACTACACTACACCCAGGAAAAAGAGATGAACTTGGTGACGCCATGGAAGCTGAGACCGACACCCCCCCTCTCTCTCTTGTTCCCTCCGGCCTCGAAGCGACCACCTTCCACCCACCTTCTCACCATACCCACGATTGCTCATCCTCTCTCTGCGCATGCCCGTCTCCGAACAGGGCATTCGCGTCGCTCGCCAGGAAGCGAGACTCGCAGCCCAAGCCGAGTCCCCGAAGCCAACCATCGTTGAAAAAGTGTCGCCGGGCGGCCGGCCACGATCGATCTGTCTCGAGCCCGCCTACTGGCCGCCTTCGTCTAGCCGAGTAGGGCCCTGTCACCCAAGCGCACAAACGTGCTCCTTTTGCTCTGTTTTTCGGCTCGCCGGATCGGAGCTCGCGGCTCTTCGGTTCACCAAAGTTCCGGCCCGACCCCGACGGGTTGCGATTTTTTGTCTCTAGACTTTGCTTGGTTGTTGTTTCTGCTTAGATTGTTGATTGATCTCCCGATCGAGCTTTCGTTAGCTTTTTCGTGGGCGCACCCCAGATGTTCGACATTTTGTCTAGGCCAGATCCGCATAGATTTTCTTTGGTTTTGTGGGTTGGTCGTGGACAATTCGAGGAAAGGGAAGGTTAACGGGTGGGTGTTGGAAGATGTCGGCATCAAAGCTACCTCGAACTGTGCCCGGTCGATGGGGCCGAGTTCTATCTTCCTGGCCAAGCTCGGTGGAAGCCGAGCCAAGTACTCCGCCGGCGGTAGTCGACGCCGGTCTGAGGAACGACCGGCAGAGGGTGGTGGTTCGGTGACGGTGTGGGTGCTAGCTGCTTCGGCCGGTGGTGTTTTTGGGTGAGATTTGAGGAAAGCCTGTTTCGGTGAAACAGGAAGCTGCAAGCGTTGTTCAGGGACAGAGAAGAACGCAAGGAAGAAGAAGATTTAGGGAATAAAAAAAAAATTAAAAATTGAAAATAAAAAAGAAAAGAATTGAAAACCAAAAAAAAAAAAAAAAAAAACCAAAAGCTGAAAACCAAAACCGAACCGAACCGAATTGAAATTTCGGTTCGGTTCGGTCTCATTCGGTTCGGTTTTTTTTTTAAAATCGAACCGAACCGAACCGTTGACACTCCTAAATCCTATGATGTTGGCTACCATGAGGAGAGTTAAGAATGATGCAGAAGGAATTTGAAGAATTTGTTGTGTATTTCAAAAGTATAATAATGAGGAGTACAAAGCCTACTTATAGACTTTATAGGATAATTATAAGTAGTAACAAAATTTGCAAGATCAATTACAATCAATCACAAAGACATCCAAAATATTATAAATTCCCAAATATCATAAATAATCTAAATATATCTAACAAGGAGGATTTTTACTAACATCATAATGAAACCACTAATTACTGTATGAAATAAATGTGATCAAGCCAATGATGATCAACACCTCCCATGAAGTCATTGACGGGAAGTCGAGAGCATCGAGCCATTCTATTCAGATGGAGGCAAATCCTACTAATTTTGCACCATTCGAGTATGTTCTTGCTCGAGTTACTTTTGATACTACTGGACAAATTGTACCATCTCCACCACCCATTAAGACCCGACGCATATAAAGGAGATGAGAGATGGCAGGGAGGGATAATTTTTGAAAATTTGATACCAAAAATTTAAAAGACAAGGTCGTTGAGAATACTGTAATACCTCCCCTAACTTGCAGACTATGTTGATAGCACGTGAAATTGACAATAGAAAACCGAGAAAATTCCAGAAAATTCTAAATAAGAGCCTAAAGTGGATATTATTTCAAATAAAGGTCCGTTTTCTCATTTCTCAAATAAGAGCCAAGTAGATCTTATTTTAAATAAGGATATGAAGTAGCCATATCAGTTTCAAAGAAATGCTTCAACTCACTGGCTAATAAACGGCAATTCATCTTTTAGATTTTTAATTTTTTTCTATTTTTTTTCTTTCAGGCTCGGCAATCCTTGCCCAAGTCCCTCCTACCTATAGCCATCGCCCCATCCCTGGCTAGGCGATGGCGATGGCAATGGCCAATAGGGTAGCTGACCAGAGGCAAGGACCAGCAAACCCTCGTTGACCAAAGGTAGAGGCCAATGGACCGGGGCCCCTGGGCTAGGGCCACCAAGTTTGTGCAAATGCCAATGACCTTCACCCAAACCAATGCGATGGCGAGCAACCATCACCTAGATTTGGGAGAGGGTCGCTGCCCTCTCCCGTTTCTAGCGAGGGCCTAGCCCTCCCTAGGCACCGATAGCCCTATATTTTTGCTTTTTTTTTTTTTTTTTTTTAATCTAGTTTACTTAAAATTGTGTTTTGACGAAAATATCCTTAATTGGCTATAATTTCTTGCCAGTCGACGAGGTTAATCCCCTATTTGAAACAATCATAATTACTCCAGGCCTATTTTGAAATTGATATTGTCGCGACCAAAATTTTGGGTGCACCACCTAGGGTTTGGCTAATGGATTACTAAGTCTAAACTTAGTTCGGACTCTCCCAAGCCCATACCAATTCGCGACTTAGGTTCAAGTTCTTAACATGCAAATGATTTTCAATCAAGAGTCGCCACTAATCTATTTTCGATAAGTCGATTAGACACCTAAGTAAAATAATTTGATAATTATTTTACTTCTACGAACTAGAGATTTTAGGTACAGGGACTTGATTACGTTAAATTTCTCTAACGCCATTTCGGTACATTTTTCTTTTATTTTGAAAAATGTTTGGCAAGCAACTTAAATTGATTTTAATTCACTTTCCTAACATGTGAGGTGATCATATGAGTGCGTAAACCACAAATTTAACACTTAGATAAAACAATGAATAAATTGCAAGACTTACCTCAAAGTAACGAAAGCATTTGCATTGTTAGATCGGAAATTCACATCGACAATTCTAGATATAATTTCTAATTAACATGCAATCACTCAATTTTGATTTTCACTTTATTTAATGAGAATCATGCAATGCATGCTACTAATTTAACATGAGTTGATATGACATGGTAACATGACCTAAACTACATGATAAGAGTAAGGTAATGTTTTGTGTTTTCTTCATGAAATTTTGAAATTAAAGGAATGCAATAATTAAATGTGCAATATAAATTAACCGATAACCTAATTCTAATGACAGGCAATTTCTAATTAAATGAACCTGATAACAATCACTAAATTACGTGCATTTCATGAATCTAATTCTATATGACGCGCATATGATTTTTATTTGTATTTTTTTTATGAAAATTCGTAATTAAAAATCACTAAAAAATAAAAATCTAACTAGAGTGAGATATTATCTATTTTAAGTTAGGAATAGACTAATATGAATCCTATCTTAACTTAGAAATTTATCTCAACATGCAATTTAATTCCAAAATACTATATAACCTAGATATTATCTAAACATGCATTCTAATAAAATTAGATTAGAAAAGAATTTAACTACACAATTCTATCTAGGAAATCAATTATAATCTACATGGAATGCAAATGCAATTTCTTTGTATTTTCGGGATAAATAGAACAATTAAGAGATAAACATCAAACCATCCATGGTCATCAAAAATGTTATTTCCATTCGAATTGAAATTCAAACTTGATTATTTCGCTAATAATCAATAAATTGATCTTAGGTCTTAAAGATCAAGATATTAATTTTACTCTCGGATGAATAATTATTCCATCTAAAGCCTTATGATAGAATAAAAATTCGTGCGGTTGCGATTTGGATGCCACGTCATGGAATTTCATCATGCATTGGAAAATATTTCAAAATAGAGTAAACAAAATATCAAAAATTAGAACTAGATAAAATAAACTTACCTAATAAATCTACCTAATAAATTAAATCTACCTAATAAAATAACAAAATCTAATAAAATAACAAAATCTACCTAAATTTGAATTTTCCCTTTTTTGGTTTTCTTTCGCTTCCAAAAGAAAAGCTCGGCAGCTCGCGCGGCTGGTCACCGTCGGTCGCCGGTCGCGGTTGTCGGAGCTCCGGCACGGGGGCTTCGGCGAGGGGTCCGATCGCTGGCGAGGAAGAAACAACAGCGAGCAGGGGCTGTTGCCTGGGTCAGAAGGGGCAGCGGTCCGGCTCGGGTCCGGCTGCTGCCTCGAACAGAGGCGGTGGGCGACGGCGACGCAGCAGGCAACGTCGGGCACCGGGTCGAGCAGAGGCCGAAGGCAGGGGCGTCGCTACTGGGCTTCGCGAACAGGGGCGCAACAGGCGAAGCAACCGGCGTTCAGGCAGAATGTGGAGCAGAAGCAAAGCAGAGGCGGTGTTGCTGCTCGGAGGTGGCTGCTGCGGCGGTGGTCCGGCAGAAACGAACAGGGCAGGAGCAACGCCGGGTCGTCGGAGCGGCGGCAGCAAGGCGACTCGGGCGGCTCATGGACACAGCAGGGAGGAGTCGGCTCGAGATCTGCTGAGGCGCGGGCAGAACCGGAGCAGAAGGCGCTGGGCTGAGGCGCGACGGAGCAGGGGTGTCGTGGGGGAGGAGCTCCGGCGGTTGGCAGAACGGCGGCTTCTGGCGTCGGGTTGCTGACAGAGGGGCGAGCGGCGAGCAGACCAGGAGCAGCGTCGGGGTCGTCGCGCGGTGAGGGCAGGGAGGTCGGCGAGCAGGAACGGCGTCGCAGCTTCGGGTCACGGCTGCTGGCTTCTGGTGTGGCGGACGAGCAGCAGCCGAAGAGCTCCTGGAGAAGACGAACAGTCTCTGTTTTTTTTCTTTTCTTTCTTTTCTTTTTTTTCTTCTTTTCCAGCTGCTGCACGTCTCCTCCTTCTGCCGTATTTCCTTTGCTTTTCTTCTGCTGCTGGTCAGCAGAAGGGAAAAGGCTTCTGCTCTTTCTGCAGAAGCTCAATTTGGCTGTTGACTACTCCCCAAAAAGAAACTAGGAGAATTTCCTCCTTTTTTTCGAATTTCTTCACCTCAAAAACCCTAAAACGAAAGACAAATTTCTTCCCTTTGACCTCATTTTTTCGACCTAGAGAATCGAGAGAATAAGCCCCTTGTACGGCCATATATTCAACGTGTGGCCCCCCCGAAACCCTACACGAATAACCATTTTATAGGCTAAAGATTAGAGTTTTAATTTCCTTTTCAAATCAACACCCACGAAGATTTCTTTTACAAACGTAATATTTACTTTTCCAAACTTAATATTTGTTTTGAATTGAAATCTCACAAAGATAAATCCGTAAAATCTCCCGAGCTTGGACCGATTTACTCTCTTCATGAGCTTAGCCCAAGTCATCAAATTAAAATTCTGAACCATCAATTCGAACCCATTTGTCACCGGCCCACTGTAAATGCAAATTAAAAATAAATGTACCGAAAACTACATGCTATGCAATTTTATTTTTTTGGGGTAAAAATTAACTCATTTTTTATGCAAAAATTTAGATGTCAATGATATGATCACTTCAAACCCTTGAAACATGGTCTTCTTTATACCCTTATCTCGAAAATGATGGTACTTCGGGCTTTTATTTGGAATTTTTCCTCGAAAACCTACGGAATCTAAGACGAGTGGATGTAGAAATCTTTTTTAGTGGGCCAAACTTAGTAGTTAATGATACTTTTCATAGATGTTAATAATCTAAATCTCTGTTTGTTTTATAAATGATTAATAATTTGAAAAATATTTTCTTAAAAATGATCTTTCGAATTGCTTACAAAAATAAATGAACAAAAAAATTATATTGTCCACGAAAATGTTTAAATATAAATTATTGTCAATAATGAAAATATTTTTCATTAATTAATTATTTCAAGTAATGTAAATGATTATTCTTAAATTAATTTTTAAAATCATTTAATTTCATCAAACAATCAAAGCTTAAGTTAATATTGTCGGATTTGTGGTATATAGTAATAATGGCTTATGTATGTATGATAACAGAATTTGTTTGTGAGCTAAATATTTCTTGATAAATGCACAACTGTCTATAAACGGTTCGCAATTAATGGGGCAAAAATTAAGGAAATGTGGGAACAAAAAGCTTCCTTGTGGCCTTCTTTTTGAAACTCCTGAGGGGGCAAATTTGAAAAATATTGCAAAACTTAGGCTCAGTTTCTTTCTTGAAAAATGGATGATTTTGAAAATATTTTCCAAAAAATATAATTTATATCGCTTACAAAAAATGAATGAATGATAAATATTTTCATTTTCCACGAAAATGTTTAGACAAAAGTCATTATTCGTGATGAAAATATTTTTCATTGATTAATAATTTTAAGCAATACAAACAATCATTTTTTTGAAAAATATTTTTTAAATTATTAATTTTTCACGAAACAATCAAAACCTTAAGATCAAGCAATAGGCCATCAAACAATGAGTGGGGGCAATTGCCTTCACATCACATGGCATGGACCCATCCCTACCACAATAGCTTATGCAAATCGGAGTACCATGAAAAAGGATTTTCTTTCTAGATGTCACGTTTAAGATGGTCCGACTGTTACATTAAAAAGTCTATTTTTATAAGAATAAACATTTTATCAACAATAGGAAAACATTTTGGAAAACATTTTCGAGTTCTTTCAAAGGTAAAATCATTTTCTTGAACTTAAGTTTTAGTAGGAAAACTTTTTCTGTTGATTAGGAAAATATTTTCCGTTGACTCATTTTCCTAAGCAAACCAAATGCTAAAAAATGAGGAAAATATTTTCCTCGACAGTTCCATTTGTTTCACAAGAAATGCGTAATTTGAAAAATATTTTCTTAAAAATGATCGCTCAAATCGTTTACAAAAATAAATAAACAAAAAAATATTATCCATGAAAATGTTTAAATATAATTTGTTATCGATAATGAAAGTATTTTTTATCAACTACTTATTCCAAGCAATGCAAACAATTATTCTTAAAAAAACTGTTTTCTAAATCATTTATTTCTCATCAAACAAACAGAGCCTAATATTGTCAAACTTGTGGTATCTAAAATAATGGGTTGCGTATGTATGATAACAGAATTTGTTAGTGAACTAATTATTTCTTGATAAATATATAATTGTCTATAAACGGTTCACAATTGGTGGGGCAAAAATTAAGGAAATGTGGGAATAAATAGCTTCTCTTGTAGCTTTCTTTTTAAACTCTTGTGGGTGAAAATTAAAAAAAAAAAAAAATTATTCGTGGAAAATGAATAATTGTGTATATATATATTGCAAAATTTAGACTCTATTTTATTCGTGGAAAATGAATAATTTAGAAAACATTTTCCAAAAAATTATCATCTATATCATATACAAAAATAAATGAGTGATAAATATTTTCATCATCCATAAAAGTATTTAGACATGAATTTTTATATGTTATGAAATTATTTTTCATTAATTAATTATTTTAAGCAATACAAATATAAATAATAATTTTTTAGAAAATAATTTTTCAAATCTTTTTTTTTTTTCAACGAAACAATTGGAGTTTTAAGGTTCAAAAGTAGGCCATCAAACAATGAGCGGGGGCAATTGCCTTCACATCACATGGCATGGATCTGTCCCTATTACAAAAGCTTATGCAAATCAGAGTACCATGAAAAAAGATTTTATTTCTAGATGTCACTTCTAACATGGTCCTACCGCTACAAATCAAATAGACCCAAGTTGGCTGTGTTAGACATAAATATCAAATTGCAGAAGCCAGGATCGATTATAGACAAACCTCCAGCCATTGTTCTTGTTCACGTTCGTCATAAAAACCTGAAATCAAAGAAAAATTGGGGACACTCTACTAACCCAATTCCCTCACGTACTGATGGTGTATTCCAAATGAGAGGGTTTGTGTTAGACCTTGTCATCACTCGTCAGAAATGAATGTACGTTCTTTTTATACACCATCTCCCATCAAGACGGTTACCAAATGGACAGTTGTCACGAAAGGGTACGAAGCGTGGAAAAACTTCATGTCGAATAGTCGCAACTTTAAGAGAAAGTGTGGGTCCAAAATGTGGGATCATAAAAAATAAATAACATTCTCCCACTTGATCCCATCATTTTCATCATACGGATTATCCAACTAATTCCACAAAAACTTTATGCTTAAAGAAAAGAAACAAAACACATGGATCATGGCGACACGTCCTCTAAGAGTGAGTAATATCTTCGATGTATCACAATGCATCTTATTTCTTTAATGTCAGCCTATATGTGACAACATATCTTAATGAATAAACTCCATGTTTATTCCAAAACCAAGGATAAATGTTATTCTCATAAACAACAAAATGTGTACACCAAAATTGAGAATCAACATTACAACTGAATAAGAGTTTCATACAACAAAAATCGTTCATATGTCGACAAATCACATGATGGGACCTATTCCCATACTTTTTACATGATCCTTATACTTCATTGGTGGCACGCCTTTAGTTAAAGGATCGGCTATCATCAATTCAGTGCTAACGTGTTCAATGACCACTTTGTTCTCCTTAACACGTTCCCTTATGGCTAAATACTTAATGTCGATATGCTTACTTCGACTGTCACTTTTGGCATTTTTAGCCATAAAAACCGCAGCTGAATTGTCACAATATATCCTTAATGGCCTAGAAATAGAATCAACAATTCTAAGCCCAGCAATGAAACTCTTCAACCATACACCATGCGAGGTAGCCTCAAAACATGAAACGAACTCAGCCTCCATAGTGGAAGTAGCAGTCAAAGTCTGCTTGGTACTTCTCCATGACACGGCTCCGCCAGCTAACATATAAATATATCCAAATGTTGATTTTCGTGAATCAATGCAGCCCGCGAAGTCCGCATTTGAATAACCGACCACTTCCAGTTTTTCAGTCCGTCTATACATAAGCATGTAGTCTTTGGTACCTTGAAGGTATCTCATCACTTTCTTTGCAGCTCTCCAGTGGTCTAAACCCGGATTACTCTGATATCTTCCCAACATTCCCACAGCAAAAGTGATGTCAGGTCGAGTGCAAACCTGAGCATACATCAAGCTTCCAATAGCAGAAGCATATGGAATGTTGTACATTTGTTCCCTTTCTAAATCGTTCTTCGGGCATTGGTTCAAATTGAACCTGTCACCCTTCACAATGGGTGCTATACTTGGTGAACAATCTTTCATCCAAAATCTCTCTAGGACCTTATTGATATAGGTTTCTTGAGATGGTCCTAAAATGCCTCGAGGTCTATCTTTATGGATCTTAATGCCAATGACATAAGATGCCTCACCCATATCCTTTATATCAAAACTCTTAGAGAAAAATTGTTTCACCTCATGTAGCAACCCCTTATCATTGGTTGCAAGTAGAATATCATCCACATATAGCACAAGGAAACAAATTTTGCCCCCACTGACCTTCTGGTATATACATTGATTCATGACATTCTCTACAAAACCGAATAAAGAAATGACATCATGAAACCTTAAGTACCATTGGCGGGAGGCTTGTTTCAAGCCATATATAGATTTCTTAAGCTTGCACACCAAATGCTCACCTTTACTAGAGGGAATCCTTCGGTTGTTTCATATAAACCTCCTCCTCTAGTTCTCCATTGAGGAATGTTGTTTTCACATCCATCTGATGTAATTCCATATCAAAATGGGCAACCAATGCCAAAACAATACGAAGAGAATCTTTCTTAGATACAGGAGAAAAAGTCTCCGTATAATCGATTCCTTCCTTTTGAGTGAATCCTTTGGCAACGAGTCTAGCTTTATATCTTTCAATGTTACCCAATGAATCCTTCTTAGTTTTGAAGACCCATTTACAACCAATGGCCTTCACACCATCGGGTAACTCAACCAAATCCAGGACTTCATTAAATGCCATAGAACTCATCTCTTCCTTCATGGCATTGTACCACAAATTGGATTTATCACTATCCATGGCTTGTGAAAACGTTTGGGATCATTCTCGGCTCCAATATTGTAGTCGACTCTTGTAAATACACAATATAATCACTAGGAATAGCCGATTTCCTTATTCTAGCAAATCTTCTCAATGTTGCATCAACATTCTCTTGAGGAGCGTGTTGCTCAACTGGTTGTTCAACAGTTTCTGGTAATTGCTGAACAACTGGATCTACTAGATCAATATCAACAGGTTGTGAAACTTCAACGATTGGTTGTTCAATAGCCGGCTGAACTGAAGGGGCATTATAAGCAACAACCAACCTTAAACTTGAGGTGGAAGGTTGAGTGTCTGAATGATCTTTCTTAGGAACAAGGTCCTTCGATTGATCGCTCCCACTAATCAAGTCATTTTCAAGAAATTTTGTATTTCTTGATTCCACAATCCTAGTGGTGTGAGATGGACAATAAAACCTGTATCCCTTAGACCTTTCGGCATATCCAATGAAATACCCACTTATGGTCCTTGGGTCCAACTTCTTTTCTTGTGGATTGTAAACTCTCACTTCAGCCGGGCATCCCCAAACGCGCACATGATGCAAACTCGGTTTCCAACCCTTAAATAACTCAAAAGGAGTCCTTGGGACAGCCTTGGTCGGAACTCGGTTTAATATGTACACTGCCGTCTTAAGTGCTTCAATCCACAAGGATTTAGGAAGTTTGGAGTTGCTAAGCATACTACGCACCATGTCCAATAAGGTCCGGTTTCTTCTTTCCGCAACGCCATTTTGGTCCGGAGAACCAGGCATAGTATATTGGGCAACTATCCCATACTCTTGAAGAAACCTTGCAAATGGACCAGGTGCTTGTCCATCTTCAGTGTTTCTACCATAGAATTCTCCACCTCTATATGATCTCACGATCTTAATTTGCTTACCGCATTGTTTCTCTACTTCTGCCTTAAATACCTTAAAGGCATCTAATGCTTCATACTTATTATGAATCAAATAGAGATACATGTAACGTGAGTAATCATCTATGAAGGAGATGAAGTATTTCTGACCACATGAGTCCATATCCGGACTACAAATATCCGTATGTATGATTTCTAATATTTCTGTACTCCTCTTGGCACCTTTCTTTGTCTTGTTAGTCTGCTTTCCCTTTATGCAGTCCACACAAGTATCACAATCGCAAAATCTAAAGTACCGAGTACTCCATCATTTACTAATCGCTTAATTCTTTCTATGGAGATATGTCCCAATCTCCGATGCCACAACATAGAGGAATGTTCTTTCACAACACATCGTTTCATACCAGCTTTATCATGAACATGCATCGCATCATAATAGGCATTATCTTGAATTAATTCGAAAAAGACCATCAGAAAAAATACCACTCCCAACAATTTCAGATTTAAATGATAAACAGAAGTTTGAATCTGAAAAGTTAAAAGAGTATCCCAAAGGTACAAGTCTTGAAACTGAAATTAAGTTTCTAGAAAAACTAGGAACATAAAATGTCCTTTCCAAATTCAAAACAAAGCCACTATTGAGAACTAATCTACATGTCCCAATAACTTCCACATGCGAACGCATCTTGTTTCTGAATAGATGCTTTGTTCACTTCCCACCGGCTTCCCGTGGTTTTGAAAACCCCGCAAGGAATTTGAAATGTGGATTGTAGATCCGTAATCAATCCACCAAGTGTTGTGATTTACATCAATCATATTAGATTCATAACAAACATAAGAGATTGGATTACCTTTCTTCTCAAGCCAGGCCTTAAATTTGACACAATCCTTCTTCATATGCCCATTTTGTTTACAAAAGAAACATTTGGATTCTTTCTTAATGTCAGCTTGGGGAGGTATTTTACCTTTTCCCTTACGCTTGCCATGGCCCTTATTCTTTCATTGTGTTGTCAAATGAGCACTTTCTCCCAATTCCATAATCGGTCTTTCTTCCTCTTGAACACACATGGTCATGAGTTCATTAATTGACCATTTATTCTTATGTGTGTAGTAAGAGATCTTGAAAGGTGCATATTGTTGTGGGAGAGTATTCAGAATATAATACACAAGGAATGATTCAGATATCTCAACCTCAAGGTTCTTAAGTTGAGCTGCTATGTTCCTCATTTGCATGATATGCTCACGCACACCTCTAACACTAGTGAGCTTCAATGATGAAAACTTCATAATCAGGGTCATGGCATGCGCCTTCTCAGAACTCTCAAACTGCGCATCAATGGCCTCCAATAAGGCCTTAGCATTGCTATGCTGAGCAACCGAACCACAAATACTAGGAGATATCTTAGCTCTTATAAACATGGCACAGACGCGGTTGGACCGCTCTCATTGGTTATAAAGAGCTATCTCAGCTGGAGTGCTCGAATCAGTAGGAGTAGGTGGTTCGTATTTCCTTATAGCATAGTCAATGTCCATCCACCCCAATTGAAGAAGAATCGACTCCTTCCAAACTTTATAGTTATCACCATTCAAGTATGGGAACATCAAACTTAAATTCAGAGAAATTCACAAAGTTGCGAAACTGCATATCAAATAATCATGCTTATGTCACAAAATTTGAGGCAAATATACATAAATCATGTTTTACCAATGTAAACATGTCACAATATGAATCACATAACATAAAAACTACGTGTGGGCTAAGTTTTTAATTTAAATAGATTCATAATTACATCATGAAGAAACTACCATATTATATACATTTTCTTAATCCCTGTGGGTAAATTAAGAAAAATAATATGATATTTCATCCTAATTAATCATATTAATACAATGAAAATTCATGTGGGATCAAATTCATCATATTAATATAATTAATTACAATTAATGTCCATTTCTAAATATGATCCGGAAGCTCTTAATATATATTTTAATTAATTAAAGATGTTGTGGCTACTCTCTAATTAATTAAGTATATGAATCATTGGACATTTAATTTCATGCATAAAATATTCATAAAAATGCATGAAATGACATAATAATTAATAAATGTACCAAGGGCATAACAGTAAATAAATTGGCCAAGGGCAGGATTGCAAAAACATGAAAAATTTGAGGCAAAATCGTAAAAGGAGCCACGGGTGGGAGATGACAGGCGCGTGCCGAGCACGCGCCAGAATTCGCGCGGGCGCGTGCCCCGCACACACGCGGTTCAACGCGCAGGCACCTGCGTTGCACGCGCCTGGCAACTGCCGCACGCGTGGATCCCACGCGCGCAGCGATTGAGCGCGCGTGAGAGCGCGTGGCGCGTGGGCTCCACACGCCTTCTTCCTCGCGCCCAGAACGAATTTCTTCGCTGTTTTTCGCCGTTCCGCCGCGGTTTCACCGACCGTTTCTTCTCCGGCAGCCCATCTAAGACCGAAATAAATGATGGGTTTTGAAAAGCATGCCGGCACGACTACATGGGTCCAAGTTACGGCGAAAATGACCAAGAAATTGGCCTCAAACCAAACGAAAAACTCCAAAAACGCAAATCTTCAACCACCATGACTTTCGCCGCCTGATTAGCCTCCGGTGAACACAGATATACCGGAAAAACTCATGGCTAATGATCCTCATGGCGGTGCGGCCGTATGGGTCCGAAATCAAGAGGTGGGTCGCCGGATTTTACCCGGAATTTGCGAGTTTCTCTCTTGGCCTCAAAATCCGAAGATACTGTTCATGTTCTAAAAGCCCGAAAATACGCCAAAAATTCAACAAAAACAAGGCAGAGGCACTAAACATGCTCTGATACCAAATGTTAGACATAAATATCAAATTGCAGAAGCCATGATTGATTATAAACAAACCTCCAGCCATTGTTCTTGTTCACGTTCGTCAGAAAAACCTGAAATCAAAGAAAAATTGGGGACACTCTACTAACCCAATTCCCTCACGTACTGATGGTGTATTCCAAATGAGAGGGTTTGTGTTAGATCTTGTCATCACCCGTCAGAAATGAACGTACGTTCTTTTTATACACCGTCTCCCATCAAGACGGTTACCAAATGGGCAGTTGTCACGAAAGGGTACGAAGCGTGGAAAAACTTCATGTCGAATAGTCGCAACTTTAAGAGAAAGTGTGGGTCCAAAATGTGGGATCATAAAAAATAAATAACATGTGGTACAGGAGGGACTCAGTCATTTCATACCGGCATCAAAACTCAGACTTAAATTGCCCATGCAGAACTCGACCGCACTCCGCTAGAACTTTTATTTCCCACCTCACGTATCGTAAATTGGAATTGATGAAATGGAAGTATAACTCGTATATAACATGCGGAAATCCGTAACAAGTAATCGGCGAAGTTGACTGAAGTTTAAAAGCCTTAATTGTTTGCACATCAATCGTCATTGGTAATGGCAATTTGCCAGTATCCAACCAAATTTACCTGAGCGCGGTGAAATCAATCAATGTAAAAGGTTAAACAAACTGCAAGGAAATCTCTTTTATTTTTCCCCCTTTTGATATTGCAAATGTTTGCCGCAATCAGGCACAAAAAAGTCAATCCTACAAAAAGGCTCTCGGCAGCCTGACGCAATGCCTTATGTGGTTGGCAACACAATGATCCCACCAACTCAGATCTCAACTAAGTACAAATCATTCCTGAAAATGGGCAAGTGATGCTTGTAATTCTTCCAATGCTCGACCCTTGGTCTCGGGCACTAGCTTCGCAGTAAATAAGATAGTTAAACTGCAAATGCACGCGAAGATCAAAAAGGTTCCTGAAAGCAGGATTGTCAAGACATAAATTTGTTAGTACGTATGGCCGATGTAAGAACCCATGCAGTTCACATAGTTAGGCTCCAAAGAAGTATTGCCAGTGAATACTATAGAGCAAGAATGGAAAAAAAGGGGAGGACTAATTACCGGGTGCGCTCCATTCGAACATGAAGTTAAAACTGTAGCTGACAATCCAACAACAAGACGAATTGGAGAAGGTAACCAGGCTTCCAGCTGACCCTTTAACATTCACTGGGAATACCTATCGAGAATATGTCCACCGGTATAAATAGGTTTTTAATCCTATATATGGTCTTAATATAGAGAGACTATAGAGTGCAATGTTAGAGAGAACGTATCTATTTACCTCGGACATGATGACCCATGGTAAACCTGCCATGCCAAGTGAGAAAGCTACAAAGTACACCTGATTGCAATTATCATCTGTCAGCAACTTCAACACAACTAGTCCTGGAAAGACGGTTGAGGACTTAGAAGTAGCAATTTTATAACGAAGGTTTCTTTGTCAAAGTGTACTCTCCTTCAATGTATTATTGCATGGAGAAGTAGGATTGAGCCGCAACTCGATGTGCCCTCAACGATAAGAGATAGTCGTGTAAGGGTTGAAAAACAAGAAAGCAGAAAAATATTCGTTACACAAACTTACCATAATGCATACATACACCAAAATGGGAGTGACTTCTGTCCAGTACTGCCGGTCCTGGTTTCACATGAAGATATTTATCGAAAAAGAAAAAAATAAGGCTACTTTAAGAGATTAAGGAGAATGAGTAGGCTTGGTTAGCGTTCGAATACCTGCATGAAGAATGATAATGCCAGAACAAAGCAACTCAAGCTCATTCCAACTGAAGAAATCTGCAAATGAAAGTCAGATTTGGTAAGCCTACGAGCAACTTACTTTAGGAGAATGCATCAATATGTATTGGCTTCTTCACCATTAAAAGTGGTCTTCTTCCAGCTTTATCCGTCAAAATTACACTAAGAGCTGTTGCTGGGATCTGCAAAACAGGTGAGAAAATCTTGAAAATGTGAAAAATAAAATTCCTCTTCCAACTTAATTCTCCAAAGTTTTTTACCTGGACTATAGCCGTGCTTCGGCTACCAAAGCTGCTTGAAAAGCCTGTCATTATAATTAGTAGTAATTACCAAGTCTTTGTTCTTTATGATTAACTAAACTTACGAATTTATAGCATGATTTTTACCAGCTGATTCAAATATAGAGCTCACATAGTAGACAAATGCACTCGCCCCTCCAAATTGTAGAAGCATCATCAATCCAACTCCTATCTAAGTTTTGAAAAAAATTAGGAAATAGGAAGAAAAAATGGGGCGAAAAATGGCAAGCAATTTGAATATTTTGGAGGCAAGGCTTACTATGAGGGAATGAGCGTATCTTCGTTGAAACAAATCAAGAATTCTAGACTGGGAAGACCGTTCAAAGATTTCTGTATATTCCTATAAGACAATTGAATTGAAACATTAAAAAGTAGAAGGTAAAGGGAAAACTTTCTCCTATTGATATGCAAAATGGAGAAATTACTCTGATATCCGTTGCTTCCTGGAAAATGTCAACACTTTTGCCACGGAGTCTTTGCAACGTGGCTTCGAACTCCTTTTCTTCACCCACTTTTACCTGTCAGTCAAAAACTACACTAATCATCTTCCTTGCAATGGAAATTTCCGAGTCCTCACTCCAATATTCCTACGACATTCACTTCATTTCATTTTATGATTTCAGATCTTTAGATAATTAGTGAACTCTTACAAAATCTGATCATGCGAATTGTCTTGACATGGAAATTGTAATGCCTATGCCTCTGGTCACTCTTAGTTCACCACTAGACTTAAATTTCAGTCATGAGTAAAATTATTCTTTCGTAAAATATTGACTTCATTACTACTCTTCCCATTTTCAGTCTATAATCTCCAACAAAGTAATGTGTTTGTGCATGAATATGTTCAAAATGATTTCCATGCCTTGCGAGACATCAAGGTGGGCTACAAAATACTCTGCATGGCATGCAGACAGCCCCTAATTATACAAGTTCCATTATGTCATGGTTACTCAACCATGAAATCGTCACCATTGAACGCCAAATCTGGACATAACACCAATGAAATCGTCACTGTCGAATGAAGCTACATAGAGCAAAGTGATGGCCACAATCGAAATTGAAGTTTCAGATAAGAACGACACAAATCAAAATATTACGTGGCTCCTCTTGAGTACTTGGTACAACCCATAAACAACTTACCAGCCATCTGGGCGACTTCGGGATAAAGAATAAACCGAAAATTTGAAGTACGCAGGGGATACAACCTGAAAACAAAATCACGCACAGTGACCTTATCATGTTTCCCAAGATAAATCTAACAAAACAAAGCAGAAGAGAACTGAGACAGTACCTATCAAAGACAGGATACGCCAGGAAACAACAGTTCCAAGAAAGAAAATCAACGAAATGCCACAGCATACCAAGAACTGCAACCAGATTCAGCAAAGGTTGATAGGCAATGCATCGAGTTGACACCATTAACATTTTATAGGGGCCCAAAATTTTCACCTGATGTAAAGCGGTGAATGCTCCCCGGACACTTTTGGGTGTTATTTCAGCAATGTACACAGGTACCTGTTTGGCAACAATATTATGACCAACATCTTCTAGAAATTAATTAGGGTAAGAAATCCGAATGTTTGTGACTTTACCACGTAACATAGAATCCCAATGCCAAGTCCATTTAACAGTCTTCCAATATCTAGCCACCAAGCATTCTGCAAGGTAAGATGAAATATACCATTAACTGCTTCTCAGCCTTTTTGGAGAATAGATAACTCAGAAACGTAGAATATGATTGAGTTTTGTGGACAGGTCATTGACAATCTATAAAGCAAAATTCTGAAGTGGAAAATAGACCGAGCACAAACCTTCGCAAATGCTATAGAAAGCCATCCTGCAGTGCAAAATATTTGTGAAATCCCCATTGTCTGCATCACATTGCATCAATTATAAATTCTGAAAGATTTTTTCAGGTTCTTCGTTGAACATATGATTTTCAAATTCACGAATAGCTGGAAAAGGCTAGAGAATGACTTACACGTCTGCGACCTATCATATCTGTCAACCGCCCATTGACCAAAGCTGCTATTAACCCCCCTACTGTTAATATAGAACCAAAAAGCGAATACTGCAATACGAGAAGGCAGGAATATTAATATTAGAGAACCCGGATCGTGACTGAAAAATTCCTAATTCCAACAGCATCATAGATGAAGAAGTCATTATTAGCTAGCTCTTTAGGTCATTAGATTTTTGGCATCAACCATCCTTTTAGGGAAAGGTTCAAATGAAATCGTAATGACAATATCAGTGGTTCCGCACAGAATCTATTGAACAAGGAATTGACTGGCCATGTTTCATCATACTTCCTAGCAATGCACGGAGGACATCTAATATCTCGGTTCCTCACAGAAAATTTTATTGTAAGACGCACAATTCCCAGTATTTTCCCTTGAATAACAGAACTATACAGGGCTGAGAGCTAACAAAATGGTAGCGAGGTGGCGTGTATGCTTGATAGGACTCACCGCTGCTGTAGAGAGCCCCAAGTCCTCCATTATGCCCGACTCGGTGGGTGATGAATAACCAGACTGCATTATAGAAATACGTCGCTAGTTATGGTAACCTCAACTTGGTGGAGAGTAATCCCATGAGAAACTATAGACCGAACAGAGCAATCGCCTGGGAGATCAAATTACAAAGGGAAAAGGAAGAAAACATAAAAATTACATTGCCCAAAAATTGGTTTTCAGAAGTATCTTTTCTAAAAAATGCAATCCAAGTAGTGATTTGTGATAATTTCATGTTTCTTTGCCAAATTGAGTTTCCATAACAAAAGTAATTGATCATACAGGAGCAACTTCAGTTATGACATTTTTGTTCTTAAACAATCCAGGTCAACCTTGTATCTTGGCTCAATTGAGCCATGTGATCCCACAACATGCCAGCAGGAGCTTCTGCAACATTATAAACTAATTTACACCCCTCAAAAAAAAAAAAAAAAAAAAAAAAAAAAAAAAAAAAAAAAGTAATCAGACATTTAACAAGAGTTGCAGTTATAGATCTTGCTTGCTTGCTTGCTTGCTTGTTGCGGCATCATACGAATGCCAAAACAAGAACCACCATCTTGAATGAAAATGAAAGTTTGACCAATCACACAAGAAAAAAGACAGACATTAATCGAGCAATTTGTCTCTTCCTCTTTCTTTCTCTAACAAAACATTCACTCGAATTTGAAAGAACCTGTGACAGAAACGCAAAAAAGGAAAAAAAAAGGAAAAAAGGGGGAAGGTGGGGTGGTGAAGGAAAGCAAGACTGCTCCACAGAGAACAGAGCCGGGTTCTTAGTGATCGAACTACGTGCAACCAATTCACGGAAAGTTCGATGCAATATTACTCACAGCACATCCAAGGACAAAAGATCCGCAAAGGGCAACCAGCGTGCTGAAAACGACGAGAGGAGTGACCGAGGGATCACTTGAAGACGTGGAGTTGCCACGGTCGCCATCGCCATGGACGTCTTTGAGAAGCAGAGAGCTTGTGGGCGACCCATCTTCTTCTGTGCTCTCCCTACCCATGTGTCCTTTTTACTACAAAGCTGTCGGGGAGAACGAGAATTGCCAAACATGAAGGACGCAAGAATCAGCTGTGCATGCCTACAACGGGCATGGGAAATGTATCGGCCAATAGCCGCATCGGATCATCCAAATTTTGCATTATTTTTTGTCCTGAATTCTTTGCTTAAGCACGTGCGTCGCTTCGCTGTCTCTTCTTACTTCTAGACTTGAATTAAGTATCCGGTCGTCTGGGAATAACGAACGTAGATTAAACTCCACTCCACAGATCTCCATCTGGGCCGTCGACCTCAGATGAACCCAAATCCGAGGCCGAGCAGGAGATTCAAGGCTCAGGCTCAAGGCAAGTCTCGGCGGCTTCACCGGTCATCCTCATTGGAAACAATGATATGGCACGCAAATATATAGATTTTATTGAGAATGTGATTTATTCTCTCTATCAATAGGAAAGTACCGAACAAGGGGTCCAGGGCACCCTAGGTGGGGGTCGTATGAGGCAGCGCCCCATGAAGCCAGAGAGCTTTTATAATTTGTGACTATATTTTGAATATATATTATCATTTTTTTAATAATTGAGAGTTATAATAAAGAGGTGGAATGTGCTAATTCTAGTAAAATACAATACTGAATGTTGCCCTAATTTTAAAGTAAACTTGGATAAGTCTTGTCTTTTGATTTCTCTTTCTAACCTTTACTATTTTATATTTTGTTGTGTCTGTCACCTTTACTCTCCATTTCCTTGTATTGGTAGGTGACCTCTTTTTTTTATTAGCTTGATTGGTAGGTGACCTCTTTCTCACAAATGTGATTGAAGTAGTTAATGAAGATCATTTGACCTCTTTTTTTTTATTTTATTTTTCTGCAAATGTGAGTTTAATGCCGTGCACTTGACTGACCCTGAAGCAGCAACGTGCTTCATCGTGGTTCGTGTTGATATAATTATATGAAAACCTGCAATAAGTGTATCCTCCAACGCATCATCTCCTCCCTTGTCCCGAGTCGGGAGTGGGAAAATGTTATAAAGTAGTTGTCGGAACAAATTATTATATTCTTCAATAATCCAGGTCGACCTAATGCCTTGGGAATCAGCCAAGTGATTAAGAACAGGATATACAGGTGCTTCTCCAAAGGAATTTACTATTGTTTGCACCAAAACAGTGACCATGTGGTCAATATGGGCAGACACATGACTAAAGCGTCCAATATTATCAAGCTGTGATCCATCGTCAACAATCACAAGGATCGACATCGATATTGGCGCATGTCGTTGATTATTACTAATTAGTTGTCAATATACGATTACGTATGGTTAATGATGATCTATAAGGATATCGATTAGTAATATTAAGGTAAGCAACTAAGGTATCAAAAGAAAGTAGAACGCATAAGGGGCGTCAAGATGCGATTCCAAGTTTGAAGTTAGTGGAGAACAAAGCAATTGAAAGCATGGAACAACTAGCACGTGTTTTTAAAGGAACAACCAACTAAAGGCAAGATTGTGGTATCATGAGGATAAGGGCACAAAACTTTCAGAAATAAAGAAACATGGATAATCACAAGAGAACTGCTTAGAGACAGTTATAGCATGACCATTATAAATATCATCGCTCGCCTATTAAAGAACCCCCATGCAAATTTAAAAAAAAAAAAAATGCTTTTCTTTGATTATCTTTACTTTCTTACACTGCACTTTTAGTTTCCGGACTCGTGTCATTGATTAAGTTACGAGTGGATTTTTAACTATAGTTTTTATATCCACATCGTCGATTAAATTCCAACTATATCTCTATTCTTAGTGTTGCATCGTCGATTAAATTATGACGTAGCATCTTTGCATTCTCAAGCTTTGTTGTCAATTAAATATCAAAATATTTGTTAACATTTGGTTCCATTGTTGTGGTTGTACTTCCTAAGCCTTGTCATCAATTAAATTCTGGCACAATTTGTGCTTATTTGTGATATTTCCTATTTGAATTTGCCACAAAAACCTATCTCCCTTAATTAAAAACCGAAGAATGGCTTTCCGCGAAAGATAATTTGTTGCAGGAGAACTTCCGGCAAAGCGTCTTTTTGGCATGCCAGGTGGAATGTATACGGCCAATTTGCAGAAATACAATGGTGAGAACAAGGAATCAACTCGATCTTTGACAATGTTTGATGGTAACAACCCGTCACTACCGCTTGGCAATGACAAAATAGGACATCCCGAGTTATCGGCTACACAGCTGATGGCAAACAACAAGAAGCGGAAATATTGATATCCCAAGACGACTCACTAATGAGCATAAGAGGCAGTTAGAGCCTAATCCTATGATGTTGGCCACCATGAGGAGAGTTAAAAATGACGCGGAAGAGAGGAATATGGAGAATTTGTTGGGTATTTCAAAAACTATAATAATGAGGAGTATATAAGCCTACTTATAGACTTTATAGGATAACTATATGTAGTAACAAAATATTGCAAGATCAATTACAATCAATCACAAAGACATCAAAAATATTATAAATTCCCAAAATATCATAAATAATCTAAATATATCTAACGAGGATTTTTTACTAACATCATAATGAAACCACTAATTACCGGATGAAATAAATGTGATCAAGCCAATGATCATCAACGCCTCTCATGAAGTCATTGATGGGCCAGGAGCATCGAGCCATTCTATTCAGATGCAGGCAAATCCTACTAATTTTGCGCCATTCGAGTATGTTACTGCTGGACAAATTGTACCATCTCCACCACCCATTAAGACCCAACGCATATAAAGAAGATGAGAGATGACATGGAGGGATAATTTTTGAAAATTTGATACCAAAAATTTAAAAGACAAGGTCGCTGAGAATACTGTAAAACCTCCCCTGACTTGCAAACTATGTTGATAGCACGTGGAATTGACAATAGAAAACCAAGAAAATTCCAGCAAATTTCAAATAAAAACCTAAAGTGGACATTATTTCAGATAAAGATCTGAAATGTCCCCATTTTCTCAAATAATGATCTGAAGTAGATTTTATTTTAAATAAGGGTATCAAGTAATCATATCAGTTTCAAAGAATGCTTCAACTCACCGGCTAAAAAGGGCAATTTCATCTTTTAGATTTTTAATTTTTTTCTTTTTTTCTTTCAGGCTCGGCAATCCTCGCCTAGGTCCCTCCTACCTGTGGCCATCACCCCATCGTCGACGAGACGATAATGATGGCCAGCAAGGTCACCAACCAGAGGCAAGGGCCAGCAAACCCTCGTCAACCGAAGGTAAAGGCCAATAGACCAGAGGCCCTAGGCGAGGGCCACCAAGTTTGTGTGAATGCCAACGACCTTCACCCAAACCAATGCAATGGCGGGCAACCGTCACCCAAATTTGGGAGAGGGTTGCTACCATTTCCTATTTCTAGCGAGGGCCTAGCCCTCTCCCAGGCACCAATAGCTCCATATTTTTGCTTTTTTTAATATTTTTAATTTTTAATCTAGTTTAATTAAAATCGTGTTTTGATGAAAATATCCCTAATTGGCTATAATTTTTCCTCGGCCGATGAAGCTAATCTCTTATTTGAAACAATCATAATTACTTCAAGCCCTTATTTGAAACATGATCTTCTTTATACTCTTATCTGAGAAAATGACGGCACTTCGACCTCTTGTTTGGAATTTTTCCTTGAAAACCTACCAAATCCAGGACGAGTGGATGTAGAAATCTTTTTTAGTGGGCCAAACTTAACAGTTAATGATATTTTTCATAGATGTTAATAATCTAAATCTCCGTTTGTTTTATAAATAATTAATAACTTGAAAAATATTTTCTTAAAAATGATCATTCGAATTGCTTACAAAAATAAATGAAAAAAAAAAAAAAATCTATTATCCAAAAAATATTTAAATATAAATTGTTGTCGATAATGAAGATATTTTCCATTAATTAATTATTTCAAGTAATGTAAACAATTGTTCTTAAAAAAAATCATCTTTTAAATCATTTATTTTTCATCAAACAATCAAAGCTTAAGTTAATATTGTCGGATTTGTGGTATATAGTAATAATGGGTTATAAATGTATGATAACAGAATTTGTTTGTGATCTAATTATTTCTTGATAAATGCACAACTATCTATAAACGGTTCGCAATTAATGGGGCAAAAATTAAGGAAATGTGGGAACAAAAGGCTTCTCTTGTGGCCTTCTTTTTGAAACTCGGGGCAAATTTGAAAAATATTGCAAAACTTAGGCTCAGTTTCTTTCTTGAAAAATGGATGATTTTGAAAAAATTTTTCAAAAAATAATAATTTATATTGCTTACAAAAATGAATAGACGATAAATATTTTCATTGTCCACAAAAATGTTTAGGCATAAATCATTATCGGTGATAAAGCAGTAGGCCATCAAACATTGAGCGGAGGCAATTGCCTTCACATCACATGGCATGGACGCGTCCCTACCACAATAGCCTATGCAAATCGAAGTACCAAGAAAAAGGATTTCTTTCTAGATGTCACATTTAACATGGTCCTACCGTTACATAAATCGAGTAGACCCAAGTTGGCGATACCGGAGGGAGTTGATCATTCGATGCCAACATCAAAACTCGGACTTAATTGCCAATTAAAGCTCGATTGTACTACACTAGAACTTTTATTTCTCACCTCACGTGTCGTAATTTGATATTGATGAAAAGAAAGTATAACTCGTACATAACATGCTTAATCGGTAACAAGTAATCAAATTTTAAAGCCTTAATTTTTTGCACATCAATCATCATTGGTATGGCAATGTGCCAGTATCCCACAAAGTTGACCTGAGCATGGTGAAGTCAACCAGTGTAAAAGGTTGTACAAATTGCAAGGAAATCTCTCTTTTCTTTTCCCCCCTTCTGATAATGCAAATGTTTGCCGCAATCGGGCACAAAGGGTCAATCCTACAAAATGGCTTTCGGCAGCCTGACTCAATGCCTTTTGTGCTTGGCAACAACAGTATACAAATCATTGCAGAAAAAGGGCAAGTGATGCTTGCAATTCTTCCAATGCTCGCCCCTTGGTCTCTGGCACTATCTTCGCAGTGAACAAGATAGTTAATCCGCAAATGCACGCAAAGATCAGAAAGGTTCCTGAAAGCAGCGTAGTCAAGACATAGGTTTGTTAGTACGTACGCCGACATAAAAGCTCATGTAGTTCATTTATGTTGCAGTTCATTTATGTAGGCTCCAAAGAAGCATAGCCGGTGAACACTATAGAGTAAGAATGGAAAAAAAGAGGAGGATTAATTACCGGGTGCGCTCCATTCGAACATGAAGTTAAAACTGTAGGTGACAATCCAAGAACAGGACCAATTGGAGAAGGACACTAGGCTTCCAGCCGACCCTTTAACATTTACTGGGAATACCTATTGAGAACATGTCCACTGGTATAAATAGGTTTCTAAACGTATATATGGTCTTGAAGTAGAGACTATAGAGTGCAATGTTAGAGAGAAGGTATCCATTTACCTCGGACATTATGACCCATGGTAAACCCGCCATGCCTAGTGAGTAAGCTATGGTATACACCTGATAGCAATAATCATCTATTAGCAACTTCAATACAACTTGTCCAGGAAAGACAGTTGAAGACTTAGAAGCAGCAATTTTATAATGAAGGTTTCTTTGTCAAAGTGTGCTCTCCTCCGATATATTATTGCCTAGATAAGTATGATTGAGCAGCAACTCAATATGCCCTCAACCATAAGAGATAGTTGTATAAGAGTTGAAAAACAAGAGAATAGAAAAATATTTGTTACGCATACTTACCATAATGCATACATACACCAAAATGGGAGTGACTTCTGTCCAGTACTGCAGGTCCTGATTTCACATGAAGATATTTAACGAAAAAGAAAATGAATCAGGCCACTTTATGAGATTAACAAGAATGAGTAGGCTTGGTTAGTGTCTGAATACCTGCATGAAGAATGATAATGCTAGAACAAAGCAACTCAAGCTCATTCCAGCTGAAGAAACCTGAAAATGAAGATCAGACTTGGTAATGCTTATAAGCAACTTAATTTAGGAGATTACATCAATAGTATTGATTTTGTCACCATTAAAAGAGATCTTCTTCCAGCTTTATCTGTCAAGATTACACTGAGAGCGGTTGCCGGAATCTACAAAACAGGTGAGGAATCTTGAAAATGTGAAAAATAAAACTCATCGTCCAGCCAAATTGTCAATGGTTGTTACCTGGATGATAGCCATGCTTCGGGTACCAAAGCTGCTTGAAAAATCTGTCAAGATAATAAGTTGAGATTACCAAGTCTTCACTCTTTATGATTAACTAACGAATTTATAGCGTGATTTTTACCAGCTGATTCAAATATAGAGCTGGCATAGTAAGCAAATGCATTCGCCCCTCCAAATTGTTGAAGCACCATCAATCCGACTCCTATCTAAGCTTTGAAAACATTAGGAAAAAGGGCGAAAAAAAGAACAGAACAAAAACTGGCAAGCAATTTGAACAGTTTGGAGGGAAGGCTTACTATGAGGGAATGAGCGTATCGTCGTTGGAACAAATCGAGATTTCTAGATTGGGATTCTTGTTCAAAGGTTTCTGTATAGTCCTGTAAGACAATATCAATTGAAACATTAAAAAGTAAAAGGAAAAGGGAAAACTTTCTCCTATTGATATGTGAAATGGAGAAATTACTCTGATATCTGTTGCTTCCCGAGAAATGTCAACACTTTTTCCGCGGAGTCTCTGCAATGTGGCTTCAAACTCCTTTTCTTGACCAACTTTTATCTGTCAGTCAAAAAGTACACTTATCATCTTCCTTACAATGGAAAATGCAGAATCATCACTCCAATATTCCCGCAACATTAACTTCGTTTCGTTTTATGATTTCAGATCTTTAGATAATTAGTGAACTCTTACAAAAAATTATCATGCAAATTGTCTTGACACGGAAACTGTGATACTTATGCCTCTGGTCATTCTCAGTACACCCCCAGACTTCAATTTGAGTCATGAATAAAATTGTTCCTTGGCGAAATATTGACTTCATTACCACTCTTCCCAATTTCGGTCTAAAATTTTAACAGAGTAATGTGTTAGCGCATGAGAACAATTCAAAATGATTTCTATGCCTTGCGATACATCAAGGTGGGCAACTACAAAATACTCCACATGGCATGCAGCATCCTACTTGTGCTATTTAGATTGCGCCGTCATCTAATTATCCAAGTTCCATTATATCACGGTTACTCAACCATGAAATTGTCACCATTGAATGACAATTTGGACATAACACCGATGAAATCATCAAATGAAACCACATAGAGCAAAGTGATGGCCACATTCATAATCGAAGTTTCAAATTAGAACGACATAAATTACAATATTATGTGGCTCCTCAAGAGTACCTAGCACTCCATAAACAACTTACCAGCCATCTAGGAGACTCCGGGATAAAGAATAAACTGAAAATTTGAAGTATGCAGGGGATACAACCTGAAAACAAAATCATGCACAGTGACCTTATCATGTTTCCCAAGATAAATCTAACAAAACAAAGTAGAAGAGAACTGAGACAGTACCTATCAAAGCCAGGATACGCCAGGAAACGATAGTTCCGAGAAAGTAAATCAACGAAAAGCCACAGCATAACAAAAACTGCAACCAGATTCAGCAATGGTTGATAGGCAATGCATTGAATTGACACCACTAACATTATACAGTGGCCCAAAATTTTCACCTGATTTAAAGCTGTGAATGCTCCCCGGACACTTTTGGGTGTTATTTCAGCAATGTACACAGGTACCTGTTTGGCAACAATATTATGACCAACATCTTCTAGATATTAATTAGGATAAGAAATCCGAATGTTTGTGCCTTTACCACGTAACATAGAATCCCAATGCCAAGTCCATTTAACAGTCTTCCAATATCAAGCCACCAAGCATTCTGCAAGGTTAGATGAAATACACCATTAATTGCTTCTCAGACTTTTCAGAGAATAGACAACTCAGAAAAGTAGAATATGATTGAAGTTTTGTGGACAAGTCATTGACAATCTATGAAGCAAAATTCTGAAGCAGCATATAGACAGAGCACAAACCTTGGCAAATGCTATAGAAAGCCATCCGGCAGTGGAAAATATTTGTGAAATCCCCATTGTCTGCATCACATCGCATCAATTAAGAATTCCGTCAGATTTTTTGGGGTTCTTCATTGAACATATATGATTTTCAAATTCACAAATAGCTGGAAAGGCTAGAGAATGACTTACACGTCTGCGACCCAGCATATCTGTCATCGACCCATTAACCAAAGCTGCTATTAACCCTCCTATTGTTAATACAGAACCAAAAAGCGAATACTGTAACATGAGAAAGCAAGAATTAATATTAGAGAACCCAGATCGTGACTAAAATTCCAACAGTGCCACAAATAAAGAAGTCATCGGTAGCTAGCTCTTTAGGTCGTGAGTTTTTTGGGATCAACCATGCTTTCACGGAGAAGTTCGAATGAATTCGCGATGATTATATCAGAGATTCTGCACAGAATCTACTGAACAAGAAATTGGCTGAACTGGCCAGAATTCATCATACTTTCTAGCAATGCACTGAAGACATCTTATATCTCAGTTCCTGACAGTAAATTTTATTTTAAGATGCACAACTTTCAGTTTTTTCCCATGGATAACAGAAATATGCAGGGCTGAGACATTATGAAATGGTAGCCATGTAGCATGTATGCTTGATAGGACTCACCTCTGCCGTAGAGAGACCCAAGTCCTCCATTATGCCCGACTCAGCAGGTGATGAATAACCAGACTGCATCATAAAAATACGCCACTAGTTATGGTAACCTCTACTTGGTGGAGAGTAATCTCATGAGAAACAACAGCCTGAACAGAGCAGCCGGCTAGGAGATCACATTACAGAGGCAAAACGAAAAGCATGAAAGATTACATTAACTGAAAATTGGTTTTTCAGAAGTAGCTTTTCTCAGAATTGCAATCCAAGTAGTGAAACGTGATAATTTCATGTCTCTGCCAAATTGGGTTTCCATAACAAACCTAACTGATCATAGAGGAGCAACTTCAGTTTATGACATTTTTATTCTTAAACAGTCCAGGTCAACCTAATACCTTGGGTCTATTAACCCATGTGATCCCACAACATGCCAGCTGGTACTTCTGCAACGTTATTAACTAACTTCCACCCACCGAAAAAGAAAAAGAAAAAGAAAAAGGAGACAAAAGGATAGAAAAGGCAATCAGACATTTAACAAGAATTGCAGGTAGATCTTGCTTGTTTGCTTTCTTTTTGCAACATCATACGAATGCCAAAACAAGAACCACCATCTTGAATGGAAATGAAAGTTCGACCAATCACACAAGCAAAAAGACAAACATTGATCGATCGAGCAATTTGCTTCGTCGTCTTTCTTTCTCGAACCTGTGACAGAAATGCAAAAAAAAAAGCAAGACTGCTCGACAGAAAACAGAGCCGGGTCCCCAGTGATCGAACTACATGCAACCAATTCAGGAGAAGTTCGATGCAATAGTACTCACAGCGCACCCGGTGACGAAGGACCCGCAAACGGCAACGAGCGTGCTGAAGACGACGAGAGGCGTGACCGAGGGGTCGCTCGCAGGCACGGAGTTGCCATGGTTGCCATGGTTGCCATAGCCAGGGACTTCCTTGAGAAGCAGCAGAGAGCTTGTGGGCAACCCATCTTCTTCCGGGCTCCCTCTTCCCATGTTTCCTTTTTTATCATAAAGCGCTCGTGGATAGCAAGATTTTGCCCAAAATGAAGGTGGCAAGAATCAGCTGCTCTGGCATATAAAGGACAGAGTGTTGGCGAGAGAGAGAGAGAGAGAGAGAGAGAGAGAGAGTTAGATGTGGAGTTCAAAGACATGGACTTTCGGGTAGACGAAAGTGCCGCAGAGACGGCTGCATGGGACATTTACCGGCCAAAATCCGCATGTGCTTTATTCAGATTTGTACTTCTTTTTCATTCTCTGTCTTTATTCTTTGCTTGAGCATGTGTGGCTGGCTTCCCCCTTGGTCTATTCCTTTTTTCTACACTAGACTTAAGTATCCACGAGGAACGTAGATCTACGACTCCCTCGGCCGATGTCCATCCCGGGCCATCGACCTCAGATCGACCCGAAACCAAAGGCCGAGCGAAGATTCGAGGCTCGGGCTCGAGTCGAGCCGCAGTGGCTTCGCCGCTCATCCTAGTCAAACGACAGTGATATAGTATGGAGATTGTAAGTTTAGGTGATTGAATTAAGTAAGTCCTTGCAAATGAAGAAGAAAGATCTAGCCGAGCCCGTTTCGCCACTCCAGGGTCTATCTAAGACGAAAGAACCTATATAGACCCTCGCCTTTCATTTTACCTTAAAGTCTGGTTTTTGCTTTATCAGGTGGGGGCAACGATGCAGTTTCATCGTCACGTTTTCTGAATGCTATTGTAGTTAGCCAAGAGGATGAAAGCAACGTGTGAAAAAGAAGATGAAGAAGAAGGAGAGACGGAATACTGACAGGCAGGACACGGACCAGAACACCGGAAAATGGACCATCTTGAAATGTGGTTACGACAGGAGAGATGTCTGCGTAAGATTGTCAGCTTCTCGCTTTTCAACTTGCAAAGACGGTCTGACTGCTGGGGCTACTAGAATCATTAGTCATGGAAGGAGCCAATAAAGAAACAAGCGTGATCTGGGCCCAGGCAAAAGAAAGGAGGGGGGCCGCAAGATGGGAGTTGAATGTCGGATGAGGTTCGTGTCCGAACCGAGTGTTGGAAAGGTGGAGACGTGGAACGTGAAAATCGCGTGGGATCATCCAAGGGGAAGGGCGAGAAGATACAGATTAGGACCGTGACATTTAATATCCTGCCTTTCAACCTCTTTCTCTCTCTACCTATCTACCTGTTTGGAGGGCAGACCAGATCAAGGTGTGAAGCAAGAAATGGGGAGTCTTTCAGGAGATGGGAGGGCTGCAAATCCTCTTGGGTCCACGGTGAGGGAAAACGACAGATCGCACGAACAGCAGCCGTGGCCGGCCCTGCTCATTGGAATGTAAACTCAGTTCTTGAAAGTTCCCGTCCTAAGCTGCGTTTGGTTCGCCTTTCTGGGGAAAGTTTTGAGGAAATGCAAAGGATTTTAGCTTAAGGGTTTTCATGAAAAGCAAACGAAGTGCAAAGTCGAGTGAGGAAATGAGCTAAGAGGTGGATGTGATAAACTGAGAAAGAAAGTGAGTGAACTGATGCAGAGATGTAGATCTAGGTTTTATTTTTTAAAAGGGGCAAAATTAGCCTTTCAATAAGTTTTTGAGGGCAAGAAAGGCAATTAAAGAAATTTTATTAATTGATGGAAGTTGCCTTTTGAAAATGTTTAAAGCCTAATGCCGATTGGAACCTGCCTTGAGCTTTTAACTTTGTCAAGGCTAACCTTCACTCGGGACAAGTGCAAAACAATTTTACCAAATGCCCTCAATTTTTCCTCGAGAAACTTTAGAGGTCCAAATTCCCTTAGGAAAGATAAACCAAACACTCCCTTAATCCCCTAAATTGTGTACATTTGTTGAGGCATAGGGGGATTTTCAATTGAAGAAAATGGAGGTCGTTGGGATTTAACCGATTCACGAGACTTGTGCATTGTTCCATGAGTCTCTAGATAGCAATGGCTATGCTCTTGTGCCCTCGATTATCAAAAAAGAATGGAAAATCAAGTTTCCATCTTAATAAAGAGCCCAAGCATCTAGATGTAAAAACTCTATCTATTGGATGAAGATTGCAGTACAAATGAACCGCGAGCAATTCATCTGCTCCGATGAGTAACTTAGATTGCCTATCTAAACAATGCAAAGTAATCAATGAGCCTTGGCAATTGGTGAGCACGATTAGAATCTTTATGACCAACTTGACCTTCAACTAATGGTAGGACATGTTCATGTTGCTCTTCTTGACCATCCCATTTTCACTTGACTCTCGTGGCTATGCCCGATCGCGGGCCTGCTAACATTTTGGGCGGGCTTGAACAAATTCCTAGGCCCGTCGAATCGGGTCGGATCAGGCCCAATCACGACCTTTTAAGAGATGGGTGGGCTAGAGGACAAGGGGCTTCTTTTATAAAACATAAGCTCGACTAATTTTATGTGGAGATGTTATCAATCTCTTTTATATGTCAAAGAATCCTATTGTAAGTAAACTCAGAGTTCATGAATAATCAAATTGACGGTCCAAGTAAGATGCGAGCCAAAATATGGAATCCCGCGCAATAAAAATAAGTTGAGGATCATTTACACGTGATAGGAACGAAAATATGCTGTACATCTTATTCATGTCTTCATGTGAGATCTATCGATTGCTAAAAGTTAACTCTTGGAATTCGTGAGAATTTAAATGAAATTTAAAGTGCTATTGGAAAACCCAGAGGAAGAAGGAAAGCATAAGACTGAAATTCCAGGAACGATGGAGAAAGCATCCTATGTGATTGGAGCATGTTTGTGCATATAATACTTTTCTAACAACTCTTAGGGCACACCAACATTCAGGAGCGGTCCTTGTCGCACTCGATCACGATCATGGGCCGACCCGTTATACGGGCTGGCTCCAATAGGGTTTCGAACCCCGTCGAGTCAAACAGGACTAGGCTGCAATAACCCAATCGAGACCTCCTTAATTTGATCAAAGATTGCGGCTTTCTCATCTCCATTAGTCTCGGCTTTAATTTCAACTTGGGCAATTGGTCAAAAGTCAGCAAGTTGCTTCCTTATTGGCCTGTCCTAAATCCAGAATCTTGAACGTCACGAAGTCCAGGCAATTCGGATTTTAAGGCGTGCAAGCGCATGAATACACTTTCCTATAAATGATATCTGCCTTCATAGAATGAACATTTGAAATTCAAAGTCACCTTAGGGCATACCATTAACCATCATCAACGTTGACCACAAGGTCGACAAAATAAAATAGCCAACTCTTAATTGCAACTGTCGATTGCCAAATATAAATGGGTGCTTCGTTCAAAACTACGTAGATTGCGGATTAAAAGAACCCAAAACTACTACGTCAGAGTTGATTCCGGATTTTGGGATTGGGAATCAAATTGATTCTATGATTGACCCTAAAACCGAGCCTAACATTTAACTAATATGACTATTATTTTAGGGCAACAGAACACGTGATCAATTTATGGCATAATAAATTAAGTAATATAATTTACAATCGAAAAAAAAAATTTAAGTAATATAACTAGTGGGTTATCTGATAGAACCAAAGTTTCATATAAAAAATCTAAAAGCCAAACCAATCAAGACCGGTTATCTATTTCTTGATCTAAGAACCTACTCAACCCTAATGTGAACTATATAACTACAATATTTGATTTTACATAAAAAAATCTAAAACCAAACCAATCAAGACCGGTTATCTATTTCTTGATCTAAGAACCTACTCAACCCTAATGTGAACTATATAACTACAATATCTGATTTTACGTAAAAAAAAATAAAAATCTAAAAGCCAAACCAATCAAGACCGGTTATCTATCTTTTGATCTAAGAATCTATGCAACCCTAATGTGAACATGTGGGGTAAGACCAGTTTAGTTCTAATCTCGAATTAAATCGGTCCAGTTGCTCACCCTTAATATCAAGATTGATTGAGGTTTGTTACTAATTAATGCTCTAACCTAAGCCGGGTAGACACAAAAGCCCTAATTAGATAGTGCAATACCGACCAAAAAAAAAAAAAATTAGATAGTGCAATAAAACGCTTTCGGTGCTAAAACGTTGCGTTTGGTTTGCAGCCGTGCAGGTGCAGTCTTGCAGAAGCCTCCATTAATGACTTGTACGCAATCGACTTGCGTCCCTTGAACTTGCAATCATTGGAGCCGTAAGGCCAATTCCCACGGGCCTTTCTCCTACACAACGAGAAGCAAACCTCCAATTTGAGGACCAGTTTTTTTTTGGCCTCATGTTGGACAAGGTTGGAGACACATTTAATATGGAATTAAATGGTCTCGTCTTTATAGAATCGGTTATGCATGTCGACGCCGAAAAAATACCAACTCTTTAAACCACTAGGATTTACTCCCGTGGCCACCCTTCCAACTTAGAATGGGGAGGTGGGGTTCGAATCCCCACCTTCTCAGGCGGTTGGGGTGGGAACGAATTTATTTCAAGAGTGGGTTTCGACTCCCACGCCCTGCACGGAGGCAGAGCAAAAGTTTGAGAATAAGAGTTAGAATAGGAGTAGAGTAGGACCGACCAAATATATATAACGAGAGGTAGTAAATTCAGTCGACTAGAGCAAAGCCGGGTCAAGACAAAAGTCATCGGTGAACAAGATTGATCGGGAAGGTACGAGCTTGTTGATAACATGGGAAAGTGATGATATGGTATGGAAAGTCGTCGATGAGAGCCTTCACTGAAACTTAAGTGAAGTTGATTGATGGAGTCATTGAGATTAAGCGACCTCAGATTTTGGTTAAGTGTCGAGGCAGTGCCATTAATGAACAGAGCGGAAGTGTACCAACACACCAATTGAAGATAGAAATGGTGGATCAACAACACTAGTATATAGATGCTAAGTGGTTGAGCCAATATTTCAACATTTGTAACTTGTAAATAATCATTGCTAAATAACATATGATCGTGCATATAGGTTTTAACCTCTTAGAGTGGGCATGACAAAATTTCAAACAAAAATTGATTTATGGCCAGAAATTGATTTCTCAATTTATGAAATAAAAATTAAGAAGTTAAAAATTTTAGCTTTTGATTTCTTCTTCAAATCTATTTCGGAATAAAATCTATTCCGAAAATAGAAAAATTAAATTGCGTTACCAAACGGATTGCTCCAAACCTTGTTCTAATAGAAAAATAAAGAAATAGAGAAGTATAAATTTTATTATCAATATCTCCAAATAGGTTTAATAAGTTATTGATAAATTCAAAATCAGTAGTTTCTTATAAGTAACCATCGCTGGCAAATAGGTTTTACCTTTCCAGCATTTTAATTTCCTTTTTCAGAAAACTTTTCACTTTTCCGGTGAAAAAATATGTAACGCTGGAATATTCAGTGATAGGATGAGATAAAGTTTACTTAATTGATTGCTTAATGCGTGTCATGCATATCTCTAATTTGTTATAATTGATTTAAATGACCCAGTTTCTATTTCGGGAAAAAGATTAACTCCATTTAAATTTTAAAAATGTTTTTCTTCTATTATTTGAAATGTTAAAGATTTTTTTTTTTTGATTTTTGTACACTGGACGTGGCTTTTGCGCCAAAAGCCAGCAAACTCGCCTCTTGGACCGCCTTGAATTTAAATGACATAGCATCAATAAAAAATACATGACAAATCAAATTCAATCATAGTAATAAGTAGAAGAATAAGACTGACGAAATTACAAAGGAAGGAAAATAAAAATTAATCCATATTTATAAAAATCCATATTCGTACTTATCCCGTGAGCGAGACTGGTCAATCAAATAGTATGTTTAATGCTTATATTGTGATATCATATTCAACATTGTGATTATCATCATTACGTTGACACATAAAATTAATTAACTCCATATACTAACAATTATGTAGGGCATGAGGTATCAAATACAAAATAATGCGAAGCACTGAGCATATATACTACACGATAAATTCCATAATTTTGAAATTGGAAATCGACGGTATACTTTCTGAAAATAGCCCTTAGAAACCTACCCAATCAGGTCGACTTTCATGTAATCGCGTTCCAACACCCTAATTAATGAAAATAGCCAAGAAACAAGATTTCCACCGGGTCAATTTGATAGAACGAGCCAAACTCGCGAAACAAAACCTAAGGGCCTATTTGGTAACGGGCCAGATAGTGTTAATTTCTATTTTTTTGTTCTCGGAAGTAGATTTGGAACAAATCGCGTTTGGTAAAATTTTTGTTCCCGATAACAAATTTCCATTTTTTTGTTCGCAGAAGTAAATTTGGAACAGAATCAAAAATAAATAAATAAATTATTCTTGTTCCCGGAACAATTCTAGAATCAAGAACCTATTTTCTCTTTTTCTTTTCTTTTTTCTTGTTCTTCTTCCTTTTCTTCTTCTTCATCCATTGCCACCGCCGCGGTTGCCCTCCGCCGCTGTTCGCCGCCCACCGCCGCTAGTCGCCGACAACCGGTCAAGCGAGCTTGCCGGAGGCAAGCCCAGCCACCGACGAGGCTCGATCGACAAGGGCCGGTGACGCTCCGGTGAGGTCACCGACCCTCATCTGGCTAGTCGTCGACCACCCTACTGGCGATCGGCCACTTGAAGAAGAAGAATAGGAGAAAGAAAGGGGAAAAAAAGTAATAAAATTATTTAAAAATTAAAAGAAAATGATTTGAAGTAGAAATTTTGAACACGGTACCAAACACAATTCTATTCCGAAATTGAAATCTTAAATAGTTACCAAACGGCTTAAAATGCTTAGAAATTGTTCTCGGAAACATAATAAAAAATAATCATTTTCTGATCAGAAATTGTTCTCGGGAACAAAAACGTTACCAAATGGGTCCTAAGTCAGACTTTTTTCTAGACTTGAGTCCCGGGAGTTCTTCCAAAACTTAGGGTTTTGGTTAGGAAACTTTAGGGAACAATATAGACTCTGGAGATGCAACGGTCTATTTATTCCCTAGGTGCCAATTTTATCACCACTTAAATAACCGTCCTTTTACACACTAGTGGTGGTGAATTTGACATTGAAATAGAAGTAGAAATGGACATGTACCTCCATCAAAATGCACATAACCACATGTATGGAATAGAGCACGTGGGGATAGAGCAAAATGGGGTTAGGCATGGAGCAGACATGCTGGGGAAAAGCCATGTGAATTTGGGCAGTGTAGCTCAGAAATTGGTTACTTGGCAACATCAACTTCTACTTCCTCTCACTTCCTATATTTATGACTTGTCAATTTCATTTTTTTTCTTTCTTATTTTCCTTTTTGCACGTGGGCGATTTGAATCGCAATTCTATTCAATCACGAAAATTGCCCGATCTACACTTAAAAGAATTGTGAGTTTAATTACAAGATTACTTGAGACACTACAATTCAATCATGAAATATGCTACTTCTGAGATCATCGGATGTTCTTTTCTTTGACCCGTTTCGATATTTATTTTTATAACTTGTAACCCAACGTGCCCAAATTATTAATAATTGTGAAAATAACTTGGTCATCATATAGTTTGTCTTTCTTTTCCTCTTTGTTTTAAATTTGGTTAACCCTAATTATCTCTCCATTGACAAAATAAAGCCTACTTACTTTATAATTTACTATACATATTTATTTAGGGCGTTGTTTTACACACACATATATATATATATATATGAAGGTATCTTTTTCCATCTGGTAAGAGACCAATCATTAGCTGTAGCCAGTTACTTTCATACCACGTGCCGTGTAATCAGGCTTCTTTCCACGCGGTATGTACCAAGAGTTATCTCTTTTTTTATTATTATTAGAAATTTTATTATGGTAGCATTGTTTATACAGAAAATTAACTTATTGTCAATTTCGAATTTAATAGTACCATCTCCAAAATAACCCAACAAACGAAATCGAGGCAAGCAATTAATATATCTCTTCGGAGACATTCGATAAATTGGAAAAATAAAAAGGAATGAGCATCGATACGATAACACAAATTAACAATTGAGATGATTAACAATTCTATAGCCATTACCTTTCAATTTAGGCAGAATCACAAGAATAATAAGCAGGAGAAAATACAAAAACCCGATCCATTGCATACAAACCTCCGATGAGGTTTTAAGACCCGATCCACTAATCGAATTATAGAAACAAGAACTTCCGTACACATCTCGATAACCACTAAACCAAAAAAAGAAAAAAGAAGGTTTAAGACATAAAATCGCGCATTTATGGTATTTTAGGCGATACCCAGATCTAAATACCATTTATCATCGTTGATTTGGATAGTTATTAATTAATTGGATAGAATTTACAAGATATCCATGTATTTTTCTTCTTGCTTTTCATTTGGGGTAAGAATGTAAATAGGGGATAAAAGAGAGAGAGAAAGAGGAAGAAAAGGATGAGAAAACATCTCGACCGGGGGAAGATTGACGGTTGAAGGTCGACGGTATCCCCGTGAAATCAAATTTCCGGTTCGGCATCTCCCATCCAGATATTCCCATCCTTTGTCGTGACGTAACCCCTTGTTCTCCGCTTCCTGTTTGTCGCCCCGCCCCCGCACTTTCGAATAATCTCGTATCGACCCCACCATCGCCCCCGGTCTTTTCAATCATACCCCCCTCCCCCTCCATGATTGTGCTGTCTCGTCTATGTGACACACAAATCTTCCCTTAGATTAGTGAGCAACGTTTTTGTCTCCACCATCTCGATCTTCGTTCATCGCAACGTCATGCTAGAAAAAGCATAATAACTAAGTCGGCCAGTTCTAGAAAGAGGAACTATAAATTGGACTATCATAAAACGTGGTGAAATGTAATTATTGGATAAATGCATGCATGCAAATGCGAATAGAAATACTTTCTATCAAAAGTGATGTATTTCATGAAAAAAGGCCGATCGTACCTCAAACTTTGTGGATGAGCCTTCTAGACCATCGTGGAGGACCACAGGTAACTTCTTTTGACAGTCGATTTTATACTTTTGCCCTCGCTCTCAGATTCCATTGTTGGCTTTAACATCGAAACATTCATTTCTCGATCTAGGCTCGAGATCCTCCTCACATGCACGTTTGCTGTGAAAACACGTCAAGTGCTCGAAAAAAAGATGGCGGTCCATCATTCCCAAAACTATTCATTTCACCTACCGATCCCATCGATAGACTCAGTTTTCATTACAATTTCGGCTCGGCAATTCGATCAAACTCAAACTTCCCAAAACCTTGAAGTAAGGATAGAGCATCTAATTCTAGAGATCATTCACCAATAAGTACTCAAAAATCAAAATAGGGGAAAACTTCCCCCAGGGGCATCTCTGCAAAAAAAAAAAATTGTTTCTGCAGGACTTGCTTGTACTGCAATTAACACCAAGCAGACGAGGAGAGAGAGAGAGAGAGGAGAGAGAAAGGACGGGGGAAGACGTTCTTATAGAGAGAGAAACGAAGGCAGACGAGAAAAGGAACCGTCTCGGTTAAAGGTCAAAGCACCAACCACAACCACCACCCCCCCACCACCGCGACAGGGCCGACACGCCACCGCCGACCGCCGCCCCCCTCCGCCCCCTCCGATTAGATCCTCCGGCGATCGGACGGCCCCCGGCGCTTTATGCCCTGGGCGATCGCGCTCCCGGCAGCTCCCCGGTCACCGGCGACGACGACCACCACCACCCAGGCCCCGTCGGTCTGATTATGAAGAGCTACGGCGCCAAGGCCAACGGTAGTTTCGCCAACCACAAGAGCAACACTAATGGATTCTTGCCTAATTCTTTGAAATTCATTTCCTCGTGCATCAAGACCGCGTCGTCCGGTGTCCGGTCGGCCGCCTCTTCGATCTCCGGCGAGGCTCACGACCGCAAAGATCAGGTTCCTCTCCGGTTTGTACACACTGTGTATAGCGAAGGGATGTGTAGTCGATGCCGCGCGATTAGTTTAGGGGGATTTTTGTTGCGAGTATCGTTTCGTCGTTTTTTAGGTTTGTTGAAACGGTTGGTTTGCGATGGTAATCGGTTGCCGTTGTTTGCTTGTGAATTTCTCGATTGAATCGATGTTGGACTGATTCGGCTGCTCGGGCTGATGCCACATGACTTTCGAGAGTTGTATAATTCGGTGCTGAGGCTTAATTAGAGGTCTTGTTGCTTGTTCGGCGACAGTCGGTCGGTTCTGAATTTTGGAAGTTTTGGCTGTCGATTAGGTTAGGTCTCGAGTTGCAACTGTGTAGATTTCAGGGTTTGGTTTCTCGGTAAAAGGAAAATGTAGATGATTTCATGGGAGCCAATGATTAGTGATTCCCATCATGTTTCATACCGTGCGTTTGAAACTTTGATCATTTGACTTGGGAACATCCTGGGGGATCGTTCTACCGTGTTGCGATGAAGCTCGATTGTCTTTCAATCTGTTCTCGAGGCTTTAAGTGTGTGAGGAAGTTCGGGTCCATCTTGTGGGCATGCGGGAATCTGCAGTAGATGTATTTTGGTCTCCAGTATTACACCTTTCTGGTTAGTGGTTATCGAGGGAGTCTTGGATGAAGTCCATTAAAAGGGGGTCTTCTTTGTGATACTCGTTCTGCAACAAAGTTGTGTTTTGAACTGGGTGTGGTATTTTTTTCAGCTCAATCAAGGCTAAGATTTGTCATTTTTGCCAAATGACTTCCATCCGAGGCTCCATCTATTTCTAGAAAATAAATGAGGAGGAAAACGAGATTTTTGCATGGTCGGTTTGCATTCAGCTCTGTGTGCGCGTGTATGAGAGAGGGAGAGAGAGATTTTTATATGTACTAAACAAAGATGATTTTTACCTCATAATTGCTTTAAGATATTTTGATTAACGTTCTTTTATCAACTTGCTATTTCTGATGGTGTCTAGAGTGTTAACTCCCTCTATGGCTAATTTAATGATTTGAAAATTCTAGGAATATGTTTGATGCTTTGGGTTCTCATATCGTGTGGGAGGAAAAAGGAAAAATCACAAGCATTGTGAAGATTTTGCCTTCCTTTTGGGATTTATGGCTAATTTAATGATATGAAAGTTCTAGGAATATGCTTGATGCTTTGGATTCTCATATCACATGGGAGAAAAAAGGAAAAGTCGCAAGCATTGTGAAGATTTTGCCTTCCTTTTGGGATTTATGATTTATGAAGCTCGTTTTCATATGAAGAAACGTTTGAGTCTAGAGCCTATCAGTAGATGCAATAGTAAATTTGGCTCAAAATGACCATGGAGACAAGGGTGTTTGATTGGGCTTAGACCTTATGAAAAAAATATCTTACAGTTGGATTGCATTCAAGTAAGAATTCATTGTTTTCATTACTTAGTGATTTTTTTTTTATTTTATAATTCTCTCTTTCTGTGCATTGAACAGGATATGATTGCTTTCATAGTTTCTGACTGATAGTCAAATGCATGTACTCTCTAAATAATGAATCTGTGAACTGCGCTGATGTATGTGTTTGCAATATTTTGTCCTTCCGTTTACCTGATCACAGGTAGGATAGGATGTACTTCTTTTGTTTTAGGTTGATTACTTATCATTGGCTCCATACAGAAATGGTCTAAATTTCTCATTCTGCCAACCAGGTGCTTTGGGCTGGCTTTGACAAAATAGAACTTGGCTCATCTTGCTTCAAGCACGTTCTATTGCTTGGCTATTCAGATGGGTTTCAAGTCCTTGATGTTGAAGATGCCTCTAATGTCAGGGAAATTGTTTCGAGGCGAGATGATCCAGTTACATTCTTACAGATGCAAACCCTTCCTGCAAAATCTGAGGGCTGTGAAGGATTCAGGGCATCGCACCCTCTACTTTTGGTGGTGGCATGTGATGAATCAAAGAGCTCGGTTGTGATGCAAAATGGGAGGGAAGGTTTTCACAATGGCCACACAGAGGATCAAAGTGGGAACCTAATTCTGGCTCCCACTGCAGTTCGATTTTACTCTCTCAGGTCTCACAGTTATGTTCATGTTCTCAGATTCCGGTCAACTGTGTATATGGTCAGATGCAGTTCTCGAGTTGTTGCTGTGGGTCTTGCTGCACAAGTAAGCATTAGCTGTCGCATACGTCATGTAGTTAGTGACATCCTTTCTTAAGAGAATTGGTGGTATTTGCATTGTTTTTTTATATGCTACTTTCTTACTTGGAGTGCTTTTGGATGGGGCAATAAGAAATTGAAAGGAAAAGATATTACCATAGGCATAGTTATGTATTCCTGCGCCTCCTATAAGACAAGCTTAACTTGCTAATTTTTTTGCATATTTGGATGACAGATATACTGCTTTGATGCGCTCACTCTTGAGAACAAGTTTAGTGTCCTTACATATCCAGTGCCTCAGCTGGGAGGACAAGGAAGTATGGGAGTCAATGTTGGTTATGGCCCCATGGATGTTGGTTCACGGTGGCTAGCTTATGCTTCTAATAGCCCCGTGACGTCAAACACAGGCCGCCTTAGTCCAAAAAGTCTTACTCCTTCTCCAGGTGTTAGCCCATCTACTTCACCCAGCAGTGGAAGTTTGATGGCACGGTATGCCATGGAATCTAGCAAGCAGTTGGCTACTGGCCTGATCAACCTCAGTGACATGGGCTACAAGACCTTGTCTAGGTACTATCAAGAGCTCGTCCCTGAAGGATCAAGTTCTCCTGTACCTTCGAATTCAAGCTGGAAAGCTGTCCGAGCTCAATCTCATCCAAGTGAAACAGATGTTGCTGGAATGGTTAGTCTTTTGAAATATGATTAAAGAAGCTAGTGATCTTCCTTCTCTAAACTTAATCCATTTATTGCATCGTAGGTGTATTACATGGAAACACTGTTTATTAACCCACATATTGTGCTTTAGACTTTTGAGTTGTTGGATGAGATTTTATTTTCCATTGAGGAGGTAAGTTTCATGGTGTATCAACAGCTTCATGGTAAGGCTAGCAACAGAATACTCTTAAGTTTTGTTGGGGAAAACTTTTATGAGAAGGTTATTCTTTTAGCTACTGCTCTAATAACTTTTTGGTGGTTTGAATATTTGTAACATTTGACTGCTGATTGCAGGTGATCGTCAAGGATGTTGTTTCCAAAGCTATCGTATCACAATTCAGAGCTCATTCTAGTCCTATTTCTGCTTTGTCTTTTGATCCAAGTGGGACAATGCTGGTGACAGCTTCAATTCACGGGACTCATATCAATATCTTCCGCATTATGCCATGCCGCTCCAAAGCTGGATCAGGCACTCAAACTTATGAATGGAGCTCTTCACATGTGCATCTTTACAAGCTGCATCGTGGCATGACTTCAGCTGTAAGTTCTCCCAGCAATAATGCTTGAAGATAAACATATTTCTCAGTTTTTCATGTTTTTTTTCTTGCTACAGGTTATACAGGACATTTGTTTTAGCCATTACAGTCAGTGGATAGCTATTGTCTCTTCCAAGGGAACTTCTCATATTTTTCTTCTATCCCCTTTTGGTGGTGAGACTGTTCTACAGATGCAAAATTCTCATGTTGGCCAACCCACCCTTTCACCAGCCTTATCTCAACCGTGGTGGTCTACTCCATCATTCATGATTAATCATCAGTCTTCTGCTCCAACTCCAGCGCCACCTCCCATTACCCTTTATGTAGTTAGCAGAATAAAGAATAGCAACTCTGGGTGGCTGCACACAGTCAGTAATGCTGCATCACCTGCGACTGGAAAGGTTTCTGTCCCTTCTGGTGCAGTTGCTACTGTATTTTACAGTTCTACAGCGCGGAATCTGGAGGCCTCCCAGTCAAAGGTTCAAGCTCTGGAACACTTGTTGGTTTACTCTCCTTCAGGACATTTAGTTCAGTATGAGCTGCTTCCACCAGTGGGAGGGGAATCAAGCGAGGCTATTTCTCGAATTGTGCCAAGTTCTCCATTACAGATTCAAGATGAAGAGTTGCGGGTCAAAGTTGAAACCCTTAAGTGGTGGGATGTCTGCCGAAGATCAGATTGGCCGGAAAGAGAAGAATGCGTTTCCGGGATTGCTTCTGACGGACAAGCTTCTGAGATGGTAATGGATATGTCTGATTCTGAGGACACTAATGCTGGGGACAAGGAATCAGAAAAATCGTATGAACATTCTCACTTGTATATAGCCAATGCTGAGGTACAAATGAGCTTTGGAAGGATTCCAATATGGCAACAATCTAAGGTATCTGTGATAAGGTAAAGTTTACATTGTTGATGTCATTGGCCATACTCATGTACCCATTATTTGCAGATACATTTCCATGCCATCGGTCATGAGAGAGCTGAAGAGCGAATCCTCATTGAAGATGATTTTGCTGGTGAAGTGGAAATAGAAAAGGTTCCTGTTCACGAGATTGAAATACGGCGAAAGGATTTATTGCCTGTTTTTGATCATTTTCAGCGTTATAATTCCGCCTGGACTGAAAGGTAAGGGCCAGTCAATGGTGTGCTGTAGTTTTGTTAACTATAAACACGATCGTTGTCAGCCGGCCCCACTTCGTGGTAGCATCTCCACTAGTTAATTAATGGCTCTGGTAGATTTTCCTTTTTCATGAATTCCAAAGCTAAGTCATATCCATGCTCTTATCTCTTTGGTTGATTTTTCAGGGTCAGCACCTTTATTATATTTTGCTGCCCTTTGTTTGGATTTTAAACAATTGTTTTGCATTATCTCTTATTTAATGGTTGGTCCTGTACAGTGAAAACAAGGCGTCTGCAATACACTTAGAATTGTGCGAGCTTAATCCTCTTGCTTTTAGAATTTACTAACTTTCCTTTTTACTCATTTCAAGCATGATAAGTTACCATTTACATGGATGGAAATATTATGTCCTATTAGATGATATTCATCTCTGTCCTTTTGGAAGATAGGTTTTTAAGCCTTGGTAGTCATTTGAAAATTTTAGTTGCTGCTTAGTCCTTCAAGTAATTTAGTTGCTGCTTTTCACTGTGAAAGGAATTTCAGTGGAAAGCCAAGATATTTGGAAAGAAATTCATAATGGGGCTTTGCATATTCAAAACTGTTTGTCTAAAGGTAAGGTCCTGCATTTTTAAATATCGTCTTTAGGGCATGAAAGTGATTCCTGGAATGATGCCATGCTGGAACTGTTACTGGCATTGCAGAAAGAGGCCATTGGAACATATGGTCTGTCGTCTCTTGTTATCCAAACTAGAGATGAGACCTTCATGGCATGCTCCATATGGGTCCTTAGAGTTTCTGGGGATGCATCGTTGGACATAATATGTTTCAGCTGTATGTAGCAGTCATTAGTACCTGCTGCCAACTTTCTATTACTACTGCTGATAGCAGAGTTGCTTTCATTTAGGGGCTTCAATGTGGGCACATTTTCTCCTCCCTATTTTAACATGGACAAGGAGAAATCCTACGAGAATGGAGTTATATCCTACCCTAAGTTGGATAGCTCAGTGGAAAACTCAGATGCTGGTGAGAGAGAAGTCTGGAATTATATTTTTGAATGTGTTTGAGTGATTTCCTGATGCATTGAACTTATCTCTGTTACGCTATTTATCAGGATGTTCACAGCACCCTTATCCGGCCACTGTACCAATGGAGCTTAAGAATCATGGCCTAATGAACGGACATTGTGGTCTAGCCCCAGCTTTGCTGAAGCGAAGTTCCCTTAATAAAGATAGTGTTTCGGTTTCTTCTGAGCATTATATGTTGGGTTCATCCCCTGCAGATTGTAAATACCCTAACATTGTGTCATCTTTGCCAAGTGGCTCGCTTCCTGCTCAAAGAAGCACTGCAGATGGTTTTAAGCCATCAGATAGTGGTGGGGCTAGTGAAGTTTCCAACACAAGTTCCAACCGTTCTGATTCCAGCATGAATATTATGGATGAGGGACTGACACATGGTTCTTTGGAATTTGAGCCGTATTTCCAAGAGGGATACTACCAAGCATCAGCTGTAAATAAATGCTGTGATTCAGTTGAAGCAGCTGCTGATGTCGATAGTAACAGCAATCCCTGTGAAAGAGAGAAATCTGAAGAAGATGGTGATAATGATGACTTGCTTGGAGGAGTTTTTGCCTTTTCTGAAGAAGGTAGGAAACTGTCTTATTACGTGCTATATGATGTTACTCATTATGCAATTCCCATTGAATTTTACAAAATCTGCCAGTTTCTGCTAAATTCAATGTGTTATCTTTCAGCTCTCTCTCTCTCTCTCTCTCTCTCTCTCTCTCCCCAATGGGTTATTTGCTGTGCATCTGTGGGAGTTCTTTAATAGGCTGTTGTGCGTTAGTGTTATTTTGATATCTTAGAGGAAGCGATGTGTTCCATTCTGAAGTGGTTAGTGATAGATATCGATAGCCAAATATTTAGCTAGATCCATGTGTTTCCGCTCGCCGCTTGCTCTTTGGTAGTTATGCTTTCCTGTTAAGCATCCTGTTTGGCTTGGGCTTTTACTTTAGCATACACAAAGCCCACACAGATGAACGCATCATGAATTGCGACCACATATACCAAAGCTGTACTTGTGTTGTTGATTCAGTTGCAATCCCTCGGTCATTGTTGCAGGTTGACGTCATCCATCTCGTGTCCAACCTCATGATAAGCTGTAAGATCCAGATGCACCGATTGGACTATTCATTGGAAGGTTTATACGTGGGCGGACAGACTACATATCGTTCGATTTACTATGACTGACGGGAGACGAGCGAAGTGACTTCAATCCAACACGGTATTGGTGTTGCTGAATATGAGCCCAAGATTTGATTCTTCTAATTCTCATCATGTACATACTGTAAAGTTGGGAAGGATATCGACCAAAAAGAAAAAGAAAATCAATTGGTGTGAACGGTTGCTTCGAACGCTTTTGTAACATTATTCATTCTTGAAAAGAAAGGAAAAAAAGGGGGAAAGGAATAAGAGGAAAAGGAAAATGGAAGAGTAAATGTGATTAGAATTTTTTGTTGGCATGCTTTAAATGTGCAAAGTCTAGCAATGTCAATGAATTAGGTTGACAAGTCGATTATGAGACAACCGTGCGAAACACGGGTCAACCTAGCAGGAAGCTGGGCTTTCAACCTCTGGCAGTAGTTTGGTAATTTGATACCCAGCTTGGATGCGTTTCTTATTTTAAAAGTCGGTACCTATACGTTTTCTCTTCCCAAATCCTAGTAGATGTTTTTCTTCCCTTTTGAGTGGAAATACGGAAGATGACATTGAGGAGGTCCACCCCCTCAAGGGTTCTTCACTTTATTTCTTTTTCCTTGAGCCTATTAAGGACCAGCGCAAGTTTAACACCATACTCTATAAGCTGGGTTTGATTTTTCAAAAGGGGGCTTTGATGAGGTGATGGGATGGCATTCAATTCTCTGAGATCTTCTATCTTTTTGTCATGAAATTCTGTATTCTCTCAAAGAGATAGATGAAACTCTAGATGGTAATTAAGGGTTTGCTTGTTTTATCGAAACTTCCATGATCAAAGAAAATATTCCTCGAGGAAATTGTTTTCAAGAAAAACGGATATTCTTCACTTATTTTGTAGTTTAGGGAAAGCAATTTTCTTCTTGTTAAAAGGAGAGGTTGTTTTCCTTCGATCAAAGCTCATTGTTTTCGATCAATGAAAAATGTTTTTTCGTGAATCAATAAATTTTTCAGAGATTTAAACATCGGGAAGTAGGAAAATAGTTTTCTAAAAAATATACTTCTTTCGAACAAGTGGAACCTCAATTACATTGAGATCATCCAATTTGATTTTCATCAGGTCATGGTGGGTCTTACCATTTTTCATCATGGAAGGAAATGCATGTTTTCTTTTTCTTTTTCTCCCCCAAGGGGGAGAGAAACAGATTCCCCAACGTTCTGGAGTTACCACAGGCGATGAGGAGGCTCGAAGATCCAGCACCACAAGAGGCCACATCAAACATTTCACCTCACAAAGATAGGAGGAGGATAGAGGGGACGGCCACAATATGGAGATCCTCTCATTCCTTTTTGCGGATTTATACTTAAAAATTCCAGCACCTTTCATCCCATAATGGCACGCACACAACGTCTGTCGTGTCGACAAGTGTCCGGTCGTGGGATTGTAGATTTTTCATGGGCCAATGGGTTGCGTCAACGAGGAGATACGAAGATATCCGAGTGAATCCAGCCACGGCCTTTCTGTTCTCCTCCTGTTTTTTTGTGGTCCGAAATTGGCCCCCCCCTCCCCAATTAGCTGTGGATTAGAGGAAGATGGGGCAATGAATTACGCACGCTATCTCTTTCCGCCTTTTTTGTCTTTCTTTCTTCTCCTTGTTTGTTTCTTTTCGCCGCTTAATTCAGTGGACAAAAATTCATTTAAAAAGAAAAAAAAAAAAAAAAAAAAAAAAAACTACGGCTATTTCATAGGGTTTGGGAAATGTCTTTGGAGGATGGTGTCCATGTGAAAATGGAATTAGACCATGTTAGACAAGTTCTCATGAAAGAGAATACTCTATTTGACTAGCAAGCAAATCACAATCACAAGGAGCTCTTTCTTTCTTTTTCTTTTTGTTTGGTTTTGGTTCAAAGGTAAGATTTTTGTGGCCGCTTAAATTCATCACAAAAGAGGTGCTTTATTCATAATATATGATTGGAATGCAACACTCGAACAACGATTAAAAATTCACATCACAATTAATAATCCATTCGACTTTGATGTAATCACAATCTCTTAATAAATTAGAGTTGATATTAAACACAGATGATTTTAATTCGTGTCGCTACTTGAATTTAAGGTAACTAAATCATGTTATATTTGGATTCCTTTATTACTCACTATGTGGGTCTAGTGTCATATTCATATTTATACCATATAAAACAAATCACAATCTAGAATAATATCGGATGCATGGTGCATTCCCCTTTGAACATTTTTTTCCATTTTCATAGTACTAGCTTTAAACTAAATTCATGCACAATCATTTATTGCGAATCTCCAATTCCAACCCCCCCATTCAATCCCAGCCCCCACATTTTCCAACACCCCCCATAAAATTTCCTCAAAAAGCAAACCCTAGAATCAACACCCCAAATCTGTGGGCCCCAGAAATTTGAATTCCATGACCTAACTCTCTCTCTCTCTCTCTCTCTCTCTCTCTAGAGTCCCTCCTCTTTCTCTCTCCCATTTAAAAACTCCCCCCTTCTCCACTCCTTCTCATCCTCATCTCTGTATCATCCCAAGAACGCCTCCACCCTCGTTTCTCCGCCATAGACGCCCTAGCGAAACCCTAGCCCTCCACTCCTCCACCACCAACCCCGACCTGCCAAGAATGGCCAAGAAGAAGGTGCACCACCACCCCCACCCCCACCCGCAAGACACCCACGAGGAAGAAGACCACCCTATGCCGAGCGAGGACACCCACCACCACCCCCACCACCACCCCCACCACCCCACCAAGGCCATGGACCAAGACGACGGCAACCCTTCGTCGGAGAAGCTCCAGAGCCTCAAGTCCCTCAACGCCATGCTCATCCGGGAGACCTCCGAGGGGCGGCACCAGGTCGAGTCCCTGGAGCGCGCCAAGAAGGCCCTGGAGAGCGAGCTGGCTCGGTTCGGCGGCGAGAAGGAGGCGCTGGAAGCCGAGCTGGGCCGCGCGGACCGGGAGGGCGTCGGGGCGGCTCTCGAGAAGGCCGTCGTTTGCGCTTTCCTGGAGACCCAGATGGCCGAGGTCGACGCTCGGGTGGCGGGGTTGGTGAAGCGGAGGGATGCGGAGGTGGAGGGGCTGAGGGCGAGGGTGAGTGAGCTCGTGGGTAGCCTCGAGAGGGAGAGGGCGGTTCTGGGCGACGTGCGCGGCGAGAGGGATTCGCTGAAGGCGGAGTGCGCGGGTTTGGTGGAGAAGGCGGACCTGCTGAAGGAGAGCCTGAGTGAGATGGAGAAGGTGAGGAGGAATCTGGAGGGGAGTTTCGAGAGGCTGAAGTTGCAGAATGAGAAGCTGGTCAGGGAGAAAGAGGAAGGGGAGAAAGCGGCGGAGGCCGCCATGAGGGAGAGAGATTCTGCCGAGAATAGTTTGGCGCGGGCTGGGGTCGAGGCTGGTGAACTGAAGAGTAGAGTCGAGGAACTCGGGAGGGTCAATAAGGATTTGGAGATGGAGAAAGATGGGCAGCAAGTGAAGATAGATGAACTGGAGAAGGAAATGGCTGTGCTGAATGAGATTGAGGTGAGTTTGAGAAGAGAGGAGGGAAAGCTGAGAGAAAGGGTCTCCGAATTGGAGAACAAATGCGATGCGGGGGTTGAAAAGCAAAAGGAGATGGGAGGGCAGATTAATGTTTTGATTGAGGAGAAGCGGGGAAAGGATGAGACGATCGAGGAGCTGAAAGAAAAGATAAATTCGGTGGAGAGACTATTGAAGGTGGCCGAGAAAGAATTGGAGGAGAAGGTGCGGCTTATGGAGGAGATAGTTCGGAAGAAAATTGAGATCGAAGAGGCGAACTATTGTAAGCAGAATGAGATTGCTGGGTTGCTTAGAGAGGTTGGTGAGCTGAAGAAGGAGATTACTGGATTAGAATTTTCTCTTCGAGATCAAGAGGACAAGAATAAGGGTCTGCTGTGTGAACTTGGCTCTTGTAGAGAAGCTTGCGATGGAGTCACTCTCGAGAGGGACAATGTCCAGAAGGCTCTGGACGAGGAGAAACAGAATGCCTCGAATTTGAGGTCTGTGGTTTCTGAAATGAAGAGTAGAGTTGATGAAACCGTGGAGGAGTTGGGTCACATCAGGACCGAGAGAGATGAATTGATCTCCAAGAACAAGAATACTCAAAGCAAATTCGAGTTGTCTGAAAAAGAGAAGGAATTGATTGAGAAGAAGGTCTTAGATTCACAGCGAACTATTGAGGACTTGGAGGCAAAAATCAATCTGCCAGTATCAAGTTGGAGAGAACTGTTGGCCGTCTTGAAGAGAACTGCAGCTCTTGTGAATGAGGTCAAGGACAAGACTTATGGTAAAGAAGGTAAAGAAGAGGCGATTGAAGAACAGAAGCTTGAGGAAGATTTTCAACCATTCGCAAGAGAATTAGAAGCCATCAAGAGTGCTTTCCTGATCAAAGAGACCCTGGTGGAAGACCTAAAGCAGCAGATTGAGTTGCTGCAAGACTCTGCAGCCCAGGCACATAAGCAGAAGGGCTTTTGGACATTGCTTTCCTCGGCAACCACATTGTTCGCCGCAGCATCAGTTGCGTACTTTGCCAGGGGACGATGATCAGTAGTGGTTTCTACATTAGCCATAGAGTCTTTAGGGCTAGTGAGTACTTTCGCTTGCCTGACAAACACAATGAAGTTACGTCAAGAGGCCGTTTTTGCTGTCCCTTTAAACATGATATGCAGTACAATAATGTACTCAAACACTCTGGAATTACTTACTTAGATTCTCAGAGTTGTCTGAATCTGAATCCTCCAGTTGAAATTCCATGATGGTAGTAGTTTCTACAGTTTCTCAGGCTATGGCCGTTTACATTTTGTCTCTACTGATCTCTGTAGTGCTATTGCACAATTCTGTTGGTAATGGTTGTCCATGATTAGATGAATATGTCTTCAAACATGAAATGGATGATTTACTGACAGCCGGGACCATGAACTTTGGGATCAAGCAGCATCCTAAAGTTCATATTTTTGTATACAAATCTACCATCGCCTTAAAAATATCTAATTTGCATCTCCTCCAAACTGAAAAAACACATTGTACTTTGAAACCCTGCGCCCATCTCTTTCCTCTCTCTCTCTCTTCCTCCCCCTCCTTCACACTCAATCATACAAAGCAAACTCTCTCTACCACCCATTGCGCGGCTGCCACGCTGCTAGCTACAAGCTCAGTACAAGGCTCACGTGAGGCCAGCGAGGTCTTTGGTAGAGCTCACGGCGACCATGCGAGCTCTGTCACAATGCTCGCAGGTCTCTGATGGCCAGCAGGCGCCCATTGGGTCACCCAAGGCAACGACCATCGCCTGCCTCAAGTTTAAGTTTGGCAGCGGTCGGGGACGACAGCGGGGGCCTAGGCAGAAAGGCGGTGACCGACCGGTGATGGGAAGGAGAGTTGGAATGGAGAGAGAGAGAGAGAGATGTGTGTTTGGATTTGTGGGTTCTCTCTTCGAAAGGAAAATGACAATTTCTTGGGAGGATGCAAACTGAACGAGTTCCATGGTTGGAGCCGATCGGACGTCCGAAAATCTATGGAGAGATCAATAACCATTCGTACGATGGTAGGTCATTCTCACATTTTCATGTGTTTTACACTAGTGCAGTTTTGGGCTCGCTTTGTTCGTCACTCGTCAATTGGGATAAATTACACTTTGAGAATATTTTATTGCTTTCTTTCATCATTGTAGATGAGAAAAGTCTGTCCGCTGGAAGTAAAGGCTGATCAGTGGACACGTTTTCCAATCAATATGTAAGGAAATTTGCATATATACCGGTTCGTAGCTGTTGTTTTCCAGCTAGTACTGTTCATAATGTGGTGAAAGCTCAACTCCAGCACCCCTTAAAAACCTGGTGGAAGTTCTCAATGCTCAAGTGGTCCCTTCAACCCATCCGAGAACCAACCACCGCCGTACTAACCATCCACTTCCAAAATCAATTCAATTCCAGCATATTTCTTTCCTTTCCAAAGAACAGGGCATCTCGGAACTGACAGAAAAAAAATGAAACGCCAAATCAAATCCCAGATAAATGCCAATTGGTCCTTTTAGAAACGTCCTCTCAATAATTGAATCACTACCCCTTTGTGTTTTGTGGGCACAATTCGGGGTTCAGCAAGGATGCAACTTTATATGGACAGAGATGGTCTCTGTCTGCTGGTTCCTTCCCCACTAGCATGCACTTTGAAAGCTGGTAGTGAACCAACAGAGCTGACCTGGTATTCACTTGTGCGAAAGCCTCAGAGAAGCTACACTGCACTAGGCGCATAAATCCTGAATGACAGCATCCATGCCAGCTTAACATGAAATCAGTATAAGTGATCACTAAGCTCTCATGGTTATTTGAGTAAGACAACTGAAGAAAATATTCTTCAGGAAAAGACAGAACAGGAAAAATGGGACTTCACTGACAAATGAAGTCATGGACCTGGTTTCCGAGACACAGCAACATACACGAGAGCATTCTGTACATTTATCTGCTTCTTCTAGTTGACAGAGATCTCCCACAGCTTATAACATGAATGAGCAAGCATTCAGGGGAGAGAGTCAAACTAAACTAACAAAATACGTTGCCCAGAAGAGTACCATAGTTAAGATCAGTCCATCGAGAGCTATATTATACAGATTATACGTTCTATTTACACTTGTCACAAGTGGGAAAATTACAAAGGATACATCACTACAGAAAAAGCCAAACAATTTTACATATATGGGGACACTTAACTATATTTGCTAGGGAAACACCATGGATGATTCCAAATCCATGAGTTCCAATTAGCCATATGATGTTAGGCAGGAACAGCGATCCCAGTTGGTTAGCCCGCCAAATGCTATTGCCAAACCCTTTCTTTCTGTTTCACCAGAGAAGTGGCAATTTGAATTTGGTGGGTGTAGCAGACCAAAATAAATAGCTGCAGAATCACTTGAATATCGCAAGGACAGAACAAAAAGAGATCTAGCTAGATGCTGAATATTGCAAGTACCCAAACAGCCAGCCTAGTTATTTTAACCAAGAAGAACGAGGCCAAAATGGAGCAACTTCAGAGTAATATCATGATAAGAGCCACGAGTAGTAAACAAACACTGCGCATTATATAATATACTTAAGCATCACCACCATACCGAACCAGAATTTCAAACTTCCAATCCCATAGCCAATCCTCATCCACGTGCGACACTATATGCCATTGGGATTCACGAAGCTACTGATTTCATTCATCACTGCGTAGAAATGGTTGTTGTTTGGCAGCAAGTAGAATCCAATTGTTGCCTGCTCCAAAAACAGTAGCTTCACCTTCTGGCCGGCCTTCTCTAGCCCTTTTGCATAAGCTAGCTGCCAATCCTGAATTAAGTCCAAACCAGCCACGACAACGAGACTCTTGGGAAACTTAATCCCTTCCAGACTTTTCCCTCGGGGACCAAATGGGTTGCATGCAGGATGATCCCGATTTTCACCTTCAGGCAAGAAGGCTCTCCAGTACCAGTCTCGTTCTCGTATGCCAACAAAATATTTCCCATCTAATTTTTTCTCAGACTCAGTTCTCTCCTCTCCACCAAACATTGGATTGAGCAGTATGTTTCCCGACACTTCTATTTCAGCTTCAGCAGCTCTTACAGCAACACTGTGAACTATGTTTCCACCAGAGCTGTCGCCAGCCAAAAATATGTGCACTTTTGAATCAATTTTACTTTGGAGCCAAGATCTGGAGCTCACCCATTTGAGAGCCAACCACCCATCATCATAGGCACAAGGATATCGATTCTCGGGAGCACGACTATAGTTCACAGAAACTACAATGGCCTTGCAAATGCCTACTAATCTTCGGCATAAAGTATCATATATGGCACTGTTGGCAGATGAATGTGCGAAACTTCCCCCATGGAAAAAAACAATGACTGGAACAAATTCAGCATCCACAGGCTTCTCGAGATCGATTAAACTTGGCTGAGGTTCCTCAGTAAAGGCCGGGCGGTAAATCCGGCAAAGGAGGTTCGTCGTGCGATCAATTATAACATCAAAGGAGAAGATGCCATCAACGGGGTTCGCATTTGCCGGAACCTTCCGATCAAGGAACTCTGCTAGATGGCGGTCAAAAGTTCCATCAGGGCGACGGAGAAGATTGTACTTCAACTTGAAATTGGAAATTAGGACCCACATATTCAGAGGAACAACCATCTGGGCAGACGAAAACAGCAAACAATGTTGGTATTGCTCATATATGGAAGTAAATACTGTCTGAGTACAGAATGGATAACAGTAGTAGCAAATCGATCTAAACTAACAAAAGATCATTGACCTACGTTCGTACCGATTACTCAAAACAACATGTCATGAGATAAGCATATAAAAGTATTATGATCATACGGTGGGATATCATCGACACAGAGCCTCACGAAATAGCGAAAACGAAACACCCAAACTGGTACATCCATCGCGGATAAGTCGGTGAAACCTCAGATTAACAAAAGGAGAAAGACACCCCTTAAATGATCATCCAGTCCAAACAGCGTCACAGAAACTGTCCAAAGCCGGAACGTCAGAAAAATCAAACCTTTCACAAGCAAGACGACAAATTCAGAGTCATAGAACATACCCCTCAGCTGATACCAAACACAACCATCCTCCAAGCTCCGACTGAAGTCACGAAAAGGGCAAAAGACTTTACGAAAAAAGCATCATAACCCCACGATCCAAACACACCTCACCACACAGGATGACGGGACGACAGAGCAATCCCGTGCTCATCATCTCTTTCACCCCCAGGAAACACGCTAGAACATGGAAAGAGAAAAAAGGGAAACGAGCAAACATCACAAAGAAACGACCAGAAACGAATTACCTTCGACTCACTGAGACCGACTTCATTGCTCCCAGCCATGACGACCACCAATATCCTCGCACCACAGCCCCCAGACGATCAGATCCTATCTTCAGGCACAACCCAGTTCGCGACTCGTCACATACCACAGACCCGGAAGGAGAACGAACCCAACGGACCCAAAACAGCAGGACCTCGCTGCAGCCCACCCAGGTTCGGACTCGCTCAATGCGTGCTCGAGAGCGGAAAAAGATCGGTCCTTTTTGTGCCTTTGTCCCATGAAAAGGCGCCGGGCGTCATCATGAATCTGTCTCTACAGAGATAATGGGGGAAGATCAAAGAGGGGGAAAGTGAAAAAAACGGGATGTCCAATGGAGGAGACAAGACAAAGGTAAAATGATAAAAACCTGCCTGTCGCACTTAAAAAGTAGAGTACAGAGAGAGAGAGAGAGGGGTGAAGGATAAGGAGGCGGGCGCATTGTAGCTCCTCATGTGGGGAAGATGCTAAAGTGAACTGGATGATGGTTTGCCAGAGAGGGAGTGAGGGGATAGAGCGCGGACACACAGATTGTGGCTGAAAGTGGAACTGTTCCTGTGGGGCCCACACGTCAAAAGCCAATCTCCCATCACTCAAAAAAAAAAAAAAAATTTAGTTTTTTTGCTTTTTTCCGTTTAATGTTTTTAATTCGACTTTAATATCTACCCAGATATTTCAGAATATTAACAAAAAGAAGAAAATTATATATATATTTACTTTTCATGTCGAAGGCACTTAGGAGAAAGAGTTTTGTGGAAGGGGTTTGGTTGGATTGTAAAGAAAGAAAGACAGGGCACAATAAATGTACGTTTAATAGGGTTCAAGAGTTGATGAGATATAATGACGAGAACGAGAGAATGAAAAGGATCCTCAAGCTTAATCGCTTTCGATGTCGTAGGGGGAGAGCTTTTGGGAGAATTTCGGGAGGAGTGCTTTGCATTCATCTAGATGAAAAGGACTTTTGACTCCAAGTACTTTTCCAAAATGCAAATAATGCCTCGCTCTCCATGAATTGGAAGATGCCGATGAGGACGCCCCCCTCCTCCCGCGACGTCCCTTTCGCCACATCGGTAGGGGCCGAAAGGTTAGGAGCCGGGTGGCTGAGCTCGTCCTCCGGCTCCCAATCGAGCTCTCCATTAGCCCCACCATCCCAACCTCCCCTTGTCCATCACCGCCACCCCAAGCGAGGCAACGCCGCCCATCTTTCAAGCTCCTCCATGTGTTCCCGGCCATGATAGTTGTCCCTATCCACAACAAGGGTAAAATAGAAACCCCAAAAGTAGTGAGGGCCAGATTGAAAGGATAAAATTTCATTAAACCCCCAAAATAGAATCTTGAAAATGCTAAAACCAAACGTCGTGAGTTTAGAGTATTTTCAAAACTTATATTTACACTAGAGGCCATTTAGATTGTATTGCCAAGACTTTGGCACAAGCTTAATGATGACCCATACTCATATATTAATGTGGCGCCAAACCGGCCTCTGTATAAAAAGATGGGAAAATTAATGAAGACCCTACTGATAGAATGCAAGCATGATTGATCAAAGAGAAAAGTTCATATGGTGTTTCTGTGGGCAAAGGTGGCACGTCATCAGGGTTGCACGACCTCAAATTGGGCCAAGGTACTGTGACCCTAGTGAGATCATGCCTAGGGTCACACAGCCCAACTTCACTGGATTAGGTGGTGGCTATGCCTGCGGATTTAAGGGGTTCTATATTGAGAAAAATAAAGAAAGAGAAAGTAAATCTAAAGTGAGTATTTAAAACTAAGGAAATACTATAAATGATATCCGAGTTACAGGATAATAAAAGCAAATAAACATCTTGTGAAGCCGTGGTAGATGTGATATTAAAGTGATGAAGTTAAATAAACAAAAGGACAAAGATATTTTCATTTGGAATAATAAAGTTTTTTTTTTTTTGTGGACGTTTCCACGTTATTTTATTTATCTTAGGAATGAATTCATTCTCCGATCAGAAATTGATCTATCATTTTCAAGGGTATTTATTTGATCTGGGGTATTTTCTATGAAAAGTTTCTTTAATTAGAAGTCGAGGGCTCATTCATTACTTCTTATGACAAGCCATTTTTCTTCCTTTCTATAACTTCAATAAATTATAAACTGTATTCTTTAGGAAATTCATATGTTTTGGAAATTGGTGATTTAAGAATTTCAGTTTTGATGGAGTATTTGGCCAGAAGGATTTTGGACAGAACATTCTTTTCTTTCTAATTGCTTGGTACGGAGATTTTGGTTTGTATAATTGTCTTGTTCAATTATTTTTCTAGTATGTAAACTATCAGTTTCAGAAACTATTTTGAAAGAAGAAGCTGTTATTCCATTTTGAAGATATTGGATTTTTAGTTTTTCTAACGGGAGGGTGATTGAATTCAATAATTTGGTTGTTATCTAATTTTCGTTTGAAAAGTTTATCTAGGGCCTGGATTTTTCTTTGCTCATGAAAATATTTTTCAAGCCAATGTAAGAAAAAAATTTGGTCTTCATGTTTATACATATAATTGTAGCATTTTAATTTGATTTCTCGGGTATGATTCGAGAAAGTGTTAAAAAAAAGCCATTGTCTAATTTATGTTTTTTCTTCTGAATTTAATTATTGGTTTAAGAACATCTGGTTTGGTCCAAACTGTTTTTCAATAATAAGAAGCTCAGTATTGGTTTTCTGATTTTCGACCATGGATGTGGGTGAATAATTTGGAGAATCTAATGTTTCCGGATTCTGATCATTTTGTTATTAGGGATAAACGGGTGTAGAAATTCCAAATTTATAATCAAAATCACAAATACTAGCAACAACTTTTGGGTTGTCAATAGAATTGTTTTGAATATTAGAAGTAATTCTTAGATTGAAGGAGCGACTACCACAATTTGTTAGCGAAGAAAAATTTCTAATTCCCATTGATTGATTTAGGAAATCATGGTTCCAATTGATGGATATAGGAATAATTATGTTGGCTCTAGGAATATCTTCTTGAAGGAGAAGTGTTTCTCATTATGGACTATGTCTTTGCTTCCAAAAGCAGAGAGCATAATTTTGTAATGATTTCTATAAACAAGCACTAAAGAAATAGATCCATTGACTATTTTGTAATTATGTATTCTTATCTAGAAAGTTAACGCTCCAAGAATGCTCTTATCTAAGAGAAATTGAAAAATTGGGATAACAATCACCATGGATTAATCCATTATAAAATATTGTTTTCGACAATTCCATTGATTGATTCTTCATAATTCAATAGGCATGAATCTCTTAAAACTAAGGGGATCAAGTGTCTAGTCCTTTAATAAGTGGTTTGATACCTACTTGGACAAATCATATGTAATGTAATTATAGTTCCGTCTATGTTTTTTCATGGAAACCTGATTAGAAGTTGAATCATTTCATAAGAATTCGAAGAGGAACATCTTTTTTTCTTCTGTTTGGATTACATACTTTGATTTTGAGAAAAAAAGTTGCATTTTGGTTACTAATAAATCTGATTATGTTGAATTTTAGGAATTTCCTAGTTTTCTAGTGATTTGTTGAAATCTTTAATATTAATTTTTCTCTATTTTTCTAGAGACATAACCATTACTAGATAAATTAACATCTCTCTCTGTGGATTCGGAATTTTTTTTTTAGAATAGACAAAACTTTCTAATATTTAATCATATCATCACATGAAAAATACATTGCATTGACCTGTCCCTCCATACTAGCATTTTTAATGAAAGGACCAATTCAAACCAAAAGTATATAATTTAGGGACCCAAGTACAATGCACCTAATTGAACAATTTGCAATAATTCATGGATCCCCAGTCTCTTTATCCAAGAAATAATTAGCCCTTTTTGCTAATGTAATTGAACAGATTGCTTATTAGTAACAATCTTGGCAATCAACAAATTATTGCTTTGATAGTGAGCCCACATCACATATCGACAAACCTGAAGATTATGAAATGCCTCACCAACTTCATTGGAGTTGCTGAGACAGAAGTTAAAACTCGGATGGATGAGACGAAGATAAAATTATTTGTACTTGAGAGTATGAGTAATCCATTACTAGGTAAAACTCTTTCTAACAACTCTAGCCCCGTAACTTCGTGGTTCCACACTTACGTTCTCAATACACTTTTTTTTTTTTTTTTAAGAATAGACAAAACTTTCTAATATTTTATCCGATCATCACAAGAAAAATACATTGCATTGATGTGTCCTTCCATGCTAGCATTTTTGTATCTTTTTTTTTTTGACGAAAGGACCGATTCAAACCAAAAGTATATAGTTTAAGGACCCAAATACAATGTACCTAATTGAAAATTTTCAAAATACATGGATCCCCAATCTCTTTATCAAAGAATAATTAGCTCTTTTTGCTATTGTAATTAAACATATTGCTTATTATTAAAAATCCTGGTAATCAACAAATTATTGCTTTGATAGTGAGCCCACATCACATATCGTGAACCCGAAAACTATGAAATGCCTTATCAATCTCACTGGAGTTGCTGATACAAAGTTAAAAGTCAAAAAATGAAATGAAGATAAAAATTTCATACTTGAGGATACGAAGAATCAAATCCATGGGTGCACCGATTCCACATTCGCAAGTGCGTTGTCAATACACTTATGATGTTCATAAATACTTTATATGCTCACCACATAACCTATGAACAAAAAGAAAAAAAAATTGATGCCCACTTCATTTGAAGGCATATTTTTCACGATCTAGTTGGTAGATGCGCTTGTGAATTGGCATGGCTGGTTGGTTTTGAGCCATGAACGAATTGGAAGCTTTCATCCTGTAGGAAGGGGGAGCATCTTTCTCTTAGGTCGCTCTCCATAAACATCACTTTCACCGATGAGAGCTCTGCTTTGGATGGCTTTCGCCATTATTGCTGAAGCTGCGAGAAGTGCTTGGATGCATTTGGGACTGGGTCAACAGCAAGGGAACAGTTCTTGGATTCTTGTGTATTGGCCTTTTTCCATCAGTCCACATAGCATCAAATCCTCACCATCTCATTTAAAGAAAGAAAATTAAGACATTTTTTTGTCATAGTCCAGGGGTACAAGCCCTAATTTCGACTACCTAGAGAACCCAAAAACATGATGCTAATCCCATGAAATGGTTAAATCCAAATGTTTAGTATGTGTCGATGGCTCTGACTGATAGTAGTTTGTACAAATTTAGTGGGATTTGAACTATTGATCTTTAGTTATTCCTCATAGCTATGGCAACTCGGAGTTGAAAAATGACAAAGCATTTCTATAAGGTTTATGGAGTTCAACTTATTCACGTGATAATATTTTTTAGCAAATGATTTTCAATGTAAAATATGCATATCTCTTCCAATAAACATTTAATTTACTTATACATATGCTAACTATCATGAGATGTAGTAATTCGAAGTTTTAACAATTTTTCACTATATGATGACATTTGGCAATCTCATCGGTAGCCAAGTGATGTATATTTGTCGAAGCACCAAATGCAATAAGGCAAAAAGAAAAAAGGAAAAGAAAAAAGTGGACTAAATTGAGAACATTGAATTCTTGTATAATTCATATTAAAAAATTGAAATAAAAAGGTTAAACTTTAGATTTAAATATTTTATTGATAGATGAAGATAAAATAATTAATTTACATGTGTCAAACGAACTCGAATTACTTTAGGAAATGAACATGAAAGATGGTAATTTTTATTCAAATAAATTTACAAACTTTAAATTGATTTACGAACATTAAAGAATATGGGCGACACATACTGATGGGTGAACCGCCTTGGCAAATCGGTGCCTCACAATGATGATAGCAAATCCAAAATGAATGACTGTAGTTTTTAATATCATCGAAAGGAGAAAGGAAAAGAAGAAAACTGAATAAAGGAGCTGTTTGATATCTAAAAATAATTATGTAATTGTTAATATATAATAACCCAATTATCGATATTAATTATATATGTGTAATTTCATAATTATATGCTCATTTTTAGTATGTATCTTTGAAATAACAATTCATTGTCATTAGGGATGGTTCGACATGCTCATCCCTAAGAATCGAGAATCGGTTTTCCCAATTTTAGGACTGTGGACTGGATCTGATAGTCTTGGGACCAGGAATTGTCTTTTGGGAATCGATCTATAATTATTGTTATTTTAAAATCACAATGTTCCATTTTGATAGAGCCAGGAATTAGACGAATGCATATGAAAACCAAACCAAACAAGTCGGTCTAGTTTAGGCAATTCCTAATTTGGATGGTCTAACATGCTCCTCCCTACTTGTGATGTTGTTGGAGCAACTACCAAGGGATCTTTCATTCATCTTTATTTTTCAACCTCAAAAATGTGCAAAAAAGAAGAAGAAGATAATGACAAGATAAATGACCTCATAATGACTCTCAAAGAGATTTAACGGAAGATTAATGCATAACTATTTGTAAATGTCCAAATCATATAAAAAAAAATGAATCCCTCGAATTTTAAACTATTAAAAATACTAGTTTAGAATTATATCTTTTTTCCTACATGTATTTAGCTAACTGTGAACGTATTTCTTATTGAAATTTAGAGTAAACGCCATCCTATTTTCCCCTTTTTTGCGCGGACATGAAATTATCAAGACAGGTTGGAGGTCTTCTTTTGTCAAGAACAAAGGACATTAGTCATCCCATCCGACGTGCGATGACGCGCTCGAGGTACATTAATCCTGACAAAAGTCAAATGACTTGCTTGGCCTCGGGGCGATGTTCATCCATTACCAACTGTGCCACCACTGGCGGTGGAACTGGCGACCGGACGAGGTACTCGAGGCTCTCAAGTCGTCACTGCACGATGGCTGTCCCCCTCAAATGATTACTCTTCAATGTTCGTTTAAAATTCATCTTTCTCGATTTCGGAGATAAGTAGATCTGAGATTGGGCCACTATCGCCGGCGACCACCGCGCGCGGTGGTCACACACCCTAGGCGACGGCGGCCACCGTGGTCTGGTTCTCGTGTGAAGTATCTCTCTTCTTTCCCTAATGCTCAATGCATAATAGGTCCGTTGTAGTGATCTCAAGTGACCACGGTGACAAAGAGTACCACCATGATCCATCAGGTAATCGCCACAGATTGGCGACTACTACTCTGCCTAGGTCTAGCGAAGGTTTCACTATGATTCTTAATTTCGGGTTTGATTATTTTTCAATCCTGATTGTTCAGCTTTCTATGCTTTCACTATTTGTTTCACAAAAATATTTCCATATCCTACGTAATTTACCAAACAAATGACAAGATATAAATATAGTTTGGAGATTTTACCATCTCATCTTATCCTATCATATCCTCATTCATGTCTAGACAATGGCCACACACCTAGATGTTGGCGGCCACCCTATGGTGGCTGCTTGTAGTCCAAATCTCGTGCCAAGTATCTCTCCTCTTTCCCTAGTGTTTAACGCCAAATAGATCTATCGTGGTGGTCTCAAGCAACCACAACGACAAAGAGTACCACCATGCGGTGGTCATTATGAGTTGACGACTTTTGCTCCACATAGGTCTGGTGAAGGTTTCACTATAAATCTTAATTTTGGGTTTTTTTTTTTTTTTTCAATCCCGATTATTTAGCTTTCTATGTTTTCACTATTTGTTTTAGAAATATGTCCACATCATACATTATGTCTAATAACTTACCAAACAAATGATAAGATATAAAAAAAAGTTCAGAGAATTTATTATCCCATCTTTGCCTATCCTTGTCCTGACGACCGGAATGGGCCGATTCATAAATACTTTTAATTGGGCCGTTGCTGGCACATTGCATTGGCCCAAAAAATTGAATGGGCCTTGTATTACAAGCCGTGATTTTTTTAGCTTATTTAAACAATTGGGCATGGTACTTCTAATGAGGTCTTCATAAAATAAATATTTATTGTGGCTCCATTTGTTTTCGCAAAAAGTGAATGAATTGAAAAATGCTTTTCTAAAAATAATTATAAAATAAATTAACGAAAAGTATTTTCATCGTTCATGAAAATGTCGATAAATAGATTGTTGAGGACAATTAGAACATTTTTTTATCGATTAATTGTTTCAATCAATACAAGCAACCATTTTCAAGAAAATGTTTTCCAAAACATTCATTTTCCACAAAACGGATAAAACCTAAAAATAAATGAAAAATATAATGAATATAGTTTTTCATCGTTATTTATAAATATTGCATTATTCTACCTTAAGAGCCTATTTGGTAACAAGCCAAACAATGTATGATTCTATTATTTTGTTCTCTAAAACAAAAAAAAAAAAAAATAATAGAAATCCATTTAGTAATGTTTTCTTTCTCAAAATGGATTTTGAACATAATCAATGAGCAAACAAATATTTGCTTCTTTCTTTCTAAGAATAGTTTTAGAATCAAGCCTAAATCTTTTTTTTTCCAATTTTCTTTTATTCTTTTCTCTTCTTTTGCTAGTCAATGGCTGGTAATTAGTTGGACAAGGTTCAACAATCTCGTCAACCCCCAGCTAGAAAATAAAAGGAATTTGTCCATTTTTTGGGGTCTCAAAGGCACGCGAAAACACATAAGAACTCTTGATTGGAAATGGAAAAGAGATGTAACTCTAGTTCCTTCAGAAATGGTAAGATCTTTGACGCAAGAAGAAGGGGTTGACCTCATAATGGTTGGGCAAGGTTCAATCTCGTTAGTAGTTGGGTGAGGCTCCCTCGAGGCTAATGATCGGCTATAGGAAGAAGAAGAAGAAAGGAAAATGAAAAATGAAAAAAGAATAAAATTATTTAACAATCAAAATTTAAAGGTCATACTAAACATATCTCTATTATGAGAATATGAGTTTTGAACATTACCAAAAACCTCCTTACCAAAAAAAAAAAAAAAAAAGTTACCAAAACCTTTGAATACTTAGAAATTCATTCAATGAAAAATTAAAAAAAAAAAAAAAATTCCGAAATAAATTGTTCATGAGAACAAAATGATTATCAAATGTACCCTAAATACAAACTAGAGTTAACGAGAGACAATAAATTGAATAATTAGTCATAACATATCTAAAAATGGGTGTAAAATATAGAAACAGATAAACAATTTATTATGCACATTGTTTATCTTAGTGGCCATTAGGTATTTTATTCAGCATTACACGTGATTCAAAATAATTTCAAAATCAAGTCAAACAAAGCAATTTGAGAATGTTGCTCGGATCACTCGAACATGTCTATTTTCGCCCATATCATTTTACTCTTGGAAGAATTAGATATGCAATTAATTTTAATTGAACAATGGTCATTAAATTATGAGAATCTAATGGTTGTTAAATAATGGGCATTTTGCGAACTCATATCAATCGAATTGTCAAAGACGATTCTAAGCATTCAACGAAGAAAATCACTCACGAACTCTAATTTTAGAAAAGATACGGAAAAATTCACTTGCTCTCAACCCAAAAATGAAAAAGAAACGAAAATTACATGAAAATTTGTGGATTAAGCGATCCATATCACCCAAATACGAGTGCCGCAAAAGTATTAGCAGTAAAAAACAAATTGGATTTAACTTTAGAATTAATATCACAAAAACCTCAAACAAATAGATTTGTGATAAATTGATTACAAACTAATTTTTAGATAACAAAAAAACTTTAAACTAGTATACTTGTGATAAATTCACCACAAAAAACCCTAAATTAGAACATTTATAATAATTTTACCATCCGTTAATTTTCGTTAAATTAGATTTATACAACGACAAACATAAATCGGTAAATTTGTGATAGATGGAAGGCAAAAACCAAGTTAGTACACTCATCAACTAATACATAACATATTATCCATTTCAGTAATATGATAGTAAAATATAAATAAAAACTAATGAATTATTAATTTGTTATAGATGTACTGATTTGAAGTTTTTGGGAGTTGACAAATTTATTTAGGATAAATTTATTGCAGATGTATCAATTTGAAATTTTTTGTAATATTAATCTGTAACTTTATATTCTATTACTATTACGGAGAGAAGTGAGGGAGGGAAAATGCAATGTTGGGATAGAAATTTTTTGAGTAAATTTACTTTTTAGATCCAGAATCATGGGAAAATGTATTTTCAAAACGCTTATTCCAAGGAGAAAAATTATGTATGTTTATCTATCGTATATGAGGAGAAAAATTATATAATTTCCATCGTTTCAAGTCATTACAATTTTTTTTTTCCGACCAAAAAAAATAATATAAGTCCGTAAATTTTTAAATTCAAAAGGCTTGGCTTGGCTTGGGCTTCGGACAAAGGGAAAAAGTGCAAAAGAATTTCCACAGAGTCCCTCCAAAAGAGAGAAAGGAAACGAGCTCCCTCTCGCCAAATTTTCCCCCCGCGAGAGCGGGAAATACGAAAAGCAGCGAGCCCCCCGTGCCACGCTGGCGATCCGCGGCACCCCCGCTCTCCGCCAATCGGATCGCCCCCTCGCCACCTATAAAATCCACACCCTCCATCGCTCCTCTCATCACCGAGTCAAAACCGGCGCTCTCTCTCTCTCTCTCTCTCTCTCTCTCTCATATTCGCCGTCCGTCCGTTTAACCGTTTCCTCCGTCGGCGAGAATCTCCGGCTTCCGGCGGATCTAGGGTTTCTGATCTTCTCCGCGGCACGCGAGCATGAGTTCGAAGGAAGGAGGCAAGGGGGGCAGGGGCAAGCCCAAGGCTACCAAGTCCGTCTCGAGGTCGCACAAGGCGGGCCTTCAGTTCCCCGTCGGTAGGATCGCCCGGTTCCTCAAGGCCGGCAAGTACGCCGAGCGCGTCGGCGCCGGGGCCCCGGTCTACCTCTCCGCCGTCCTCGAGTACCTCGCCGCCGAGGTATCTTCTCCCCGATCCGTCTCTCGTTCCGGCTTTTTCGTTTCTTTTTGCCGATCGGCTGTTGCTTTCTAGATTCGCTTTTCGACTGCTGTGCGATTTCCTCTGTTCTTTAAGCCAGTGGAAGTGATTTTGATGGCTTTTGCCTAGTTTTGTCGCGATTTCCGCACTTAATTTGGACGCTCTATTAACTGTTTTGGCCTCCTCTGGCGGCGGATTCGATCGAAATGCTTTTCCTTGGGTTTCCGATTAAACCGATCTTCGGTTATACTTCGATTCGCATCGATGAAACCCTTCTCGGCTGAAAGTTTACCTGTAATCGTCCGAAATGCATTCTCTTTTTCGTGAAAATTCGCCGACTCTCTCTCGATTTTAACATTCGGTGCGCCGTTGCAGGTGCTGGAGCTGGCTGGGAACGCGGCGAGGGACAACAAGAAGAACAGAATCGTGCCGCGCCACATCCAGCTGGCGGTGAGGAACGACGAGGAGCTGAGCAAGCTCCTGGGCTCCGTGACCATCGCCAACGGCGGCGTCCTCCCCAACATCCACCAGACGCTGCTGCCGAAGAAGACCGGCGGGAAGGGGAAGGGCGACATCGGGTCCGCTTCTCAGGAATTCTAGGGGGCTTCCGCCATCTCTCCGCCTCCCTTCTTTCATTTTTCTTTTTTTTTGGGTGGGTTCTTCTTCGATCTTGGTGTAGGACTTTAGGGTTTGGTCTTTGCAATATACGTCTGCAATTTCTTTTTTTTTTTTTACCCTTTTTGGGTTGCTATGTTAAACCAGAAAAAGTAGTAAAAAGGAGCGATTTTTCATTTCTCGGTTGAAATTTTGTTGTCTCTCGGTCCCGTCCATGGATGGATTCTTCTCTAATCATCGAACTTTTGCTTTCGCATTTTGTGTAATATCGGGCTGTCGGCGATATTGATATTCGCTCATTCTAGAATTAATATGCACGTTGCAATTTATTCCAGAAAAATAGTAAGGTTTTGCTATTATTGGCTTCATCGCGGAAGAAACAAATGGGAGAGATTGAGAAAGAAAATTCCTGTAAAAAAAAAAGCCGGCCTTTTTATTTAAAACCCACTCAATTTGAATTGTTTCAGGAAGGCCCTGGGCTTTAATTTATTACCTAAATTCTTAATGGTGGTTAAGGGAGGACCTTGAATTTTGATTTAGCCATCATAAAAATCGGATGGAAATGTCGTATAGAAATAGGACATTGAATAAAAAAATATTCATGTACAAATTTGATTAAATAGTATGAGACCCTGTCAAGTGATAAAAAAAAAGAAGGAAAGAAGAAATAAAAAATTCTTTAACTTAGTATTTTCTGCACTCGACAGTCGAGAAACCAAATAAAATATATGTAAAAACCGCAAAAATAAATATAAATAACCTACAGGAAAATAGATACCGGTAAAAATGCGTGCTTTTTTGATATATGACCGTGCAAAGCACGTTCGGACGATGAGCCGCTCTTTTAGCGTTTTGCAAAACGGTAGGACTTTTCCTCGTCTTTGGGCCCCATTTCCTCCCTCCCGATTCGCCATCGATCGAAACACATCGTCACACTTCGATTCCCCGCAGGAAAGCCGGCCGTCTTCGTCGGACGGAGATTGTCCCTCGAATGAATTTTTGACCAGTTCGATCTGAGCTTCGCTCGCTGAAGAGGAAGAGAGAGAGAGAGAGAGAGGGGAGAGGGAGATGGCGGTGCAGTGGGTTCTGGTGCTGCACGGGCTGGCGACGCTGGTGGTGGTCGTCTCGTTCCTGTGCGGCCAGTGGCCCATCTTCCGCCGCACCCCCATCGCCTCCATCCACCACTTCCTCACCGTCGGTGCCTACGATTACTTCCTGTACTCTCTCTCGCGGAGCCTAATTTCCTTGGTTCTATCGTGCGTCTTGGATCGAATTCTCAAATGGGTTTTTTTTTTTTTTTTGGGTGAAGGAGGTGTGTTGGGGTGCTGTTTGGAGTGAGAGGCACGAATGCGATTCTGGAGGTGGAGCGGTTCTGCTGCGATCGCCCCAACCCTATTTTGCAGGTTCTCCCTTGCTGCGAAAGTTCTTTCTTTTCTCCCCACCCATGACATCATGCAATTCTTGATTGCTGTTGGAATCGTGGGCGGGAACCGCTTGTTTCCGAAATGCTCGATTTTGGAGCTTTACGCTCGCAATGTTGAGTTTTATGCAATTTCACGTGCTTTCACCTCTGATGTTTACCCGAAATGGAGTGCGGTTTCTGTATTGTTGTAGTGAATTCGAACTCCTAGCTGATGAGGATTTGCATTTAAGCGAAGGAACTGGGATTACCTTTTGGTATATGTCAGTGAAAGTGGATGGATTATATACAGAATGTTACAGTTTTTTCTGTCTGAGATGGGATTCTTTTAGTAGGTAGTGTCGGGTTGTGACTTATGTGCTATTGATTGTATTGTTCATTTTAGAGTGTTCTCGCCATTAAATTGCAGCGACACTCTGCTTTTTGCATTTTTGTGGAAATCTTGTCTCTAGCAGCAGCAATATGCGACTGGTAGCTTTTGTTTTTTTCGGAGTGTTCCTCTAATAGCAACAGACTTTGTGATTGTGATTTGCGTGTTTGCAGATAATATACTTGGCAATAGTTGGAGGAACTTATTTCATCGTGGCAAAGTCGTGCTTCAGCTATATTCCTGGATATTATTTAAGTGGAATTCACAGGTACCGTTCGAAAGGATTTATACAATATCTGGTGCTAGTCATTTAGCTGGTATGATCAAGGACAAACACTTGGTTTGATAGCCCAATCATCTTGTGGTGGGAAATATTTTTGGCTTTATTTGTCATCTGTGTGATTTTTGTTTGGGGTGTCCTTGCATTCTTCTGATTGTCTTTGAGGTGGAAATTTTCATTTGGAGCTTGAGGTATTGACATTGGAAATGATCTAGAACTTATGAAGAACCAATTTTCCTGCCAGTTGTATGCCCGCCTTTATCTGAATACGCATACCCATGAGTCTCTTGATCTCTGTGTGCCTCAGTGGTAGAGTAATTTAATGTAGAATCCATCTTTGGATGGAAACTCTAGAAGGTTAGGTGCCCCGTGGATGGCTTGGAAAACAAATGCTTTTGTGAGAGATATGAATGAGTGCGAAAAACTCCCTGGAAAAGCAGAAAATGGGAAGAGGTTGTTTCACGAATTTAGGCTTTCATAAGACAGAAGGAATCTATTCTTTGGAAAGAAAAAGAATATCTGGGTCTTTACATTGAAGACAAATGTTGTGGCATGTGAAAAGCATTTTTGCATTCCTTTTTTATTTATTTTGCTCCTGCCATATCCGGGTTCCAGCTTGGAGTTCCTTTTGTTCGCTTCTTTGTAAGCAGGAAGATTGATTGTCTTCTTACTTGATGAATATTTTGTGCTTGCTTACGTATTTCTCTGGATTTTCATTTTTCCGCAAAATCAGGATGCTTCTTTCATTTGTTACATGAGGTCAATTATCAATCGATATTTTGTGCTTTCTTTATATACATATCATGCATTTAGCTTCTGGCATTCCTGGGTTTCGGCTCCTTAGTATATGTATTGGATATCTTTTTTGGTTTTCTTCTGGATTAACCTTGGCTATTCCTTGTCTGATTAAATGGAATTCTTTCTTTGCTTTGAAGTTTATCTAGATCATGTTTCAGACTTTTACAGAATCAGGATTTATTCCTTCCTTTGGTTGCATGATCTCGGCCATCAGTCTGCTTGTTCCTATAGATTGGATTTGACTTTAGATAGGATGATGAGTCTACTAGGTTGCTGCGGTTTTATCCTTAGTTCTAACAGTGGGTATCATTTTCAGTAAAGCTCCCTAGTATTGGACTAGGTGATATAAAGGCTCTTGTTTCTTTTTCTTCTACAAGTATTACAGTTTCTTGTTGGAGGCTAATGACATGGCCTGACATTGATTAGCAGTTCCTTGTTAATGCAGGCACATGAGCTTGTTGGCAGTTGGCATTGGTCTCCTTCTCTTTGTATTGACCAGCTTTTCTGATCCAGGGACTGTAAAGGATGACAATGTCTCTCAATATCTTGCCGCTTACCCCTATGATGATATTATTTACTCTGAGAAAGAATGTCCAACTTGCAAAATTCCAAAGTGAGTTTTTTTTTTCTTATCCCTGTCAAGATAAATATTTTGCTTTGTGTAGCTATTCACTATGTTTTGATGCTCCAGACCTGCCAGGTCCAAGCATTGCAGCATTTGTGATCGCTGTGTTGCAAGATTTGACCATCATTGTGGGTGGATGGTACGCCTTGCTTTTTCATTTATTCCTTGAGAAGTATATAATATGGTATCACTATCAATGTGCTGGTATTTTCATGCAGAATAATTGTATAGGGGAGAGAAATACTCGATACTTCATGGCTTTTCTTTTATGGTGAGTTTCACATAAATGGTGGCAATATGTGTGCATTGTTTAGTGAAGGTCCAAATATTCCCATGTCCTATCCTTAGAACAGATAAAGCAAATAGATTTAACATATGGTTTTCAGCTTGAGTTCTTCTCTGAACATGACTACTAAACAAAGAGTTCTGATCTACCAAAAGAAAAGGACTGATGCAGGCTTCTTTTGATGTTTAAGAACTTAAGCATCTAATGATATAGCTTGTGCGTGGTTCTGGTCAAAGAAAATCTTCAAGAGTGGTCACGCTGGGATGTGTCATGATTGTATTTTTTTTGTTGTAGAAGCCACGACATTGATAATTTTGAATTAAATGGCATGGCAACTTTATATTGTCATATTTGTCTAGATTAAGCTTATTTTTATTCCCAGATAGGTAAAGGTCTAAGCTTAAATTAGGAGCCATTGCAGTTCGTAAATGATCACTGTGGTGCAAGATGCCATGTTCTCTTTATCTGATGAATTGCAACGATTATTGTGTTCAATTGATATAAAATCACTGGTCACAGACAGCTTCCGATAAATAATGAGAGAATATTCCTCTAAGCTTAAAAATACAGATGCTGATTACTCACATAAGTTGTATTAGAAGTGGATTAGAGCTCCTCTGCCTTAACAGCTATACATGAGCTAACTTTGTGTGTATTCATTTGGCTACTTTTTTCCAGGCATTTTCTACTGTGTGTATATGGGGCTGTTGCCGTTGGATTGGTTCTTGCTGGACAGCTGAAGGAATCAAGAGTAATCTATATACTAACTGGTACATATGCTTTGGCCTATATGTCTTGTTTGTTGATCAATCATGGGTTTTAGATTTATTTGCTTTTCTTTCTTGCAGTGTATTATGGCATAGAAAATTCTTTTCGTAGTTTGGCTCCACATGTGCTTCAGGTTAGTATTTATTTGATTGTTTATGATCATGTCAATAAGCCTTTGTTTAGAAAATCTCTTGCCCTTCAATGTGTCTTGAGTTTTGTTAAAGAACTCAGAGAAATATGACATATATCCTTTTGATTCTTCCTTGGAGTTGAAACGGCTCTAAGATACTTCTTCATGGATGGAATGATCATATAGTAACTTACCTACAACTGAAAAGAAAGTCCACTTTTGCTGTTGGATTTGACTTTAGTGATGTATTCTGGCCTTACAATATTGCAAGTTAATGATGGCGCTTATTGCCTTATCATCAATTCAGATATTCAATGTTTTAATAATATAGTAGTTGATAATTGCCTGTTTGTTACTTTAAGGGATCTGAAATAGCAGTTCATCACATGTACAGGAAATGAGTTAATTAGCATTAATTTTGAGTAGAGAATGGTAGAAACGACTGCTGTGCTAAGAAGTTTCTGATTTTTGGATCCTTTGTTTAATGCCTTTTCTTCTGGGATGTTATTGGTTGCATAAATAGAGGCTATAACAGGTCTCTTTGCACAATTTTTGGTACTTAATTATGGTTAGGATTGGGGTTGATTATGGTTGCTTGAAATTGTCTAAGACTATTGTCAATGCAAATTTTTACCTCTCTGTTGGATTATGGTAGTTGATTGGGCTTGGTGTTTTTTTCTTTAAATAATAAATAAATAATTTTTTTGGGTGATGTTGGGGTTTGAGATGGCATTTTCTTCCATTACTGCATCTTTTTCTTTGTCATACCATATTCAACTGGTATCTGATTTCCCCTTCGTGTTCTTTTTGAGAATTGTTATGTGGTTATCATCTCTTTCAATCCGTGTTCTTGATGTTTTAGTGCTAGTGGTTTCATAATTTTCATCTGTGTTCTCCTCAGTCAATTTTTTTTCCCTTTTTTAATGTTTTAATCTCTGGTTCGAAACAGTGGTTTGTTGGATCCTATGATACTCAAATATTGCTTATGGTGTTCCTTGCAATAGTTGCGCTGCTACTGGCAGGTTTCTTTGGCTACCATGCCAGCCTCTGCTTCACAAACACTACCACTAATGAGGTTGGTGTTGCTAATACTCTGCTGATTTCCTAATGCCCTTGACTTGTTTTGTACTGAGTAGAATATGTTGTTACTGAATTCTATTCAATGATCTTCTATCCTCAGCCTAAATGAAGTTTCCTGGTTCAGAATCATGAACTAAGAAGTGTGAAAAAGCGAGAAGTGATGTACTTTGGTCTGCTTGTAGGCTACATTAGAATTTTTTTTTTTTGGCCTCCACCTGGAGATCATGGAAAACTGCATTATTTAAAGGGAGAGAAACTGGAAATATAGAAATTGTCAGTCAAAGAGCGAAGAGATTAATGTTGAGCTCATCAAGACTTAATCGAAGAATGAAGGCTCGATCTTACTAGTTTAAGTAACTCATCCATCCTTAGCTTAAGATTTTAGATGTGCCTGGTTCCATCTCCTGTTAACATACTAATTTCAGAGTTTTACCCTCGAAAACATAAGATGTCATGTGATAATGGAATATGGTCCGATTGCTACATGTGGTTGCAGACTTTCAAGTGGCAAGAGTACATAAATTGGCAGAAGAAGCTGAATGAAGCAAGAGCGAGCACCGCGGCACTCCGAGCCAGTCTTAATGGGATGAGCAGTGAGGTGTCGCCTCACAAAAGCAAATGGAGGGCTTTCTTTAGAAGATCACCCTTGGAAGATGCTAAGCCCGTTGTTAAGGAAAACAAATATGATAAAGGACTCATTCAAAATATCTACGAGATCATTGTTCCTTTATCATCGAGATTGTCATTTTCACAGAAGAAACCTAAAGTCCGTCGAGAATGATGTTGGGCACTGTGACTATAGTTACTGCTGCTCATCTTCTTCACCTTCATTTTCTGAAGTGCCTCAAAGTAATTGGTTGATGCTGTATTTAGGCCTAGAGAGGATAATACATCAATGACTTGAAATATTTGGTGTGGTTACCCACCTTGTTGTATCCTATGCAACAGAAGAGATTTAGTTAGATGTACAGGGCTTCACTTTTTTAGCACTGAACATCAGCATTTAGGAGGAGGTGTTCAGATATTTTTGGGTTTTACTTTTTGTTATTTTGACCCATGACAATCTTTTCATGGATACCAATTGTCCTTTCCATCGGTAATTTCACTGATTTGTATAGTAATTCTCTCATTTTTTCGTCAAAGTATATTATTTTCGTAAGTGAACAGTAGAATTGATAGAGGAGAGTGGTCATGCGAATTAGAAAGTTATCAATTTAAGCAGAAAATTACTAGTTGCCAGCATTAATATGAAACCATAGATAAAATTTGTGAATTTATTTGCAGTGCAAGTGCCTACCGTTTTCCTTTTATTGATGTCATCTAGATTTCTGGTTCGGATGTCCAGTGCACTTGCTGATGTACAATCTGTTTTTTCTCTCTCTATACTTGTGTGATTGCATGACAAATAAGTTAAAGCATCATATCTTTAACATCGATGGGATGCGTATTAGCCGGTAAGAATCAACAAGATTTTGACGAGACTGCATGTCGAAGTCCCTGAATAATCGGCAGCCTGTTCTTGGGTTCCTCAAGTTCAACAGTGTCATCGCCCATGCGGCAAGCTGCGTCCTTAGTTTGTGGTGCGGTTAGCATTCTTGTACTGAGAATTGGGGCCTTTGCGACTTGAGGACTGACTCACATTTTGATATACTCCCTACTGTATAGAGATGTGATAGCCCAACTTCACCCAAAACTTGAAGAAAGACCTCCTCATCTTACCAGCCATCAGCAAGTCACTCCTTTCTGCTAATGCATTTCGCTTTTGTTGCGGCTGCTGTCTTAATCCCTCGTCAGCCCTCTTTTGTTTAGGCTTTTCATTCTGATTATCTGATACTCCCAGGTATCAACACAACTGATAGGAAATTAATACTTGATGTTGTTGCCTCATTGGTCTTCTTGGGAGTATTTTTTTTCTTTTCTTTTCTTTGGGCACAATGAATGTGCTGCCCGTGTGCTTTGTGGAGTTGCTAACTGGTGACTAACTAGCTTTTCGATGAAATCACAAGTAGCATGATAGCATTTTGTCGGCTGTGTCGTAAACCATCATAAATATTTTCATTTTATTATGATACACCACAAAGTGTCTTATGCTAAAAAATGATGTGGTTTATGATATAATCATATGTTTCCAAATCAATGGCAAGTTTCATATAGAGCGGTATGGACTATAGTTAGGCTAGGTGTTCTATAAAAAGGTTTTGATTTCAATGTGCCTTGTTGTCAATTAACAACTGCAATGGATGAAGTTTCTTTCTAAATCGGTAGACAAAAACTAAATGAAAATCGATTGATGAATGAAATAATTAGAAATATAGAATTATGTTGATCCCATGCACTTTCTCATCGAGAATAACCACATCAAGACTGTCGGCTTCCTAATCACTTTGCAGATGATTACATTCTATGGTACGGATACTTGCACTTTGGTTTTTGAATGATCTTTTCCAATCTTAAGCCTTTTCAACAGTTAATAGTTTACATCTCTGGCTAAACCGTGCAGGCCAAAGCAGCATGAAACCTATTCGACACGCTTCGTTTTATGTGAAGCATGTAATAAGAAAGATGAGCTGTGAAAAATCTTGAAATTAAAATAGATGTACTTAAAAGTGAAATAGCGGTAAGGCTTTGTTTTCCTCTGCTCGAAAGTAAAGTACTTGACATTGACAGATGTAGGTTTAGTCATTCATTTTGTCATAGCTAAATTCTCCAGCAGTTGAAAGTGTCTGTACCATCATTTTTTTTCATATAAAATATGGGCTATCAGGACGTATTAGGTTCCCCAATATTGTCAAAATCTTTAAAAAATAAATAAATCAGTCCTCTCCATTTAGGGTGAAAGGGATATCTATTTTTATGTGTACGTAGATAGTAAATGATCCAATCTTAACTCCAGGGTAACAATGAATGTGTGTGTACGTACTCTTTTCAGACACGGCCCACGGCCATAAAGTTCCATATTTATTCTGAAGTTTTTCTTCATCACAGAGGTACTACAGGAACAACTGCAAAACTAAACTAAACTTGTATTCATGAAATTGTTAATCATATGCACACACTTGCGGCATGATTAGTAATTTAAAAGAAACCACACTCTGGCGCTCAGACTGCTTCTGCCCTTCCCAGTTTTAGCTTTTCTAAAGAAGCTGTATTCACAGAATCTCAACCCTTCAGTAGCAGCTGTACAAAAATCAAGCATGGACACTATTCCTTCGTTCATCTTTCTGGTGTTCAAGCAACTTCAGCACGAATGAAGCTTTGCCAGGAACTGCTCAAAGAGGCATTTGGGTGCGTGGTGTTATATTTCTAGCCCGCATGTAGGTGAGAAATTGTCCAGGAAGCTCCTCCAGAAGAGCTTGAACCAATGATATAGTCCCACCTGCCAATGACATTATCATTTCATGTAAGTTACTGTTGAGAGAAGGCAAACGAACAAAAAAAGTTAAGAGAAAATCAACTCACGATGAACTTCTCGCATTGGAACAAACTGTACAATGTCTCTCGTGGCTACACGACCAGTAGAACTTTCTAATCTGATTCCATTGTCAGCATCAAGTTTCTGACAGGAGTACAAAAATTAGACCGTTAAGTTCTCTACATCCTCTGTAAGAATAACTTAAACGACAGAAAACAAACCTACCTCCATTTGTGTAAAATCAGCACCCCCAACTCCAACTATCAGAACTGAGAGTGGAAGATCTGATGCCCTCACCAATGCATCCATGGTTTCTTGTTGATCAGTGAGAACTCCATCCTAAACAAGAAGAAACGATTTCTATTAGTTGCATAGAAAAACATATAAAATCCAAGAAAGATTAAATGTTTCTTCCCACTTTACCGTTATTATGAGCAGAATGTGGTACTTGCTATAATTGTAAGAGATTGATTGGCCTGCAGTTTGAGCAGCCCTATTGATCACTGGACCAAATAAAGTGGGTCCTGCTAGGGCCACACTGTGCAAAGCACCAGCATAAGCAGCCATAATGCCTTCTACTCCCTCAACCTATCAATAAAGAATTCTAACTCAGAATTATGGGATTGGATATGATATTTTAGATGTTATCCGAAAGCGAATATACCAAAGTTTCTGCAAATTCAGTTCACCTACCTCATAGCCATCTGGACTTCCATTCAAGTTGAAACAATGGGATACGGTACCACCATATGTCCTTCCACCAAACCCCCATGCAGAAAATCTTCTATCTGAATCGTAAAACTGTATCACTTCTCCAACTTCCATTATAGCCTAAAATGTTAGCAACAAGAATTACTCAATGGATAGACTTACGACATCAATTGGTAATTAAGACAGAAAAAGCTGCCAACTGACGACGGACCATGTTCAGAAGGCAATTTAAACTTACCTGCTGGTAGGAATTATATCTTCCCGAAGGATCAATGTAATGCAAAGAATCTGGATTTCTGGGATTTCCATTTGAAGCTGAATAGTCCAGAAGCATCAGAACCAAATAAGATCAAGCAACAAATAGATAGAGTTCTTTAGGATAAACAAATTTTCAAAGGTTGATTACCTGTAAAGTCAACAGCAACCATAAAATTGAGCTCAAAACCACTTGATATGTAATCAAGAAAGGTGTATAGTTGCTTCTCACAGAATTGATCCACAAAAAGCTGACTCTTCAGAACCTAAACAGAGAAGTTCTAGATATGATCAAAAGGCTCATCAGAATGAAGAGCACAAAACTATTTAAAAAGAACAGACACCTTTTCACGGCTGTGATGAGAAGCTGGTAAAGTAAAATTTGCACCATTTCTTTCTTTGTGAAGTTTCTCCAAGTCTGCCATGGACTTCTGAAGTTTACTGTAATGAAGCAGATTAACATACAAGAAGCTGAAGCACTATAAATTGCATGAGAATAGGGATTTACCCTATAAGGGCATGGTTCCCACTAGTATTGAAGTCAAAGCACTCAATGACTAATGGATCCTCCTGCAACAAGTTTTACAATGTCAAATCACTAGTGCCTCCAGTAACATATTAGACAATATGATGACAGGCTATGTGTAAAACTTGCCTTGTTTCCGAATTGCTGCATGCTTAGACATAAGGTTCTCCAAATAGGGTTCAAGTTGTTGTTGATGACTTCGGTTTTGCAAATAGGAAGAGTACCCCCAGACTCAACTACTCTTGATATTCTCAGGAAAGGATCCTAAGAGAAGGTAACACCGGAGAAGATATAAAGCGATGAAAAGATATGGCAAGGAACAATATCAAACAGGACCTTTGAAGAGAGATTTTGGAGAGCTCACACTTTTAGAGAACATATCTTTGTTTTCCAAGTGGGAACAGAAGAATCTTATTTCAACAGCAGTCCTGGAAGCAACAGATTCCTCAGCATGGATAGTCAGAGTACCCAGATTTCTCAAGCCTAGTTGTGAATTTTTATTATGAAGCGACAAAGTCAAACTCCGACTTTGCTTTGTGACGATCTGCGGGAAATAGAAAGGAGAAGATGCATTGGACAAGATCTAGATGGATTACACCTGCACTTCACTGAACTTAAGTGCATGGACAAGGACACGCTCATAATGTGACCGGGGGAGTAAGTACCTCCGACAGCACACAGCTAGCTTCTCCTAGAAAATCTTGGTCACTCAGCTTTAACGTCTGCAATGGAATCCCAATTAAAGATACTATTTAGATTTCTTCTTCCTCAAATAAAAAGACAAAAGGTAAATAGAGACACAAGTAATCAGAATGGACTAGTAAATATTTCACAAATAAGCATGATTGCAAGGGTAATTGCAAGTCATGATTACTTAATTGCCATTTAACATTTGAATTCCTACGCAAACATAAGATTGTCCAATGCATTCATTCCGTTTTTCCAGAATTCCAAGGATGCAACAATCTGTAGACTACAAGACAACCAATGCCAATTCACCCCAGGAAAAGTGTCATCCAACCACATTTGAACATCAAAGGTAAGAAAAAGATGAGCATTTATCTTTATATATTCTGACTTCATGACAAAAACAAAATTCAGCGGATTCAAAACCATAGTAAAAGTAGCTAGCAAATAAGTTGGAGAAACTTGGCAATCGATCTGAGACCACTCCCCATTTTACTGCAAACTGTCTCCGCATTTTCGTATAATTTTTAGTTAAAGACCTATAGGAAGAATTTTTTTTTTAACTAAAATGTGACGTAGAAATGCAGTCGGAGACATTGTTAATGTACAACCAGGAAAGGCCATGCATAGCACATAGCTTCACATATTGATTTAGAGGGGAAAAAGAACCAAATATAAGGAAAAAAAAAAAAAAGAGAAACAATGTTATCTGACAAGGATATCGAAAGATATGATCAAAATGACTGACACACCTTTAAAGTTGTTAATGCATAACCAGAAAAAAGCATGGCTTCTAACATAAGATTTAGAGGGGAAAAAGAACCAAAGATAGGATAAAGATATGGAATGATTAAAATGATTAACACACCTTTACTGGTACGTTGTGATATTTTGTGTCGACATCATATATATGAAAGCTGAAAAGAGATGAAAACAAACAAACAAATGGTTTTACATAATATAGTCAAGGCAAAACACAGCCTGATAAATCGTACTTTACTATATATGGAAAACTCACACCAAATGCTGAATGGTCTCAAAGTGATAAGCTAAAGAAATCTTTTCAATCCATGTAGGATCCAAGCTATTTAATATAACTTCTGTCCTCCCAAGTTCCTCAAGCATCCCATCTCTTTTCCTCAAGTACACAACTGCCATTGGGTCACTCTGCAAGAATCAATTGATCAAAGTTCAGAAACTTTAAGCAAGCTTGAATTTTTTTCTTTTTTTTGTGGGGTGGGGGGCAAAGAAAGGTGGAAACACAAACATGCAGAAATCTCCTGGAATCAGTCATTTATTATAATTATGAGCTACTTAACAATATTACTTCAATTTCTCACATAGCCTGAAACTTGATCAAGAGTATATATGCAAGTTTGGACATGAACTGAAGTGATATAACAGAAAGATTGGCAGAAGACATTTCCTGTATATTAAGCACACAAGTGAAAAAGAAACTAACATAACATACGAAAGAACTGTCCTAAAAGTGTTTTCTGCATCACAGATCAGTCTTCCAGTCATAAGGTAATTCCAGCAACACACCGGTATGAAGACACAAATAATAGAGATCAACCATTAATGCATACATCATATGCTGTGATGTCCTAAATTTTATAAAAGCATAAGCATACGCATAAGAAGGAGAAGTTATTTCCTTCTTCTGTGACAACCAAATCAAAAAGAACCAAGAAGATCCCAGGTGCACGTGAAAGCATGATACAGACAAAATTGAAAAACTACATACTAGTAGCAAGATATACAACAAGTCTGCTGAAAATGCTAAATGCCGTTGCTCACCTTTGACATGACATCTCGATCACGTAATTTCGAAGCAGATAAGGATAACTGCAGCAAAGACAGTACGGCACATCATACAAATTGTGGGCACTATATTTCAAGATTGATACTCATGCAGAACACCATATGCAATGCAAGAAATCTGTTGTTGGAAAGTTCATATGCTTAATTTGTACTAGCTCCTTCCCTACTATTCTTAATCAGCAACACCAAATTTAAATTTCATAAGGCGACACACAATTCAGATAGTTAAAAAACTGTTTCTGCAGAATGAACAATGTAATTAATGTAATTGCGTATAAGTCCAAGGCTTAGTTAGATTTTTGTCTTAATTTAACAGCCCCTTTTGAATAAACTGACGAAAAATCCTGATTAAACTTGTTGCGGCATGCAATGCATGAGTTCCAAAAGGCCACGGCTCAAGAAGCAGACCAAAACTTTGGTTCAAAGAAAACAAATCAGATTTACTGAAGTCAAGTCTAATGAGGAATACAAGAAGAAAACTCCAATTAGACGACCACGTTTTCTTTAGATCACGCGCAAAATTTAACATCATGTCGTTCAGATAGCGAGGTTTGGGTAGAATCCACATTGTGAAGAATGCTTCTCAGTTTTTCTGCGAACCATCCTCCGAAAGACAGGTTTTTTCTGGCCACATCATCGGTTCGCGCGAAACGACAAGAGTAATATACCGACAAGTGAGAACACTGACTCAGGCCTCAAGAAAACGAAGCGCATCGCTATGCAAAAAAGAAAAAAAGATTCTGCAGCGAAAAAAGCGCGCATGATCACAAGGGCAGGCGACAGGCAAACCTCAATTTGAGAGAAGAGAGCGGGTTGACCGCGAGCTCGGAAGAAGTGGTCAACTGCGTCGTTGGGACCGCTGTTGTTGCCTCCTCCTCCGCCGACTACTACTCCTCCCATGGGGCCCTGTCGGGTCCCCCCGACCGCTTGTTGACCTCCTTTAACATCCGAAAAGCAACCCCCATGCTCCCTCCCTCCCTCCCTCCCTCCCTCTCGAACAGGTCCGATTTCACCTCCTCCGTGGATTCGATTCACACCCACAATTCCTGTCCCTTCCCGTCTCTCTGAAAACCTCTGTTTTCACAGAGACTGCTTCTGGTGAAAATTGTGGCACCCACCCACTCTCTCTATCCTTTAATTTGAGGCGACAGTAACGCCAAAGCCAAAGCGCGTGGGGTTGGTTGTGACGTCACGATCGAGGCTACGAAGTTGCCTATCCCAACCGGCGAAACAAACCCACATCGGCACGATCGCGCGGCCAGCGAAGGGACTTAAAAGCTGTTTCCTTTTTGAGGCTACGAAGCGTATCGAAACTGAATCAGGCTGTTTCTTTTTGGGCGCTACGAACCGTATCGAAACTGAATCAAGCTCGAAGCTTTGCGCGTGCCCTGAATTCTTGGTGAGGTTTCTTGCCATATATAACGGGAGTGCGATTCGACGCGTATTAGGTGTTGATTTGCACGTTGGACGTTTCCATCTTTTGTTTATCTGTTTACAACGACCATGACCAGCATCGAGTGCATCCACTCTGCCGGGGAAATCAAGCAGAGAGAGAGGAGAGGAAAGGAAGGTAGACGAGGGAATGAGAGAGAAAATATAGGATTGACCCAGAAAAGTATTCAAGTCGTGCTCCGTTTGAAACGTCTCAGAAAGTCTCTTGGGAAAATGCTCGGACGACTTCCGAGGCTTGACGCATGGATAAGGTCAAATTTCGGATGTTGACTCTCTGAATCGCTCTGGAGAGAGAGAGAGAGAAAGAGAGAGGAGGTAGCAAAATCGTTCCGATATCACCGTTTCTTGGTCTTTCTTTTGAATGTTTAATGATAATTGAACATGTGCGAGAACGTGCGAGAACGTGGGATTAGTCGACGATTGACCATGAGATTTCGTGTGCGTGTTGAGCTCACGCTCCCGGTTGAAGCTCTCTCCTTTTTTTGGTGTCCATCTTTGATAAATGGATGGAGTGCTATTAGCATGATGGTTAATACAATTTGTGAGTTTGCTTTTGAAATTCTCAATTAGATTTTGATCTTGTATTTATCGCACCCTAGATAGCCTCATGGTATAGCCTTTTAGTAAATCCCAATACTTATTTGAATGGCTGGAATTATCATTCGATCTCCCGGAAGAAAAAGAGAGCACAAGCTTATGCATGTGCCAAAAAAAAAAAAGAAAAGACAATGCTCATTAAAAAGTCAAAGTGATTAAAAAAGTGAGAAAGTATATATTTTAATGACTAAAAGATTTATTAAGTTATTAGATTTGTAACAACGAATATCTTACTCAAAATTTTAATTATCACATTCAAATTATTACAATGTTATATCTACATTAAACATAGGAATAAGTGAAATAGACAAATTATTACCTTTATAAGGAGGATCTCCCTTTTCGTATAATAATACGGATATAGATTGACACTTAATATTTAATGGATAAATTTATATATTCATGAAAATATTGGTCCCTCGGTTTCCTTCCCCTATCCATCACGCGCAATTAGACTTAATCCATCCGGGAGAGCATTATTAGACCATGAAAGATTAATGACATGTTGGTCTCTCAAATGCTGGTTTTTTAAACAAATTCTCAACAATAAAGGTAAAATTGGCAAAATTATTTGAGCCAGAATGTAATTGCATAAATTGGTGTCCGCGAGAGCATTCACTTCAATATTTTCACACCATGTTTCCCTGAAGACAAAAAGTAGACAATATATACTTGAGAAATTGGGTATCTCGGTAATGTGTGACTAGAAAAGTCTTTGATTATTTTCTTTGCTGGGGTTGTGCCTTAGCGAATTGTTTACTCATAGGCACAATAGTTCCAATTATACTTTTGATGAGTGCACAAAGATGCTTGGATCACTTAATCATATCTTAAACTTGATGCTCTCCAATGATATATGATAATTTCACGGCTTCGTAATCCACAACATTCTTGATAATTTGCTTGCTCTCTAGCGCTAATGGACCTAAGCATATTCCTTTTCCTTAGACCTTTTGCAAGGTCGTAGTTATAGTGATATTGCTAAGGGAAATCACCGGAGTCATGGTTTGCATATATATATTTTTTATTTTTTTATTGTTGGTCTATCTTACTCTAACTTTTGACTTAATATTAGAATTTCGTGTTGCCTCTTTATAGAGCGTGGACACTATACCTTACACTTGAAACTAAATGTTCTCACCTCCAACCCTTCTAGAGAAGGTGAGAAATCGAACTCTACATCTCCTCCTTTACATGTGAGAGGCAACCCTCGGTGGTTATGGTTTGCATATTTGGGATGTGGCCAATGCGTTGTCTTCAAATCCATATTCAAACCATTCCTAATAGATGGCCTCGGTTAGCCATCTATAAAGGCGCACTTGTGATTCACGACTTGGCAAAAGGCAAGCTACTTTCGTTCCCCCCCAATACAATAATGCCAAAAGCAAATACCTTTTCACCAATGGATTGTCTCTTTGCAATTTTTAACTTTATTATACATCCTCTTTAATTTAAAGGTTTAATTACAGGAATTTATTAGTAAATATTTCAAGATACCTACTACGAAGAAACTAAATGAAGAACTAAATTTTCAAAACATTAAATTTGCTAATCGAATATATAATCGGCCATTTCTGAAATTAATTATATTTAAACTAACCCCTCTTTTTTTTTATATGACACTTTTCGCAAAAAGGAAGAAGACGACAATAGGCTGCATTTTTTAAGTCCTAAAAGATTTTTTTTTTTTTTTTAAATTTTCTCCCAATTCATAATTACTCAATTGGGGTCCAAATTCCCAAATTCCCCCAATCAAGATATTATAATAATGATTCCTATCCACTCCTTCCAGCATCTGTCCTTCTCCACAATAAATTTCCAAGAACTCGCCCCCACGGCTCATTTCGTCTCCTCAAGATTCTATCCAAAACACCAATGTATGTCTAAGTCAACGCAAGAGTCAAGCTAACGCATACGAACTGCTCTTAACACTTCCCACCCACCCCCTCCCCGGTAATAAACGAATTCCCATTATGTCGAGTCCCCAAGATCATAAGAGGATTAGTCACTAAATTTATATGTATGGAGTTTCTCTAGCACTGGCATTTTTCATAGCGAGAAAAGCATTTTAACTCGATAGATCCAACAAAGATTTGCAAATTGACAATAATAAAATGGTCATGATTCATTATTTCATGATCGGATTTGAATTTGAATTAGTGTGGTCCTATTTTGTAATAGTCGACAGTTGGATTGATGTGTGAATTTTTGTTAAGATGATTTCGTGAATGATTTTGTCCCTCAACTCTTTATAAGAGCACAAGCTAAATGAAAATAATATGTACTGGTAATTTGTTGGAAACAATAATGACCACGCAATCTAGGATATTCTTCTTTCACAATCACCAAAATTCTCCTCATAGTGAGAAGAGTGTTTAACCTAAAAGATCCAACAAACATTTGCAAATCGATCAGAATAAAGTGATCATGATACATTATTTCATGGTTGGATTCATATTTGTCCAGTCCTATTTTGTAATAGTCGATGGTTTGATTTATGTGTGAATTCTTTTTGAAACATTTTGAGTTGACTCATGATTCCATGAATGATTTTGTCCCTCAACTCTTTACAAGAGCACAAGTTAATAGAAACTAATCTATGTACTAGGCAACACTAGGGGTGAGCATATTGGATCGATCGATCCTAGAATCTCTTGAACCGGACTGAACTGGCCAGTTTAGTCTGGTTCTGAGGATGTCGATTCGGTCTCGGTTTCATAAAAACGGAACCAATAATTTTTGGTCTTGTTCTCGGTTTCGAGGGAGAATTGGATTGGACCAACTCTTTTTAAAAAGGAAAAAGATTTTTAATTTTTTTTGGCTAAAACTTTATAATTAATTTTTTATTAAAAAATTAAAATAACAAGATAATATAAACCTGACCTGAATCGCGCATCCGGATGGCCAGAGAAGAGCCCCCTTTTTGTCCCTTTTCATTTATTCTTCTTAGCTTTCTCTCTCTTGTCTTGTCCTATCTTGTGCTTGTGGTCATACAGAGCCGCGCTTTTGTACTCTAGTGACCAAGAGACAAATGGGAGACTTTTTTTATTTAATAAAATTGTCGCCCCTCCTCCCTCCTCTGTCTCTTTTCATTTTCATTTTATTCCTTTCTTTCACGCTTCCCTCTCCTCCGCGACCATCTTCTTTCCGACCGGACCAATAACGCGAGCAAATTCAAGTGGTAAGAGGAACTCAAAACTCAACCAAAGCTCCGGTACCGCTGCCGGTCGTGTTCAATCATTGCACGGCCATCACTGTGACCGGGGCCGCCGCCACCCTTCGATCTCGCTGGTCAAGAGTCGGTTGCTTGCGGAAACATGACGCGCAAAAGGAACGTCCAAACAAGAACGTAAGAAGCAAAGGAACAGCTGCGTGGATCTATCAAAACGCATTTCACCAACCACGAACGCCCAAAATGGACGAAGGACTGAGAACAAGCGCGCGCACTTCAGTTAGGCGTTTCGTCGAACAGGTAAGTTGCATTGACTAAAGAGGGGGAAAACGAACCAACAGAGCCCCGACTCACGCCGAAGCTAACAACAATCGGCAAGCAACAACCCAAGAGCCGCAGCATACACACGAACGGGGCCCGAAATCATGCGCGCTGGACAAATGGCAAAATTCGCGATGCGCCAAAGCAGGGCACGAAACAGGGGAGGTTCGGCCGAGGGTCCATACTCGGCTCACGGCATCGGACGGCGGACGAGCCCGAAGATCGGGGTACGTCCGTCCGCCTCGCGCGCCCCCGAGCCGAGATCACTCACTCGCTCTCAGGCTCGCTCTCGGTTCTCTCTCTCTCAGATCTCACTCTCCGCCCTTGGTTCTCTCCTATTCTCTCGGCCTCGCTCTCTAGAACACCCCCCCCGATTTCTCTCTCCTACACCTCCGCCTCACAGCTCTCAGATCTCACTTACTCTCTGAAGAGCTCCCCCGATTTCTCTCTCCTTAATCCCCTCAACGCGAGGAAGGAAGGAAAGTAGGAAGGAGAAGAAGAAGAAGAAGAAGAAGGCCGGGCCGCGAAGTCACCTAGCTGGGGGTGAGATGGGCCCTAGGCCCGCGCGGAAAAGATAAAAAGGGCTGGGGTTAGGCCCAGCCCCCAAAGCCAACTTTTTCAAAATTAATTAGTAATAATAATTTTTTTTTTTTAAATTCTATTTATCCAAAATGCAGTAATAAGGGAAAATAAAACAAAATTCTTAGTTGATGCAAATGATATTAATGTCTATGTGATATGAAAATCCTTTCTGTTAGAGTCAAATTAATTCCTAATTTTCTATGCAATTTTAATTTTAAATATTTAATCAAAATTCAGGTGTTAATAATGAGATCATGCTGAAAGAGAATGCTAGTCTCATAGCGATGGAAGAGCTTGTGTGTAACTTCTTTTGCATGGGACTAGCCAATTTCTAATTTAATCGATTTCCAGCAACCGCAAAACATCATCAAAATATAGTACTTCGAAAGAATTAGAGGTGACGCACAAAGCAAAAGCACTTGGTTAACGACATGAAGGGGCACATGGTTGCTATTTGACAGCTTTTGAAGACTGAATGTTGACCTCCATGATTTTTAATAAATATTCCATCTATTATTTAGTAAGACATGCACGTCAGAAAAATGATGAGAAGGTTGCTGTTGGAGTATCTTTTTTGGAGATCGATCATTGATTAAAGAGTTGCGACCAAATCTTGAGCTGTGTAAAAGGATGCTACATTGCAGATGTCCACTAAACAGGAAAGTTACTGAATTTCTTAATCTAGAGGGAAATGGAGCTGGCCTTTTGGGGACAAAAGATGTTTAGTAACGTAGAAACTAGAAAGAACAAGAAGATTCAAGTATTTGAAGGACTTGCTGAGGATAATTCTTGAATTGTGGCACTATTAGCTAGTGAGGTCGGTCGGTGATCCTTGCTACCCCTTTTAAAAAAAAATTAAAGAAAAGAAAACAAAAAAGATCGTTGTATACAAAATCAATCGCACTCGTTAAAAAGTTATCAATTTGTTGGAGAATTTCTATCATAAAATGCTACCTCGTGCTCATTAACGCAGGAGTATATGAGAATGCCCCGCCTTGCAGACTTTAAGGATATTCATTGGATCACGTTGTCACAGAAATCAAATATTTTTTGTTCAAGAAGTTTTATTTGAACACATGGTCGCGAATTGGTCTTTTGCCTGTAAACTTTCTCAAATAATTGGTCTTTTGCTAAAATACCTTTTGGTCAACGCCTGGGTCTTTAGCCAAAAAAATAAATGTATCACAATACTTATGTTATATTCCCGTAACCATCTGCTTTACTGGAAAATTTCGCCAGTGTTGAGTAGTATGCTTCGAAGATGATGGATTAATTGAGAAATATAATAAAGTTGTGCCGTGTTTGAAATTTTTGTGGAAAACTCTAGGAAAAAGCTTCGGTAAGGTCAATGTCGAATTTGACTCAAAATCACTGTGGAGAGGGAAGTGCTAAGCAATAGGGAGGACCGTGAGATATACATTTTACCTGGATCATTAGCGTGAAATTATTCATTATTGAAGATTTTTTTAATTCGTGCTTGATGATTTTAATAAGTGGTTTAATTATTTGGGATGTGTTGATAAATTTTTTTATTTTATTTTGTGATGGATGACTTTAAAGTCATTATTAATTATTTTTCTATCGATAATTTAGGGAATACGAACATGTAGACCCAGTCATCTAGAGGTCCATGAAACAACCTCCAAGTGTCACGAACTTATTGAGTTCAGGCATTTCGCCTATGCAAGTGGTTTTAACTTAAAGTGGTTTGTATGTAGACGTGGAGCAATACACTAGCGTATAACATAGCTTCTAGAAAAATCTTTTCATAAAACTTATGTGAAAAGTTTAGGAATAATGGATTTGTTAGTGCCTTTACCTCTTCAATTTGTTCGATATCGTCCATCTATTCTCTTTTTTCCCAATATGGTCTCTATTTTATATATTTTTCTAATTGGGTTAGTCCTTTTGTTAAAATTGCAAAGATGCTAACGTATCATCCATTAATGCCACATTTAGGTTGATTGGACGAACTAAAAATGAGATGGAACTCTTTTGTTGGCTAAGATAAATTTATTGGGAAATTAAAGAAAAATCATAAGCACTAAGTGAGAGAGAAGCTACCCCTGTGATGAAAATTTAACAATTTCCTAATAGTAGTTATCATCACAAGTATAGTTATGAGAAGGGAAGAAAATACAGAGAAAGTGGAAACAACAAATAAGGCAGATGTACAGGTAAGGTGGGGGAAGTAACTAGGAAGAGCTCACGTTGCACGCGGTAGCATTTGTCTTTGAAGTTGGAAGTCGCAAAAGAGGTGGAATAATTGGAGTTATGTGGGTGATTCTTGTACGTATAGGAGGGAATGGTTATTCTTAATATTTGGTTTATAAATACAAATGCTTTTGGGATTGTAAAGCTCTCTCTTTCCACAATCAAGCAAATTCTATAATCTAGGTTTATTTTCCAGCAATCAAGCAAAGAGCTCATATTACTTTTTACTGCACCGTTCTATTTTCCTTGAAATTTACCCTTTCAATGCAATTTACATTTTCCTTACAATTCATTTTTAGCTTTCTCCCCACATAGCTCCACATTAATTCGCACTCAGTTGAATCCCCTCTTCATGCACCTTGGGAGCGAGGTATGTAACTGTAGAGCGATCTCGGTTGTTCTTGGCGCTATTCTTTTATTGCTTTAATAAATATTGATCAAAATTTTGGACGTCTTATGTTAAAATCAATTGTCTCCTTTAATTTTCTCTCACATGTCATCAATATTGGGAAATAACTCTACAAATCTCACTTGGATAAATATCATTAACTTTGTACCTTATTTTGAAAGTGTGCTAAGAAAATTAATTACTCAAAAATAAAATAAAATGAGATGTGCTTTCAACCATGTGCATCCCTTGTTTTGTGATGAGCACGACAAGTATAGAGTTGGTGCTACTTAATGAGATAACTAAGGTTATCGACAACTTACTACGATCCAAATGAATTTCCCTAAAACTCAATGATGGTTACTATCTTCTCTTGTTCATGGAGAAGTAACAAGTTTATTTTCTTCCAAGTTTATAATTAGATACCTAGTGATCTTTATTCAAAACATAGAGGATGATGCCTTGATCTAGAAAAGGATGCCAAAATGTATTAAACAAAATAATCGAGCCGGAAATTGAACTATAATTTTCAACATTTGATCTATCATAAGTTATTACATGAGGTTAAGAGGTAAATGAAGCCACAAAAAGTTGGGCCTAATATGGTTAGAAAATGTAGTCATGTGCAATTTTATGTACTAAGCATTAGAAATTACAAGTCAGGATAACATGAACTTCACTCATATTTTTATTTGCTTGAGGTGATCCATAATTTATAATTCATTGACTCAACACATGGTTTGATAAAGTTTCCTACAATGAGGGATGTATGAAAATATAGCCCTTTACATAAAGTATGATAAATTTCATTTGGGATATGTGCATTATAAGTCTTAAAATTTGTCACAAAAGTGCAATTAAATCATAAAATTTTCAAAAAGTGCAATTAAGCCCTAAAATTTGTTAAATTGGTACAATCAAATCCTTTCATTAATATTGTCAACTTATATAACGAAAAATGCTAACATGGCATTTTTAAAATTAATTTTTTTCATAAGTGGCATTTTTTATTTTTTTTAAAAATCTTATTTAAATAACAGTAAAAAACTAAAAAAAAAAAAAAGCCCAAATAATTAAAAAAATGGAAAGAAAAATTGTAGATCATGTCTGCCCCCAGCCACTATCACCCATCGCTGGAGGGTGGCGGACCATCGTCAGCCTCGAGCGAGGGCCAGCATCGCCCAGCCGAGCCTTGCTGGCTCTAGGCAAGGGTTGGTGACCCTTGTTAGGCTCGGACGAGGCTTGCCTAGATTTGGGCGATGCCGCCATCGCTCAAGCCTAGCGAGGGTTGCCACCATAGGCAAGGGTTGGCGTCACTTTAGGTGAGCCACGCTAGCCCTAACGAAGTGTCACCCAGATCTAGGCGACTCTCGTTGGCCCTTGCCCGAGTCGGTGATGGCCTCACTCCAGCTAGCTAAACGGCCGCCCTCGGTTGCTTAGGGTTGGTGACCTTTGTTGATCCCTCCGGCGATGGGTGGCGACGGCAGCCCCAACCACGATCTACAACTTCCTTTTTTTTTTTTCAAATTAGTTTTTAAATTTTTTTAGTTTTTTTTACTATTATTATTATAATAAAAAATGCCACGTAGAAAAGATAAATTAAGTAAAAAATGTCATGTCAGCATTTTCCAGTTAGACAAGTTGACGGTGTTAATGGAAGGATTCAATTGCACCAATCTGACAAGTTTTAGAACTTGATTGCACTTTTTGAAAGTTTGAGGACTTAATTGCACTTTCGCGACAAGTTTTTGGACTTATAGTGCATATATTCCATTTAATTTTTACTTTTTTGTCATTAAATCAAGGATATTCGGTTAGCGTGTCTTTGCATAGGACTCTCTATCTCTCCTTCCGCATGCTTAAAATGATTATAGTGAATTTGTTATGTGAGAATCACATGTATATTTGCATCCTTTAAAGTATTTTAGGAGTTCTGCGTTGAGTAAAAGTCAATTTTCTCCTATCACTTGCGTGAGCAGAGATATGTTAATTTTCCAAGATCACCCTATTGTATTGAAGTCGCAAACTAGGCTACCAACAAGAAGATATTAGACATGATGTCATGCAATGATGGAAAGATATGGTCCTTCGTTGTTTTTTCCACTTTTTTCCCATTGACGGTGCTACTGCTACTTATACATAGCTAGTAACGAGCGTGGGGGCCATTGGCCATGGTAGGTGGGGATGTCATTTGAAATTTACACATAGTTGGTACTGTTGGGGTCAATTGCAGCAGCACGAGCGTGAGCTTGCTATTTTCATCGGTAGGGTCGTAATTGGGATTGAGAGATCTGTCAAGACGCGGCAGGCTAGCGGTCTCGATGGTGATCACTAGCACTGCTTACGCAACTGCTATGAGCAGGTTTGCGATTATGGCCATTTCCTTTCATATACATTTTTTTCTTTTTCCAAGTGATAATGGAGACCATGAGCCAGAGCAAGACAAGACTAGGCACCCTGTCCCGATCAAAAAACATGTGAATATCGCGATAGATGTGCTCTAAGGGCATTGTTGATATTAACTTATCTAGCATGTTGTTATCAACAATTAGGTCTTTGGCCAAAAAAGAATCCAAACTTATGATAGATTCAATATATTCATTGTGGAAACTGACTTTTAAATTATGCTATTATTTAGGACCTACATAATCATCTCCTTTACTGGCAACTTTTGCAAGAAGAAATTTAAATATGATCAAACGACTTGTCAAATGAAAAGTACTAAACTATTTGAAGACACCTTTTCATGGCCTTGATGAGAAGCTGGTAAGGTAAAATTTTCACTATTGCTTTCTCTGTGAAGTTTCACCATGTCTGCTATGGACTTCCGAAGTCTACTGTAATAAACGAGAAGCAAATTAACATACAAAAGGCCCAAGTACTACAAATTGCATGAGAGAAGGCATTTATCCTACAAGTGCATGGTTCCCACTAGTATTGAAGTCGAAGCACTCAATGATCTAAGTGATTCTCCAGCAACAAGTTTTACAGTATGTCAAATCACTAGTGCCTCCAGGAACAAATTAGACAATATGATGACAGCTTCAAGGAAATAGGAAGAGAACCCCAGAACAAACTCCTCTGGATATTCTCAGGAAAGAATACTAAGACAATGTAACACAGGGATACGAGATACAAAGCAATGAAAGATATGGCTAGGAACAATATCAAACAGGACATTTGACGAGAGATTTTGGACAGCCTGCAATTTTAGAAAACAAATCTTCATTTTTCCAAATCGGGAACAACGAAATATTACTTCAGCAGTCCTGGAAGCAACATATTCCTCAGCATGGATTGTCAGTGAGTAACCAGGTTTCTCAAGCCTACTTATACATTTTTATTAAGAAGCGACAGGGTCAAACTCCGACTTTGCTTTCTGACTATTTGCAGAAAATAGAAAGGAGAATGTGCTTCGGACAAGATATAGATGGCTAGCACTTGTACTTCACTGAAACCAAGTGCATGGAAAATGACATGTTCATAATGAAATTCAGGAGTGCATTACCTCTGATGACACACAGCTAGCTTCTCCTAGGAACTCATGAATAACGTTTGACTGCACAATCTTTTTATACACAGATTATGTTAAAATTGTGGATATTTGACTAGTATAGAGATATGCTGTACTTCTAAGTGCAAACATGTCATGATAATGAATACGGTGCTTTAAGTTTGTGAGTTATTTGATGTATTTTATGAACTCATTCGAAAGAATCGAAGATTCATATTACTAAGAACGCTTTGGACCCCAAATGATATTTTTTCCTAGCTAGGAGAGGATATTACTTCCTAATTTAATTAAAAAACAGTTGAATAGTCCATATTGGCGCTTATGGAAAGAGCTATGAGGATGAAGCACCAGGAAGCTTTGAATACAACTAAACTCCAACAATAGCAGAAGAGCAGAGTTTGAACATTATCTGATAATAGCAACTAGCAAGCGAGCCTTTCTTCTTATACTAACCTTCCGAAGACATATGAAATTATGGTATGCTCAGTAGCTGAGTGATCCTTAGATCATCTGCTTTTGCAGGGGATGCATCTAAAATAGGTGATTCGTGAAGCAATTATATCACCTTCAATCAACTAGCTCACTGTCGCTATTTCTTTGGAAAAGATTGGATGCTACTTGTGAGCATAGGATTTTGGACATATCTCTATTTTACCTGATAAATTGCCCAACCCTAGGGGAGAGGATCGGAGTAAAATGCAGATGCTAAAATGCAGATGCAATTGCGATTCGTGAATCTCGAAAAGCTGGGATGGTGGTTCATAAAGGAATTCTATAGAAAATTGGATCCAAGGCCTTTTTCTCTCTCTTTGATGGTGTGAAGAAGTTCTAGCTTGAACTCATTGCAATTTAGAAAGACTCATATCGACATGGTCGATACTACTGTTATGGTAAACCCACGGGGATATTAGAATAGCATCAAACTTTAAAAAAAAAACGTTTCTCAGTTCCCACCAAAGTAAATTGGCAAGAATTTACATTTAAAAAGCAGCAGATTTAAGTTCAGAAACAGAACAAAAAGAATGACTAAACAACGCCTTATATTCAGTGTCAAAATTTTCTACAAGAATAAAATAACTAAATCATGTTATATCAAGTCGATCGATTATTTATCATCACGAGATGAGGGCAAGCAAAGTAATATCTATGTATCTCTATTTTATGAACTCTAGTAAAACAACTGAACAGTAGACAACTAGACTAACTTAAGTTACGATAATTTGTGTGGGATATTACTTGCCAATCCATGTTATGATAGTACTTCAGATAATCAACAACTGTGGACCTAACCTTGTAACAATTGTCTACTAAAAGAAGATGAACCAAACTCACCATCCAGGCATGTACATCCATAACGTTTCAAGAGCAGGAGTCAATGCCGACACCATGTAAGATTGGAGGAATATATATGAAGCTATGATATCCACCACAATACTCATCCAAGAATCAAGGTAAATTTTTGGACAAAGCCAAAGCAAAATCTGAATCCCCCTATTGCCAAACAAACATTAACTATTATCTACATGTAACCAGCAAAAGAACCAACTTTACATCTTGCATATTCTCAAAACAATGTCAAAGATGTCAAGATCTTCCTATTAGGAGTAGTGCACATCAACGAGATCGTGCTGAAGGAGGGAAAATCAGTTAAGTAAATTGTAATATCAATGCCACTGTCAGTCAGAGATTGAACTACTATCCTGGTTTTACCTTCAAACTTGTCCCTCTCTCTTGGAGTATAGGAAGCTTGCACACATCAGCTTCCCTCGCCTAGTCTGCCAAAACCCAGCCCACGGCCAAACATGCTGGTATGTCTGATCGAGACTTGAGCATGGCTCTGATGTCCTTAGAATTGGCACTACAACATCGACCTGCTTGCACGTGAGCTTGTGACTTGTGAGTGAGTGAAGCCGAGCTAAGGCACTTGGAGATGGAAACATTTAGAGTGAATGGCTCCATGTAGGCTATGGCCCGCTGTTTGAAGGACACGTGCTTATTTGGATTCTTGGACCTCTTCCCCTTTTGATCAGTGTATGGCTGCTGCTGTCGTCATCCAAATAGTTCAACTCCAAAGAACAACTTTGTGCTAAACGATGCTACCTAAAAGCCAACACTTATACAAAATCTCTATACAATTTGAAAAAGGATAGAACACCCCAACATTCCAACCTTTATGCTACACCAGTACCATTATCAAGGAAATGACATAGAGAGGACATTCAAAACTAGAAAAAGAAAGAAATATTCAATGAAGCACCTGCCCATTGTGAATACCACATGTCAGGCACAAAGACGCCATCTCAAGAGGCATCAACACCTTGATCAGAACACCATTAGTGAACATGTTGCAGAAAGCTCCATTCAACATCTTCCTACAGGAGACACTTTCTAGCAAACGAAAGCAGCCGCTTAGATCATGGCAAGCAAGACACCTGAAAGAAAAAAACATTGTTTGTAAGACATGTTTAACTACTAACAATCCTCAAGATTAACTAGAGAGGTGGGTAAGAATACATCCCCATATAATAAAACCTCACAATCTTCGACGCTGCATTGACAGAGGTCATGCTAAGCATTTCATCGAACAGCTAGAATGTATGGGTGAGTAAGTGCTCAATAGGCCCTAGTTGTCTAATCGTGTGACAATTCCTTTAAAACCTAGTCAAACATTTATTTCAGAAAGACCGACTTCATATGAGCCGATAAAGAATTCGATGAACGCAAACAAATTCAGGCAGACACGATTAAGCAAACAGATTCACCCGCCTTACTGAATTCGTTGTAGATCATTTCAAGCCGATAAGGTTTGGATGGTAGTATTAAGGTCGCCCTCCCAACGTCCTTCATCATCCTCTTCAGAGAGGAGCACTTCATCTAGGTCTGGTGTCCTCAAGACACCCCTGCAGAATATATTCATCTTTGGGCACTGCTTCACAATAATACGCCACAATAATGGGAACATGAAGGTGCAATTCACGGAGGAGAAGCTCTCAAGGCTCGGTAAACCATCTAGTGTCAACTGACACAGGTTGGGGAAAGAGATCTCCTCTACTCCATTTCCATCATCTGTTACCACGTCTTCCATCGCACCGCAATTTCTTAGGGTTAGCCAAGTAAGATTCACCAGACTTGTCACTGCTGAGGAAGTCCCCATATGAACTAAACCAGCACAATCCTTTACTTCTAATCTCATTAATCTCTGGAATGCAGTCGGGGATGGAAGTACGATTGATAAACTTGAGCACTCCGAAACGAGCAGAGTTATAATCTGTTTAAGGATTTCAGCCATCAAAGAGCCATCTTTCCAGACTCGCTGGAGTTTACACAGCTTATTCAGCTCAAGTCGCTGCAGATTTTTGAGTGCCTTGAGAGGTGTTTCCATGTCAGTTAACTCTCCGTAGGAAGTTGCTCCCCCATGTCCACACGCATCTTCTAGAAATATATCCCCGAAGGAACTACAGGATAGAGAAAGCTCTTTCAGATCAGGAAATCTGTGGAGAAGGAAGTCGGAGGGGAAAGCAACATTCTCATAATGGTAGCATGCCAAGTCCAGCTCTGTGAGATCCCGAAAGACGTAATGGTGCTGCTGCATCATCATCATAACATCCTCGCTCATCAATGTCAATCCCTTCAAGTTTGGTATGACCTGTGGGAATTTCTTTTAATTAGGCTACCGGAAGTAAATACGGGGCATAGCCATGGTGCAATAACTAAAATATCCTTTTTATTTTAGGGAAAAGAGGAAAAAGAACCCAAGAGCCAATAAAAGGGATGTTTGTTAAGGGTTTGCCCGATTCAATCATAATCAGTTTTGCTAATTTAATAAAGACAGTTATTTGTCAATCATACTCCAGCTATTTCAAAAGTCAACTAATTCAATCCAAAAGTTAAAATACATGAATTTCAACAAGTTCGTAGCAAAAAAGTTTATTTAAAAACTTTTTTATTTTTCCAAATCATGTCACATTTATAGTAGTTTCAATAGTAAGAAATTGTATTAATATGTTGCACTCTATTTTCTAAGCTGCCGTTCTAATATCTATTTTATTATAGATCATGAGTAGGGCGTGGCTTAACCTTCTTTTTCCCCCTCTGAGAAGAATGCATTAAAACTGAACAAATTATCAGCAATAAAGCATTTCATAAGCTAAGAAACAAACCAAAAATATGTGACCCCAAATGCAAGGACGGTTTGAGCGTTCCGTTCGATTCGAAATGGAACTTAATTATGGGTTGCTATATCATTATTATAACACTCAAATTAAGGTTGATTATTTTGATTAAACATTAGTAACTTCAAAAGCGTTGGCAAGACATCAGAATAAATGTCGGTAGATTATTAAAGTAGTTGGTGATCATGAAAGTATAAAGACATATAAGTACTTTTCAAGATCTATAATATAAAAGGTTTCTCAGTTACTAAAATCCGTAGGTATCTTGATTTGAAATATGTTGGTACATCAATCAAATTGACATTGTAATTTAAACTTAAAGTAAGTTATTCAAAAATCATTGTTTTGTCACAAGAATATTATTGGTTGATTATTAAAGTAATTCGTAATTTTGGAAAGTTGGTACTTTTCAAAATATAATAAGATAAAAAGTTGGCAAGTAATTAAAATCAATTTTTATATTATGGATGTTGGTACACCAATCAAATTAAGTTCGGTCAATTCAAATAAAGTTAGTAATTTCAAATACGCTGGTGATCCACAAGAATAATGTTGCTAGATTATTGAAGTAGTTGGTAATTTACAAAGTAGAAAAAAGTTTGTGCTGTTCAAGGCCTATTAATAAATTACTAACACGTGACTAGATAAGCAAGTTATTTGCGGCACTTGACAATTACCAATCATGTTCACAATGTTTAAGCATGGAACTTTGCTCCATAGCTAAGCTAGCAATATGCCACATGAACATAATACTATTTTTTTGTTCTAAATTTTAGGGGACGATGTCGATCAAATTAAATTAACTAGGTATAACCCAGCCATAAGGCACAAGTGGCTATTAGAAGCATTATTATCTATGCAAGTTAATTCAATAATTTGTTTTTTCAAAGTACAAGCTGGGATGATTTCGAAGAATATCGGCCACAAATAATTAACCGCAAACGATCTTTAAATTTCTAAGAAATTCATAGGTTTGGCTCAATAAGTATTTGTAAGCATGAAATGTTTGACAATTCCAATTTCCAATAGAAAATAACAGAACCAACGAAGGCAATTGCAGAGAGCTAGAATTGAGGGCTGTACCTTTTCAAAAGAAAAGAGTGCAGGTTGATTCTCACTGGTACTTGTACCTCGATAGCTTTGGTATTCACAAGCAAATGAGAATGACCTCATCTTGCTACAGTGTCTTACTTGCAACTTCTTCAAAAGTGGCTGTGTTGAAGTATGACTATTCCTGTAGAAGCTCCTCAAATTCGGCAACTCAAGTAATTTCATATTAGTTAATCGTGGAAAGAATAGATCCCTTGCATTCATCTCTACTCCATCTTCCTCCACAATAATTTCTTGCACCCCACACTCCTGTACTAAAAGTTCTTCGAGTTGTGTCATGCTTTTTGCCACCGAGCTTGGGAATAAACTTTTGAGCCTCTCACACTCAACAATCTCCATGCATCGTAAGTGTCCAAAGGTGAGACCTCCTTGAGGATGTCCACTCCACACGTGCTTCATTTTTGGGAGCCGCGTCAGAACTAATTCTCTCAATTGAAAAGTGCTTGTAGGACAAGCTTCGCTAAAATTGAACTCTTGGACGCGAAATACCACTTCTAGGGACCCACAATCGGTTACACTTATATTCTCTAGGTTTTGAAATCTTGTGAGCATAGTATAAGATGAAAATATGGATGAAAGTTTCTCACAATACTTTACTACTAGTGTCTTGAGTTTGCTAAAGGCATTTGAAGCAAGATCATCAAGCCATATCTTCTCCAAGTTATTCATGTGCGAGATCTCCATCGACTCTATATTAGGAAACTTAACCTGTTATTTTTCAATTAAATTATTAGAGCCGATTCTCTGATTCTCTATTCCCATAAAGAAAGGGAAAACTGTAATTTCAAGAACAAGGAAAATCACTAAACAAGCATAATCGATAGGATAAGGAAAAAAAAAAGACTAGACGCACAATTTTTCAGTAGATGTCACCCCCTAAAATTCATTCTCCTGTCATATTATTTTTTAGTAGAAGGCATATATTCATCTAATAGATATCAAGCATTATGTTTGAACTGTTGCGTAATCCATGACCACCTAAGTTAGACAAGCATAATCATTTAACGTGTCGGATGTTTCCCACAAACCTCAAATTTAGCCTATCTTAGATTCCTCAAATGTTTCTTTATTTATTTTAGTTATTCGATATTATCGAAGATTAAGGAAATTAATCTTGATTATTTCTCTTATCAGGTGTTTACAAAATAAATAGATTGATTTGATTACTAAGTTTGCTTATATGATGTGTCTTTTTGCCAGCTTGGATTGGTCCTTCTATCTCTTTCATCTCTCTAGTTTCTATCCTTTTTTTTCCCTTATAATCTTATTTTCTTCCATTTTCTACAAATGTAAACCTAACATTCTTCATGCTTTCATTCAACACTAGTTGGTAATGGATTTAGATCTTTTCTTCATCAATTGGTATCTGAGCTGGATCTCTTCAAAATTTAATTGGTATCAAAACATTGCTTTGTACATGTCGTATTGTCGTGTGATGATACTAGACCAAAGGCCAACGTTTTGGTTTTCATTTTCGTTGCTACGGTTGCAATTTTGATCTGATACGCTCATGAAGATATATGGCATTGATGTCTATTGAAACTTTAGCTGCCAATTTTACTGGTTTGGAGCCACTCTATGCTTGGTCTAATTATCTCTAGAAAAAAAATCTTGCAATATTTATTAAATCTGTTATTTTGAAATTTGAAAAGAGTAGGGGTTATCGCTATTATTACTTCATGTGATTACGATTATAAGGATATTACAATGTTATTCTAATAGTGTTGATTGTCAAGAGTAATATGATTATTACCATCCTTATGATTATTATAAATCCTTAATAATCCTGAAGAGATTAAAAATTTGTTTAACAATATGAGAGAAAATTTCAACAATTTTGAAGAGAATTGGATAGATTGAATAGATTCAATCAAAAATTGTAAGGGAGACATGAAAACGGTCCAAAATCATTTGCCAATGAGCTAAATGACATGGAAAAATATTCTCAACGTCTTGAAGAATTGAATAAGGATCTCTACTTTTGAGAATAGTGAAGTGAGTAGTAAAATTTAACAAATAATCTAGATGAATTTAATGAAGCACCTTCTGAAATTTGATAAATTCATAGATGTAATTTCTCCTATTGATGATTCACAGAAGAGAAAAATTCGTGATGCTAAAATTTGTTCTATAATACTTCGTATAGCCTTATACTCCCTAGGTGCATATCCAAATCAGGCGCTCTGCATGTAACGAAGATTCTTTGTAGGGCAAAAGTTGTGGTATTGTCTCTTACTCACAGGAAGAGCCACCGGAGAAAGGACTTGACTTCATTTCGGTGGGGGAGATTGATGTATGACATGATTCTCCAACCACTTTGCTGATTTGTATCTTCAATTAGTTTATTAAATTTGATACTATTAATAATTTAAGATACTTATCTTGATTTATTTCTCTTATTTTAGATATGCTTACTTAGTTTGAACTCTTGTTTACCAGTAAATATTGGCCTAGATACTCGTTTTCTTCAGTTTTGAGGATGAATTCATTGACCAATGAGTTTCCCTACGTCGAGTTTCTTCTTCCTCACCCATTGGCATCTCTCTCTCTCTCTCTCTCTCTCTCTCCCTCCTATTCTGGCTACCTGATTTCCCTTCAATTTCTATGATGTGTAGCTCTTCTAACTTTGGAAATGCAAGCCACCAAAAAATATGCAAAATTGTTTAAGGACAAAGCACTAAAAACAAAGTAAAATAACATATAAGATAAATCGGGAGATGATACCTTTTCATCAAATAGAGGATGTAACCCATCACTAGCACAACTCATTGAGCAGAAACTAATCAAATTCTCAAGGTCACCAAGCTTGAGTGTGCTTAATTGATGGAACTTCAAAGTCTCTAAGGTTTTCCATTTTCCTTCTTCCATCACAATTATGCCCCGTAGGTTATTGCAACAAGAAACATCAAGCACCGCAAGTTTATCGAGAATTTCAACCGTGGCACTTGAGAAGAGATATGACAAACTGTGACAACCCCTCACATTCACTTCCATCAGACTAGGAAATGCCAAGGTGACTTTGAAGTCACTCTCCAAAATGTCTCTCAGCCTTGATAGATTCAACAACGTCAATTCTCTTAATGCGGGGAGGACCAATGGCTTTTGCCTTTTCTCAACGCTGAGACTTATAGGTTCACATAATGCTTCCAAGGAGGGACACCCGACTACCTTAATTTTATTCAGGCTCTGCAACATATCCATTGAATTTGACGAAAAAACATGTGACAAATTTTCACAAAGTTCAATAGTGAGGGATGCAAGTTTGCAGAAGGACTGTCTGTGGAGCTTATCATGCCATATCCTCTTTAATTGGCACATGGAAGAAAGCTTCAATTCCTCCAAGCTTGGAAAAAGAACCTGCGTTAAAACATTGTATATGTAAAATGGCTGAAATTTTTTGTATAGAATTTTATTATGCTGAAATTCAAGGGCAACTTTGGGAATGACCAGTAGCGAGTTAGTTTCTCCACCGCGAAGTGCTAGTTTTTTGGTACAGAATAATGATCTAGTATCTACTAAATTGCTTCATTGACTAGAACTAGAAGAATGATCAACAGAAAAATACTATAGATGCTTACCTTTTCATTGAAGAAGCCGGGCAAGGACAAGCTAGAGTTGATACAACTAGATGCTTGTTGTAAACCTGTATCAGCTGTCATCGACTGTTGTCTTCCTTTGAATGAAGAAAATGTCATCATTTTGGGGCACCCAGATATTGTCAATCTTGTTAAGGATGGACAGTGGATATAATACTTTCCACAAGAGAATGTCTTGAGGTTTGGCAATTCCTCAAGAGACAAGGAGGTTAACAAAGGAAACTCAATAGTGTCGGTGGTCATAGCTTCCTCTAATTGTTCTTCTTGCACATACATAATTTCCTCCATCAGTGCACAACTCACTATTTCTATTTCTTTTATCTGCATAAGTGCTTTAGCCATGTAAGAAGAAAAAAGAAACCTCAAGCTCTCGCAGTTTTGCACCTTCAATGCCTTTAAATTTTGGAAACACAATGCTCTTCTTGGATTCTCGTTCCATATACGTTCCAACCTTGGTAAGCCACTCAAGGTTAATCTAGTCAATTGCCATAGAATCTTGACATCCCCACTAGTCGTTAGTTCTTCAAGGTCAAATACTTCCCGTATTAACTGACATCTTTCAATTGTTATAGCTTCCAAGTTCTGCAACCTTATTAACTGCGAGGGGTGAATAACACCTCATAATCTCATAACAATGCTATTAACTAGAAAGTATGAATACGAGTTGCACATGAAATAATAACATAAGAAATAATCTCACATGGTAGATCTAAAAATAATGGAAAATAGAGCGGAGTAGTGATTTTGAATTTTCCCTTATCCTTCTATAAAATTATCTACTTTACACTTACTTATCATTTATCTATTATGTATTTGGACTTTATTATACATATATTAACTAGGATCAATTATTGAGGTTACTAAATTTACCTTCACATTTTGTGCAATCTGCCTAAATTTTAGAAATTCATGGCATAGGCTCAATTGATTTTTCGATGTGGTCTGATATAATATCTCAAATGACAGTGTAAAAAAAATTAATAATTTTCTCCAAAATAGTTATGAACTAAATTGATAAACTGAAAAATAAATGTATACTTTTAGTTGATTTGTAGGTGTAAATTGAGCCTGGCATTTTTTCCAAACTGTTCCAAAAAAAAAGTATCTCTTATCGAGAGAGTAAAAGTAAAAAGTAATTATAAATTAATGAGAGAAATACTAAAGTAGTCTTAAGATTTTAATGTCCCCATGCATAGCACTATAAGATCCATTATTTTCTGGTATTGATGTAAAACGGAATAGATATCAGCCAAATGTTAGAAAAACGGTTCTTCTCCATAAGATCCATTTGTGGCCATAACATCCATGAATTGGTCATAACAGCGCCATATTGTCATCAAACTCAATTTTAGCAAAGGATTTAGTTTTAAAATATGAGGACCCAAGATACGCTTCCTCGTCATAAAAAAGTTAGTTTATGTAGAAAGTAGAAAGTTTTAGTCATGTAGCCAAGAAAAAGAATTGCTTCATTTGATAATGATTTCAGTCCAGCATCATGCTTTTGTGGTTTGGGTCACCTGATAAACATAATTTTAAAAAATAGGTAGCAAAGGGGTTCCAATTTTATATTTTATACTAACAGAATAGTAATAAAATTTGTTAATTCCAAACGATAGTGCACAAATTAATGCTAGCTGTGTTTCTCATTAATACTTTCAAGCAACATTTATTACAGAAAAAAGAAATTTAAACATGTGCCGCACATAAATTCTACCAGGAATATTAAAAAAGTTGTTAGAATGAAGATTTGTGGCAGATTTGATCACTACAAAAGGTCCATAGTTCACGTAAATCAGAACAAAAAATTTAATTATTCCACTAACATCTCATTTTGACAAGGGTAAAAAATGCATATTTGCCTATCGAACATTATATTTGAATTTTCATTTCGTTATCACATAATAGTTCCAACTCACATATAAGAGTATAGAAAATTTTATATGATGGGACTTTGTGTAGAACCACATTTCCACTGAGGTCCATTCACCCACCCCAGATTTTTACAATTATTGGAAAGAAAAAAACAGCAACTTAATCGTCTCAATTACCCTAGCATTTATGTACTTAAGACGAAAGCTGCAAAATAATTTTTTGTAATCAATTGATCTGAATGCTATTTCACAGAGTCACGGAGTTACATGCACCGAAATTTTTTTAAGTTCTGTTTTTTCGCTTTAACCAAGCGGATAAGATAGAATGCTGCAATTTTCCATAATTACTAAATGAAGGTCATACAAACTATGTAGGTCATGAATACTTTCCTGATGTTACGATTATATCCATAACTGTATGTATATATACTTTACCATAAAGCAATGATAAACTTTTAGATTATTTGAAAAATGAATGCATTGTATGTGCTTCTTTAATTATGTTGATAACATAACACATATAGATGTTTTTATGCATTCACATCTCAAGTAGTGTGCCATTAGACTCCTCTATAATACCCATGCATAAAATTTCATTTCCTATACAATGCAAAACTTATCACATTAGTACTCAGTTACTCACCCAAATATCAAAAGCAAATTGAGATAACTCTGAAGTCAATATTTCATTGCGTTCAAAAATCAAATTTTTAGGTATTCGCATTTGAATAAAATCAACACTTTTTAACACAAAATACCAAACGATCCAAATACTGCTAAAAAGTTTCTTTTTCATATAGTCAATAAATGCATATTTCTTTGTCAAATTACACGAAACGCCTTACATTGTATCTCTAAGGTAAATGTTTCAACAAATCAATTTTTTTTAAAGTCCGCACAATCTGTGGGAACTATATCAATTGAAGGCAATGTTTATTTATAACTCATGGATCTTAAGACTAGCCGGAGAAAGTTTTCTCCAATTAGGGTGATCTCGATGGAGGAAAATATGATCATTTTAGAAAACATGAAATTTACCTGTTGTCTTTCGAAGAATACAACCGAATGGTCCATGGTTTTATAGAAACTCATCAACTCTGGCAAGTTTCGTAATGTTAGCTTGCGCAAATTGCATGACTTCACTTGGGGATCAACATATATTTCATCTCCGTCTTCATCTGTCTCAGCATCTGTAATAATTTGCTTTATCAAGTGGCATCTACTTATTTCAATGTCCTCTAGCTGCAAGAATATTCTCATCATGGAAGAAGGAAATAAATGTTTGATTTCACCACAGTTATCCAATTTCACAATCTTTAATTTGCTAAAGGATTCTCGGGCAAGGCGACCGCAACAAATCTTCTCCAAGTTGTTTAGATTCTCAAGAAGCAACGATTCCAATCTCGTAAATGCGGTGCACTGGATATCCTCTGTGGAGTGAACAACATACTGAAGTGAGGGGCTATCTTGTACGTGAAGATGCTTCAATTCCTGAAAATCTTCGAAGAACGAATTGTGTATGCTGTGATTATCTTGCAATCCCGCCAAGTTGAGATATTGTGTTCTTTGCAAACATCTTCGCACCCACTCTTCACGAAGAAGATTGCCCGAATCTAGCTTGAGTTTTAAAGTTCTGGATTCTTCGTATTCATCTAACCAATCCCAAATGTCCCCAATTAGGATTTTATGCTTATTTAGTTTCCCAAATGGTAGGTCTCTTGAGAGATTGGCTGAACGAGGAATGGCAATGTACAAAGTGCTCAACTTATTCATGTTCTTGAACTCAGCCAGGCTAGCATTGTTTCGCGGGGTTTTATCATCCGCCTCCCACTGGTCAAAACTGCCTTGCATATACAATTCTTCTAAATTAACCAAGCTTTCAAGCACGCCAGGTTCAATAACTTCGAGCATGGAACACCATCTCAGGTCCAAAAATCTCAATTCTGTAAGTTCACCCATTTCTTTGGGTAGCCGAGCAATTGTAGAATTGAAGAAACCTAGGAACTGCAATCCTTTCAGCTTTCCAAGAGCAGTAACATCGTCCAAATGGCATGAATCAAGACATAGTGACGTGAGGTCTTTAAGTAACTCCATCGACGAAGGTAGGGAGGTAAAAGATAAGCCAGTCAAGTCCAAGACTTGGAGCTTCTCCATAGATTCAAAAAATGACTCAGGCATTTTGAGAAATCGGTTGTGTTCTAATAACAGAAAAATCCTCATGTTTGGGCAGTCCAATTTTTTAGGAAGTTCATCAATGCCAACATAATTGAAGGCCATTGCGGTGCATTTTCTGAGATCATTCTTCGACCACTCTTTAAACCCAAAATCCGTTCTCCCGACCAAGGCGTTCCATTCCGTGTCAATAAATTTGTCGCGCATAGAGATGGCCACGTCAATAAATGTGTCATGCATGCTCAACTCTTCCAGGTCATCAACACTACCTAGCAACAAAGAAGAGTCAAGCAAGCAACGTAGATCCATAATCAATCGATCTCTAGCTTGTTTGATGGTCTGGCCGAATTTTTCATATAAACCCAAACCCATGCAGTAGACAAGGGTATCCCTTGTGTCTGGGCTCCCAGAGTCTAGAGCACAAATCAAGAACAATGATTTGATCCTCTCATCTTGTAGGTCGTTGTAATTTTGTTCAACTATTGATTTTACAGTTGTATCTTCTGTATTGGTCAAAGCACTCCTCCATTCAGGCAGATCTCCACGCGTCAACCTTTTTGCCACCGAGACAATCAAAAGAGGCAAGCCTCCACAGTTCTTGACCACTCCATCCACCAAGCTCTCAAATTTAGGGTCGTTAACTTTGTTCCCCACTGTCTTTTCAAAAAGGATTCGTGCTTCTCCATGCTTTAACACATCGAGCTGAAATTCTCGGTCAGATCTCATGTCAATGTACAAAACATTTCGATATCTAGACGTTAGCAATAGTTTGCAGCCTCTTGCTTTATTATCATATCCGCAAGGGATTCCAACTTCCTTCAAGTCTAACTTCGTCCACAAATTATCTAAAATTATGAGAACTTTTTTCTCAGAATATTTCTGTAACATCTTGTATAAATGACCTGCTCTCCCACGAACAGTTTCCTCATTCACTAGCTTTAGACCCAATGCATCAGCAATTTCTCCCTGGATTCTTTTTAGATCTACATTGCGTGATACGTTTGCCATGGCAACCACATCGAATAACTGCTCTTCCTTAACTCGCCTTTCTACGTCCTCCATAAGCTTGGTCTTGCCAACCCCACCCGTTCCATACACCCCAATCACACAGACCTCGTCATCAGTTATAGCCTTAATTACAACCTCTATGATTGAAGCCCTCGACTCCAAGACATCTTCCTTCCTGTCAGTAGATCTTGCAGCGATCGACTCCAGGACATCTTCCTTCCTGTCAGCAGATCTTGCAGCGAAAGTGGTAGTGGTGACGATTCCTATGGGAGTATCCTCATAATAGACCTTCTGGAAGATACTATCTTTACTTTTCTTATGGTGTCCTTGGATGACTTGAGTCATCTTCTTCACCTTCCTACCAATTGGATGGCGCACCATGGGGTTGGGAAGCCACCCACGGAAGCAAGCATCTTTTGCACTTTCATTACGTTTTAACAGGTCATCTGCCTTCTCGGTCTCCTCCTTCACACTCTTCAACCAATTCTCAACATCCACGTGTATAAGTTTTCCGTCACGCACGGCTTCATCAACGGAGCTTTGCACCCTTTGCCTCGCAGTCTCTAGTTCTTCGACTCCATTTTTGAGTTCTTCGACATAGCTCTTGTAGCACAGCACGTACTCAAATTGGCGTCCAATGGGAGCAAAGAGGCACTCGCCGAGTTTCGACAAAAGATTTGACGCAACAGGGTAAGCAATTGTCTCAGCCATAATCTCTTCTTTAATTTTTCAAATTTCCTTTTTCCCCCCTCTTTTTTTCCTCTTCTTGTTGCCTCCTCTTATTGGTCGCTTAAACAAATGGGCGCGGAGAAAACTGAGGTGAGAACAGAACTAATCAGTTAGAATTGTGAAACAAAACCAGAGAGAGAGAGAGAGAGAGCGACTGGACTGTACGGAAGCAGGAGCAATGTAAATAAACAGACTGAGGAATGTCAGCAACCTAGGACGTAGAGTTATTTAGGAAAACACTTGGTCGCTTGGCTCACTGCGCTCGTTGCACCCAAGTAAAACACGTTACTGGTTTACATGGAGAACTTGCGAATGATCTCACGTGGACGAGGCAACACGTTGCGGCTCTACCATGTGCACTAGAAGCCTAAATTTTTTTTTTTCATTTTTTGTTCCTATTGTCCATGTTATCTTTCATACTAGTTCAACAGTTGTCGATTCTTTTGAATATTGACAGTCAGAATCATTTAGAACTTTTTCTCAATATTTCAAAGCTTAAAATGTTTCTTTTCATTCTCATGATTTCAAAGAAAGCAGTAAATAGAGGTTACAATCAAAAGATGCCGAGCACTTCTTGGAGAGCTACTAATTTTTTTTTTTTATGTTTCTACCATCCACCACTTGTTTTGATATCCTATGCTTTTTAGAGTTTAATAGATGCTATGTCAACCATAAATTAAAATATAATTTCTTTAAAATGGCCACATACAAATGTGAGAAATTCTAAATTAAAGTATAAAATTGCTCCAAGTAAAAATTTTGATGCTTGCTTTATTTTAAATAAAATAAATAGGGTGGGGCTTTTATCCCCTCTTTGGCTTGGGACAAGTATTTTATTTGATCAAAATAACCTTCTATGTTTTAATAGCCGGTGCTTCTTCAATCATAAATTAAAAGATAATTTCTTTAAAATGGCCACATCCAAATGTGAAAAATTCTAAATTAAAGTATAACATTACTCCAAGTAAAAATTTTGATGCTTACTTTATTTTGAATTAAATAAATAGGGTGGGGCTATTTTTATCTCCTCTTTGGCTGGGGACAAATATTTTTATTTAATTAAAATAACCTTCTATGTTTGGAAACGAGGTGAATCACCATTTCACCCTACTTTTTTCTCTCTCATCTCCTCTTCACCTTCTACGTTTATTTAGAATTGACTCTATATCCTTCCATGTTTGAAAATCAATTAATCATCAATTAACCATGCATTTCATAATTTTTGATGGATTTAATTTTGTAAAATTATTAATTTTGTAATTTTGGTCCATAAAATATTTCTTTGCTTAGATAGTTAATTCTTCGATGTAGCTTTTTCTATTCAACTTAATCATAATGGGATGACACCGAGTCATTTTTATATGGAGCACTACTGACTCTATCAACTTGAACAAAGTTTGCATTGTCCTAACTCTCTTTATTGCACATACGTCCACAACACAAATATGCAAATTCATTGTTCATCAGTAAAAAACCTTGCAATTGAGAAATTGATTAGTTGATAATTGTATAATACAAGGGGGAAATGATGAGGACAGAAATCATCACTGCGGTTCTGTCCAACTAGCCCAGATCAATAATTACAAATGACCATTAGACAAACACGGAAAAACAAGACAACACAAATCACAACTTTATTGACACACAACTTGGTATTAAGAAATTAATTAGTTGAGAACTAGTGTGTAATATTAGAGGGAAACAAAATGATGAAGAGGAACAGATATCACCGGGTATCTTGATCCCCTAGCGCGTCGCGCACCATCCTCTCGACGCAATGCCTAAGCTAGATCAAAAAGTTCGTGTTGAGAAAGTCCGTTCCCGAGCTCCGATCGATCGTCTACGCGCCATTTGGGTGTCACGCGGAGGGTCGAGACAGGGGAGACTGCGCTGGGGAGGCCTCGGTTCGAGTGGCGTCCGCCGCCCATGCCTGGCCGAACCAGATCTTAACCAAAGTAGGGAAGCCGAGCTAGTTCTCGGCTGGCCACGGTGGTCGGCCGAGAACTGGCCCTCGGCCTGGGCCGAGCGAGACGTTGTCGGACTGGGTGCTTGGCCAGCCCGAGGCAAGCGGTGGCACTCGCCGCGGCCACCCCCGTCGGGGTGAGGTCGACAGAGCACCGCGAGAGGCGGGGGGAGGAGAGCAAGTCGGGTCTGCCTGGGTACCGTGTCGGATGCGGGTCAGAGTGGATCCGGATCAGGTCTTTAGGGTTTGGTATTCAGGCTGGGATGATATAGCCTAGGCACATTGGGCTTATTATGCTTTAATGGGCCAGGCTTAGTTCATTTTGTTTTTAAAGGGTTGGGCCTTTTACTGTAAGCCGGACTGGGCCCACGTTTCAGTCCCAGCTGGGCCGCTGGTTGGCGACTTGAGTCGGTTCCAACACGCGTGTTTTTTTTTGTATATTATAATATTATTTTAATATTAAAAATCAGAAGAATTTTATTTTTTCTAAAAAATTAGCGAAAGGCTTAATTTTTCCCTTGAAAATGCATGAAAAGGAAAAAAATCAAACCATGATGTTTAAAAAGTATTAAGTATCAAAATCGCATTAGTTAATTAAATCTGGTGTAATTAATTTTCAACCTAAGTCCTTTGATTGTGTAGAAGTGAACTATTTCTTTCAATATTTTAGTAGGGCTTCTAATCAATTAATTACGAATTGATTAATGGCGAACACAATTGGACTAAGTACATATAGGAGGGTTCAAAGAGATCGCGACAAGTAAGTGAGGTTTTGTAAGATCATTGTGAATTATATAAAAAGCTTAAATATTTAATTATTTGCACAATAGCCTTTGTAGACTATGTTCCCTTGGGAAACTGACTGAGGCGTCAACCACTAGAGCCGAAAAGAGCACCGAGATTTTGACGCAATGGTAGTTGCGGTCATGCCTAACTCGACAAACCCCACTATGCACCCCTTTCTACTCTCTCCACTTCTAGTTTTCATTTTCTTTTTTTCCTTTTCTCTCTAAAAGAAGTCAATTTATTTTCAGTATAAAATTAGTATTTTAATTTTTTAATAATAGAAAAGATATGTCAACTTACATCTAAGAGCCGTTTGTCACATGATTTGTCATGAAGTTCATTTGGATGGAGAAAAAATAACGGCAGGCATTCGAGTAAGAGTAAGTACATTTTTTCGTGGACATTTGAGACATTTTTTTGTGGACATTTGAGACTTTGGTCATTTTTGTCTTTTTGATAGACATACATGTCTACACTTAATGCAAGGCAAAAAGACTAGATTAAGTGTGAAGGGAAATGTTAGAATAATTAAATATTAAACTATTCTTTCATCTAATAATTTAAAATTTTAAAAAAATTAACAGTGATTTTATCAAAATTTCATAAATATATATATCGCCAGATATCTTGATCCCCTTAAAGACATTTTTCAACCTGAGCCGAGACGGAGTCGGTTGTCTATGACTCGGACACAGGAAGTTGTTAATGAGGAGAGTTGGGGCCCAATGGTTACGGTGGGATGGCGTGCCGTTTTGAGTTCTCACATAAATGGTGGGTCAAATCCAGAAAAAAAAAAAAAAAAATCATGTATAGACATCAAAGGGGTCAAATTGATTTCACTTTCTAAATATGTCCAAAAAAAAAAAAAAAGCAAGCATTTTCTCACTGCTTCTACCTTTTTTGTTTTTTATGTTCTCTTTGATAAAATTATTTTATTTTTATTTTTTAATGATAAAAAAGACACGTCAGGCATATATGTAATGTAAGCGCCATTTGTTTTCGACAACTGCCACGTAGTTCTCCTGGATGGAAAAAAAAACAACGGTGGCACTTTTTTATCCCTTGATAGTAAATGCCTTTTTTGAGACATTTGAAAAGTTGAGTTATTTGTGTCCCTATGATATATGTCAATGCATCTTCGATGATCCTATAAGGTATTTTATGGACTAAAATTTTTCATCTAAAGAATCTTCTCATCCTAATTAAAATAAAATTGAAAAGTTGATTTTTCCTTAATATATATATTACAAAACTTGAAGTACTTGAACTTTCAAAGTTGATTAATCCGCATGAGTGCATGTACATTGCCGAATTGATGTACTTCGGGACTTATCCAATTCTTTTTAAAAGCATTATTGTAGGAAGATAAATAGGAAAATTCGTGTTCATGCTTCCAAAGTTGAACAAATTTGCTGCTTGATCAATTAAGGATCATACGTGGAAAATCCTCAATTTCGCGAAATACTTTAAAAAAGCTATGAGGCATAACCAAGTCAAAACATAATCTTGAGGACTTAAGCAATAATTTCTTCAATGCCCTACACATTCTCACACTATTCCGCACTATCCAATAAATTTACTTATTAATTACTCTGTGTTTGAAAATATATAGCTAATGGACGGCTTGTAGTCTGGAATTTTCAACTCATAAATTTAATAAAAGTGTCCATATTAATTAGGAGGAAAGATAGTTAACAAAAATGAGTGGATCATGTTCACTGGCCAAAATTACATGGCATAGTGACATCCTAAATAATCGGGGGTTATCAATCTCTACCCCTCATAACTATGTTTTATAATTCAGTTAATGCATTATATTTATGGGCAAATGCAAGACTTATTATTGGTCGTGTTAAGAAAAAGGGACATGTATGTTTTTGATCCATTAGATTTAACGAAAGCTAAAGGTTCTAAAATTCAGATTTTATCAACAAATTTTCGTTGGACGATCATATCTTTGCTCTTCTATCCTTTTACTTTTGAGTATCATTACTCATTAGTGATTTATGAGCTCACGCAAGCCACCACAAAACCCTAAATTGTTACTTGATATGTTATTTTAACATATTAGATTCTGTTTCTCCCAATTCATACAATAGAATAGAAGGTCAAAAAGTTACATTTATCATATTTTAAATTTTTATCATTTGTACTTTCATCGTTTATAGGTTGTGAGGGAGAGGAGCCTCAACAAGTTAGGCCCTTTTTTTGTTAGATAATGTAGTCACGTGCTAAGCATAATAAAATACAAGCATCAAGTGAGGAAAACGTAAAATATGTCACAGTTTGCATTTTACTCTTTTGTTATCGAATCGAGTAATATTGGTTAGAATGTGTTGAGGAAATTTTATGTATAGATATATGAACCAAAGGTGAGGGCCCTTAATTAAAGGTTTTCACATACCCACCTTTCAAGAAAAAAAGAAATGACTTTTAGTCAATCATTTCGGCCTCTGATTATGGGTAATATTTTGAAACCAATATAAGCAGAGTAAAAGTCAATATGTGATTTCACTGTTTCAACCAGTCCAACTGTTTATACTAATTGGTTTGAACATAAAAAGTGAGGTAATAAGCAATATATGTAATGTTCTGAAAAGGGAAATAGACACCAATAGTCTCTAAAATTTGGCTTAATATGTAATGTCATCTTTATATTTCTAATTTATTTAATGTAGTCCTTAAAGTATTCGTGAATATTCCATGCTACAAACTTTTAATTTGTTTAATCTAGTCTCTCAACTTTGCATGATAAAGTCAAATTGATTTTTCCGTAGCATTCACAAGTTTTGATAATTACACTATTTCTCATATTTTAGAATATATTTTCATTTTAATCCTTTTGCTAAATTAACAAAAGATAAGAGTATCTTTTTATTACCTTTTTGGTCTTTATAAATATTACCATAGTTTGATTTAACTAAATTCAGTGACGTATAAAATGCTTAGAGCAACAAATATTGTTGCCCCTAAAATGGGTTTGTGTTGCAATTATTTTGCCCATTTTATTTCTTCTTTTTTGTTTTGTTTTGTTTTTTTTTTATGCTTTTGTGGTTTTGTAGGGTAAAATTAATACAACCAAATTACCAAACAAAAGGTTGAATGTGAAACAAAAGCCGATAGCATACAAAAGGTAGATATAATAATACACGTACCGGGAGTGGCTTCACTGTGAGGATGCAAGGGGAACTGAGATTCTTGGCTTCACTCTTGACTTGTCTGCAGGACGGATGAAGGGCAAGGCAGGCCAAAATCAGTCCTCAAAATAACATAATATGAGTGGACATATCAGCATGAGGCAAAAACAAGTGGACACTGTGGGGGAAGAATACAGCACGGAGCTGAAAATTCATTGAAGAGAATTGTAATCGAGGAAGATGTTACAATACCTTCGGCTTCAACTTTGAATGGCTAGAGGATGAGGGGATTCATTGCTGAGTTCTTGCAGGAAAGACTAAGCCCAACCTTCTAGCGAAAAAAGACTAAGGCCGACTTACTGGACTGGCCGAGTGCTGCTACAGACATCAAGAAACACAATTAGCAGTCAACACTCAACAGGTCATCGAGTTGTATTCTATAGACCAGACCTTGGTATTGTCCAAGCTCTCTCTCCCTCTCTCTCTCTCTCTCCCTCCCTCCCTGCCTCCCTCCCACGTGCAGCACAAATACCCACGTCATTGTTCATCAAAAAAACAACTTGCAATTAAGAAATTGTTTAGTTGTGCTTTAGAGGGACCTGATGAGGACAGAATCATCACGTGCTTCTGTCACATTTGCCCAGATAAATAATTGCAAAATGACCATCGGACAAAAACAAACAAAACAAGGCAACAAAAAATCGCGGCTTCATTGAGACAACTTGCAATTAAGAAATTGATTAGTTGAGAACTAGTGTATCCTATTAGAGGGAAATGACGAATAGGGACAGAGATACACTAGTTCTCAACTAAAAGTGCAGACAGAATTCCGACTTGTTAATGGAGACGATCTCAACATCTTCCTTTCTTCATTCTCGATGACATGAAAAGAGACGGCACTTATTTTTTAATTTCATTTTTCTTCATTGACAATGCTATTGCAAGCTCAGCGTATCTCTTCATTTATAAGTAGATTAATGCTATGGTTGCAGATTGGTCTTTTGTTGATTGACGTTCTCAAATAATTGGTCTTTTTACCGAGAGCAACGGTAGCGGCAGTGGCGGCAACACTTACCTCGATTGGGGCATCGCCAGACACACCCCTTTCCCCTTTTATTGCTTCTAGTTTTTGTTTTTCTTTATCTCTTTGAGAAAAATCATTTTATATTATGTTTAAAATTCTTAATTTTACATTTTTTTTTTTTACTTTCTTCAATAATATAAAGGCATATGTACACTTCAAGTCCTAAAATTTGTTGTAAATGTACAATTGAATTTTAAAATTTTCAAAAAGTGTAATTGAGTTTTCAGACTTGTCAAATTAGTACAATCAATTCATTATGTTATTAGTGTCAACTTGTCTAACGAAAAACGCTGACCTGATTTTTTTAATAAATTAATTTTTCCTATGTGGCATTTTTATTTTTATTTTTAAATCTTATTTAAAAAGTAAAAAGCTAAAATAATTAAAAAAAAAAAACTAGAAAAAAATTGCAAATCGTGGCCAAGGATAGCCACCGCCGTCACCCATCTCTAGAGGGTGGCAAGCCATTGTCGGCCCAGGCAAGGGCCAACATTGCCCAGCCAAGCCAAGCCAAGCCTAGGGCCGACGAGGCCTCACCACTCACTTGGGGCTAGCGAGGCTCACTAGCCGCAAGTGAGGGTCGACGTTGCCTAGATTTGGGTGAGCCGCGTTGCCCCAACCGAGGCATCACTTATATTTGGTTGAGCCTCGCTGGCTCTTACTTAGGTCGGTGAAGGCCCTCCCCTCTCCATTGCCTAGGGTCGGCAACCTTGCCGATCCTTCGGCAATGGATGACAATGGTAGACCCTAGCCATGATCTACGACTTCTTTTTTTCTTTTTCTAGTTTTGTTTTGTTTTTTGTTTTTAATTTTAGCTTTTTAATTTTTTTTTACTATTATTTATATCAGATTTAAAGAAAAATAATAAAAAATGCCATGTAGGAAAAATAAATTAATTAAAAATGCCATGTCAATATTTTTCTATTAGACAAGTTAACGTTGTTAACGGAAGAACTCGATTACATCAATCCAATAAGTTTATGACTTAATTACATTTTTTCAAAATTTTAGAACTCAATTGCACTTTCACGTTAAGTTTTAGGATTTGTAGCGCACATATTCCTTTTTTTTCCTTCCTTCTTCCTTTCACTACCTGCCCATCCGTACATGGCCACCTCGTACTCCATCTGTATTCTAAACCCATTTCCAAATTTTTTTTCAGTGACTAACTATAGAATGCTTCTCTGCTGCCATTGCATTTTTATGCTTTTTTCGTGAAGAAACTGGTAGTGATCTTATTCAGAACAAAATAGATGGACACTTTCTTCTGATTTACCCATTTTGTACCAAGAAACATGTACAGGACCCGGAGTATTCAATGTTGTGAATCTTCTAACCTTTTGCCTTCTCTTTCTTCGAAAAAATTCCACTCCTTTTTCATGATGTTCAAACTGATTTAACAGGTTTAGGTGCCAGAAGAGCCATGGACGGGCGGCCAGTGACCTCCAAAAATCTAGCTATGGCCGCCGTTGACCGTGCTTGACCTTAATCAACACAAATAAGAGGTCGAGCCGAACCCAGAACTCAAATCTATGGCTCACTTGAGCTTAGATCCTAAATTTAAGGCTCTAGTGCGCCAGCCGAGCCTGACGACCGCGAGAACGAGCCGTGGCTGGGCTAGTGGACACCGGAAGCAAGGGGTCATCCACGGAGAGTACAGGCGATAGTGGTGGAGATCCGTGGCAAAGGGTTGGGGAAAACAAAGATCTCAACAGTTGTCGAGAGCGGAAGCGAGGATGAACGGTGATGGTGATGGACGGAGGGCTGGATGGCGGCGAGGTAGTGGTGGAAGGCGAGTCACGGAGTTGAGTGGATTGTGCTGGTGAATTGAGGGTGGTCAGGGTGTTGTCAAGTGAAAGAAAGAAGAATAAAGGAAAAATAGACAAAAGAAAATGGAAAACAGATGCGTAATTATGACTTGAAAAAAAATAATACACGTGAGACATTTAATAATATTAGTTGATGAAAACTTAACAGCCCTAAAATAAAAAAAGAAAACTTAACCGATGCCGGGATTTGAGTGTGAAGTGAAAGATAATAAATAAAATTAATTTGGGCTAGAATTGGGACTTTACCTTAAATTTGTGGTTTCTTTAGAGAATGAAGCCTCAAAGAGAGGGAAAAAGAAGAAGAAGAGTAACCGAATCTTGAAGCAAGAGCAAATGTCACATTTTCACTCTTTTTCTTACTTTCAATTGCGGGAGAGATATGAACACAAAAAACAATATTATAGTGAAAAAGAGGGAAAATTGAAGGGAAAAAAATTATGAATCAAACCTTATATCCACAACAGAGGGCATGGATCATTGATGAAGTAGTTTTGAAGCTAAAAAGAAGCTATTATCGATGCACTTCATAGTTGTATCTACAAAGTCATCGTTGGTGTTGTAATCAGGTTGAGAGATAGGCAAGGCTTGCAAGTGATCTAGATGGTGATCACCAGCACCACTCATATGATTGATTGTTCACCAACACCACTCATATGATTGATAAAAGCGGGTTTGTAATTGCAGCCATCCCTTTTCATTTGCTATTTATCATTTTTTTTTGCCGAGCCATAAGATGGATGGTGAGACCAAGGCAAAGCAAAACAAGACTAGACAAAGGTTTAGTGATGTTGCCAACGTTCTTTCATTAATTGTTTGAAAAGTTTAAATTGTTTAATGAATATATGATTTAACATTTAAATATGTTCCCCCACACATAGGCTAAACTTTAGCTTAGTACTAGGGTGTGGAATTATATGATGGACAGACAAAGAGGTTTGGAAAGATCCGGACTACTGATATTAATGTTGACATCTACATTTTAATTAAATATTCATAATTAAACTGCATATGAAATTAGGAATCAACTCAACCTTAACAAAAAAGGATTTTCACATCACATTTTTATTTTTATTTCTATTTTATTTCCCTTATTTTACCTTATTTCGGACAAATAAAAAACTATTATTTAAAAAAAAATCGAAAAAGAAAGAAGACCGGGGTTACCCCAACCCCCTCTTTCCTCTTCCTTTCGCCGGGCCGAGGCCCATATCTTATCTCTTTCCGCCTGCCCGGCCTTCTCCTCCCTCTCCTTCTCCCTTCCCTCACGCAAACAAGGACGAGGAGCAGCGGCAGAAGAAGCGGAGGGAGCAGGGAACGCAGAGCAGGAGCAAGCGGGCAGGTGGGCGACATGACCGGAGCAGCTGGCCGGACGTAGGGACGGAAGCCAGTCCACCTGCCCCGGGTACGGACGCATGAGTCGTCCGCCTCCGTGAAAAGGGACGGGGAGAGAGAGGGAGGGGGCCGAGAGGAGATCGGTGAGAGAGAGAGACCCGAGAGAGAGAGCGACCGGAACAGTGAGAGTGGGAACGAGCTCGGTGACCACCGCGCTTGAACCTCGCCGACGAGCCGCCGCCAATGCCGTTCCCGAGCCGAACCGGTAGCCCTTAGTCCCTTTGTTCTTGCCCTGTTTTTGGGGCTCACCTGGCCGAAGCTCGTGATGGGCCGGCTCACGCGGATTCCGGCCCGTCGCCTCTTATTTGGACATCATATGTCGTTTGTCAAAGGGGCGCGGGTGCGAGTTGAGTCGGGATATCCTCGTTCCGAGTCGCGCGCCATCCGCTCGACGAAATGCCTAAGCTAGATCTAAAAGTCCGTGTTGAGAAAGTCCGTTCCCGAGCCCCGATCGATCGTCTGCTCGACGTTTGGGTGTCACGTGGATGGGTCGAGACAGGGTAAACGGCGCTGGGGAGTCCTCTGGTCGAGCGGCTTCCGCCGGCCATGCCTGGCCGAGCCAGATCTCGGCCAAAGTAGGGAAGGCCCACCTGTTTCTCGGCTGGCGACGGTGGTCGGCCGAGAACTGGCCCTCGGCGTAGTGCGTGGCCAGCCCGAGGCGAGCGGTGGCACTCGCCACAGCCGCCCCACTAGGGGCGAGGTCGACAGAGCGCCGCGAGAGGCAGGGTGAGGAGAGCAAGTCGGGTCTGCCTGGGTACCGTGTCAGATGCGGGTCGGAGTGGATCCGGGTGAGGTCTTTAGGGTTTGGTATTCGGGCTGGGATGATTTAGGCATATTGGGCTTATCCTGCTTTAATGGGCCAGGCTTAGTTCATTTCGTTTTTAAAGGGTTGGGCCTTTCTCTCTAAGTCGCACTGGGCCCGCGTTTCAGGCCCAGATGGGCCGCTGGTTGGCGACTCGGGTCGGTTCCAACACGGGTTTTTTTGTATATTATAATGTTATTTTAATATTAAAAATTATATTTTAGAATACATATGAAAAGGGGATCATTTTTGTCCCCTTTAATATTATACAGAATTTTATCCATTCGGAATTTTCATCTAGGACCTCGTCCTAGATAAAGAAAATGATAATTTTGATTTGTCCTTATCTAATATTTTTGTTATAAAAATCATGGAGTACCTAAATTTTTAAAGTCAACTAATCCACGTGAATAAATGTAAATTGGGACTTATCAAATACTTCTTGAAAGCATTTTGTTGGAAGAGATAAGGAAAACTCGTGTTCATGGTTCCTAAAAGATGAACAAACATGTAGCGTAATACATGGGGGGTTGAATGTGGAAATCAACTTAATTTTTTTAAACACTTTAAAAGTATTCTGCAATACTGGTTTTCATTAGGCTGGAGAAACGTTCAATCATGAAAGGAGTTATGAAGCGTGCCCAAGGAAAAAAGTCACAATTTCTTTGCAATTGGAACTCGTAGGCGTGAGGAAACTTTCGAACCGAATAATGCTATGGTCAACTTTCGGCAATCGAAAGAAGCATGCTTTCAAATTGGTCTTTCGCTAATAGACCTTGTGCCGAAAGAAGTATGCTTTCAAATTGGTCTTTCGCTAATAGACGTTGTCTAATATTTGGTCTTTCACTAAATGACTCTGTACTCGGCACTTAGGTCTTTGGCAAAAAAGGAATCCATACGTACATTAGAGACAATGTATTCATACAGGAAATTATGGGGGTGGTGTGGTCCTGTGAGCTAAGACGTTATTCGCAAACCCATCCCATTTAATAAGGACACTTTTTTTTTTTTATTAATGAGCAATAATTTACATTAGCTCTCCATAGGATGCCCCTCTCTCACTTAAAAATGTGTGGGAAAAGACTAATATTTTATTATTAATTACTTCATCACCATATATATTTTCTCATACTAAAATGAATTTATTTATTAATTAGTCCATGAATGAAAATATATAGCGAGTCCGACGGCTCATAGTTATGAATCTCTCTCTTTGCGCACTTCGAAATAGTCCTCTCACATAATATAAAGGACAAAGTAGGGTTAGAGCAACGATGTCCAAATTCCCGTGGATATAACTTTCATATACCCTTGCACTTTACTTTGGCATCATCGGATGAAAGCTTTAATAAATTAAGAGCGAGCTCATCCAATAAAGGAATTTTTGTGGAAAGATACGAGAACCAAAGTTGAGGTCCCTTAAGTAAAGATTCTCCCCTATCCACCTTTTAAAGTCGGTTATTCCAAAGGTCAAAGGTAAATGTTTCGAGAACTGCTCTAGAGTGAGGATTGGTATGCGATTCCACCATGTCCAAACAAACTAACAGTTCATACCGATTGGTTCTAAATAGAATGAATGTATTAAGAAAAAGAAGCAATATGTGTGACGATTATTTTTAAAAAGTAATGTGAATTTATATGCTTTAACGGATGTAAAGTGTTCTACAATGAGTAAAACTCAAATGTTTTTCATCTAATCAATTATAATAAACTAGAGAATGAAGGTGGGGCTTTTCTAGAGAAGCAATATAGAGATAAAATTTACTATAATGGGATTTGTGTTTTAGAATAAGTTACCTTGAAATAGATCAAGTCATGTCCGAGTCTCGAAAGGCAATGCGATCGGAGGATTAACTTCACACCTCAACCTGTAGTCATCAAAGTAAATATCTCAGAACAAGAAGGAGCATCTCGGTGATTTCTTAGGATTTGCATGGTGTTTCTTACCTATGCAGTTTCTCCTCTTCAAGCACAAGCCAAACAAAGGTTTACTTCTTCTCTTGCCCCAAAGGATGAAAAAGTAATATGTGAATTTGTACTGCGCAACAAGTAAAACTCAAATATTTTTCATACCATCAATTATAATAAACTAGAGAATGAAGGTGGGGCTTTTATGGAGGAGCAATGTAGAGATGAAATTTACTATAATGAGTTTTGTGTTTCCGAATAAGTTACCTTAAAACAGATCAAGTCATGTCCAAGTCTTGAAATGCTAAACGGTTGAAGGATCAACTTCACACCTTAACCTAAAGTCATCAAAGCAAATATCTTAGAACAAGGAGTGCATCAATGATTTCTCAAGATCAGCGTGGTGTTTCTTACCAATGCGGTTTCTCCTCTTCAAGCACAAGCCAAACAAAGCTTTACTTCTTCTCTTGCCCCCAAAAGATGAAAAAGTAATTTGTGAATTTGTATGCTTTAGAGGATGTAGAGTGTCACGCAATAAGTAAAACTCAAATGTTTTCCACCCTGTCAAATTTTAATAAACAAGAAAATGAAGGTGGGGCTTTTCTAGAGGAGTAATGTAGAGATGAAATTTACTATATTGAGTTTTGTGTTTCAAAATAAATTTTCTTGAAATAAATCAAGTCGTGTCCTAATCTCCAAAAGAAATACAATTGGAGGATTATCTTCACGCCTCAAGCTATAGTCATCAAAATAAATATCTCAAAACAAAAATGAGCATCTCGGTGATTTTCTTACTGGCGTGATTTCTCCACTTCTTTTTTTTTCGATCCTGATTTCTCCACTTCGAGCACAAGCCCTCACCTCCTAAAAGTAAGCTCGAATTCTTCTCTTGCCCCGAAGGTTGAACCAAAAACGCTTGGTATATACGAAATCTTGGGAAGGTTGCTTTTTCTATAATGAGGTAAATTTACTTCTTTAACCCTTACCCTTTTTATTAAGACTTCCAAAACAATCCCTTCCTCTTAATTAGCCTCTAGATTTTAAGGATATTTTCTTGGGTCACTTGTGATTGGCCCACGTGGCCACAGATATCGAAGTGAAAAGAACATTTAAGAATGATGAATGATGAGGACCGAACACATCACGTGGTCCTCCACAGTTTCTCTTCCTCCATGATTGTCCTTTTCTTGTACGATCAACAGCGACATGTGCGTCTGTTGTGTTCAGAAAATTTAAAAAAAGAAAAAGAAAAGAAAGAGAGAACAATGACGAGTGTATTTCTCATGGTTTTGTTCCTTCATCTAGGCGTCGATCGCGAACGCTTCAAATGCCAAAAATGAGTTTTGATTGAAAACTGAAACGCGCATATCGAAGCACATCCATACCCAGTTCAATGGTTTTCTCCGATCTCCTCCGCCTCCTCTGCTTCTGTCTCTCCACCGCCATTCACGTCCTCAAGAACCTGCTCACATTTCATGACCTTCACGAGACGCCACTTCTTATCGCTCATTTATACATTCTATCACAAACACTCAGTCCAAGCCCCAGCTGTCATTGTCGATGAAGAAGAAGATGGTGAATAGAAAAGAAAAAGAAAAGGAAGAAAAAAAAAAATCTTGGACGTAAATGCCAGAGTAAAGCTTGGGACTATTTTGAAACAAATTTTGTTATTTCATGCTCGTCTTTTAGACAAAAAGTCCACTTTGAATTCTCAATTTGAAGAATAGTCCCAATGAAAATCATTATTTGAAAATTTTATCTACATTTTATCGTACTAATCTACCCAATAGTTCATCGAATGCTTGGTGTGATCACTTTCCTTAATTCAAGACTATAAAGCGTTACAAGAAATATTAAAAAGGTTTTAAACTTGACATAATTCAATCATATATTTTTTTTATTAATTCAATTTTAAGTCTTTTGTAATTATATTAATTCACCATATTCGATCAAATTTAATAAATCGAAGCTACTACTAACATGGACGCTACTAGGCCAATGCTGATATTGTAATTTTTAAATAATATTTTTTTAACTTTTTATTTTTTCCTTTTTCCTTTTCTTTTTCCTTTTCTTTTTTCTCTTCTTCCTCCTTTGGATTATTTTCCCCGCCGTGGCCTGCGAGGCTTACCGGCGACTAGGTGAGGGCCGCGAAGCCCTCGCCGTCGCCGGCGGTCTCGCCCACGGATTGCGAAGAAAGCGAGAGTAGAACGAGGAAATTCGACCCCAGGACGAGAATCAAACCTTGAAGCAGGGACGCGAGCAGAATTCGGATCACAGGCAGAACTGGAACATTTCCAAGAATGCGACGCGATTTCAGCGAAATGGAAAAAACCACACTCGCACCCACCCACCTGAGTCCCTGGAGAACGGTTTGGGAAATCAAGGCGAGGAGCGAGAGATTATGGAAGAGAGAGGAAGGGAGAGAGAGATTCGAGGGGATGGAATGCAATGGAGGAGATCAAGTGAGCTCCTGGTGCTAGCCGAGAGGAGGAGGAAGAAGACAGATTGAGGAGCGAGAGATTATGGAAGAGAGAGGAAAGGGGACTTCCTCCTCCTTCGAGAGGCCGGCGAGCCTCGCCAGCCGTGGACGAGGCCACTGGTGAGGGTGGGTGAGGCTGGGCGAGGTCGCGGCCCTCGTCCAATGGCCGGCGAGCCTCGCCAGAGCCTCGCCGGTCAAAGGCTCGCCGGCCACAGCGAGAAAAGAAGGCAAAGTGGAAGAAGAGAGAAAAGAAAAGGAAAAATTAAAAAGAAAAAGAAAAAAATTTGAAAAAATAAAATATTATAAAAATTACTACATCAGCGTGAATAGGACGGCGCAGGCTGACTCAATTTAGTTAATATTGATAAAAAAAAATTAAAATTGAATCGATATAATTATAATAAATTTTATTTTGTTTTTTAATTTTTTCACAAAACTTTTGAAGTGTTCTTTTATGAAGTGCTCGTATGATGTGAAAACAAATGCCACATTTGACATTTGGGATACAAAGAAGTATGCAATAATTTTTAAAAGAGGAGCTCGAGTATCATTTGACAATTGCTAAGCCCGGTTTGAGAGACTCACACCTGAGTAATATCTAGTGCACATGCGATGTAGGGAATTAATAAAATCTCACATTGAATATTTGAAGTGAAGAGGATGGGAGCACGTAGCACGTGTCTGAGCGGACCCACTGTTCGGGTTTCTCTCCCATCGTGTTTATTCAACGTCCAATTTCGAAACTCCATCAATGGGCGAATAAAGATTTTCTCATGTTTCGAAGCAATTAGGAAGCCGGGTCTCAAAGGCCGCCGAAGATGAAGAAGTCGGAGACCTTTGCCACCCGTCCCGGCCGCACCAACCAGCAGCCGAGCCCGGTGACGGGCTGATCTCGAGATCTGGAGTTCTCCAGACCCAGATCTGGATGAGCGGATCGCAAGCGACGCCGACGCTTGTCCATGGCCGTCGTCGGCATCCTTAGGCGAGATCTGGTCGGAGGAGGTGGTGGCGGAGTGGGAGGTGGAGGAGGAGGCGAGGAGGGTACGGACCATGGAGAGGCGGGGGCAAAGGTGGAGGGGGAGGAGCTGGCCCTTGTAGAAGAGCTCGTAGGCGACGCAGAGGGTGGAGGGGGAGCGGGGGGAGAGAAATATGGTGAACTCGGAGTCGGAGGAGGAGGAGGACGAGAAGGAGTGGGAAGGCGACGAGGGGAAGGTGTGGTAGTGGGTGATTCAGGGTTTTGTCTCTTCTCCTCCCCATAGTTGATGCTTGATGAAGACGATGAGCTTGGGTCCGTGAAAGCTTTTCAGAGACACGAGAAGTGGCTGACGTGGAAGTCCAGGACCACTTAACGTTTTTTACGTGAGGAGGGATTACGATCAATTCTTAGCACCCAGCAGATGCCATGTCCCCTATAAATTAAAAGAGAATCTTTTCAACTTGGATTTCGCTCTGCAGTTTAAATTTGGATTTCGCTTGCCCAACCCGGCTAGTGTCTGGGCCATTTTTGAGTTTGAGTGGACATTCGCAAGTCTCAACGGTCGAAAAAGTAGGCATTGGAAGTGTTAGTAACAGCTTGCAGACAGCCACCACGATGGAAATTGGTCGGGAGTTTGTTTCCGTTTAAATAAGGTAGCCTATTGTCTTGGACTTGTGTACATGAAAATACTTGCAAAATCTCCATCGTGTTCACTTTGCAAGTAAACTTCTAGTGAGAGAAATTGTTTGTAGATGAATTCACTTTGCTTGCAGTGAGTCTTGGCTCCATCGTAAAACAACCTCCGTACGAGAAATCAGATAATAGTGGAACAAGCACAACTCCCGAATGGTCTCGATAAGTGGAGTAGGCATTGATTTGTGTAAAACCACCATAAATCTTCCCTAACCTAAATGTTTTATATATTGTTCGTATGGAAATCTTTTTGGTGGGCTAATTGGCCGAGCACTTCAATGTTTCCAGAGAATTATTATATTCTTGCCCATTTGAAAATCATGTGTACGAACAAATGGTCTATATATTGATTTACTTTACGGCTCTTTTTAAAATAAAAATGCTTTCATGACTTGAAATGGATGGAGTAATGTTAATATGTTATTTAACCTTTAAAAGAATTGGACAACCAAGATGAATATTTTCAAGTGAACCGATATCGGTGTCAATGGCTCAAGCTGATGCTTGAGAACACAACTCACAAGAGCAACATATCTTTGATGTTATGGAAAATTATTATTTAAGTTTCAAAAAATAAATAGGCCGTGCTAACTATCTAGTGTTCAAAAAAACACCATCATTAACAGGATTTGTTATTGAAAAATCCTCGAAAAATTAGTTAAAGGAAAAGTAAATTGCGGTTAATTACAACACATTGAAAGGCTTTTAAAAAGAAAGAGAAAAAGAAATCATAAAAGAAGGGTGGTCCCCCGATCTAGCTAAGTTGAACATGCAATTTGACCAAGCTAGGCCAAATTGTGATAGGTTCCCAATATAATAAAAGCCCAAAAAAAATTCTAGGACCACCTTGCCCTAGTTCACAGGATCAAGTTAAAATTTGCTAGCAAATGAATAAGTTCTGCATTTAAAAAGAGGAGATCCAAAGGGTTCTAAATCCCCAAAACAAAATTCTTTCTCTTAGTAATTGGTAAGTAAGATACACTTAGTTCACTTAGTCTTTTTGAATAAGTGACAAAAACAAAATTCACACGGAATGACTACGTTCATTCGAACAAATGCGCAAACAAAAAACATATAATACCGTCTAAATGGATGTTACATCGTTCAAGAGTATCTAATATGAACTGAACACATGCCAGCACAAACAAAAGTGGATAGAAACATTAAGAACAAATTGTTGGAATCCAACTTTTACTATCGTGTCAATTTAAGATATGTTTGATGTAATGTTGGCGCTCACTTTGATAATTTGTTGTCGTGTAGCCTTAAAAGAATGAAATGAATCGACTTAGTTGATCTTATTGAGAACTCGGCCAAGAAGTATAAAGAACTTGTGGCTTTAGAAATGCACTTGTTTATCTTGGCCGTGCATCCAGGTGGGGACTTTTTTCTTTTATCTTTTTTTGGTCGTGCAAGTGGAGACTTTACTAAACGAATTTTGTTTATTATTGGCAATAGCATTCCCTCTACAAAGTCCCAGTGTAACAATTAGGAAGGGAAAAAGTTGAAGTTTTTAACTTACCCACTTTCAAGAGATAAGTGGGTTAATATGAAGTCAACCATTTTGGTCTATGATCAAAGCAATGCTTTGAAAACCGTCCTAGAATGGGGGCCGATATGCGAATCCACCATATTCAACTGATCCAATCGTTTCTATCAATGGGTTCGAATAGAAAGAATGTATTAAGAAAACAAAGGCAATTCATGGGACAATAATTTTGAAAAAGTGATGTATGAATTTCACATGTAAGATTTGTATGCTTCAAAGGATTTTAGGTGTTTTGCAATGAGTAGAAATCAAATATTGCTCATCCTAGCAATTATATAAAAACTAGAGAATGAAGATCGGGCTTTCTTAGTGGAGCAAGGCAAAGATGAAGAAAGTTACAGTGACAAGTTTTGTGTTGGAGAATAAGTTACCTTGAAGCAAGATCCAGTTGTGTCCAAGTCCGGAAATGCAGTGCAATCCAAGGATTATCTTCTCGTCTCAATCTGGAGTCATCAAACCAAACATATCAGGACAAGAACAAGAAACTGGCGTCTTGATGATTTTTTGGGATTAGTGTAATGTTCGTACCGATGTGTTTCTTGTCTCCAAGCACAAGCCCTTGCACTTGAACAAAGCTTTACTTTTTCTCGTCCCAAAGGATGAACCGGATGTGGTTGGTATATATGAAATTTTGTGGTGGTTGTGTATCTTTGACGAGGCAATGGACATCTTCAACCTCAACTTCTGACCAAGACCAGCAAAACAAGCCCTACCTCTAGACATATAAGATATTTTCTTTGATCTCTTTGTAATTGGACCACGCAAAACAAGGAGGAGGATGTTTAGAAATTTTGAGGACGGAACTCATCACCGTGGTCCTGTCCAACTTGTCTAGATCAATAATTGCAAATGACCAAAACTTTTCCCTCGCTTACAAAATGTGTGGAAGGAGACTAATTGTTTCTTCTTCTAAGATACAATTCCCACACAATAAATTAACATAATTTATTTATTTATTTATTTATTTTAACTCTTTGGTCGAAAATTTCTAGCTATATTGTAATAGATTACAAGCCTATGTCATTGGACCACGTGGACTTCATGTGGAGCTTTTGTTAGTTAATTTGACTATTTTCACAAAAAAATAATTTCACTTGAATCATTTGAGGGTTTAGAGTGAACATTTTCCCTAAATCCAAACACAAAAGGCTTGAAAGTTGGCAATACAAACAAATCTACAGCCAACTGAAGGTTTTGCTTTTTTACTTTGGCAGTTAGTAAATACATATTAAAGTGTTCCTATTTCGACTATGCGTATGAGGTGAAAATAAATGCCACATCTTAGATTTTGGATAAAAAGGAGTATTCCATGATTATCGAAAGACGAGGTCTTGTATAAATTGGCAACGGTTGGCCTTGGCTTAATAGACTCATAGAGGGAGAATATATAGTGCACAGTAAAGTGGAAAATAAGAAGAATCTCACACTAAAAACTTGGAGCGTGAAGGATTGAAGCAATCGATAAAGCCTCATCGACTATTTCCTCTCTTTTTTTTTTTTTTTTTTTTTAAAGAGGTGCAAGTGTAGTAGGAGGAAAGGCAGTCAACCAAAAAGAGTGGATCATGTACGCCGACTAAAATTAGATGGTATGATGGCATCCTAAATAATTGAGCATCGTCAACCTTCACCCTCATAACTATCTTGTAAATTTCAATTATTATTTCATATTAATAATTCTTACTATAAGCCATCATAAGAAAAATGGACATCTACATTTTCTATTCAAAAGATTTAACGAAATCAAAAGCCTTAGAGAGCGCACATAGCTAGCTTCTCCTAGAAACCTCTCCATTGACCATTCCATTGAGTTTTCATCTTCCTAACACAAAAAGGCAAAAGGCAAACAAAAACCAAAGTAATTTGATAACATTAGTCGATATCTGCCCAATAAGCACGATCACAAGCATGATTTCAAGTCCTGATAATTTAATTGCCATTTAACATTCAAATTCCCACTGAAACATTAGATCCTCCAATGCATTCATTTTGTTTTTTTTTTTCCAGGATTACATGGACAAAGCGCTCCCGTGGATGACAAGACAGCTGAAGCCAATCTACCATTACTAGCTAAAGAAACAAAGATAGTAAAATGGAACATGACTTCAAATTCTTAATGATGTCGAATTTAAAGGGGAAAAGGAACCGAAGATATAAAGAAGAAACAATGTTAGTGAAACCCCAAAAACGAATGTCAGAAGACATGAAATGACTATTACTGGGTAGTCTAGTAGGGACAAGAGAATCAAGGTGCTTTTCTTGGTACGGGGTCACTTTCACTTTTGCTTTTGGTACCATTTCAGACAAGTCTAAGGGAGAATGGTGGTGGTCGACTGACTTGTCACAACTTGTATGTTTTCTCCGCCTGCGAATAAATGGCTACCACGCAAAACAAGGAGGAGGATGTACATAAATTATGAGGACGGAGCTCATCATTGTGGTCCTATCCAACTTGTCCAGATCAATAATTGCAAACGACCAAGACTTTTTCCTCTCTTACAAAATGTGTGGAAGGAGACTAATTGTTTCTTCTTCTAAGCTACAATTCCCACACAATAAATTAACATCATTTATTTATTTTTACTCTTTGGTCGAAAATTTCTAGCTATATTGTAATAGATTACAAGCCCATGTCATTGGACCATGTGTACTTCATGTGGAGCTTTTGTTAATTAATTTGACTATTTTCACAAAAAAATAATAATTTCACTTGAATCATTTGAGGGCTAAGAGTGATTATTTTCCCTGAATCCAAACACAAAAGGCTTGAAAGTTGGCAATACAAACAAATCTACAGCCTACTGAAGGTTTTGCTTTTTTACTTTGGCAGTTAGTAAATACATATTAAAGTGTTCCTATTTTGAGTGCGCGTATGAAGTGAAAATAAAATGCCACATCTTAGATTTTGGATAAAAAGGAGTATTCCATGATTATCGAAAGAGAAGGTCATGTATAAATTGGCAACAGTTGGCATGGGCTTAATAGACTCATAGAGGGAGAATATATAGTGCAAAGTAAAGTGGAAAATAAGAAGAATCTCAAACTAAAAACTTGGAGCGTGAATGATTGAAGCAATCGATAAAGCCTCATCGACTATTTCTTTTTCTTTTTTTTTCTTTTTTTAAAGAGGCGCATGTGTAGTAGGAGGAAAGGCAATCAACCAAAAAGAGTGGATCATGTGCCCCAACTAAAATTAGATGGTATGAAAGGCATCCTAAATAGTTGAGCATCGTCAACCTTCACCCTCATAACTATCTTGTAAATTTCAATTATTGTTTCATATTAATAATTCTTACTATCAGCCATCTTAAGAAAAATGGACATGTACCTTTTCTATTCAAAAGATTTAACAGAATCAAAAGCCTTAGAGAGCGCACATAGCTAGCTTCTCCTAGAAACCTCTCCATTGACTATTCCATTGAGTTTTCATCTTCCTAACACAAAAAGGCAAAAGGCAAATAGAAACCATAGTAATTTGATAACATTAGTCGATATCTGCCCAATAAGCACGATCACAAGAGTGATTTCAAGTCCTGCTTACTTAATTGCCATTTAACATTCGAATTCCCATAGAATCATTAGATCCTCCAATGCATTCATTTTGTTTTGTTTTTTTTTTTTCCAAGATTTCATGGACAAAGTGCTCCCGTGGATGACAAGATAGCTAAAGCCAATCTACCATTACTGGCTAAAGAAACAAAGATATAAAAAGCAACAGGACTTCAAATTCTTAATGATGTCGAATTTAATGGGGAAAAGGAACCAGAGATACAAAGAAGAAACAATGTCAGTGAAAACCCAAAAACGAATGTCAGAAGACATGAAATGACTATTACTGGGTAGTCTAGCAGGGACAAGAGAATCAAGGTGCTTTTCTTGGTACGGGGTCACTTTCACTTTTGCCTTTGGTACCATTGGTACCATTTTGGACATGTCTAAGGGAGAATGGTGGTGGTCGACTGACTTGTCACAGCTTGCATGTTTTCTTCGCCTGCGAATAAAAGGCTACCACGCAAAACAAGGTGGAGCATGTTTAGAAATTTTGAGGATGAAGCTCATCACTATGGTCCTGTCCAACTTGTCCAGATCAATAATTGCAAACGACCAAGACTGTTTCCTCGGCAAAAGAACATTTCAAGTGTCATAATTTGGCACAAAGGGACACTTAAGTGTCATAACTTATGAAAGGTACACATTAGTGCCACATTCAAAGAAAAATGAATCACTTAAGTGTCACTCCGGCCAAAGTCCGGTCAAATCGCCGACGTGGCATTTTTCCGGCAAAGCGAGTGCAAAACAATGTTGTTTTGCACACTGACGTGGCCAAATAATGCAAAAATGGCATCGTTTTGGGCTGATGTAGTAAAAGAATTATATAAAAATTAATTAAATTAAATTTAAAATTAAATTTAGTTAAAATATTAAAAAATAATAATTTTAAAATTAAAAGGGGGAAGGGCGGGCGGTGATGCCGCCTCCCTGCCGTCGCTGGAAAGGGCCGTCGACGGAGGGGGAGGGTCGGCGGGGTCGGTGACCTTGGCCGACCGGGCGACGAGGGCTCGCGAGCCCTCGCCCTAGATCGGGGCAAGGGTTGCAGCCCTCACCTAGATCCGGCGAGGGACGGCGGCCCTTGGCTCCTGCCGGCAAGAGCCGCCGACCCTCGTCAAATCGCCGAGGCCACGACCCCTCCCCACTCGTCACAGATCTGGGCGAGGGTCGGGGCCCTCGCTCGGCCGGGCTAAGGGCCGCTGACCCTCACCGGATCTAGGTGAGGGCCGCGACCCTCGCCCAAATCTATGGCGAGTGGCAAGGGGTCGCGGCCCCGCCCAGATTCGACGAGCCCTCGCCGACCCTCCCCCTTCCCGGCAATAGTGGGGAGGCAACAACCCCACCTTTTTTTTTTAATTAATTAATTTTTAAATTTTTTAAATTATTTTTTTAATATTTTAACTAAATTTAATTTAATTTTTTAATATTTTAACTAAATTTAATTTAATTTTTAATATTTTAACTAAATTTAATTTTATATTATTTTTTACTACGTCAGCGCAAAACGATGTCGATTTTGCATTATTTTTCCACGTCAGTGTGCAAAACGGATTCGTTTTGCACACGCTTCACCCGGAGAAATGACACGTATGCAATTTGGCCAGATTTTGGCCGAATTGGCATTCAAGTGATCCATTTCGCTTCAACTTTGGCACACTTAAGTACATTTCATAAGTTATGGGACTTAAGTGTCCCTTTCTGTTAAGTTATGGCACTTCAGGGGTCTTTCTGTCCGTTTTCCTCTCTTACAAAATGTGTGGAAGGAGACTAATTGTTTCTTCTTTTAAGCTATAATTCCCACACAATAAATTAACATCATTTATTTATTTATTTATTTATTTATACTCTTTGGTCGAAAATTTCTAGCTATATTGTAATAGATTACAAGCCTATGTCATTGGACCATGTGGACTTCATGTGGAGCTTTTGTTAGTTAATTTGACTATTTTCACAAAAAAATAATTGCACTTGAATCATTTGAGGGCTTAGAGTGATCATTTTCCCTGAATCCAAACACAAAAGGCTTGAAAGTTGGCAACACAAACAAATCTACAGCCTACTGAAGGTTTTGCTTTTTTACTTTGGCAGTTAGTAAATACATATTAAAGTGTTCCTATTTTGAGTGCGCATATGAACTGAAAATAAAGTGCCACATCTTAGATTTTGGATAAAAAGGAGTATTCCATGATTATCGAAAGAGAAGGTCATGTATAAATTGGCAACGGTTGGCCTTGGCTTAATAGACTCATAGAGGGAGAATATATAGTGCAAAGTAAAGTGGAAAATAAGAAGAATCTCACACTAAAAACTTGGAGCGTGAAGGATTGAAGCAATCGATAAAGCCTCATCAACTATTTTTTTTTTTTCTTTTTTTAAGGAGGTGCATGTGTAGTAGGAGGAAAGGCAATCAACCAAAAAGAGTGGATCATGTGCCCCGACTAAAATTAGATGGTATGATGGCACCCTAAATAGTTGAGCATCGTCAACCTTCACCCTCATAACTATCTTGTAAATTTCAATTATTGTTTCATATTAATAATTCTACTATCAGCCATCTTAAGAAAAATGGACATGTACCTTTTCTATTCAAAAGATTTAACAAAATCAAAAGCCTTAGAGAGCGCACATAGCTAGCTTCTCCTAGAAACCTCTCCATTGACTATTCCATTGAGTTTTCATCTTACTAACACAAAAAGGCAAAAGGCAAACAGAAACCAGAGTAATTTGATAACATTAGTCGATATCTGCCCAATAAGCACGATCACAAGAGTGATTTCAAGTCCTGCTTACTTAATTACCATTTAATATTCGAATTCCCACGGAATCATTAGATCCTCCAATGCATTCATTGTGTTTTTTTTTTTCCTTCTAGGATTACATGGACGAAGCACTCCCGTGGATGACAAGATAGCTGAAGCCAATCTACCATTACCGGCTAAAGAAACAAAGATAGTAAAAAGCAACACGACTTCAAATTCTTAATGATGTCGAATTTAATGGGAAAAGGAACCAGAGATACAAAGAAGAAACAATGTCAGTGAAAACCCAAAAACGAATGTCAGAAGACATGAAATGACTATTACTGGGTAGTCTAGCAAGGACAAGAGAATCAAGGTGCTTTTCTTGGTACGGGGTCACTTTCACTTTTGCCTGTGGTACCATTTTGGACAAGTCTAAGGGAGAATGGTGGTGGTCGACTGACTTGTCACAGCTTGCATGTTTTCTCCGCCTGTGAATAAAAGGTTACCACGCAAAACAAGGTGGAGCATGTTCAGAAATTTTGAGGACGGAGCTCATCACTGTGGTCCTGTCCAACTTGTCCAGATCAATAATTGCAAACAACCAAGACTTTTTCCTCTCTTACAAAATGTGTGGAAGGAGACTAATTGTTTCTTCTTCTAAGCTATAATTCCCACACAATAAATTAACATAATTTATTTATTTATTTATACTCTTTGGTCGAAAATTTCTAGCTATATTGTAATAGATTACAAGCCTATGTCATTGGACCATGTGGACTTCATGTGGATTTTTTGTTAGTTAATTTGACTATTTTCACAAAAAAATAATTGCACTTGAATCGTCTGAGGGCTTAGAGTGATCATTTTCCCTGAATCCAAACACAAAAGGCTTGAAAGTTGGCAACACAAACAAATCTACAGCCTACTGAAGGTTTTGCTTTTTTACTTTGGCAGTTAGTAAATACATATTAAAGTGTTCCTATTTTGAGTGCGCCTATGAGGTGAAAATAAAATGCCACATCTTAGATTTTGGATAAAAAGGAGTATTCCATGGTTATCGAAAGAGAAGGTCATGTATAAATTGGCAACGGTTGGCCTTGGCTTAATAGACTCATAGAGGGAGAATATATAGTGCAAAGTAAAGTGGAAAATAAGAAGAATCTCACACTAAAAACTTGGAGCGTGAAGGATTGAAGCAATCGATAAAGTCTCATCGACTATTTCTTTTTCTTTTGTCTTTTTTAAGGAGGTGCATGTGTAGTAGGAGGAAAGGCAGTCAACCAAAAAGAGTGGATCATATGCACCGACTAAAATTAGATGGTATGATGGCATCCTAAATAGTTGAGCATCGTCAACCTTCACCCTCATAACTATCTTGTAACTTCCAATTATTGTTTCATATTAATAATTCTTACTATCAGCCATCTTAAGAAAAATGGACATGTACCTTTTCTATTCAAAAGATTTAACGAAATCAAAAGCCTTAGAGAGCGCACACCGCTAGCTTCTCCTAGAAACCTCTCCATTGACTATTCCATTGAGTTTTCATCTTCCTAACACAAAAAGGCAAAAGGCAAAGCAAGATCACAAGTGTGATTTGAAGTCCTACTTACTTAATTGCCATTTAACATTTGAATTCCCATGGAATCATTAGATCCTCCAATGCATTCATTTTGTTTTTTTTTCCAGGATTACATGGACAAAGTGCTCCTGTGGATGACAAGATAACTTAAGCCAATCTACCATTACTAGCTAGAGAAACAAAGATAGTAAAAAGCAACACGACTTCAAATTCTTAATGATGTCGAATTTAAAGGGGAAAAGGAACCAAAGATACAAAGAAGAAACAATGTCAGTGAAAACCCAAAAACGAATGTTAAAAGACATGAAATGACTATTACTAGGTAGTCTAGCAGGGACAAGAGAATCAAGGTGCTTTTCTTGGTACGGGGTCACTTTCACTTTTGCCTGTGGTACCATTTTGGACAAGTCTAAGGGAGAATGGTGGTGGTCGATTGACTTGTCACATCTTGCATGTTTACTCCGCCTGCGAATAAAAGGCTACCACGCAAAACAAGGTGGAGGATGTTCAGAAATTTTGAGGACGGAGCTCATCACTGTGGTCCTGTCCAACTTGTCTAGATCAATAATTGCAAACGACCAAGACTTTTTCCTCTCTTACAAAATGTGTGGAAGGAGACTAATTGTTTCTTCTTCTAAGCTATAATTCCCACACAATAAATTAACATCATTTATTTATTTATTTATACTCTTTAGTCGAAAATTTCTATATATATTGTAATAGATTACAAGCCTATGTCATTGGACCATGTGGACTTCATGTGGAGCTTTCGTTAGTTAATTTGACTATTTTCACAAAAAAAAATAATTGCACTTGAATTGTTTGAGGGCTTAGAGTGATCATTTTCCCTGAATCCAAACACAAAAGGCTTGAAAGTTGGCAATACAAACAAATCTACAGCCTACTGAAGGTTTTGCTTTTTTACTTTGGCAGTTAGTAAATACATATTAAAGTGTTCCTATTTTGAGTGCGCATATGAACTGAAAATAAAATGACACATCTTAGATTTTGGATAAAAAGGAGTATTCCATGATTATCGAAAGAGAAGGTCATGTATAAATTGGCAACGGTTGGCCTTGGCTTAATAGACTCATAGAGGGAGAATATATAGTGCAAAGTAAAGTGGAAAATAAGAAGAATCTCACACTAAAAACTTGGAGCGTGAAGGATTGAAGCAATCGATAAAGCCTCATCGACTATTTCTTTTCTTTTTTTTTTTTCTTTTTTAAGGAGGTGCATGTGTAGTAGGAGGAAAGGCAATCAACCAAAAAGAGTGGATCATGTGCACCGACTAAAATTAGATGGTATGATGGCATCCTAAATAGTTGAGCATCGTCAACCTTCACCCTCATAACCATCTAGTAACTTCCAATTATTGTTTCATATTAATAATTCTTACTATCAGCCATCTTAAGAAAAATGGACATGTACCTTTTCTATTCAAAAGATTTAACAAAATCAAAAGCCTTAGAGAGCGCACATAGCTAGCTTCTCCTAGAAACCTCTCCATTGACTATTTCATTGAGTTTTCATCTTCCTAACACAAAAAGGCAAAAGGTAAAGCAAGATCACAAGTGTGATTTGAAGTCCTACTTACTTAATTGCCATTTAACATTTGAATTCCCATGGAATCATTAGATCCTCCAATGCATTCATTTTGTTTTTTTTTTTTCCAGGATTACATGGACAAAGTGCTCCCGTGGATGACAAGATAACTTAAGCCAATCTACCATTATCGGCTAGAGAAACAAAGATAGTAAAAAGTAACACGACTTCAAATTCTTAATGATGTCGAATTTAAAGGAGAAAAGGAACCAAAGATACAAAGAAGAAACAATGTCAGTGAAAACCCAAAAGCGAATGTTAGAAGACATGAAATGACTATTACTGGGTAGTCTAGCAGGGACAAGAGAATCAAGGTGCTTTTCTTGGTACGGGGTCACTTTCACTTTTGCCTGTGGTACCATTTTGGACAAGTCTAAGGGAGAATGGTGGTGGTCGACTGACTTGTCACATCTCGCATGTTTACTCCGCCTGTGAATAAAAGGCTACCACACAAAACAAGGTGGAGGATGTTCAGAAATTTTGAGGACGAAGCTCATCACTGTGGTCCTGTCCAACTTGTCCAGATCAATAATTGCAAACGACCAAGACTTTTTCCTCTCTTACAAAATGTGTGGAAGGAGACTAATTGTTTCTTCTTCTAAGCTATAATTCCCACACAATAAATTAACATCATTTATTTATTTATTTATTTTTACTCTTTGGTAAAAAATTTCTATCTATATTGTAATAGATTACAAGCCTACGTCATTGGACCATGTGGACTTCGGTGCGTTTGGGAAGACTTTTGGGGAAAGTCTTTAGGAAAATCTGAAAGACCTTTGAGTTAAATGTGTTTCCAAAAATGCAAACCTGTGTTTTGTAAATTGTAGTTTGAAAGCGCTGTGAAATACCTTTGAAAGAAAATGGTATTTGGGGGACAAAGGACTTTTGTGATAAAAAAAATTATCAAAAGAAAAATAAAAAAATTTGACCGTGAGGGCAGGCGACCTCCAGCGACCCCGGATCTGGGGCGGCGAGGTCGCGCGACGCCGCCTCGACCTCTGGCAACCTAGATCCAGGGGCAGCGAGGTTGCGCGACCCAGATCAAGGGCGGTAAGGTCCTCCCGTGACCCTGTCGCCCCAGATTTGGGTCGCGGCGACCCATACCTCACTGCAACCCAAATGGCACGGCAGTTGCGCCACCCCCCGGTGTCGGTCATGCCACCCCTCGACGACAGTCGTCTGGGCAACGGTCGCCGACGATTGCCTGCCTTTCGCTGGCGATTGCTTGTGGAAGAAGAAGAAGACAATGAATAGCGAGGGCAAAACCGTAAAACGAAAAATCAATGAGGATAATTTGGCAAGAAAAAAAAATTTAGCCTCTCAGCTTAGCATTTTCGGTGAGCTGAAAGCCCAAGGCAGCCCCCAACCTGCCTTGGGCTTTCAGGCTTGTGAAGGCTGGCATTTGGGGAATGCAAACTCAAAAATAAATGCCAAACACACTTGGATTTGCCCAAGGGTCTTTAGAGGCCTAAAGGGCTTTGTAAAGTAGTTCCCAAACGCAGCCTTCATGTGAAGCTTTTGTTAGTTAATTTGACTATTTTCACAAAAAAACAAAAAAAAAATCACTTGAATCATTTGAGGGCTTAGAGTGATCATTTTCCCTAAATCCAAACACAAAAGGCTTGAAAGTTGGCAATACAAACTAATCTACAACGTACTGGAGGTTTTGCTTTTTTACTTTGGCAGTTAGTAAATACATATTAAAGTGTTCCTATTTTGAGTGCGCCTATGAGGTGAAAATAAATGCCACATCTTAGATTTTGGATAAAAAGGAGTATTCCATGATTATCGAAAGAGGAGGTCATGTATAAATTGGCAACGGTTGGCCTTGGCTTAATAGACTCATAGAGGGAGAATATAGTGCACAGTAAAGTGGAAAATAAGAAGAATCTCACACTAAAAACTTGGAGTGTGAAGGATTGAAGCAATCGATAAATCCTCATCGACTATTTCTTTTTCTTTTCTTTTTTAAAGAGGTGCATGTGTAGTAGGAGGAAAGGCAGTCAACCAAAAAGAGTGGATCATGTGCGCCGACTAAAATTAGATGGTATGATGGCATCCTAAATAGTTGAGCATCGTCAACCTTCACCCTCGTAACTATCTTGTAAATGTCAATTAATGTTTCATATTTAAAGAAGTTGCACTGACAGTAAATAATAGAACTCTTTACATAATTTCAAACCTTTAGTGGCAGCCGTACATATATCAAGCATAAACATAATCCTTCCTTTGTTTATCTTTAGTGATGTTCAAGAAACTCCAACACAAATGGCACTTTTTGAAGAATCAAAGAGGGGCATGGATGCCCTTTTGGTGCCATTCATAGAAAGGTTTTCGTGGGATCACTTCAATTTTGTTCCCCTTAATCCTATGATACGGCAAGATGATTAGTCATAGCACTTGAGCAAGTAAAAACTAAACAAGGAAGCAATAATAAATATGAACCAAAATAAATAAATAAAGGTGGAAAGAAATAAAGAACCCGAGCCTCGGGTAAAAATTTATAAAGCCTCATTATTAATATCCGGATAGGACTTCGTGATTCGTGTGCTATAAATGGAAACTCAATATAAACTCTTCAAAATAAACCACCACTAAATATATATATATATATATGCAAATATGACGAACAATATACTAAATGAATCATTTCCCTAAATGGACTATGATATATGGAAATAAGAAACTAATCGATGCTATCTAAATGTAATGCACTGCAATCTGCTTCAGTCCCCTAAATGCAATCCTAGATGTATTTTTCGATGGAGATGCAATCTATTCTTATTTATTTTTTTTTTACCTTTTCATTTTATTTTTATATACATTTTAAACACGAAATTGAACTAAGAAAACTAACCAAGTGCTGAAATAAATATGACCTAAAAGCTTACATCCATGAATCAGCCAATATTTCAGCTCCATGCCATCAATTTGATGGTCTATCATCTCCGATCAGTAACAGCCGCCGTCACATCTCCCCTGCTGGCCGCTGTAGCCTCGGCCGTAACAGAGCAGAGCATCTGATGCTCACCATCACCACCAATCAAAACTCTCTCTCATGCTCTCTCTCTCTCGTCTAAGGCATTGGAGATTCCTTTTAAGCTAATGATTTCACGCTCTGCTGGAGAATTCATTCACAACAACAACCACAGCACGCTCTTTGAAGCTTGGTACGTGCGCGAGGGCTGGAGAACCGAGCGAATCAAGAACACAACACAGAGACTGAGATGACAATTCCTCTCTAGCAAATTTTAACTGGGTTTCTCACGTTATATTCCTAGCCAATTGATAGGAATTCCTATTTGTGTAACACCTCACCCTTCATGCTCATCACCCGTTCGACGTTTTGCCTCGGAGATGACAATGTTGAATCAATTGATCAATTTGAGATTGCATAGGAGTGATTTGTATGTCGTTGTTTAGTGTGCTGATCATATATTGCTAATTGATGCTTCATCCTTTGATGGCCTAGAGTTCTCCTTCCCTTGGTGCTTCTGTTTACTTGTTCTCAGTGAATTAAATACGGGCAGCATGGTTGAATTTTCCTCTAAACCAAGAGCCTTTGGATTTATTTTTGAGCTTGAATTGTTCAAAGTGCACGTCTCATAATTGTTCAGTAGTTAATATAGTGAGATCCTCTATAACCGCAAATTGTTCATATGTTGGAGTTGTAGCTTTTCTTTCACATACTAACTGCTGCCCTATTTTGCGCTTGGTTGAGACTCCACATCACATGCATTGGATGCGTTGAAGTATTATTTATGTCATGCTTGCAATGTACGTGTAGGTACATGGTGGTTTATCTTGGTTGTCACCATTAGCTTGCACTATATCCATTTCAGGATGTGCTATTTGTTGAATTTGTACACTCGCCACATCGTAGGCTTGCTAAATATGTCTATTCTTATGGTACATGGCTCAAATTTACTAGTCATTGTTATTCTTGCTATACATGTTCAAAAATATGTTCATCTTTTGGCTATGAGTGTTGAACAAAAATATGCCGATTTCTTGGCTATGAATACTGTGTATGTTTATAACATGCTTTAGTCATGGTTATAACTGTTTTCTGTGACTTAAATTTTCTGGATTCATTTTCATGTGTCCATATCCATTCGTTGCTCAGACAACGATCGCCAAGACTTGGGTATGTGTTATCCTAGTCATATGAGTTGACGTGAGGAATCCATGTTAATTTTCGAGGGAGATAATTATGTTGTCGTGCTTTAATTGCTGAAATTAAACATGTATCCACTATACAAGCATCGTTGATCTTCATTTGAATTCAATTTGTACTCATCTTGATCGTGTGAGCGCACATTCACTTGCAAGAAGATATGTTTCAAGTCCATTACTTACTAAAAAGACCATGAATCTCAACCTTTACTGTTCTGATTTTGTTTTGGATTTTGCTGACTTCACTGTGTTAATTACGAGTTGTGCTATTTTAAGACTCATGTGAGTGTGGTTTTGATAACCCATGATAATGTGACAATGTATACTTGATTTGCTAGTTATCGGTACATGTTTGGGTATTATTGGAGTGGATAAGTTGTAAATCTTGCGAGCTTAATGAGCTGGACCTTGCAGTGAATCCTCTTGGGCATGAATTTGAATGATATTGTTGCCATTTGTTGATTGCTTTGATGGTCCTTGGGTGCATGTAAGTATGTGGTTCATCTCCAGTCACCTTGATACATTAGAATGATGGATTGACTCAGACCTTAATACATTAGAATGTCGCGTTCAGCTCAATCGAAGTTAGTGACACCGGAAAGTGATGAAAATAAATATAAAATGATGCTGGAAATTGAAGCGAAAATAACCAGAGTAAACATGCAAGATAACATGACTATAGGGGATAATTGTCTCAAAAAATCCAAACCAAAGTAAATTTTTCAATTTTGCCAAATAGTTTTAAACGTTAAACTTTATGACAATTTGCCAAAATTAAAAAGTTTAAGATTGAATTAACCGCAGGATAATAATTTTAGGACTTTTTAGGCAGCTTTTTCCATGACTATGCATGTCGGTAGAGGCCTGGGAGGTATTATGCAGGAGAAAAATATCTGAATTCCTACTATCCATGGATCGGACAGTGGTGCTCAGCATCTTCAGGGCATTAGGTTTGAACCAATGCGATGAAAAACCAACGGCAATGCGTGCAACTATTTCAATTGTAAAGGCGAATTATGGGAACAGAAACCAATTTTGAGGCAAAAAATGAGTAACTACTCCTTCTCCGGCCATGGATTGGCCTGAATAGGGGTACTGAACTGTGCAAAAATATGGACTACACGATGCAGATTTTTCCTATAATGTTATGCCCACATTTATTGAAACATGGAGAACAATCGGCACGAACTGATACCTAGAAAAAGACTCAATTATGAGATTACAACGAACCCAGCATAAAGAAAATAAACCGAAAATTGAGCAAACGCAAGGACATGCATCACATAGCTAAGGAATATAGGTTCTCACATGACTGACTCCGGGGACAACAGAGGAAGTTGGAAGCGCTGCTTCTTCTGGCCCGAGTCTCTTTGGCTTCTGATGCGCGAGACTGAGACAATGGATATGAAATCGTGAATGTGAGTGATTGTGCACCTCCACCGAGCCTCCCACTCCCTTCCATCTTTGTTCTTATTTTCCTCATCCCACGACCTTCCCACATTCTTCTTGTCCTTTTTTTCACGTTCTGCTGAGCCACCAAATCCGTTTCCTTTCCTATCTTTTTCCATTTCCTCCATCGCTCCTTCTTTACAATGCTCGATTGGCGTCCTCCTTGTAAAAATGCCAAAACTGCTGCTTGTGTTACGGCACCATTTGAGTTCCCAGGAAGAACGAACGGGTGGACGAAAGATCTGCAGACGAGGAATTTTGGTGTAAAATACTAAGTGAGGAGATACTCATTTGTCTAGTGATGATGCAGGATTAAAAAAAAAAAAAAACGTGAGGGCCTCGTTCCTTTTGCTTTCTGCCCGAGATCTCCAGCTTTCCCCTTCTAATTTCAGTCCAGCTCTTATTCATTCTTTCCCCCTTTTAAGTGCACGAAATTTAATCCTTTCCTTGTCAATTTCAGCATCCCCATCATCTCAGATGCCTTGGTTACTGCTTTGCCTAAAATGGTCTAAGGTGGCAAGAAATGGAGTCATACTTATTTGGCACGATCAAATGACATTTCGGTCAAAGAAATAGAGGGAGCAGAAAGTGCTTGACTTTGGGGGGAGAGAGAAGAAACCGAACTCGTGGGCTCCACTTTAAACGAGGGAATGAGCCTAAACTTGGTGTGAATGTAGGGCCGTCTATCGGGTCGATTCGAAAGGAGTTCACAATCAGCCTCATGCTTCACTTGATGCAAATGCATTAGTCTAAACCTAAAAAATGTTTCAAATGTCTAAATGCACTAAAGAATATAAAATGGATGATTACCCTTGAAAAAAAACCGCTTGTTGACCTCCTCTCACATCTGAAAAGCAACCCCTCACTCACCCACTCACTCACTCACTCACTCTCTCTCCGCCTTTAGCGAGTGGGGTTGATTTGTCACGCCTCGATCGAAATTACGACAGTCTTAACCACGTATTGAATGATCCACCCGCACGGCAATGGGACATAAATTTGGTTTCCTTTTGGAGGGCTCCGAATGGTGTCAAAACTGAATCAAGCTTGAAGCTTTGCGTGTGTTCTGGGAATCATGGTGAAGCTCATAGCTATAAAAGGAGATAAGAGTCCGATAATTTTTAAATATTTTCGGATTTTCTGAATTTTTTAATGATTTAAGTGACTTTTATTTTTTATTTTGATTTTTTTTATTGTTATTATATTCGGGGTACGGGTTCGAACCGGGTTTACCCGATCCAAATCACTGACCCAACCCTTCTACTCGGATCCAATTTCCGTTGGATTAAAACCGATTTTTTAAAAGTATTTTCTCCCTTTTAAAAAAAAATATTTTTCCCTCTTTTTATATTTTATTTTTTTCTTCATCTCCTTTTGCAGGTCTTCCTCAAGCGACGTCTTCATCCTGTGCAGGTCTTCTTCCCGAACAATGAAGACATATGTATCTCAGCATGTAATCTCAACGCACACTCGACGCTTGCTCTTCACCGTTTCTTATCGCCGGACCTCCACCGTTAATTGCCGGAATAACACCACCGGCGACCGCCGTAGGAATGCATAAAGATGCAAAAAAAAAAAAAAAAAAAGGGAACGTTCGGATGTGGTCGTAGTAAGAATGAAACATGACTGATATCGAATCCAGATGCGGCTAGCAAATCAATCGATAATAATCAACCTACATCGATATATTCTCAGATTTGAACAAGATCACAGATCATTTTCCGCTTGTGCCACTGAGGCATTTAATCAAACAGGTCATGTGCATTTCAACCGCGATGCCTATATGCAGTTTTAGAACAAACGGCTCATTCTCGGCCATCACAAAAGATGAAAACCTATTTCGGATCAATACACGTTCGAATTGCAAACATCAACTAGAGTTCATTCTCGGTTTGAGCAAGTAGTGGACATTACCCGCGTTCACGAAGAAGTTGCAGCAACCCAAAATCGATGAAGATGGCGTTCGGCTGCAATGGACGTCCACTGATGAGAAGGCTCAACTTCTCCAGAAACTTTACCTTTCTCGTCCTCTCTTTTCTCGTTCTTCTCTGGCTTCTCCTTTCTTTCCAGCGAAGCTCTCCTGAAACCTCCAATGGCCGACGTCCCTTCTTCTCTCTCTCTCTCTCTGTCTCTCTCTCTCTCTCTCCTCTTTCCTTCTGTTTTCCTCTCGAGCTAAACCCTCAGCCAGCCTATCCTCCCCTCTCTGTTGTGCGTCGTCTCCATCTCCTCTCCCATTAGAAAGACTCTAGGATCAGCAGACATTTCCTCGTCAAGCACCGAATTCATAGCCTCTCTCACAGTCATCATCTCTTTCGCCGCAGTAGCGTAGCCCTGAAACCGGGTCGCCGCCGTGGCGCGCAACTCTTCCGCAGCCTCTCTTTTTTAACAGCACAGCATCCGAGCCTCCGGCGGCGGCTTTTCTTCTCAGAATCGACAACGTCTCGCGCTCTCGATACTCGAACTCTCGAGCTCGCTCTCGCCGCCAGATAACTACTATCTTTAACGTCGCCACGCGCCAATCAAGAGAAATGAGACTCTACGCGGCTAGGAGAACTCGGAACTTTGAGAGCGCCGTCGTAGCCGAGTAGGCGGCGAGAGAGAGCGTTCGAGAAGAAGAAGGAAGGGAAGAAGCTCTTGAAGTCGAGGTGGAGACGGTGCTCAGGTGGAGGCCTCGACGTGGAGGGTGATGGGAGCAGACACCTGCACATCTCTCTATCTCTCTCTGTTATGCCTCGCCAGCTCACGGTTCTCGAAGGTCTCTCTCGGATCCGCTTCCGTCACATGCTCGTTACTCATCCCTCGCTCGCCGGGCCTTCTTCGGTGACCGTCACTGTTCTCTTTTTTTTTTTTTTTCAAAGCGCTCACATGCGTGTTGCGGTCCGCGGACGAGAGATGGGAGACGGGGAAGGGGCTGGGCTCCTTTCTTGTCTTCTTGGGCTCAAGTTTTCGGCTTAAAGAACGGAGAAAAATGGGCCGAAAGAGAGGGGTTGGGAATTAAAAGGTCGAAAATTGCCAAGTGGGATTTTATTTTTATATCCTTTTATTTTTATTTTTTTTATATTTTTTGATCAAACTTTTGCTATCTCATTTTTTGTTTTTATTTTTCTGTATTTTTATATTTTTGCAAAAAATGACACTTGAATCGTCGATAAAAATTCGGAGTATCAACAGTGGTCTTGGTGCTCAAATGGTGGTGTCTTTTTGATGTGGTGATGTTGAGTTAAGTGGTGGTCAATCTTGTGGGAATGACGGTTGAGTTTGATGAGCTGGACACACTGTAGTGGATTCTCTTAGGCATGCATTTGAATGCTTTTGTTGCCATTTGTTGATTGGTTTGATGGTTCTTTAGTGATTGTAAGTATGTGGTTCTTCTCTAGTATATCCCAAAGTCCGCTGAAAATGCTAATGAAGTTTCTCACCTTTGACATGACGTTTGGATCGCCTAATTTTGAAGCCGATAAGGATAACTGCAGTAAAGAGAATACAACACGTCATACAAACTGTGGGCACTATATTTCAAGATTGATACTCATGTAGAACACCATATGCAATGCAAGAAGTTTGTTGTTGGAAAGTTCATATGCTTAATTTGTACTAGCTCCCTCCCTGCTACGCTTAATCAGCAACACCAAATTAAAATTTCTTGAGGTGACACACAATTCAGATAGTTAAAAATTGTGTATAAGTCCAAGGCTTAGTTAGACTTCTTAATTTAGCAGCCCTTTTTAAATAAACTGATGAAAAATTCCGATCAAACTTGTCGTGGTATGTAATTCTCGTCATTTGCATGAGTTCTGACAGGCCACGGCTCAAGAGGCAGACAAAAACTTTGGTTTGAAGAAAAGAAATAAAATTTACTGAAGTCAAGTCTAATGAGTAATATGAGAAGAAAGCTTCAATTAGACGACTATATTTTCTTTAGATTACGCGCAAATTTAACATCATGTTGTTCAAATTGCGAGGTTTGAGCAGAATCCACAATGTCAAGAATGCTTCTCAGTTTTTCTGCGAACCATCCTCCGAAAGACAGGTTTTTTTCTGGTCACATCATCGGTTCGCGCGAAACGACAAGAGTAAAATACCGACAGGTGAAAACATTGACTCAGGCCTCAAGAAAACGAAGCGCATCACTACGCCAAAAAGAAAAAAAGATTCTGCAGCGAAAAAGCGCGCATGATCACATGGGCAGGCGACAGGGACTAACCTCAATTTGAGAGAAGAGAGCGGGTTGACCGCGAGCTCGGAAGAAGTGGTCAACTGCGTCGTTGGGACCGCCGTTGTTGCCTCCTCCTCCTCCGCCGACTCCGACTCCTCCCATGGGGCCCTGCCGACCGCTTGTTGACCTCCTTTCACATCCGAAAAGCAACTCCCAATGCTCTCTCCCTCCCTCCCTATCGAACAAGTCAGATTTCACCTCCTTCGTGGATTCGATTCACACCCACAATTCCTGTCTCTTCCTACCTCTCTGAAAACCCCTGTTTTTCACAATTGTTGCTTCTGGTGAAAATTGTGGCACCCTCCCACTCTTTCTATCCCTTTGTTTTAGTTGACAGAAACGACAAAACGCGCAGGTCGGTTGCGACGTCTCGATCGACAAAGCGCGTGGGGTCGTTGCGACGTTCCTTATGCAAGGAGTGAAACAAACCCTCGTCGGAACGATTGCGCGCACAGCGAAGGGACGTAAAAAGCTGTTTCCTTTTGGAAGGCCGAAAACCGTTTCAGAACCGAATCAAGACCGAAGCTTTGCACGTGTCCTGGGATTCTTGGTGAAGTTTGTTGCCATATATAGATATAGGAGTGCGATCCGACGCGGTGTTGATTCGGCCGTTGGACTTGCCATCTTTTGTTATTCATTTACGATGGCCATGATCAGCATCGGGTATGTCAAACATTTGGTGGGGAAGTTGAGCAGAAAGACTAGAGGAGAAGCAAGGAAGGTAGACGAGGGAATTATAGAGAAAATGATGGACTGACCAAGAAAGGTATTCAAGTCGTGCTGTGTTTGAAACGTCGGAGGAAGAAGCCTCTGGGAAAAAGCTTTGGACGACTACCGAGCCTTGAAGCATGGGTCTTTTGATAAGTTAATGGATAAGGTCAAATTTGGGATCTTGACTCTCCGGATCGCTCTGGATAGAGAGAGAGGAGGTAGCAAAATCGTTCCGACATCACCGTTTCTTGGTCTTTCTTTTGAATGTTCAATAATTGAACATGAACGTGCGAGAACGTGCGATTACTCGACGATTGAGCATGAAATTTCGTGTGTTTGTTTGAGTTCACGCTCCCGGTTGAAGCTCTCTCCCTTTTTGTATCCGTCTTTGATAAATGGATGGAGTGCTATTAGCATGATAGTTAATACAATTTGTGAGTTTGCTTTTGAATTTCTTGATGAGATCTTGAAGTGTATTTTCTTTTGATCTTTAATTTATTGCACTTTGGATAGCCTCATGGTATAGCCGGTTAGTAAATGCCAATACTTATTTGAATGGCTGGAATTATCATTTGATTTCACAGAAGAAAAAGAGGGGACAAGGTTATACATGTGCCAAAAAAAAAAAAGAGACAATGCCCATGATTAAAAATTCAAAGTGATTAAAAAAGTGAGAAAGTATATATTTTAATGACTAAAAGATTTATTAAGTTATTAGATTTGTAACTACGAATATCTTACTCAAAATTTTAATTATCACATTCAAATTATTACAATGTTATATCTACATTAAACATAGGAATACGTGAAATAGACAGATTATTACCTTTAAAAGGAGGATCTCCCTTTTCATATAATGATACAGATATAGATTGACGCTTAATATTTAATGGATAAATTGATATATTCATGAAAATATTGGTCCCTCGGTTCCCTTCCCCTATCCATCACGTGCAATTAGACTTAATCCATCCGGGAGAGCATTATTAGACCATGAAAGATTAATGACATGTTGGTCTTTCAAATGCTGGTTTTTTAAAAAAATTCTTAACAATAAAGGTAAAATTGGCAAAATTATTCAAGCCGGAATGTAAATGCATAAATTGGTGTCCGTGAGAGCATTCACTTCAATATTTTCACACCATGTTTCCCTGAAGACAAAAAGTAGACAATATATACTTGAAAAATTGGGTCTCTCGATAATAAGTGACTACAAAAGTCTTTGATTATTTTCTTTGCTGGGGTTGTGCCTTAGTGAATTGTTTACTCATAGGCACAATAGTTCCAATTATACTTTTAATGAGTGCACAAAGATGCTTGGATCACTTAATCCTATCTTAAACTTGATGCTCTCCAATGATATATAATAATTTCACGGCTTCGTAATCCACATTCTTGATAATTTGCTTGCTCTCTAGTGCTAATGGACCTAAGCATATTCCTTTTCCTTAGACCTTTTGCAAGGTTGTAGTCATAGTGATATTGCTAAGGGAAATCGCCAGAGTCATGGTTTGCATATATATATATATATTTTTTTTTTATTGTTGGTCTATCTTACTCTAACTTTTGACTTAATCTTAGAATTTTGTGTTGCCTCTTTATAGAGCGTGGGCACTATACCTTATACTTGAAACTAAATGTCCTCACCTCCAACCCCTCTTGAGAAGGTGAGAAATCGAACTCTACATCTCCTCCTTTACATGTGAGAGGCAACCCTCGGTGGTTATGGTTTGCATATTTGGGATGTGGCCAGTGCGTTGTCTTCAAATCCATATTCAAACTATTCCTAATAGATGGCCTCGGTTAGCCATCTATAAAGGCGCACTTGTGATTCATGACTTGGCAAAAGGCAAGCTACTTTCGTTCCCCCAAATACAATAATGCCAAAAGCAAATACCTTTTCGTCAATGGATTGTCTCTTTTCAATTTTTAACTTTATTATACATCCTCTTTAATCTAAAGGTTTCATTACAGGAATTTATTAATGAATATTTCAAGATACCTACTACGAAGAAACAAAATGAAGAACTAAATTTTCAAAACATTAAATTTGCTAATCGAATATATAATCAGCGGTTTCTGAAATTAATTATATTTAAAATAACCCCTCTTTTATTATATGACACTTTTCGCAAAAAAAAAATATGAATAATGGGCTGCAATTACTCTAGTCCCAAAGATTTTTTTTTTTTATTTTCCCAACTCATTATTACTGGTCGAAATCCCCAAATTCTTCCCATCAAGATATTATAATAATGATCCCTATCCACTCCTTCCTGCATCTATCCTTCTCCATAGTAAATTTCCAAGGACTTGCCCCCAAGACTCATTTCGTCTCCTCAAGATTCGATCCAAAATACCAACATACACCTAAGTCAACGCAAGAGTCAAGTCAAGCACATGAACTGCTGTGAACACCTCGTCCTCTCTCTCTCTCTCTCTCTCTCTCTCTCTCTCTCTTCTCTTCACCATAATAAACGAATTTCCATTATGTCGAGTCCCCAAGATCATAAGAGGATCAATCACTAAATCTATATGTATGGAGTTTCTCTAGCCCTTGCATTTTTCATAACGAGAAAAGTGTTTTAACCTGAAAGATCCAACAAAGATTTACAAATCGACCATAATAAAGTGGTTATGATACATCATTTCATGGTTAGATTGGATTTGATTTAGTCTGGTCCTATTATGTAATAGTTGGCAATTTGATTGATGCGTGAATTTTTATTGAGACATTTTGGGTTGATTGATGATTTCGTGAATGATTTTGTCCCTCAACTCTTTATAAGAGTACAAGCTAACTGAAACTAATCTGTATCCTAGGTAACACTAACTGTTTGTTGGAAATGATAATGACCACGCAATCTAGGACATTCTTCCTTTGCAATCACCAAAATTCTCTTTGTAGCGAGAAGAGTGTTTAACTTGAAAGATCCAACAAACATTTGCAAATCGACCGGGATGATATTATTTTGATACATCATTTCATGGTTGGATCCAGATTTGATTTAGTCTGGTCCTATTTTGTAATAGTTGGCGATTCGATTGATATGTGAATTCTTGTTGAAACATTTTGAGTTGACTGATGATTTCGTGAATGATTTTGTCCCTCAACTCTTTACAAGAGCACAGGCTAACTGAAAATAATATGTACTGGCAGTTTGTTAGAAATGATAATGACCACGCAATCTAGGACATTCTTCTTTCACAATCACCAAAATTCTCCTCATAGTGAGAAGAGTGTTTAACCTAAAAGATCCAACAAACATTTGCAAATCGGCGAGAATAAAGTGATCATGATACATCATTTCATGGTTGGATCCAGATTTGATTTAGTCCGGTCCTATTTTGTATAGTCGGGGGATTGATTTATGTGTGAATTCTTTTTGAAACATTTTGAGTTGACTCATGATTCCATGAATGATTTTGTTCATCAACTCTTTACAAGAGCACAAGTTAATAGAAACTAATCTATGTACTAGGCAACACTAGGGGTGAGCATATTGGATCGATTGAACCTAGAATCGCCTGGACCAGATTGAACTGGCTGGTTTGGTCTAGCTCTCGAGGGTGTCGGTCCGGTTCTTGGTTTCATAAAAACAAAACCAGTGATTTTTGGTCTTGTTTCCGATTTCGGGGGGAGAATTGGACTGGACCAACTCTTTATATATATATTTTCTTATGTTCTTAAAAATAGTAATAAACCATACAACAGTAACAACTCTAGTATTTTTTTTTTTTTTAAAAATTTTTTTTGGCTGAGTGGCAAGTTCCATTAGATTGGACCAACCAATCCAGTCCGTCCAGTCCCCTGTCCAAATAGTGGCAAACGATCCTCTCAGTTCGGTTCCCGATTCCTAGGTGGGACTGGACTGGGCTGTGAATCGATCACCTTTAGACAATATTGGTAGTTTGCTGGAAACGATAATGATCATGCAATCTAGGACATTCTTCTTTCACAATCACCAATATTCTCCTCACGAAAGAACAATCCCACAAACAAGTATACTGATGGCAATGGGGAACATAGTGGGAGGGTTCAATGTAGTCTCTTAAATACCAAAAGCAATGAGCATTTGAGACAAACCAACCTGGATGATTTCACTGCCACCTGATATCAAAGCCTGACCTTCGCCAAATTCTGCTGAATCCAACTCAAAAGTCGGCCTTACAACGCACATATCTAAAAGGGGAAAATAACAGAGTATAGGTATACAATTTAATACTATTGTGACAAAAGAACCAGATGACCGAGAAGAAAAGAAATTCCTTTATATTTCCAAAAATGCGTCTGCAATATAGGTCGACGACAAACTCGAGGTGCAAAGCTCCTCTTGCATTTGTTGCAAAAACCACTAATGGATGTTGCGACCTCCCGAAGCCCTACTGTGGGCGCAGAGACTAATGACTAGCACTAAGTTTGGGCATGGTTCGGGCTGTCTTAAGCCTACTAATTCCCGACTTATGATCTAGGTTTTTAACTTGCAAGTCATTTTTATTTAGAAGTCGCTACTAATTAATTTGGGGTGGTCGATTATAAATCTAAATAAAATATTAAGAGAAATATTTTACTCCTGTGCATTGAAAGAAACTAAGATCGAGAATTTGATCACACTAATTATCAACTAATGCCCTTTTGATACTTAATTTTGTTTAAAGTTTGAAGTCTGATTTTTTTTTTTTTGACAAATTTTTCACGCATTAAAAAAAAACTCCAAAAAAACATTTTTAGGCCTTTCCCTAATTTGAGAATTTTTCGATTTTTTTTTAATTTTTAATTAATTTTTTATTAAAAAATTAAAATAACAAGATAATATAAACCTGACCTGGATCACGCATCCGGATGGCCAGAGAAGAGCCCCCTTTTTGTCCCTTTCCATTTATTCTTCTTAGCTTTATCTCTCGTCTTGTCCTATCTTGTGCGTGTGGTCATACAGAGCCGCGCTTTTGTACTCTAGTGACCAAGAGACAAAAGGGAGACTTTTTTTATTTAATAAAATTGTCGCCCCTCCTCCCTCCTCTGTCTCTTTTCATTTTCATTTTATTCCTTTCTTTCACGCTTCCCTCTCCTCCGCGACCATCTTCTTTCCGACCTGACCAATAACGCGAGCAAATTCAAGTGGTAAGAGGAACTCAAAACTCAACCAAAGCTCCGGTACCGCTGCCGGTCGTGTTCAATCATTGCACGGCCATCACTGTGACCGGGCCGCCACCACCCTTCGATCTCGCTGGTCAAGAGTCGGTTGCTTGCAGAAACATGACGCGCAAAAGGAACGTCCAAACAAGAACGTAAGAAGCAAAGGAACAGCTGCGTGGATCTATCAAAACGCATTTCACCAACCACGAACGCCCAAAATGGACGAAGGACTGAGAACAAGCGCGCGCACTTCAGTTAGGCGTTTCGTCGAACAGGTAAGTCGCATTGATTAAAGAGGGGGAAAATGAACCAACAGAGCGCCGACTCACGCCGAAGCTAACGATAATCAGCAAGCAACAACCCAAGAGCCGCAGCATTCACACGAAGGGGGCCGGAAATCATGCGCGCTGGACAAACGGCAAAATTCGCGATGCGGCAAAACAGGGCACGAAACAGGGGAGGTTCGGCCGAGGGTCCCTACCCGGCTCACGGCATCGGACGGCGGACGAGCCCGAAGATCGGGGTACGTCCGTCTGCCTCGCGCGCCCCCGAGCCGAGATCCTTGGGAAGCCGACCCCAAGTCGGCACAACCAAAAGAATCGGAACTCAACCTACCGTGGGTTTGTTTCGGGAAGTGGGGTAACGTCAATGGATCGTCGGCCAGGTTTAAAGTGTATTTGTCACCGGAGAACACTCGCTCTCAGCCTCGCTCTCGGTTCTCTCTCTCAGATCTCACTCTCCGCCCTTGGTTCTCTCCTATTATCTCGGCCTCGCTCTCTAGAACACCCCCGATTTCTCTCTCCTCCACCTCCACCTCCACCTCACATCTCATCTCTAATTTATATTTTTTTAATCGAGTTAGTCCTTTTGTTAAAATTGCAAGGATGCGGACGTATCATCCATTAATGTCACATTTAGGTCGATCGGATGAACTAAAGATGAGATGGAACTCTCTTGTTGACTTAGATAAATTTATTAGGAAATTAAAGAAAAATCATAAGCACTAAATAAGAGAGAAGCTACACCTGTGATGAAAATTTAACAATTTTAAAAAATACAAGTTATCATCAGAAGTATAGTTATGAGAAGGGAAGAAAATCCAGAGAAGTGGAAACAACAAATAAGGCAAATGTATAGGTAAGCTTGGGGAAGTAACTAGGAAGAGCTCATGTTGCACGCTGTAGCATTCGTCTTTGAAGTTGGAATTCGCAAAAGAGGTGGAATAATTGGACTTATGTGGGTGGTTCTTGTACGTATAGGAGGGAATGGTTATTCTTAATATTTGGTTTATAAATACCAATGTTTTTGGGATTGTAAAGCTCTCTCTTTCCACAATCAAGCAAATTCTATAATCTATGTTTATATTTATTTCTTAGTGCACCATTTTATTTTCCTTGAAATTTGCCCTTTCAATGCAATTTACATTTTCCTTGCAATTCTTTCTTATCTTTAGTTGCACTTAGCTCCACATTAATTTGCACTCAGTTGAATCCCCACTTCGTGCACTTTGGGAGCGAGGTATGTAACTGTGAAGCGATCTCGGTTGTTCTTGGCGCTATTCTTTTATTGCTTTAATAAATATTGATCAAAATTTTGGATGTCTTAGGTTAAAATCAATTGTCTCCTTTAATTTTCTCTCAAATGTCATCAATATCGAGAAATAACTCTACAAATCTCACTTGGATAGATATCATTAACTTTGTACCTTATTTTTAACGTGTGCTAAGATAATTAATTACTCAAAAAAGAAAAAGAAAAAAGAGATGTGCTTGCAACCATGTGCATCCTTGTTTTGTGATGAGCACGACAAGTATAGAGTTGGTGCTACTTAACAAGATAACTGAGGTTATCTACAACTTGCTACGATCCGGATGAGTTTCCCTAAAACTCAATGATGGTTACCATCTTTTCTTGTTCATGGAGAAGTAACAAGTTTACTTCCAAGTTTTTAACTGTAACTAGATACCTTGTGATCTTTATTCAAAACATAGAGGGTGATGCCTTGATCTAGAAAAGGATGACAAAATGTATTAGACAATATAATCAAGCCAGAAGTTGAACTATAATTTTCACCATCTGATCTATCAAAAGTTGTTACACGAGGTTAAGATGTAAATGGAGCCACAACAAGTTGGGCCTAATCTGGTTAGAAAATGTAGTCATGTGCAATTTTATGTGCTAAGTGTAACAAATTACAAGTATTAAGTCAGGATAACATGAACTTCACTCATATTTTTATTTGCTTGAGGTGATGCATAATTTATAATTCATGGACTCAACACATGGTTTGATAGAGTTTCCTACAATCAGGATGTATGAAAATATAGCCCTTTACGTGAAGTATGGTAAATTTCATTTTTACCTTTTTGTCATCAAATCAAGGATGTTCGGTTAAGGCGTGTTTGCATAGGACTCTTATCTCTCCTTCCGCATGTTTGAAATGATGATAGTGAATTTGTTATACGAGAACTCACATGTAATATTTGCATGCTTTAAAGTATTTTAGGAGTTCTGCGATGGGTAAGAATCAATTTTCTCCTGTCACTTGTGTGAGCAGAGATATGTTAATTTTCCTAGATCATCCTATTATATTGAAGTCGCAAACTAGGCTACCAACAAGAAGATATTAGACATGATTTCATGCAATGATGGATGGAAAGAGATAGTCCTTCGTTTTCTTTTCCACTTTTTTTACATTGACGGTGCTATTGCGACTTATTCATAGCTAGTAACGAGCGTGGGGGCCATTGGCCATGGTAGGTGGGGATGTCATTTGAAATTTACACATAGCTGGTGCTGTTGGGGTCAATCGCAGCAGCACGAGCGTGAGCTTGCTATTTCATCGGTAGGGTCGTAATTGGGGTTGAGAGATCTGTCAAGACGCGGCAAGCAAACGGTCTCGATGGTGATCACCAGCACCGCTTACGTAACTGCTATGAGCAAGTTTGCGATTATGGCCATTTCTTTTCATATTCATTTTTTCTTTTACCAAGTGATAACAGAGACCGTGAGCCAGAGCAAGACAAGAATAGGCACCCTGTCCCGATCAAAAAACATGTGAATATCGCGATAGATGTGCTCTAAGGGCATTGTCAATATTAATTTATCTAGCATGTTGTTATCAACAATTAGGTCTTTGGCCAAACAAGAATCCAAACTTATGATAGATTCAACATGTTCATTGTGGAAACTAACTTTTAAATGATGCTATTACTTAGAACCTACATAATCATCTCCTTTACTGGCAACTTTTGCAAGATGAAAGTTAAATATGATCAAACGAGTTGTCAGAATGAAAAGTATTAAACTATTTGACAGACACCTTTTCATGGCCTTGATAAGAAGCTGGTAAGGTAAAATTTTCACTATTGCTTTCTTTGTGAAGTTTCACCATGTCTGCTATGGACTTCCGAAGTTTACTGTAATAAACGAGAAGCAAATTAACATACAAAAAGCCCAAGTACTACAAATTGCATGAGGAAAGGCATTTGCCCTACAAGTGCATGGTTCCCACTAGTATTGAAGTCGAAGCACTCAATGATCTAATTGATTCTCCAGCAACAATTTTTACAGTATGTCAAATCACTAGGGCCTCCAGGAACAAATTAGACAATATGACACACAGCTTCAAGGACATAGGAAGAGAACCCCCAGAATAAACTCCTCTGGATATTCTCAGGAAAGGATCCCAAAGAAAAGGTAACACCGGAACACAAGATGCAAAGCAATGGAAAATACGGCGAGGAACAATATCTAACAGGACATTTGATAAGAGATTTTGGACGGCTTGCACTTTTAGAAAACAGAACTTTGTTTTTCCAAATTGGGAACAACGAAATATTATTTCAGCAGTCCTGGAAGCAACAGATTCCTCAGCATGGATTATCAGTAAGTAACAAGGTTTCTCAAGCCTACTTGTACATTTTTATTAAGAAGCGACAGGGTCAAACTCCGACTTTGCTTTGTGACTATCTGCAGAAAATAGAAAGGAGAAGATGCTTCGGACAAGATCTAGATGGCTTCCACTTGTACTTCACTGAAACCAAGTGCATGGAAAATGACATGTTCATAATGTAATTTAGGAGTAAATACCTTTGATGGCGCACAGCTAGCTTCTCCTAGGAACTCATGAATAACGTTTTACTGCACAATCTTATTATATACAGATCATGTTAAAAATGTGGAGATTCGACTAGTATAGAGATTTGCAGTACGTTGAGTGCAAACATGTCATGGTAATGAATATGGTGCTTTAAGTTTGTGAGCTATTCGATGTATTTTATGAACTCATTCGAAACAATTGAAGAGTCAGATTACTAAGAACTCTCAAGAGCGTGGACCCCAAATGACATTTTTTCCTAGCTAGGCGAGGATATTACTTCCAAATCTAATTAAAAAACAATTGAATAGTCCATATTGGCGTTTATGGAAAGAGCTATGAGGATGAAGCACCAAGAAGCTTTGAATACGACTAAACTCCAACAAAAGCAGAAGAACAGAGTTCGAACATTATTTGATAATAGCAACTAACAAGTGAGCCTTTCTTCTCCATACTAACCTTCCGAAGAACATATGAAATTACAGTATGCTCAGTAGCTGAGTGATCCTTAGATAATCTGCTTTTGCAAGGGATGCATCTAAAATAGGTGATTCGCAAAGCAATTATATCACTTTCAATCAACCAACTCACTCTCGCTGTTTCTTTGGGAAAGATTGGACGCTACCTGTGAGCATAGGATTTTGGACATATCTCTATTTTACCTGATATATCGCCCAACCTCCAGGGAAGAGGATCAGAGTAAAATCCGGATCCGATTAGCAAATCTCAAAAAGCTGGGATGGGTGGTTCTTAAAGGAATTCTACAGAAAACTGGATCCAAGGCCTTTTTTCTCTCTTTGATGGTCTGAAAGAAGTTCTAGCTTGAACTCATTGCAATTTAGAGAGACTCTCATATCAACATGGTTGATACTACTGTTATGGTAAATCCACGGGGATATTAGAATGGCATCGAATTTTTAAAGAACGTTTTTCTCAGTTCCCACCAATGTAAAATTGGCAAGAATTTACATTTAAAAAGCAGCAGATCAGATAAGTTCAGAAACAGAACAAAAAGAATGACTAAACAACACGTTGTATTCAGTGTCAAAATTTTCTACAAGAATAAAATAACTAAATCATGTTATATCGAGTCAATTGATTATTTATCATCATGACACAAAGGCAGACAAAAAAATATCAATGTATCTCTATTTTAAGAACTCTAGTAAAACAACTGAACAGTAGAAAGCTAAACTAACTTAAGTTATGATAATTCATGTGGGATATTACTTGCCAATCCATGTTATGATGGTACTTCAGATAATCAACAACCGTGGACCTAACCTTGTAACAATTGTTTGCTAAAAGAAGGTGAACCAAACAAACCATCCTAGCATGGACATCCAAAACGTTTCAAGAGTAGAAAAAGAACCAACATTACATCTTGCATATTCTCAAAACAATGTCAAAGATGTCAGTATCTTCCTATTAGGAGTAGTGCACATCAACAAAATCGTGCTGAAGGAGATAAAAACAGTTAAATTGTAATATCAATGCCACTGTCAATCAGAGATTAAACTACTGCCTTGGTTCTCCCTTCAAACCTATCCCTCTCTCCTGGAGTATAGGAAGCTTGCACACATCAGCTTCCCTCGCCCAGTCTGCCAAAACCCAGCCTACAGCCAAACATGCTGGTATGTCCAACTGAGGTTGAGCACAGCTCTGATGTCCTTAGAATTGGTACCTGCAATGGCGATTTGCTTGCACGTGACCTTATGAGTGAGTGAAGCCGAGATGAGGCACTTGGAGATGAAAACATTTAACGTGAATGGCTCCATGTAGGCTATGTTCTACTGCTTGAAGGACACCCGCTTATTTGGATTCTTGGACTTCTTACCCTTTTGGTCAGTGTATGGCTGTTGTTGTCATCATCCAAATGGTCTAACTCCAAAAAACAGCTTGGTGCTAAACGATGCAGCCCACAAGCCAACACTCATACAAAATCTCTATACAATTCAATAAAGGATAGAGCACCCCCACATTCCAACCATTATGCTACACCAGTACCATTATCAAGGAAATGACAGAGAGGACATTCCAAACTAGAAAAAGAATGAAATATTCAATGAAGCACCTACCCATTGTGAATACCACATGTTGGCACAAAGACGCCATCTCAAGAGGCATCAACACCATGATCAGAACACTATTAGTGAACACATTGCAAAAAGCTCCATTCAACATCTTCTTGCAGGAGACACTTTCTAGCAAATGAAAGCAGCCACTTAGATCGTAGTGAGCATGACACCTGAAAGAAACAAATATTATCTATAAGACATGTCTAACTACTAACAATCCTCAAGATTAACTAGAGAGGTGGGTAAGAACACATCGCCATACAACAAAACCTCATAATCTTCGAAGTTGCACTGACAGAGGTCATGCTATGCATTTCATCAAACAGCTAGAATGTATGGGTGAGTAAGTGCTCAACAGGCCCTAATTGTCGAATGCATGACAATTCCTTTAAAACCCAATCAAAAATTCTTTTAAGAAAGACTGACTTCAAATGAGCCAATATAGAATTCAAAGAACGCAAATTTCTTCCTTTTGACACCAAATTTAGGCAAACACGATTAAGCAAACAAATTCACCTACCTTATTGAATTCGTTGTGGATCGTTTAAAGCAAATAAGGTTTGGATGGTGGTATTAAGGTCGCCCTCCCAATGTCCTTCATCATCCTCTTTGGAGAGGAGTACTTCATCTAGCTTCGGTGTCCTCAAGGCACCCTTGCAGAATATATTCATCTTGGGGCACTTTGTGACGACAATACGCACCAACAATGGGAATCTCAAGGCACGATTTGTGTTTGAGAAGCTCTCAAGGCTTGGTAAACCGTCGAGTATCAGCTTTTCCAGCTTGGGGAAAGAGATATCCCCTGCTCCATTTCCATCATCTGTTACCACGTCTTCCATCACGCCACAATTACTTAGGGATAGAAAAGTAAGGTGCACCAGACTTGTCGCCGCTGAGCAAGTCCCCATATGAACTAAACCATTGCAATCCGCCACTCCTAAATGCGTTAATCTTTGGAATGAAATCGGGGATGGAAGTACGATTGGTAATCTCGCGCACTCCCCAACCCACAGAACTTCAATCTGTTTGAGAATTTCAGTCATCAAGGAGCCATCTTTCCAAACTCGCTTCAGGTTACGCAGCTCATACAGGTCAAGTCGATTCAGATTTCGCAGTGCCTGGAGAGGTTTTTCCATGTCAGTTAGTTCTCCATAAGGAGTCGCTCCCCCATGCCCAGACGAATCTTCTGGAAATATCTCCTCAAAGGAACTATATCTCACATCAAGCTCTTTTAGATTGGGGAATCTACGAAGAAGGAAGTTGGAAGGAAAAGCGACATTTTCATCATGGTAGCATGCCAAAGCCAGCTCTTTGAGATTGTGGAAGACATAATGCTGCGGTATCATCGCAACATCCTCCCTTGCTAATGTCAATCCCTCCAAGTGTGGAATGACCTGCAGAGGGAATCCATTTAATTAGGCTAACGAAAGTCCAATGACAAAAATGTCCTTTTGTTTAGGGAAAAAACGAGAAACACAACTTTCCGAAGGCAGACGAGCAAGCACCGATGGCCACTATATGGGGGATGATTGTTGTTAGTAGTGTGCCCAATTTTTTTTTTTTTTAATTTATTGATGTGGTGTGCCCAATTCAATCACAATATATTTCATGAATTTGGATAAATAAAGTTATTAATCAATGATGCTTTAGCTATTTCAATTGTAACTAATTAAATTCAAATGGAAAAATTACATTTGCTTGTTTTAATAAATCAGGTTATTTTTATAGTTAGTGTATGTGTCTCAAAAGTAAGATGTTGTATTAATGTTGCACATTGTTTTCAAAGCGGTAGTTCTCATATCTATTTTACTATAGATCATAAATATCATATGGCTTCATTTTCGTGTTACTCTGAGAAGAATGCATTCAAACTCAACAAATGATTAGCGAAAAAAAAAGAGAGAAGAAAAGAAAAATTGAATTGACAGGACATTGGTGAAAAAGCAATAAAACAAGATAGAGATGATAGTTCAAAATTTCGATGGAAAAAGAGAGTAAATAATGAAGATAGGTTGTTCATTCTTACAAAAGCAAAGTGAGACATCATATGAGCAATGAAACAAATAAAAAGTATACAGCCCCAAATAAAAGGATCTTTTTGGCATTCCGTGCGGTTATAAAGGAACTTAATTTCGTGTCGGTATATCACTGATATACCACTCAAATTAAGTTTGGTAATTTTGATTGAATGTTTGTAACTTGAAAAGCGTTAGTCAACCATAGGAATAAATGTTGGTAGGTTTTTAATGTAGTTTGTGATCTTGAAAATATAAAAATATATTAGTACATTTCAAGATCTAATAAAAAGTTGGTCAATGATTAAAATCAATTAATATCTTAATTTGATGATTGTTGGTACATTAATTAGATTTTCGTTTGTAATTTCAAAATAAAGTTAGTAATTTGAGAGGCGTTGGCTTGTCACGAGAGTAAATATTGGTTGATTATTAAAGTAGTTTGTAATTTTGAAAATGTTGGTACTATCCAACCTAACAAGATAATATAAGGTGTCAAGTAACTAAAATTAGTTTGTATTTTATAGAAAATGAATGTTTTGGAAAACATTTTCCTAGAAATAATTGCTTATATAGCTTGATAATAATTAATTAATGAAAATTATTTTCATTGATTAATTAATTTAATTAAATATTTTTGTATTATAAAAATATTTTCATTTATTTTTATAAACAATAAAAGCCATCATTTTTTCAAAAAATATTTTGCATAAATTCCATTTTTCGTGAAACAAATGAAGTCTTAATGTGACTAATATTGGTACACCAATCAAATTTGATTTGGTAACTTCAAATAAGGTTAGTAATTTCAAATCTGTTGGTAAGAAAAAATAAAAGTTGGTAAATTAATAAAATAGTTGATGATTTGAAAGTAGAAAAAAAGTTTGTCCTTTTTTAAGCCTATTGATGAGTTACTAACATGTGATCAAATAAGAAAATTATCCACGGTGCTTAACAATTACCAACCATGTTCAAGATGTTCGAGGATGGATTTGTTTTGTAGCTAAGCTAGCAATATTCCAAGTGAACATAATACCATTTTTTTTTTTAAAAATTTGGTGGACAAGGTTGGTCAAATTAAATTAAATAGGTAAATCTCAATCATAAGATACGAGTGGCTCATTAGAAGCATGGCTATCTATGCAAGTCAATTTAATAAAAAGTGTTGTTCTTCGAAGTAAAAGCTGGGATCAATAGATTTATATACCAAAGAATATGAGCTGGAAATAATTAACTGCAAATCATTTTTAAATTTCTAAGCAATTCATAGGTGTGGTTAGGTGAGCATCAACAAGCATGAGATGTTTGACAATTTCAATTTCCTAGAGAAAATAACAATGCACCAAGAGCTATGCTCATAAACCAATGAAGACAATAGCAAAGAGTTAGAATCTTTGATAAGGGCAGTACCTTTTCAAAAGAAAAGAGTGTAGATTGGTTCTCGTTGGTAGTTGTACCTTGGCAGCCTTGTAATTCACAAGCAAATAAGAATGACCTCATCTTGCCACATTGTCTTACTCGCAATTGCTTCAAGAGTGGCCATGTTGAAGTATGACTATTCCGGTAGAAGCTCCCCAGTTTCGGCAACTCAAGTAATCTTAGGTCGGTTAATTGCGGAAAGAAGAGATCACTTGCACTCATCCCTACTCCGTCTTTCTCCGCAATAATTTCTTCCACCCCACAATCCCTTACTAAAAGTTTTTGAATTGTGTCAAATTTTTTGCCACCGAGCTTGGAAATAAACTTTTGAGACTCTCACACTCGATAACCTCCATGCATTGTAAGCGTCCAAAGGTAAGACCTCCTCGAGGAAGTCCATTCCACACGTGTTTCATTTTTGGGAGCCTCGTCAAAACTATTTCTCCCAATTGAAAAGAATTTGTAGAACAAGCTTCGCTAAATTCAAACTCTTGGACTTGAAATGCTATTTCTAAGGCTCCACAATCGGTCACAGTTATCTTCTCTAGGTTTTGAAATCTCGTGAGCATATTATAAGATGAAAATATGGATAAAAGTTTCTCACAATGCTCCACTACTAGTGTTTTGAGTTTGCCAAAGGCATTTGAATCAAGATCATCAAGCCATATCTTCTCCATGTTGTCCATGTGCAAGATCTTCATCGACTCCATAGCAGGAAACTCAACCTGTTATTTTTAATTTAATTAATTAGAGCCGATTCTCTATTCCTTCAAAAAAGAGAATACTTTGATTTCAAGAACAAAGAAAATCACAAGATGGATATTATCAAAAAATAGAAAGAAAAGAAGACTAGACATACGTTATTTCTTTTTAGCGGATGCCATCCCCTAAAATTCATTCACCTGTCTATAATTTTAAAGTAGAAAGCATAAATTTTTCTAATATATATTAGAATCTTGGATTCTTGTTCCATATGCGTTCCAACTTGGGCAAGCCACTCAAGGTTAATCTAGTCAATTGCCATAGAATCTTGACATCCCCACTAGTCGTCAATTCTTCAAGGTCAAATACTTCCTGTATTAACTGACATCTTTCAACCATTATAGCTTCCAAGTTCTGCAGCCTTATTAGGTTCAAGGGGTGAATAACACCACATGATCTCATAACAATGCTATTAACTAGAAAGTACACATACGAGTTGCATGTGGAATAATAACAGAAGAAATAATTTCGTATAGTAGATCTAATATAATGGAAGATAAAGCGGAGTAGTGGTTTTGAATTTTCCCTTATCCTTCTATAAAATGATCTACTTTACACTTACTTATCATTTATCTATTATGTATTTGGACTTTATTATACATATATTATCGAGGATCAATTATTGAGGTTACTGAATTTACCCTCACATTTTGTGCAATCTGCCTAAATTTTAGAAATTCATGGCATAGGCTCAATTGATTTTTCGATGTGGTCTGATATAATATCTCAAATGACAGTGTAAAAAAAAATCTTAATATTCTCTCCTAAATAGTTATGAACTAAATTGATAAACTGAAAAATAAAAGTATACTTTTAGGTGATTTGTAGGTGTAAATTGAGCCTGGCATTTTTTCCGAGCTGTTCCAAAAAAAAAAGTATCTTTTATCGAGAGAGTAAAAGTAAAAAGTAGTTATAAATTTAATAGAGAAATACTAAAGTAGTCTTAAGATTTTAATGTCCCCATGCATAGCACTATAGGTGGAATAGATGCCGCATCGACAAAATGTTAGAAAAACGGTTCATCTCCATAAGACCTATTGGTGGCCATAACATCCATGAATTGGTCATAACAACGCCGTATGGTCTTCAAGGTCAATTTCAGCAAAGGATTTAGTTTTAAAATATGAGGACCCAAGATACGCTTCCTCGTCATAAAAAAAGTTAGTTTCTATAGAAAGTAAAAAGTTTTAGTCATCTAGCCAAGAAAAAGAATTGCTTCATTTGATAATGATTTCAGTCCAGCGTCAGGCTTTTGTGGTTTGGGTCACTTGATAAACATAATTTTAAAAAATAGGTAGCAAAGGGGTTCCAATTTTTTTATTTTATACTAACAGAATAGTAATAAAATTTGTTAATTCCAAACAATAGTGAACAAATTAATGCTAGATGTGTTTCTCATTAATACTTTCAAGCAACATGTATTAAGAAAAAAGAAATTTAAACACGTGCCGCACATAAGTTCTACCAAGAATATTAGAAAAGTTGTTAGAATGAAGATTTGTGGTAGATTTGATCCATACAAAAGGTCCATAGTTCACATAAATCAGAACAAAAAATTTAATTATTCCACTAACATCTCATTTTAACAAAGGTAAAAATGCATATTTGCCTATCTAACATTATATTTGAATTTTCATTTCATTGTCACATAATAGTTCCATCAACTCACATATAAGACTATAGAAAATTTTATATGATGGAACTTTGTGTAGAACCACATTTCCACTGAGGTCCATTCACCTTCCCCAAATTTTTACAATTATTGGAAAGAAAAAACAGCAACTTAATCGTCTCAATTACCCTAGCATTAATGTACTTAAGACGAAAATTGCAAAATAATTTTCTGTAATCAATTGATCTGGATGTTATTTCGCACAATCACTAAGTTACATCACATGCACAGAAATTTTTTTAAGTTCTGTTTTTCGCTTTACTCAAGCTAAAGGTCATACAAATTATATAGGTCATAAATACTTTCTTGAAGTTACGATTATATCCATAACACTCCTCTATAATACCCATGCATAAAATTTCATTTCCTATTCAATGCAAAACGTATCAAATTAGTACTCACCCACATATCAAAAGCAAATTGAGATAACTCTAAAGTCAATATTTCAATGTGTTTATAAATCAATTTTTAAGTATTCACATTTGATTAAAATCAACACTTTTTAACACAAAATACTAAACGATCCAATTGTTGCTAAAAAGTTTTTTTTTTTTTTTTCGTATAGTTAAAAAATGCATGTTACTTTGTCAAATTACACAAAACGCCTTACATTGTACTCTTATTTTCTTTTGGTAAGGAACTCTTGTTTTAATTACCTATGATATTGGCTAAGATACTAATTTTCTTCAGTCTTGAGGATGAATTCATTAACTAATGAGTTTGCCTATTTGGTGTTTCTTCTTCCTCGCCTAATTTAACATATCTCTCTCTCTCTCTCTCTCTCTCTCTCTCTCTCTCTCTCTCTCTCTCTCTCTCTCTCTCTCATTTTCCTTCGGATTTTATGATTCTAAACCAACCTTGCTATGCAATTTCATTCTATATTATTAGTTGCTAACATATATATCATACACCTAGTAAAAAGCTCCTCAAATTTTAGATTCAACATCAATGCAATTGAGTTATTTACATATAATGCATGTAGTGAAAAAATATTGACTCGTGTGGAGCGACAATGCTTAGTTCCTTTGATTAGCATTTGATTAAGCTGACTAGGTTTGACTCGAAAATTAAAAATATTATGTCAACTACTTGCAGTTTTAGTCATAATCAAGATATAAAGGTGCATTGGAAGTATTAATCTTATATTTGAAATGCAATCAAGAGTTTTAAATATTTTTGAAGAAGCGTAATCAAGTTCTTTTAATACACGATAACTTAGATTGCCTATGCGGCAACCTCAAATTACATTTGTTTGTATTAATTTATTACTTAATTACACCAACCAAAAGGTTTGGGACTTAGATTGCACTTTTTGATAAAGGTTTAAGAGTTCATTTCACCAACTGAAAAATTTATGATTTGATTGCATTTCATAAATATGTTTTAGGACCTATGGAACGATTTTTTCCGTCACAACTCACAATATTTACAATTGACTTTAGGAATAGTGACAAAATGACTCTTAAAACTTATTCCGATTTGGCATGTTTAAGAACTAAAACTTTTTTTTTCCTTTATTGGTAAAACTTGTTTTTCATTAAATTTTCCCTTTTTTAATTGTAAAATGTGGTGCGAATGTGGTGATGCCACTTTAAAAAAGGCGACCAAAAATTTAAAAAGTAAATATAAGAAAACAAGGCAAGAGAGAGGGAGGGTTTGTCTCAGGGTTTGTTTTTCATGATAAGTTATCGTAAGTGATTGCTCATACCCTTAGCTCAAACCATCAGGACAACAAACTAGATATGCCATTAGAGAGGAATGAGTGCAAACCTTTTCGACGAGTAAAAATGGTTGATGTGTTGGACTGCTGCCCTCCAATTTTCCACAACTCGCATCTCCTAGAATCACCTTCACAGCTTTACAATCTTCAATAGTAAACTCTTTCAAGGAGGGCCACTTTGAAATATGCTTATCTTGGTAGAAACTTCTGAGTTTTGGCATGTTGTGAAGATACAGAGTGACAAGTTGAGGAATTACAATTTTGTCAATTGCTTCTTCAGGTTTCTCTTCTTGTTTGGCGACAATGTACTCTATCTCTCCACAACCACCGAGACCGAGATATTGGAGTTGTCCTAGACTTTTTGCCATAAACACTGTAAAAAGGTTTCTCAGACATGGGCACTCCTCAACCGTCAAGGACTCTATATAGTGAAGCAGCCTCTCTGACATGAATGAAGGAATCACATTCATTAGGTTGTGACACTGCTTCACCTTGAGGACCTTTAGACAACAAAAGGACTCCATAGGGATTTTATTGTTCCATAGTTCTTCTTGTTGAACTCTCTCGATGTGTAGCTCTTCTAACTTTGGAAATGCAAGCTACAAGTGTATAAAGATAAATCGAAAATACCCAAAATAAATTAGGGCCAAACCACAGAAGAAAAAAAAGAAATATAACATATTAGATAAATCAGGATATGATACCTTCTCATCAAATAGAGGATATAACCCATCACCAGCACAATTCTCTAAACTAAAACAACTCAAACTCTTAAGGTCACCAAGCTTGAGTTTGGTTAAATGACGGAACTTGAATATCTCTGCAGTTTTCCCTTTTCCTTCTTTCATCACGATTATGCCCCGCAGATTATTGCAACAAGAAACATCAAGCGCTACAAGTTCATGAAGGGTTTTGGCCGTGGTACTTGAGAAGAGATATGACAAACTATGACAACGTCTCACATTCACTTCCATCAAACTAGGAAATGTCAAGGTTTCTTCGCAGTCACTCTTCAAAATGTCTGTCAGCCTTGGTAGGTTCAACAACTTCAATTTTTTTAATGCAAAGAGTTCCAATGGCTTTTGCCTTTTCTCAGAGCGAAGGCTTACCGATTCAAATAATGCTTCCAAGGAGAGACACCCAAACACCTCAATTTCACTCAGGCTCCGCAACCTATCCATTGAATTTGATGGAAAAACATGTGATAAATTTTCACAAAGTCCAACAGTGAGAGATGCAAGTTTGCAGAAGGACTGTCCGTGGAGCTGATTGTGCCATATCCTCTTTAATTGGCACATGGACGAAAGCTTCAATTCCACCAAGCTTGGAAAAAGAACCTACGTAAAAACATTGTATGTAGAATGACTGAAATATTTGGTATAGAATTTTATTATGCCAAAATTTCGAGGCAACTTTGGGAATCATCAGCAGCAAGTTAGTTTTGCCACCACAAACTACCAACATTTTGGTACAGAATAATGATCCAATTTCTACTAAATTGCATCTCTGACTAGAACTAGAAGAATGATCAACATAAAAATACTTTACATGCTTACTTACCTTTTCATTGAAGAAGCCAGGCGAGGACAAGCTAGAGTTGATACAACCAAATGCTTGTTGTACACTTGTACCAACTCTCATTGATTGTTGCCTACCTTTGAAAGAAGAGAATGTCATCATTTTGGGGCACCCTGATATCATCAGTTTTGTTAAGGATGGACAGCGAATACAATACTTTCCATAAGAGAATGTCTTGAGATTTGGCAATTCCGTGAGAGATAAGGAGGTTAACAGCGGAAATTCTAAAGTGTCGGTGGTTGCAGCTTCCTCTGATTCTTCTTCTTGCACATTCACAACTTCCTCCATCAGTTTACAACTCGCTATTTCTATTTCTTTTATTTGCCCAAGTGCTTTAGCCATGGAAGAAGAAAAAAAAGACCTTAGGTTCTCACAGTTTTGCACCTTCAGTGTCGTTAAGTTTCGAAAACACAAGGCTCTTCTTGGATTCTTGTTCCATAGGCGCTCCAAACTAGGTAACTCACTCAAGGTTAATTCGGTCAATCGCAATAGAATCTCGACTTCCCCACTGGCTGTCAGTCCTTCGAGGTCGAATACTTCTCGTATTAACTGACATCTTTCGATGGTTATGGCTTCCAAATTCTGAAGCTTTATTAGAAAATTTGATGGGATGATGCTCAAGAGGAACATGCAATCCTCCACCTTCAGAAATTTTAGGCTGCTCACATTTGACAGAAATTGAGAGCTCCATATCTCTTTCAATTTGGGAAGTTCAGACAGTGTCAAGGTCTCCAACCAGGGCAATGAAACCTTAAAAAGTCAAGAGAATCACGTTATGAAGGCATATGCATTGATTTTTCTTTAGCTGTGAGGAGTGGATAACCCACATAATCTCACAATACTTGTAACTAAAAATTATGAACATGTGATCCATGTGAAAAATTAATAAAGGAAATAATCTCACTTAATAGATTTGAATATGATGGAAGAAAAGGCCCAGTAGTGATTTTGAATTTTACCTTATATATGTTAAATAATTGAAATTTTTGGAAGAAAAGGCCTAGTAGTGATTTTGAATTTTACCTTCTATATGTTAAATAATTGAAATTTTTGGTACGGAATTTTATTATGCCAAAACTTTGGGGGCATCTTTGGAAATGAACATAAACGTGAGTAAGTTTTTCCACCACGAATTGCTAAACTTTTGGTACAGTATAATGATCCAGTTTATACTAAAATGCTTCATTAACTAGAACTTGAAGAATGCTGAATAGGAAAATACTATAGATCCTTGCTTACCTTTTCTATTAAAATGCTTCACTCACTAGAGCTAGAAGAATAGTTAATAGAAAAATATTGTAGATGCTTACATACCTTTTCATTGAAGAAGACAGGCTTGACACAACCAAACACTTGTTGTACTGACGGTTGCTTTCCTTCAAATGAAGAGAATGTCATCATTTTGGGGCACCCAGATATCATCAGTTTTGTTAAGGATGGACAGTGAATATAGTAGTTTCCATAAGAGAATGTCTTGAGATTTGGCAATTCCACAAGAGACAAGGAGGCTAACATCGGGAACTCTAAATTGTTGGTGGTTGCAATTTCCTCTGATTCTTCTTCTTGCACATCCATAACTTCCTCCATCAGTTTACAACTCGCTATTTCTATTTCTTTTATTTGCCCAAGTGCTTTAGCCATGGAAGAAGAGAGAAAAAACCTTAGTTTCTCACAGTTTTGCACCTTCAATGTTGTTAAGTTTCCAAGACACAAGACTCTTCTTGGATTCTTGTTCCATATGCGCTCCAAACTAGGTAACTCACTCAAGGTTAATTCGGTCAATCGCGATAGAATCTCGACTTCCCCACTGGCTGTCAGTCCTTCGAGGTCGAATACTTCTCGTATTAACTGACATCTTTCGATGGTTATGGCTTCCAAATTCTGAAGCTTTATTAGAAAATTTGATGGGATGATGCTCAAGAGGAACATGCAATCCTCCACCTTCAGAAATTTTAGGCTGCTCACATTTGACAAAAATTGAGAGCTCCATATCTCTTTCAATTTGGGAAGTTCAGACAGTGTCAAGGTCTCCAACCAGGGCAATGAAACCTTAAAAAGTCAAGAGAATCATGTTATGAAGGGATATGCATCGATTTTTCTTTAGCTGGAAACCCCGCATAATCTCACAATACTTTTAACTAAAAATTATGAGCATGTGTCGCTTGTGAAAAATTAATAAAGGAAATAATCTCACTTAATAGATTTGAATATGATGGAAGAAAAGGCCCAGTAGTGATTTTGAATTTTACCTTTTTCTTCTTTGAATTTTATCAACTTTTACACTTATCATTTACCTATTATGTATTGGGACCATGTTATAATGACAAGAGGAGGAAGTTATAATCCTTGAGTTATCAAGGCTATTGAATGCCAATTTATTGTGGTCTTATATAATATCTCCAATGACAATGTGAAAAAAAAACCATCTCAATTATTTTCTACCAAATTCTCATGAGCTAACAACATATTAAGTTAAAAAAAGACAGAACAACATTAAACATAACAATGAACATTATTTAAAGGGCTTGTGATTGACCAACCGCTAAAAACTATCCTTCTAATTGATTAAAAGGTGAAATTTGAGTCCGGCTTTTTCTTCGAAGTATTCCAAAAAAAAAAAAAAATGCCTTATCGAAAGATTGAAAGCAAAAAGTAATTATAAATTTATGAAGTAGTCAGAAATTTTTGTTGTCCCCGTGCATAACATGGGCTAAAACTCTAGTATATCTGTAATGCGGAATAGATGACTTATCAAACCAAAGTCAAAAAGGGGTTCATCAATTTAAGATCCATGGTTGGCCATAAGATCCATGAACTGGTCGCAGCAACGTCATACGGGCATCAAAGTCAATTTCAACAATGGGTTTAATTCTACCTATATAAGAACCTATGATACCCTTTCTCATCATAAAAAGAATAACTTATGTGGAGTTTTTGTCATGGAGGCAATTAATTTGATAAATGATTTTAGTCAAGCATCATGCTTTTGCAGTTTGGGTCACACTATAAACATAATTTTAAGATAATAAGGGTTTCCATATTTTTAATCTAATAAATGCTTTCAAGAATATTTTATTACAAAATAAAAAAACGATAGAAATTTAGACATGTACAGCACACATAAATTATATTAGTAATATTAGAAAAGTAATTTAAATGTAGATTTGCGGTAGATTTGATCACCACAGAAGGTCCACAATACAACCAGGGGTAATGAAAACGAATTGGCCTATTAAATACTATATTTGATTTTTCATTTCGTAGTCACATAATAATCCATCAATAACACATAAGAGGATAAAATTTTTATATAATGGAAGTTTGTTTAGAGCCACATTTCCACAAAAAATAAATTGAGGAAAATTCTAACATCAATACTTTCATGTGTTTATAGATCAAATATCTAAATAATCAAATTTGAATAAACTCAATACCTTTTAACACAAAACACTAAACGATACAAATTTTACTAAACAACTGTTGTGGTTTGGTTATAAATGCACATTACTTTGTTAAAATTACACAAAATTTCTCTACATTATATCTCCGTAGTAAATATTTCAGTGAGTCAATTTTTTAAAGACCGCAAAATAAGTGGGACTTCAACTGATACCGTTGAAAGGTATGGAGGAGATTGGAAAAGGCTATAAAAGTCGGAAACTTTATTTACGTTATTTTGTCTATCTTTCTTCAGATTCATTATCGAGAGTATCACAGAATTAAGTAATGAATTAACACATGCTTAAACAATTATTTTTCTGTGATTAACGTATTCAGTTGAAGGCAATATCCACGTTTGTAACTCATGCATTAGAGGAATAGTTGGAGAAGGTTTCTTCCAATCTGGATGGTTTGGATGAATGGTAACATGACTCTTTCGGGAAGCATGAAATTTACCTGTTGCCCATCCAGGAATACGACCGAGTGGTCCTCGGTTTTACAGAAGCTTGTCATCTTTGGCAAGTCTTGTAACGTTAGCCTACGCAACGTGCATGACTTCACATTGGCATCATTATCTACTTCATCTATGTAATCATCTACCTTGGCATTTGCGACAATATGCTGCATCGAGTTGCATCCAGTTATTTCAATCTCTTCTAGCTGCAAGAGTCTTTTCATCATGGATGAAGGAAACAAATATTTGATTTCATTGCAGTATTCCACTTTCACAGTCTTTAATCGGACGAAGGATTCTGGGGCAAGATAATGGTGACAAATCTTCTCCAAGTTTTTCAAATTTTTTAGAACCAATGATTCCAATTTCGTATATGCAGGGCACTTTGCGGAGTCAGCAATGCAATGAAATGAGAGATTATTTTTTACGTGAAGATGCTTCAATTCCTGAAAACCTTTTGTGCACAAGTCGTGAATGCTATATCTGCCATCTTGCAATCCATTCAAGCGGAGATCTTGCGTTCTTCCCAAACATTCTTGCATCCACACTTCATGGAGAAGATTGCTAGAATCCAGCTTGAGCTTTAAAGTTCTGGATTGTTTGTATTCACCCAACCATTTCCCAGTGCTCCCAATTCGGATTTTATGCTCATTCAGATTCCCAAATGGCAGGTCGCTTGAGAGATTGGTAGAATGAGGAATGGTAATGTCTAAAGCACTCAACTTTTTCATGTTCTTCAACTCAGCTAGACTGGCGTTGCTTCTCGGTGCTTCATCCTCGGCCTCCCATTGACAAAATTCGTTAATATACAGTTCTTCCAATTTAACCAAGCTTTCGAGCATGCCACGTTCAATAATTTGGAGCCTGAAGCACCCTTTCAAGTCCAAAAATCTCAATTCTGTTAGTTCGCCTATCTCTTTAGGCAGCCGAGCGATTGTAGATCCGGCGAAACTTAGGAACTGCAATCTTTTCAGCTTACCCAGGATAGTCACATCCTCCAAATGGCAGTGATCAAGAGACAGTGACTGGAGGTTTTCAAGGAACTTAGTCGACGGAGGAAGAGTGGTGATATATAAGCCAGTTAAGTCCAAGACTTGGAGCTTCTCCATAGATTCAAAAAATAACTCGGGGATTTCGAGAGACTGGTTGTGCTCGAATATTAGAAGCATCTTCAAGTTTGGGCAATTCAATTTTGCAGGAAGCTCATCAATGCCAACATAGGGGAAGGATATAACGGCGCATTTTCTAAGCTCATCATTTGACATTGCTTTAAACCCATAGCCCTTCCTCCCAACCGTGGCGTTCCATTCTATGGAAGCAATAGAGATGGCCGCTTCAACAAATATGTCATGCATTATGAACAATTCCTTGGCGTCATTATCTAGTAACAAAGAAGAGTCCCGCAAGCTATGTAGATCAACAATCAACTTATATCTAGCGGATTGGATGGTTTCGCTGAACATGTTATACAAACCCAAACCAAAGCAATAGATAAGGGAATCCCTCACGAAAATTCTCCCAGAGGTTAGAGCACAAACCAAGAACAATGATCTGATCCTTTCTTCTTTTATGTCGTTGTAACTTAGTTGCACTACTGATTTTATGTTCAATAGGTCTCTATTGGTCGAAGCATCTTTCCATTCAACCAAATCTTTGTGCTTCAACATTGTTGCCAATGGAACAATCGAAAGTGGCATGCCTCCGCAATTTTTTACCACTCCGTCCACCCAAGGTTCAAACTCAGAATTGTTAACTCTATCCCCAATCGTCCTTTCAAAAAGTCTCCGGGCTTCTCCATATTCTAAGACATTGAGTTGAAATTCTCGATCGGAGCCCATGTCAATTCGCAAAACATCTAGTTTTCTAGACGTTAGCAATAGCTTGCAACCTCTTACTTTATTGCCATCACTGCAAGGGATTCCGACTTTTTTCAACTCTAACTTCTCCCATAAATCATCTAAAATTATGAGAATGTTTTTCTTAGAATCATCCTCTATCATGTTTTTCTTAGAATCATCCTCTATCACGTTTTTCTTAGAATCATCCTCTAGCACGTTTTTCTTAGAATCATCGTCTCTCATGTTTTTCTTTTTCTTAGAATCATCCTCTCTCATGTTTTTCTTAGAATCATCCTCTATCCTCTTACGCAACCGATGTGCTCTCTCATCAGCAAGCTCATCATTTGTTAGCTTAAGACCCAGTGCACGAGCGATTGCTCCCTGGATTTCTTTCAGATCTGGAGTGTGTGATATTATTGCCGTGGCAACCACATCGAACAGGTTTTCTTCCTTAACTCTCCTTTCGACGTCCTCCAAAAGCTTTGACTTGCCAACCCCACCTGCTCCCCACACCCCAATCACACAGACCTTGTCATCAACTATAGCCTTTAGTACATCCTCCGTGATTTTGGCCCTGGACTCCAGGACAGCTTCTCTGTTGTCAACAGATCTTGCAGTGGAAGTGTTAGCAGCGACAATTCCTATGGGAGGATTCTCATGGTAGACCTTCTGGAATTTAGTACTTTGGCTTTTCATAAAGAGTTCCTGAATGACTTTGGTTATCTTCTTCACCTTCCTGCCAATTGGATGGCGCACCGCGGGGTTGGGAAGCCACCCACGGAAGCAAGTATTTTGTGCACTTTCGCCACGTTTTAACAGGTTTTCTGCTTCCTTAGCCTTCTTTTTCACACTCTCCAGCCAATCCTCAACATCCGCGTGTATAAGTTTTCCGTCATACATGGCTTCATCGACGGAGCTCTGCACCCTTTTCCTCGCATTCTCCAGCTCCTTGACTCCATTTTTGAGATCTTCAACATAGCACTTGTAGTACAGCACGTACCCAAATTGACGTCCAATGGGAGCAAACAGGTACTCGCCGAGTTTTGACACTAGATTCGAGGCAACGGGGGTAGCAAATGCCTCGGCCATAATTTCTTCTTTAATTTCTAGAATTTCTTTTTTCTCCCTTCTTTTGTTCCTCTTCTTGTTGCCTCCTTTTATTGTTCGCTTGAACAAATGGGTGCGAAGGAAACTGGAAAGATAACAGAACTAATCAGTTAGAACAGAGAAACAAAAGCACAGAGAGAGAGAGAGAGAGCCTGGAGTGTACGGAAGCAAGAGCGATATAAATAAACAAAGACTTGAGGAGTATCAGCAAGAGCAACTTAGAACGTAGGGTTACTTGGGAAAAAAACTTGGTCGCTCCGTGATGGCTCACTCAACTCTGTGCACACCAAGTAACACATTATTCTCCGTTAGTGGTGTCTGGAGAACTTGCAGATGATCTTACGTGGACAAGCAACGCGTTTCTGGTCTATGCGCCGAAGAAGGCTAATTTTTTATTTTTTTTTCCATTTTTTACTCCTGTAGTTCCTGTTTTCTTTCATACTAGTTCAACATTGTCGATTCTTTTGAAAATTGACGGTCAGAATCTTTTAGAACTTTTTCTAAATATTTCAAAGCTTGAGACATTGCTTCTCATCTTTATGATTTCGCACGAAAGCAATAAGTTAGAGGTCACAAATTAAAAGATGTTGTGTACTTCTATCATCGCTGACAATGGTTTTGATACTTATATTATCCACCACTTGTTTTGCTAATTAGTGTTTCTTAGAGCTCAGCAGATGATCAAAAGAGAATTTCTATAAAATGGCTACATCTAAATGCGAGAAATTCTAAAGTTAAAAGGACATGATTACATCAAGTGAAAATTTAATACCATTGCTTTATTTTAAATAAAATTAATAGGGTGAGGCTATTTTTGCCGTCTCTTTGGCTTGGTAAAAATATTTTATTTCTTCTCTTCTCTTCACCTTTCATAATTTATTCTTTAATTTCTAGAATTTCCTTCCCCCACCCTTCTTACTATTGCCTTCTTTTATTATTCGCTTAAACAAATGGGCGCGGAGGAAACTGAAAGGAGAACAGAACTAATAAGTGAGAACAGTGAACAAAACCAGAGAGAGAGAGAGAGAGAGAGAGAGAGAGAGAGCCTTGACTGCCTTGAGTGTAAGGAAGCAAGAGCGATGTAAATAAACAGAGACTGAGGAATATCAGCAAGAGCAACATTTCTCGTAGAACTTTCTTGCTCCACGATGGCTCACTGTACTCGATGCACCAAAGCAACACATTACTGGTCTACCTTGTGCAGTAGAAGGCTAAATTTTTTTTCATTTTTTTTCCCTGTTGTCTCCGTTTTGGTTCATACTAGTTCAACAATTGTCGATTCTTTTGAAAATTGACAGTCAAAATCATTTAGAACTTTTTCTCAATATTTCAAAGCTTAAAGAATTTCTGTTCAGCTTTATGATTTTGCCAAAAAGCAATAAGTAAGAAGTTAGTACTACTCAGAGCTTAGCAGATGTCATCTCACCTATAAATTAAAAGAACATTTCTTTAAAATAGCTACATCTAAATTCTAAAATTAGAGGACGATAAAAAAAAAAATTATACTATGGCTTTATTTTAAATATAATAAATAGGGTGGGGCTATTTTGACCCTTTCTTTGGCTTGGTACAAATATTTTATTATCAAATGACCAAAATGACTTTCTATGTTAGGAAACAAGGTCAATCATTAATTCACCCTACTATTTTTTGCTCTCATCTTCTATTCACCTTCTATGTTTATTATTAATTGACTAAACATCCTTCTGGGTTTGAATATCAACTAATCATTAATTAAACAGACTCTTGTCATTTAGGATGGACTAAATTTTGTGACATTGTTAAGCTTGTAATTTTGGTCAATAAAATACTTCTTTGCTTAGATTGTTGATTTTTTAATGTAGCTTTTTGTGTTGATCTTAATTGTGATGGGGGTTACAAAAAAGTTCTAAACCTATTATAATCATGCTAATTTAGTCCTAAACTTTTTTTTTTTACTAATTCAATCCTAAACATTTTGTAATGTATCAATTCAATCTATCTTATCAATTTTGACTAGCGAGCGTTAATGTGGATGTTCACTGACGCCGACTGTCCAGCCATGCTAACGTGTTAATTTTTAATAATATTTTATTTCTTTGAATTGTTTGTTAATGTTTTATTTTTATTTTTTTCCTTTTCTTTTTTGGTTTGTTTTTGTTTTTTGAAAATGGGGATGCTTTTTCGAGGGCTCCGACAAATTTTGCTGTTTCCATTACAATCCCACGCTCTCAAGGTATCGATTTCTTTTAAAGTATTGACTGTCTGAATTATTTAGAACTTTTCCTCAATATTCTAAAGCTTAAAACATTTCTTTCATATTCAGGATTTTGCAGGAAAGCAAGTGGTGCCTTTTAAAAAAATGGTGAACAAAAAGGCATTTGACAGCTGGTTCAAATGTTTGTACCATGTGGATTTGAATGGAAAATATCGGGTGCTCCTGGATCTCGCCGCGTATCTGAAACTCCATTAACGGCGAAGAACGATTTTCTCATGTTTTGACGGGGTTGGTAGGTCGTTGCGGGTCTCGAGGGCCTCTGAAAATGAAGTCGGAGACCTTCGCCACCCGTTCCCGGGCCCACCAACCGGCAGCCGAGCCCGGCGACGGGCTGCTCTCCAGATCCAGATCTGGACGAGCGGCTCGCGAGCGATGCCGACGCTCGTCCATGGCCGTCGTCCGCGTCCTTCGGCCAGATCTGGTCGGAGGAGGTGGTGGAGCTGCCGGAGGAGTCGCAGGAGGAGGTGGTGGCGGAGTGTACGGACCATGGAAAGGCGGGGGGAGAGCTGGAGGGGGAGGAGGTGGCCCTTGTAGAAGAGCTCGTAGACGACGCAGAGGATGGACGACTGGAAGTCGTCGTCGGAGGAGGACGAGAAGGAGTGGGAAGGCGAGGAAAAGGGAGGTTGCGGGAGTGGGTGATTCGGCAGGGTTTTGTCTCTTCTCTTCCCCGAGAAAATATTGGGTACCCCTTTATCGTGCCCAATCAATAAAAAGCGAGTCCATTAGTTGATCGACAAGCGTCCGATGGAATTCGCGTTTCAGTTTTTTAAAAAATCTCTGTTTCGCTAATCTTTTAACTTCCGTAAACACCCCTCGCTATTTCTTCTCCTTCATCTTCACTCATCCGCGCTCCTCTCTCTCAACCCTCAAGTTCAAAACAGTAGACGCACAAAGATCGTTGTCCAAGCGCCACACCAAGATCGCTGTGCAACCCTCAAATTTAAACACTCATCTGCGATCCTCTTTCTTCTTCCTACCTCAGCCCCGGCGATTTGGACCTGACCCAAGCGTTCTTCGAGCCGATCCAAAACACCCTGCAGTCGTCGCCCTACAAGCGACGCATCAAGATGGCCGTCGTTGGGGTCGGCGACGTCGGCATGGCCGTCGCCCAGAACATCCTCACCTACCTCGCTGACGAGCTGGCCCTCGTAGACGCAAAGCCCGACAAGGTCCGCGGCGAGATGCATGACCTCCACCACGCCGCCGCCTTTCTCTCCCGCACAAAGACCTCGGCCTCCCGCGACACCTTCGTCGCTGGCCGGTCGATGGAGGCCACCTCTGTTTCTGAAGAAAAGAGACGGAGAGAGAGACGAAGGAGAGAGACGGAGGGCGTTTGTGGAAGAAAAAAACTGATTGAGAAAAGAATTTTTGAAAAATGTAAAATGTGAGCTCCATTGACACTTGTCGATCAACTAATGGATTTGTTTTTTTGCTGACCGGGCACAGCAAGGGTACCCAATATTTTGCTGATTGGTCGATGAAGACGATGAGCTTGGGTCGGGGAAAACTTCTCCGAGAGATGAAAAGTGGCTGACGTGGAGGTTCGGGATCACTTAACATTTTCTATGTGAAGGATTATAATCAATTCTAAGTACACCGCGTATGCCATGTCCCCTATAAATTAAAAGAGAATGTTTTTGGACTGGCTACCTTTTAATGTGGAAAATTCTAAATCAAACAACAACAATGCATCGAATAAAAGTCTATATATTTTTACTTTATATTTAAAAATAATAATAAAAGGTAGGGCTATTTCCACCTCTTCTTTAGTTTGGGACACACATTTTATTATCAATTGACCAAAATATCAATTTATTATTAAGGAAAAAAACAAGGTCAATCGTCAATTCATCCGCTCTTTTCTCTCATTTTTATGTTCACCTTTCATGTTGTTATTAATTGACTAAAATATTATTCTATGAGTAAAAATCATTTAATGGTTAATTAACCATCCTTTTTGTTTCTCACCGTCAACGTTGCTTCTCCCATCTTCTTTTTAAACTATGATGGATTAAATTTTGTATTTCTTTTAAGTTTGTAAGTTTGGTCCATAAATAGTAAATACTAATTTGCTTAGATTGTTCATTTTTTAATGTAACTAAACTATCCATCTTGATAGTAATAGGATGGCTTGAGGTAATTTTTACAATCTTCAAACTCTCTCATGTGTCTTGCTATAAAAAAATCAATTGGTTGAGAAATATCATAAGGAAATGACGAAGAGAGACATATATCACCATATCTCAATCTCCCTGAAAATATGTTTTGACCATAGTCTAAATGGAGTCAATCATTTCCGACTACTCAATAGTGACCATCTTAATGTTTTATTTCTTTCTTCATTCTCGATGGTACGGAAAGAGACAACACTTTTTTTTTTCTTTTTTCATGTTTTTAATTGACCATGCTATTGCGACTTGGAAGAGCACGTTGTTAACATAGAGGGCTGGGTTTCGATGGCCTCGGTGGGTTGGAATGCCATTTAAAGTTCTCACATATCTGGTGGGTCAACTCCAGAAAAAAGCATGTATTTACATAAAAGAAAGCAATTATTTTTTTCCTGGTGAATGAATATCGCCGCTATCATCTTTTCCAACTAACCTACGTGGCAAATGGCGCTCACGTGGTAAGCTGACTTGACGTTTTTTATTATTGTAGAAGGCAAAAAGAAGATGATTTTGAACTTAAAACGAAAAATTATTATCGAAGAGAAACGAAAAGAAATAGAGTAACAGAATCTTGAAGCAAAACCAAATGTCACAGTTTTCTTTTCTTTCTTCTTTTCGATTTGCAGAAAGATGCAAACACAAAAGCAAAATATAACGAACAAGAGTAATGATTGAAGGGAAAACAAGGTTATAAATATGACGTTATACCTACGAGAGAGAGCATTAATCAAACAGTTTTAGAAGATGTGGAAGATTTTCTCTCAAAGCGCTACCAATTTAAATATACAAGGAGAGGGCTAGGGTGGGCGATTCAAGAGGCGCGAGCGCGAGCTTGCCTTTGTTGTCGTAGGAGTCATTATCGAGGTTGAGAGATCGATTGAGGCAAGACTTGCAAGCAGTCTCGATGGTGATAACTAGCGTCACTTGTGTAATTTCTATAATAAAAAAATCGCTAACATGGTAGTCCAATCAACGTCGACTGTTTTACATAGCAAGATTAACGTTGACATGAATAATTTTTACAATTTTACTTAAAATTTTCAAGTTTTTACCTTTCTTTCCTTTTCCTTTCTTTCTTTTTTTTTCTTTCTCCACCAATTGTTTGATGGAAATTTGATAAAGGAAATAAATAAATAAAAGAAAAATTATAATTATAAAAATTATAAAAATCATTCACGCTTATGATTTCCAGTGACAATTGACTAGATGGACTACATTGAAAAATCTTTATAATTAAATTGATAAAATTTTAAAATATAAAACTTAATTAGCAATCGTAAAATATTTTTAAAACTTTTTGAATAATATTTTCTTTTCTCATTTTTTAGCGACAAAAAACGACCGATCCTGCTTACATGCAAGCGGTGTTTATCACATCGTTTGCCACGTAGGTTTATTTGGATAGAAAAGATAACAGGGGCCATCTCCATCTCTATATTAAGAGTAAGTGCTTTTTAGAAGACATAGGAAAAGGGGATCATTTTTGTCCCCTTTAATATTATACAGAATTTTATCCATTCGGAATTTTCATCTAGGAAAGCGTTTTGTTGGAAGAGATAAGGAAAACTCGTGTTCATTGTTCCTAAAAGATGAACAAATATGTAGCGTAATACATGGGGGTTGAATGTGGAAATAAACTTAATTTTTTTAAACACTTTGAAGGTATTCTGCAATACTACTTTTCATTAGGTTGGAGAAACGTTCCATCATGAAAGGAGTTATGAAAAGTGCCCGAGGAAAAAAGTCACAATTTCTTTGCAATTGGAACTCGTAGGCGTGAGTAAACTTTCGAACCGAGTAATGCTATGGTCAACCTTCGGCAATCGAAAGAAGTAGGCTTTCAAATTGGTCTTTTGCTACTAGACGTTGTCTAATATTTGGTCTTTCACTAAATGACCTGTACTCAACACTTAGGTCTTTGGCAAAAAAGGAATCGATACGTACATTAGAGTCAATGCATTGATACAGGAATTTATGGGGGTGGTGCGGTCCCGTGAGCTAAGACGGTATCTGCAAGCCCATCCCATTTAATAAGGACTCTTTTTTATTAATGAGCAATAATTTACATTAGCTCTCCATAGGATGCCCCTTTCTCACTTAAAAATGTGTGGGAAAAGACTAATATTTTATTATTAATTACTTCATCGCGATATATATATATTTTCTCAGACTAAAATGAATTTATTTATTAATTAGTCTATTTATGAAAATATATAGCTAGTCTGATGGCTCATAGTTACAAATCTCTCTCTCTCTGCGCACTTTCAAATCGGTAATCCGTTTGTGGATCCTCTCACATCGTGTAAAGGACAAAGTCGGGTTAGAGCAACGATGTCCAAATCCCCGTGGATATAACTTTCATATACTCCTGCACTTTACTTTGGCATCATCGGATGAAGCTTTAATAAATTAAGAGTGAGCTCATCCGGTAAAGAAATTTTTGTGTAAAAATACAAGAACCAAAGTTGAGTTAATTAAAGATACTCCCCTACCCACCTTTTAAAGTCGATCATTCCGGTGGTCGAAGTTAATGTTTCGAGAACTGTTCTATAGTGAGGATTGGTATGTGATTCCACCATGTCCAAACAGACCGACAGTTCATACCGATGTGTTTTGAATAAAATAAGAAAAAGAAACAATATGTGTGACGATAATTTTACAAAAGTGATGTGTGAATTTCTATGCTTTAAGGGATGTAAAGTGTGCCGCAATGAGTAAAACTTAAAGAATTTCTATGTTTTTCATCTAATCAATTATAATCAACTAGAGAATGAAGGAGGGGCTTTTCTAGAGGAGCAATGTAGAGACAAATTTTACTATAATGGGTTTTGTGTCTTAGAATAAGTTACCTTGAAATAGATCAAGTCATGTCCAAGTCTTGAAAGGCAATACGATTGGAGGATTAACTTCACGCCTTAACCTGTAGTCATCAAAGTAAAAATCTTAGAACAAGAAGGAGTGTCTCGATGATTTTTTAGGATCCACGTGGTGTTTCTCACCGATGTGGTTTCTCTTCTTCAAGCACAAGCCAAACAAAGATTTGCTTCTTCTCTTGCCCCAATAGGATGAAAAAGTAATATGTGAATTTTATTCTGTAGTGAGTTAAAGTCGAATGTTTTTCTTACTGTCAATTATTATAAATTAGAGAATGAAGGTAGGGCTTTTCTAGAATGTAGAGATGAAATTTACTATAATGAATTTTGTGTTTCAGAATAAGTTACCTTGAAACAGATCAAGTCGTTTTAAAGTCCTGAAAGGCAATACGATCAAAGGATTAACTTCATGTCTCAACCTATAGTCATCAAAGCAAATATCTCAGAACAAGAAGGAGCGTCTTGGTGATCTCTCAAGATCCACATGGTATTTCTTACCGATGCGGTTTCTCCTCTTCAAGCACAAGCTAGACAAAGCTTTACTTCTTCTCTTGCCCCCAAAAGATGGAAAAGTAATATGTGAATTCGTATACTTTAGAGGATGTAAAGGGTCTGCAACAAGTAAAACTCAAATGTTTTTCATTCTATCAATTTTAATACACTAGAGAATAAAGGTAGGGCTTTTCTTGAGGAGCAATAAAGAGATGAAATTTACTGTAACGGGTTTTGTATTACAAAATAAGTTACCTTGAAACAGATCAAATCGTGTCCAAATGTTCAAAGGCAATACGATAGGAGGATTACCTTCATGCCTCAACCTATAGTCATCAAAGCAAATATCTCAAAACAAGGAGCATCTCGGTGATTTTTCAAGATTCTGGTGGTGTTTCTTACCGATGCGGCTGCTCCTCTTCAAGCACTGGCACTCGCCTCTTAAAGTAAGCTTTACTTCTTCTCTCGCTCGATGAACCAGATGCTCTTGCTACATACGAAATCTTATGATTTTTGCGTTTTTATAATGAGGCAAATTTACTTCTTTAACCCTTGCCTTTTTTATCAAGACCGCCAAAACAGTCCCTTCTAGGTAATTGGGCCCCAGACTTTCAGGATGTGTTCTTGGGTCTCTTTGTGATTAGACCACGTGGTCACAGAAATCGAAGTGAAAAGGACATTTAGGAATGATGAATGATGAGGACCGCACTCATCACGTGGTCCTCCACTGTTTCTCTTCCTCCTTCTCCTTCCATGCTTTGCCCTTTCCTCTACTATCAACAGCGACATGTGTCTCTGCTGTGTTCAGAAAATTTAGAAAAGAAAGAGAGAACAATGACGAGTGTATTTTTTATGATCTTGTTCCTTCATCTGCATGTCGATCGTGAATGCTTCAAATGCCAAAAATGAGGTTTGATTGAAAACTAAAACACGCATATCCAAGCTCATCCATACCCCAGTTCAATGGTTTCCTCCGATCTCCTCCACCTCCTCTCCTTCTATCACTCCACCACCATTCACGTCCTCAAGAACCTGCTTTCACATCTCATGACCTCCACAAGACGCCACTTCTTATCGCTCATTGATACATTCCTGGCACAAACGCTCAGTCCAAGCCGAAGCCGTCATTGTCGATGAAGAAGAAGATGGTGAATAGAAAAGAAAAAGAAAAGGAAAAAAATTTCCTAGACGTAAATGCCCAGAGCAAAGCCTGGAACTATTTTGAAACTATTTTTGTTATTTTATGCTCTTCTTTGAGATAAAAAAAAAAAAAGTCTCATTTCAAGTTATCATTTGAAACTTTTATCTACATTTGATTACACTAGCTTGCGCAATAATTGACCGAGTACTTGGTGTAATCACTTTCCTTAATTCAAGACAATAAAGCGTTGGGAAATTTGCCCAAAAAGTCTTAAATCTATTAGCACAATTCAGTCTCAAACTTTTTTTAACCAATTTCGTTCTAAATCTTTTATAATTGTCTCAATTCATCTATCCGATCAAATTTGATGGATTGGCTGTCCGGCCAATATTGACGTGACAATTTTTTGATAATATTTTTAAATTTTTTTAAATTTTTTATTATTTTTATTTGTTCATTTTCTTTTTCTCTTCTTCCTCCTTTGGTTTCTTTTCCCCACAGTGGCCGGCGAGGCTCCAGCAAGGGTTGCGGTCCTCGCCCGGCCTCAGCCACCCTCACTGGCGGCCTCGCCATGGCCTTGTCATGGGCCAAGGTGGCCTCGCCTGCGGATTACGAAAAAAAGGCAAGAATAGAACATTCCCACGACCGAAGAAAATGAGAGCAGAATGAGGAAATTTGACCCCAGGACAAGAATCGAACCTCGAAGCAGGGACACGAGCAGAATTGGGATCGCAGGCAGAACAGGAACAAATCCAAGAAAGCGACGCGATTTCGGCGAAACGGAAAAAACCACACCTCACCCACCTACCTGCGAGTCCTTGGAGAACGGTTCAGGAAATCGAGGCGAGGAGCGAGAGATTATGGAAGAGAGAGGAAGGGAGAGAGAGATTCGAGGGGATGGAATGCAATGGAGGAGATCGAGAGAGCTCCTGGTGCTAGCCGAGAAGACGAGGAAGAAGACAGGGCGAGGAGCGAGAGATTATAGAAGAGAGAGGAAGGGGACTTCCTCCTCCTTCGACAGGCCGGCAAACGGGCGAGGCTGCCTTCGCCCACGGCTAGTTTCTCCTATAAACTTTGGGTCCTTCAACTTTAACCTCTGCTATGAAACCTCCCGATTAAAAATACTGTTGATATATCATCTTCCTCACATGGAAAGACAAAAGACAAATAGATTTTCAAGTAATTCGAATGGGCTACTAAATATTTCCCATATAAGCTTGATTGCAAGGGCAATAGCAAGTCATGATCCCCTCAATTGCCGTTTGACATTTGAATTCCAGCGCCAACATAAGGTCGTCCAATGAATTCATTTTGTTTTTCCTGAACTACAGGATATAGCGATTTGGAGATTACAAGACAGCTACTACACATGAACATCAAAGGTAAGAAAAGACGAGCGTTTATCTTTATATAGTCCTACTTTGGGACAAAACCAAAAATTTGGTCGATCCATAACCAGGAAAATGAGACATAGAATTGCAGTCAAAGACATTGTAAATCTATAACCAGGAAACGCCATGCATAGGCATGGCTTCACACATAATACTTAGAGGAGACAAAAGAACCAAAGATTGGAAAAAAAACAAAAAAAACAATGATTGTGGAAATACATAAAGGTATATCAAAAGACATGCTAAATTAATATTTATGTATCTCATTTTTGTTGGTGAAGCAATATTAAGACGCATGTTTTTGTTTCATAACTTTTTCGAAATCATAGGCAGCTTTTTTTGTTGACTTTCTATTGATTTATATTATTTTAGAAACATTTTTTATAATTTCTAAAATACGTGCTTATCGGATTATTTATTGTGAGACTATTGAAGATATAATATTGAAACCCTTTTAAAAACTCATGCAAAAGGTTACTGTATATTTGACTTCGAAATTTATTCTCGCTGGTTATAAAGTAATAAAAAATTTGTGAAGTGGTAAAACTTTCACCTATCTACGTATCATATTGAGTATTTTGCAAAGATCCATTCATCGCTAATACAATAATCAATTTTCCTAATTACTGTTATGTTTATCATATATAATTTTAACAAGCTCCATATATAATCCGTATGTGATAACTAAAAATGAATTGGCAAGAATAACCCCCACTGTAGAATCCAAAGACACTTTGCTAGTTGTCTTCATAATTGGCTCCGGTGGCCCAACAAATCAAAGTGAAAATGCACTCTCCCTACCCCACTAAATGAGATAATCGATACTTTATATCTTTATATCAGAGTCAAGGTGGGGACGGTGGAAATTTTCTTCTCCTTTACTTGGCAACTATTACAAAGTGTTAGTGGTGGAAACCACTTTTTCTCTTGCCCCTAAGGATAAATTAAGCCCTTCCTCTAGATTGGCAAGCATACCCACCCCAAAAGACTTCAAGGATAATTGGTCCTCTGCTTAGAGACATGTTAATAAACATTGAGGTCTTTGATAAAAAAAGAATCGATGCACATATTAGAGTTAAGTAGAGCTGGCAAAATGGGTCACAAACACATATTATGACCCATTTTTAGTTAAATTGATCATATATAGGTCAAGTAAAAGTTAAATATGGGTAAAAAATGGGTATGAGAAAGTAAAACACAAAAAGAAATGGGTCTAATTGGGTTATTAGGAAACCCACTTTAAACTCGTGGCCTTTTTTAACTTTATAAAAATGTTTTTTTTTTAATAAAAAAATCGAAATTATAATTATTTTCATATTTCAATTTTTTTTCTTTTCTTTTTTCTTTCTTTTTCTTCCTTCCCGCCGCTAGGCGGGCGACAGCTAGGTGAGGCTCGAGCTCGCCGGTAGGTTGTCGACGATTAGCGAGGCTTGAGCCTCACCCGATCTCGCAAGACTCGAGCTCGCCGGCGTCGGGCGAGGCCTCGGCCTTGCCGGATCGGCGAGATCGAGCCCCACCCAACGCCGACGAGCTCGAGTCTCACCAGATTCGGCGAGGCCGAGGCCGAGGCCCCGCCCGACACCGGCAAGCTCGAGTCTCGCCAGGATCGGGCGAGGCTCGGCCTCCCGACACCGGTGAGCTCGAGCCTTGTCGGATCAACCTCGTCGATTCGGCTAGGCTCAAGCTCGCTAGTGTCGGGGCGAGGCCTCGGCCTCGCCCAGGATCGGCAAGATTGAGCCCCGCTCTACGCCGGCGAGCTCGATCTCACCCGTGGTCGGGTCGCCCGCTATCGCGTGGCCGGCGGCCGGCCAAGAAGAAGGAAAAAGAAAAGAGAAAAGAGACAAAGAAAAATAATTATTAAAAATTTAAAATTATATATTTAAAAATAAAAATAATTAAAAATTATATTTAAAAAAAATTAAAAATTCGATTTTTTAAAAATATTTTAAAAAGAATTATAAAAAATTTCCATTAAATTTGTATTGCATAAAAATTGTTAAAAAATTTGTATTGCATAAAAATGTTTTAACAATACTTTTTTTATAAAAAAAATCATAAAAATGAGCTTTTTAGGTTTAGTTAAAAAATTTCATGTTACAGTTTTAGTTATTCAATGGTATGTTCACTTCAAATAAGAGAAGCATGTGCATAGTCCAATTTTTTTATAAATATTTCAATTTATAGGTTTTTTTAAAACTTTTTTTATTTACTATTTTTAATTTAATTTGAAGTTTTAATCCAATTAGCATATAGTAGAAGTGGGTTTTCCTAGAATATTAATAGGTTTTAGCAATACGGGTCGGGTCAAGTATGAGTCGAGTACAGGTCGGGTTAGGTATGAGGCACTTGATTTATACTACATGAATATGGGTCAAAACGGGTTAAATGGGTCAAATATGGATCGACCCATTTTCGACCTGACCCACCCATTTGACGGGTCTAGAGTCAAGTTGTTCATATTGGAAATTAACTTTTGCATGATGCTATCCTTTAGAGTCAAGATGTTGAATAGTTATGCTTTGAAAATAATTGATTTATTGAGAATTTTTGCTAAAGCATGCCATGTTTGAAACTCTGTGGAAATATCTAGGAAGAAGCTTGGATGACCTCTGACGCTTGACGCGTGTGTCATGGGCCAGTCCGTGACACATGCACCTTTTAATAAGTTGATGGAAAAGATCAATGTTAGATTCAACTCTTAATCACTATGAGAGGGAAGAGCTAGGCAATTTGTAGGGATGTGAGGTTTTCATCTTGCCTCAATTGAAGTCATTCATAATAGGAAACTTACTAACAAAAAACCTAAACCTATATTCTTGTGTCAATTCATCATAAACCTTTTAAATTGATCAGTGTTCTAAACCTTTGTACCATTTGTAAATTTAGTCATTTCGGAAAATTTTAATTGGAAATTGCTAATAGTGCGGTCTAGTTACTGTTGGCCGTTTTATGTGGCAAGACCAATGCTGGCGTAAACAATTTTTACAATTTTTATTTTTTTAAATTTTTATTATTTTTTTCTTTTTAATATGTGGAATGAATAATGGAGTTGTGTGGGTGCTTCTTGTCCAGTCTTTTTATTTTTCTTAGCACTTCGCTTCACATAAATTGGAACTTTGCTGAGTCTCCACTTCGTGTACTTTGTGAGTGAGGTAAGGAACCTCCGAGCGACCCGTTGCTCTTCACGCAAATTTTTTTTTTTATTTAGGATTTTGGCACATGGTTAGGTGGATTTAATAGATTTTGATCAAAATTTTAATTTTTCTTTTGTTAAATCGAATTGTCCCTTTTAAATTTCTCTCACATGTCAACTTTACAAATCCTACTTGTGTCATTAAATTTGTCCCTGACTTTGTATGTGTGATAAAGAAAATTAAATTGTCACTAAAAAATTAACAGATGCATCTCCATCCATGCTCATCCCTCGTGGTACTAATTATCAAGATAACTTGAGGTTATAGATGATTCGCTAAGATCTGGATAATATTACCTAGAGCTCAACGATACGTACTATAACCTCTTGTTTGTGGAAAACATAAGCATTTTATTTTTTTAGTTAGACAAGTTTTTAACTGTAACCTGATATGTATCGATCTATATTAGAATATCGAGGATGATGCTTCGATTTAGAAAAGGATGACGAAATATGTTGAATAGAGTGATCAAGCCGAAATTTGGGCTATAATTTCCAGCTTTTGTTTTAACATCAGTTGTGACATGAGATTGTGAGATAGATGGAGTCTTGATGAGTCGGGCCTTTTCTAGTTAGACAATTTAGTAATAAATACAAGCATTAAGTTAGGATAACATGGACATCATCCACATTGATATTTACGTGCGTGTTATGTTCATGATTTGTAATTCACCGACCAAAGATATGGTCCAAGAAAGTTTCCTTCAATTAAGGATGGGAAAATTATAGCCCATTGCATAAATTACCACAAATTTTATTTTTACCTTTCGTTATTAAATTGAGGAAGTCTTTTTAGCATGTGTTTGCATAGGTCTCTCTCTCACTCTCTCCATATGTTTTTTTTTTTTTTTTGGTCGAAAGAAAATTGTATTCATTACTTAAAAGGATGCGGAAGTACATAATTCTCATGATAAAGCAAATCGAAATAGAGGATGAATACTGAAAAACAAAGCCAAATCTAGAACACAAGGAGGATCGACAGAGCACAAGCAAAGTTAAGCATAAACTTGTTCCACATGAATGGATCTGTCAAACAAAATCGACGGCCGATTACTAAATCTCATGTCTTTGTCAGTGATGAGTAGACATCAGAAATTCCCTTTCCAATAATTATGACATTGCCAGTTGGAAGTGCATGTCTAGGTTCGGCTTTCTCTACACTATCGTTGTATGGAGATGACCAAAATAGGTTAAACAAATACAAATCTAACATATGGAGGAGCAAATCTTTGTAATTCAACAAGATGCTAAAACTCCTGCAAGCATCATTGAGACTAGAGGTAGAAAACCTGTACATAAACAGAGTAAAAGGGCATCAAATCCCTAAAATCATATTTTTGAAACTCCCAGATCTAGATTAGGAGAAGATAACGTCCAAAATCTAAAATTAAATCGGGATAGTGTAAACTCTCAAATTGAGAACTAGATCGGGAGAAGAGAGCTCCCAAATATAAACCGAGAGAGAAGAAAAATAAGAAAATAACAATAAAATGCAAACAAAATCAACAAAAGAGAGGAAGACCATGGGAAAAGAGTCTCTCCATATGTTTGAGCCGTTAACTTTTTGTGTGGATCCTCCACTTGGGAAAAGGAGGAAGCGGATTTAGAGCAACGATATCCAATTTTCCATTTGCATAATCTATATATACACTTGCACTTCTCATCAATAAACCGGATGAAATTTTAATAAATTAAGAGCGTGGTCATCCATAAAAAATGGATAGATATATGAATCAAAGATAACGACCTTAATTAAAGATTTCCACATACCCACCTTTCAGGAAAAAACTGATGACTTTTAGTCCAACATTTTGGTCTCTAATTATAGGCAATTTTTGGAGAATGGTACATGAGGTTAAAGTGAGGGCGGGTGTGCAATTTCACGTTTTCCTTCTTTTAGTCCTTTCAATTTGTAGAGAGAAAGCATCTTGCATATGTCAATGTGGTTGCTTTATTAAGGCGTGTAAAAGTATGTAATCCCCTCAGCCTTTTCCATATAAGACTAACTACTACGATAAATTGAATAAGAAAATAATCTACCATTCTCACGACACCCTTGGACTCATAGCGATGCAGGCTTATGAATATAGACAACTGGCCGTGATGGTTGGCAAAGCTCGGTGATGTTGATCCTAGAAAAATAATTCATGAAGATTTGACATTATTGTATTTAGTGTGCTTTTATTTTGGTCAGGCATTACATTTGGCTATAGCGATTTGCATTATTGTCCTTTATCTATCGATTAACGAGTTCTCATGAATATGGACAATTGGCAGCGGCAATTGGCGAAGCTTGGTGATGTTGATCCCCAAAAAATTATTCAAAAGGATTTGACATTATCGTACTAGTGTGCTTTTATTTTTGTCCGCCATTACATTTGGCTACAGTGATTTGCAATATTGTCCTTTTTCTATCAATCAAAGAGTGCTCCTGAACATGGACAATTGGCAACATGGTTGGCAAAGCTTGGTGAGTTTGATCCCCGAAAAATGACTCAAAGGGATTTGACATGATCGCACTACGTGTGCTTTTATTGTTGTTGGCCATTACTTTTGGCTACAATGATTTGCATTATTGTCCTTTTTCTATCAATAAAAAATTGCTCATGGATATGGACAATTGGGGGCGATGGTTGGCAAAGCTTGGTGACGAAAATGATTTAAGAGGATTTTCACATTATCGTAATTAGTGTGCTTTTATTTTTGTCGGCCATTACATTTGGCTACGGTGATTTGCATTATTATCCTTTTTTTGTTGACCAAAAAATTTCTGAAGTCTGAGTCTCATAATATATATTAATGATGTCCGAAGACTATAGGCATTCTTTGTCGGTCCTTACCATAACCATTTTAAGGTACCGGTGCCAACTTTATCAATGTGGAACTAAGATTATAATTTTAAACATTAACCTCACGGCTGAAGCGAAAAAGAGGAACGATTGAAGGTAAAAAAATTTATGAATTGGAAACCTACAGCATAGAGCATCGATTTGATGGTTTCAGCGGAGATGCACTTCATATTTGAATCAACAACGCTAGGGTTAGGGTGGCCGCTCAGAGAGGCAAGAGGTGTTACAAAATCGCACGTCGATTCCAAAAGAATAGTGTTCGCAAACAATTCACCAAGCATAATATAATAATAAAATAACAGAATTAGAAGAACATACCATGGAAAGATAAAGATAAAGAGGGAATTTGAAGGCCTAACGGTAGGGAATGTAGACTCCACGTCAGGATGTGCTTGCATGCCCCAACTACCACCGAGTAAGTTGGTATAATAGCCATTCGCGCCTAAAGTAAGTGAAGATGGGTGAAAGGCTCGCAGCAGAGTTAGCGCGCCTTACGGCACTGTACGAAACTGCAAGCTAGCTCTATTCCCCGATTGGGGCTGTTTTTGTCCCTCCAATATGTATATGTACTTGCTTTTTTTAAAAAAATTATTATTTATGTTACCGCAATATGTCACGGACTATGACATTTTTGTCTCAGGGGATTTTTGTTGTCCTAAATAAATTTGATTTTTCTTCACCAAAATTGTTTTTTTATACCAAAAACATGCGGAACTTGAACATTTAAAGTGAATTAATCCACATGAATACATGTAAGTCACCTGAATTATGTACATCGGGACTTATCAAATACACATTGAAAGCGTTTTCGTAGGAAGAGAAAAATGAAAATTTGTATTCATGGTTTGGTTCCTAAAATTCCAACAAATCCGCAACGCATTCTATCGCGGGTCCATTGTGGAAAAAACCTTAATTTCTCAGCACATTTAAAAGCATAGGCAATAGCGGCTTTCATTAGATTGGAGAAACGTTTTTTCAAGAAAGGAATAGTGAAGCATAACCAAGTAAAAAAATCACGACATCTTCATAATTGGAACTAGTAGGAGGGCAATCTGGATAGCATAAGGAAACTTTCAGACCAATTAATGCTGAAGTCAATGTACGTCTCAAATAAATGGTCTTTTGCTATAAAAAAAAACGTTTTAATCAAGACTTAGGTATTTGGTTAAAAAAGAATGATACTTATGATAGAGTCAAGATGTTCATAGTGGAAATTAATATTTACACGATGCTATTCTTTAAGAGCCACGTACGTAATCATCCATTTTATTGACAACTTCTGCAAAATGTCAGAATGGCATGCTTCGAATTTTTTATTTCAACTCAACTAAAAGGCATTATTCTCTAATGACCACGTTTTTCTGAAATTTATGGTATGGTATGGTATGGCCTAGTAAACCAATACTTTTTCCTCAAAACCTTCCCATCTAATAAGGACAAGTTTTTAGTAAAACGAAAAAAATAAGGACAAGTTTTGATTAGTGATTAATAATCTACATAAGGATGCCATAAGATTCCTTCTTCTCGCTTACAAATGTTATAGAAAGAGACTAATATTTCTTTCCTCAAGTTACGATTCATACAACACAAAACATAATCGTAAGGGCCTAAAAAATAATTTCATCACCATCTACATTTTCTCACACTAGTCTGCACAAGAGAATAAGTTTATCAATTAATTACTCTATGTTTGAAAATATATAGCCAGTGGATGGCTCACAGTTTGGAAATTCCACCTTTGTTGTAGCTGATAGCAAGCCTATCGTATTTGACCGTGTAGACTCATGTGATGTTCTTGTTAGATATTTTGGCCCTTTCCACAAGAAAGAGGAGGTGATCTATCAATTGGAAAGGTTGGCCTCGGTTTATTAGTGATGGTAGAGTTCCTTGTTCAATGTTTGAGTAGCGAAGGAAATGGAGAAAGCGACAGTTTGGGTGGAAAATGCAGAAGAATTTAAAATTTTGTTGGTAAGGAAAATGGTGAAATTCTGAAATTTTCTTCCATAATTTACCTTACCCCCTCATCTCAAACATAGCCAGACTCGGAACAACGGCAAATATAGTTCTATTTAGGACCTCTCTGGTCCTACGAGTTCTCTATAGTTTAAACTTAATTTGGATCAAGACTAGGACATAACTCGTGGCCAATCGGGTTTTGGGCTGAGCCCAATATATACAGCTCGTAAATTTTAATCTTCTCCAAGGTCATATTCGCATGGAGAAAAGTGGATGTTTATAGTTGATAATGTTGTAAAATATTGCGTGGCGCATAAATAATAGAAAGAATAGAGAGATTGAGTAGAGAAAATAAGACACCGGAGATATTAGAGAAAGCCAGAGAAGAGGGTGTGACTGTTTATTCTGATGGTTGTTCACAGTAGTGATTGTACATCAAAACTAAACTCCTATTTATAGGAGAACAAGAATGTACTTAACATTAATATCAATGTATCGAATGATACATGTACTAGATAAGGGAGATGAACGTTCATTGCATAGGAGATGTACTTAGAATGTATGATACAAATGTACCATAATAAGTACATTAGATAATATGAATATAATGAATATTCATTCATGTATTTCATTGATTCATGTATTTTATAACACTCCCCTTGAATATTCATTGTATTCATTATGATTGTGCATCAAATGATACTGCCTCATTAAAAACCTTAAGCCGGAAAAACCCGGTGGGACAAAACCGGACAAAAGGGAAAAAGAGTGCAAAGCACAAATGTTATGATCTCTCCCATTTATAGATGCATTAATTGCCTCGTTAAAAACTTTTAGCCGGAAAAACCCTGTGGGAAAAAAACCGGACAAAAAGAAAAAATAGTGCAATGTATATATAGCCACTGCTGGGGCTGATCAATTTTGCATCTTGTGAACTCGCCGCATATTAATGCTGCAATGTATAGTTCATAATATTTCCCCCTCAATTGAGCCATATAACCAATTCTGGGGCTAATCAATCTTGCATCTTATGAACTTGCAGTATATCAATGTTGCAATGCATAGTTCATAATATCTCCCCCTCAATTGAGCCATATAGCCACTTCTGGGGTTAATCAATCTTGCATCTTATGAACTCGCCACATACCAATGCCATATACTAATTTCTCAAAAGTTGATGTTGGCAATGATTTGGTAAAAAGATCTGCAAGATTATTTATGGATCGAATTTGTTTAACATCAATTTGTCGACTTTCTTGAAGTTCATGAGTATAGAAAAACTTTGGCGAGATATGCTTGGTCCTATCACCTTTGATATATCCTCCCCTGACTTGTGCAACACAAGCAGCATTATCTTCATAAATTATAGTGGGAGAATTTGTAACCGGTATTAAACAACAGGAATTATGAATATGCGTTATAACGGATCTTAACCAAACACACTCTCTTCTAGCTTCATATAAAGCAATAATCTCAGAGTGGTTAGAAGATGTAGCTGCTAGCGATTGCTTAGTAGAACGCCAAGAAATAGCGGTGCCGTTATAACAAAATAAATACCCGGTTTGAGAGTGAGCCTTATGTGGATCGGATCTATATCCAAGCATCGGCATATCCAACTAAACCAGAGTTAGTGGAATCTTTGGAATAATATAATCCCAAATCTATGGTTCCTCGGAGATAACGGAAAATATGTTTAATTCCATTTCAATGTCTCCGAGTTGGCTCGAACTAAATCGTGCCAATAAATTTACCGCAAAAGCGATATCCGGTCTCGTACATTGTGCCAAGTACATCAAAGCCCCAATTGCATTGAGATATGGTACTTCAGACCAAGTATCTCTTCATTTGATTCTCTAGGACGAAATGGGTCCTTTTGGGGATCTAGAGACCTTACAACCATAGGGGTGCTCAATGGGTGAGCTTTGTCCACGTTGAAGCGTTTAAGCAATCTTTCAACGTATGCTAATTGATGGACGATTATTCCATTTGCTTTATGCTCAAGCTCTAGACCAAGACAAAGTTTGGTTTTACCCAAATCTTTAACTTCAAACTCCTTTTCAAATATTCAGCAGTTTCAGCTAACTCTTCCTGGAGTTCCAATTAAATTTATATCGTCGACATAAACTTGCTACAATAGCAAATCCGGTTTCGATTTCTTAATAAACACTCATGGGTAGATAGGATCATTCTTGTACCTTTCCTTAATTAGGTACTCACTTAGGCGTTGATACCACATGCGACCGGATTGCTTTAACCCGTACAAGGATCTTTGCAATTTTATTGAGAATAAATTGCGGGAAGTGCATGCTTCAGGCATTTTGAATCCCTCGGGAATTTTCATATAAATATCATAATCTAATGAGCCATATAAATATGCCGTCACAACGTCCATAAGACGCATTTCCAATCTTTCAAAGATTGCTAGGCTAATGAGAAAACGAAATGTAATCATATCCATCACGGGTGAATATGTCTCATTATAATCAATCCCGTCTCTGGGAGAATCCTTGGGCAACGAGTCGGGCTTTATACCCGACAACATCGTTTTCTCATTTCGTTTTCGGATAAATACCCATTTATATCCAACAGGCTTTACATTATCGGGGATACGAGTTACAGGTCCAAAAACCTCTCGTTTAGTTAGGGAAGCTGATTCGGCCTTAATTGCTTCCTCCCACTTAGGCCAATCTTGCCTTTGACGACATTCAATAATAGATTGTGGCTCACAATTATCATCCATAATTTTATGGGCAACTAAGAATGCAAAAGCATCATCAATGATGATTTCATTTCGATCCCAAATTTCATTATAATATGTAACGGAATTCTTAGTATTCCCGGGATTAGTGTTCCTTTCATGGGTTTGCGCCTCTTCATGGGCAATAAGCTCTTCAAGAGCAAGCACAACGCTAGGCTCTTCTGGAGCGGATTCCCGATTCTTTCCCCTTCGTTTTTGAGGAGCGGTATCTTTTGATCCTATCGTCTACCACACTTCAAGTGCGGGGGGATTTTAATCCATTTTAGCATGTCCTTCGGGAATAGCTATCCTAGCTGGAGCATTTGCAGCTGGAATATGATAATAGTGCAAATAAATATGCAAATGTGATATTGCGCGTAAATAATAGGCAAACATGGGACCATCTACAGGATGCGTCCACTAGTACCATAAAATATCGAAATAGTCCACTTGGTGGTTGTATTGATCCACAAATATCACCCTGAATTCTTTACAAGAATAAAGGGGATTCAAAATTAACATTTGTTATATAAGGTTTGATAATGAGCTTTTCTTGTGAGCAAGCCTCACAATTATAATCCTTGGACAACAATACCTTTATTTCCTTTAAAGGGTGTCATTTTGTATTTTGAATTATCCTACGCATCATTGAAGCGCCAAGATGACCAAGGCGATCATGCCACAATTCAAACTGATAAAGTCTTACCAATCTCCAGGATGTGGTGGCGTAGGTTTCAATAGCCTTAATCATGACACAATACAAACCCATAGAAAAAGCTTCTAGCTTCTCATGGATGGTCTTCAGGCCCATCTTATAAGAGGAAATGCCAATATATTCCTTATCTTGCTCATATATAGTCTCAATATGGTACCCATTACGGCGTACATCTTTGAAACTAAGCAGATTCATTTTTGATATAATGCTTAGAAACGCATCCTCAATATGCAGGATGGTGCCATTTGGCAAAATAATTGTGGCATTCCCAAAACCATTAATAATCGGAACGGGACCTGACATTGTATGGATTTGTGCCTTACGCAATGTCATACTCGAGAAAAAGTATCTACTACGAAATATAGTATGTGTTGTTGCACTATCAAGCAAACAAACATCTCCATTTTTCTCGGTATTTTCTATTTGCATTTATGTTGACAACTTCAGGTGTCAAGTATCATAAAATTTGAAGTTTAAATCATCATCCACCAATCTAATGCCTCATCAAAGTAATCAGAGGTCCTCAAAGAAATCAGAGACATCCAATGATGCATTTGCTACTTCAGGAGCAAGAGGAGTCCCACCAATGGAAATATTATTGGTCTCAACAATGGTTATGACAGTAGGATTGATTTTAATGGCATGAGATTCACCATGCTTGCCCGTATTATTTGAAGATGCCTGATATAGGTCAACAAAATGTTTTGACATACGACAGGTACGTGACCAGTGCATAGTCATGCCATAGCGATGACAAATACTTTCATTAATCACCTTCTTTGGCTTCTTTTCTTTGCCATGATTCAGGCCAAAGTTTGATTTCCTAGGGCGGTTAAATTTCTTGCCATCCCTTCTAGGATTATATTCTTGCTTGCGCTTATAGCCTTTAAAATGGCTAGTATTTTTCTCAAAATTAGCATGTGCTTCAGGCAATGCTTTTGAGCTAGCAGGTCTAAGATCATGATTTTTGAGCAGCAATTTATTAGTTTGCTCAAAGGAGAAGCACAGAAATTAATTCATAATATGTGGCAAACTGACGTTGCCAATATTGCTATTGCAATACAATATTCGAAGCATGGAAGGTGGAGAAAGTATTCTCTAATAATTCCGCATCAACGAGTTTAATACCACATTACTCAAGCCGAGAAATAAAGCAGAATTATAGTCAGACACTGATTTAAAATCTTGCAGTCTGAGATTTTGCCAATCATATTGTGCTTGAGGAAGAATAACAATCTTGGTATGATCATACCTATCCTTTAACCTCCTTCACGGATCCGAGGGTCTCAAACGGATAAATATTGAGTCTACGAGGCTCTCATGCAAATGACGGTGAATAAAAATCAGCGCATTTGCTTTATCCTTTTCATTTGAGGTTCTATCCTCTATAATTGCATTAGCGAGACCTTGCCCTTGGAGGTGCATTTCCATGTCAAGGCACCGAGATAAATAATTCTTTCCACTCACTTCCGGATGTGGAATTTGGGCTTTTCAATATTTGCCATAATCCTTGCAAAAGTAAATCCTTAAATTAATTAGAAGGATTTCTAAATATCCATCGCCACTTCAGGAGCAAAAGGATATTTTTAGATTTGAAATTTGGCTTCGGGCCAAGAAAAATAAAGATGAATAATTGATGATAGAAGATGAAGTATAGGATGATTAATAAAATGAATACCCACCTTGCAAAAATTACTTACTCACGGTAGATCTTTGTGTTTGCAGAAATTACTTACTCAGTCGGTAGATTTTTGTGCTTGCAAAAATTACTTACTCAGTCGGTAGATCTTCGTGCTGATAACGTGTTGTAAAATATTGCGTGGCGAATAAATAATAGAAAGAATAGAGAGATTGAGTAGAGAAAATAGGACACCAGAGATATTAGAGAAAGCCAGAGAGAAGAGGGTGTGACTGTTTATTCGATGGTTGTTCACAAGTGATTGTACATCAAAACTAAACTCCTATTTATAGGAGAACAATAATGTACTTAACATTAATATCAATGTATCGAATGATACATGTACTAGATAAGGGAGATGAACGTTCATTGTATAGGGAGATGTACTTAGAATGTATGATACAAATGTACCATAATAAGTACATTAGATAATATGAATATAATGAATATTCATTCATGTATTTCATTGATTCATGTATTTTATAACAGATAAGCTAATATCTAGAAAAGTTCATAATGATATTAGAATGACAGTAAAATTTCAAAGAGATCTATGTCATGAGGAGGAAAAAAAAAAGGCATTGACTATAATAGACATGAAACTCTAGAAAAGCCCATAGTGATATTATAATAATATTAAATTTTTAGCGAGATCTAAATCATGAGAAAGAAAAGCATTGACTAAAATAGAATTGAAATATAGGTCGTGTGTGTGTGTCGTGAATGGCTTTTGCAGTGGGTTGTACTTGTAAAATGGTACAAGAAAATCACAATTGAAAAACTACATAATCTTTGTCAGGACCTACCCCTCAGTAGGGAGATGAATTAGGTTTAGAGATAAAGTCAAATTCATGTCAATCGCTTTCAATTGACTTGGGTTTCCCTCCTATGACATTTGGATATTTGATTCCTATTCAATTAATTATAGACAAATTTTTATATAAAGAGTTGCTAATGAGATATGAGAGAATATCTCATTTCACATGCAATTAGAGATCTTGGAACAAGGACTTGATTACATTAATCTTAAGACTGATGCCTTTTGATATTTAACTCGATTGTGTGCTAACTAATGCCATAGCAACCTATCGAAGATTTTTTAGATTTCATCCTAATCATTTTTTTAAAAAAAACACTCCAAATATTGAAATGTCCAATCAAGTATAATTGAAGTAAAAAACACGCAAGTAACCTAATATCGTTTTTTTAAAGAAAATGGCAATAAAAGAATCCCTATTGTAAAGCCCTAAAGGCTTGTTCAATTTCAAATTTCAATTTTTTTTTTAGGATTTTCCAAACTTTAAGAGAAAACTATTTGAAAAGCTAATTTTCTAAGTTTTTTCCAAGAATTTCTGAATTTTCTGAATTTTTACTATTTTTCAAAACTTTTTTTCTGAATTTTCTTGAATTTTTATGAATTTTTAAATTTTCTTAAATTTTTTGATGAATTTTCTGATTTTCTAAATTTTTATGAATTTTCGGAATTTTTTAATATTTTCGAATTTTCTGAATTTGTCTAGAATTTTTTAATGATTTTTATGATTTCTGAACCTTTTTAAATATTTATTATTATATATTCTAGAAAGGGAATTCGGACCGGGGTAACCCGGTCCGATCCACCAGCTCGATCCGCCCACCCGGATCCGACGCACCTAAGAATAAAACCGAATTTTTTAAAGCTTTTTTTCTTTTTCTTTTTATTAGTTTTTTAATTCTTTTTCATTTTCTCTTATTTTTGTTTCTTCTTACCCTTTTGCAGGTCTTCTTCCCGAAGCTCTTCTTCTTCAACGATATCCTCTTCGCCTGCAACTTCTTCTTCGCCGAACCATCACCGACGCTTGCCGCCGGTGAAATCGAATCGAGCCGACGTCGGCAGAGGCACCGACGCCGATGTAGGACTACACCGCCGGCTGTCGCCAGCCTATCGCCGGCGATGGCCAACGCAAACTCGATTTCAAATGGCCGTCGATATCCGGCCAAAACAGCATTAACAGCTCTCAAACGACATAAGGAATACGCACACACACAATAGAGAGAAGGCTACAGAGAACTGACGGTGACGGCCTTTAACCGTTGGCAACGCCGGTAAGGAAACGGTATCTCCAACGCAAGCACTCATCCATGCCCGACCCTGAAAGTTGAAGCGTATGCAATAACATCGAGAAAAAATCACGGAAAAAACACAAAGAGGAAACATTTCAGTAGTCATGGAAGCATTCAAGTGTCAATCTGAGTTTCTAAACATCGATTACACAATCCTAAGTTTACTGTCCCGTTCTGGCAAATCATCAAACAGATAGAAGGCATTTCAAATATAAATTCCAGATTCGATTGAAATGCATTTCTCGACCTATTCGTAGTAAATAAAATTTTCATTCGGCATTTTTCATTGCAAATCGATCTGAGTTTCATACAATTCACTCACGATTTCATGAATTAATATTGTATCTCAGCTTCAACGAAAACAGGGCAAAGTAGAGCGTTAGGAGCGAGGAGCTTACCTGCTTCGGAAATGGAGTCACTGTCTTCTCTCTTTTTTTTTGTTTTCTCTTCTTCTTTTTTTTTTCTTTTTTTTCCAGCGAAGCTCTCTTCAGCTGAGCTCCTTCGTGGCCGACGATCCCCCCTCAACAGCGCAGACTTTCCTGTCCATTTTGGCACTTATGTACATTGATTCAGCATGGAATGGACTGCTCTCGCCCACAAAAATGAGTGTTTTGCAGTGCAAATTCTTCAAGTTGTCTGTCAGATCATGCCTCCTATTCATGGCCTCAAGAAAGCGCACGACATTCAGACTATCTTCCACCCAGCGACTTTCGACAAGTTTGAACGAGGTCGGATTTTGAACCGTGCATGCTGCAGCGAATTTCCTTACTGAAGTACCGCTGGAGAAGAAACTCCTTCAAGAGGTTCAGCAACAGCTTGTTATAAAGCCATTCAGTCCATGAAGGCGCCTTGCAAATTGGGGAAACAAAGGTCAGACCAAGAACCCTCTCTTCATACTTGAGCGCGAAAAAGAGTCCGGATGTAAGCACTGGCCGTTACACCTAAGCACAGAACTTCCTTCAGCCCAAAGAAGTCGAGCACTTCCACGACCTGGTCCGCAAGGTCATTGACACTTAGAAACACGACGTACAATTGAGAGCGACGTCGGGAGATGGTATCAGAGCGGGCTTCTCCTCATCGCCGCAGACGAACACGGAAACCGAATCTTTGCCCGTCTTCGCCGCAAGCTTCTTCCCTTCGAAAGGTACGGCGTCGACGTCGACGTGGACACTGAGTCGCTCAACTCGGCCATGGCTCGGCTCGCTCGAAGCCTCAGGAAAATGCAGCGGACCTCGAATCAAAGATATCGACCAGAACGAAGCTTGAAAATCTGAATCTCTCTCTCTCTAAAGGTTGCTTTCTCTCGGCCGTTTTTCCTTCTCTCGCTCGAACGGAATCTTTTTCCGTTAAGCCCGACTCCCCATACGGCGGCTAGCAACCTTCTAGAGCACTGGATTCGCTCGCCTCACCTGCCTGTGATCTCGCGGACATTCTCGTTGGATCGTTCCTTCCTTCCTTCGCCGCTCGTCTCGTTCTTGCTCACAGGCGCGCGTGAGCGCCAGGGAGGAGAAAGGCAAAAGGGCCGGGCTTTGGAGGAAACAAAATGAGTGGGCCAGGAATCTTGCTAAAGGAACCGGGCCAGGCATAAATGGCCTACCCGAATTTTATTGTTATTATTATATTATCATTCATTTTTCATTTTCTTCTTTTTTATATATGTTTTAATTTTCTTGTTTATTCATTTTTTTGTTGTTGATATTTTTACATTTTTGTTAAAAGAAAAATTCGAATGTCAACAATCTTTTCTTTATTTATTTTTTCAATCAGCAACTCTCTTGCTTGATATCTTATTAGAGTTCAAAAATTTGGTTGTACATTTCTAATTTGATTGGTACCAAGTCTGCTCCTTTTGAATTTTCTTTCTACTTCACCAATCGGATGACTATTGTAGATTTTAAAATTTGCTTTAATTGTTGCGTTAGAGACACTGGAACATGCATACTGGGTGATTAATCTTCATTTTTCAGATTAAATTAAGGTTTTCCTTTTGAATTCAGGTCTCCTATCTTTAAGCCAACGAGGAAGATGATGGTAAGCTCAGCAATCGCTCTCTCTTTATTAATGGCAATGTGTGGCAGCAATTCAAGTGTGCTCACGTGATTTATCATCGCATCATTCGTGTTCATTTGCTTGCATTTTTTTTTTTTTTCAATTTATATTTGAAATATCTGTAAGTAACATTTTACTGGGAAATCTTATCCTATCTAGTTTATGTTGAATTTGTGGAGTTCCCTCCCGCGCAACAAGCGGACATTTAACTAGTGTAGAAATATGCAGTAATTTTAGTGCAACCATGTCATGGAATTGAATATGGTACTTTAATTTTGTCAGATATTTGATGTGGACCCCAAATTTGGCATAGGTGGGAGAAAGTATTACTTTCTCATCCAATTAAAAACTAATTGGACGGTCCATATTGGCGCTTTCGAAAAGAGCAATGAGCATGAAGCGCCAAAGAAGCCATAAATACAGCTAAACTACAACCAAGAGGAAAAGAGCAGAATTCAAGCATTATCTGATTATAACAACTAGCAAGTGAGCCTTTCTTCTTCATACTTGCCTTCCATTGAACATTTGAGATTGCAGTATGCACAGTAGCTTCGACAGTCTAATTTTATTGAGTTAGTCCTTTTGTTAAAATTGCTAAGATACCAGCGTATCATCCATTAATGCCATATTTAAGTTGATCGGATGAACTAGATGAGATGGAACTCTTTTGTTGACTAAGATAAATTTATTAGGAGAGAGAATCATAAGCACTAAGTGAGAGAGAATGTTCAACACTTTCAAAATATTAGTTATCATCACAAGAATAGTTATGAGAAAGGAAGAAAATACAGAGAAAGTGGAAACAACAAATAAGGCATATGTGCATACAAGCTGGGGCAAGTAACTAGGAAAAGCTCATGTTGCACGTGGTAGCATTCACCTTTGAAGTTGGAAGCCGCAAAAGAGGTGGAATAATTGGAGTTGTGTGGGTTGTTCTTGTATGTATAGGGGGAATGGTTATTCTTAGTATTTGGTTTATAAATACCAATGTTTTTGGCATTGTAAAGCTCTCTCTTTCCACAATCAAGCAAATTCTATAATCTATGTTTATTATCCTGCAATCAAGCAAAGAGCTCATTATTTTTTACTGCACCGTTTTTATTTTCCTTGAAATTTACCCTTTCAATGCAATTTACATTTTTGTTGCAATTCTTTTTATCTGTATCCACACTTTGTGCTCCATATTAATTCGCACTCAGTTTGAATCCCCACTTCGTGCACTTTGGGAGAGAGGTATGTAACTATGAAGCGATCTCGGTTGTTTTTGGCCCTATTCTTTTATTGCTTTAATAAATATTGATCAAAATTTTGGATGTCTTTGTTAAAATTAATTGTCTCCTTTAATTTTGTATCAAATGTCATCAATATTGAGAAATAACTCCACAAATCTCACTTGGATAAATATCATTAACTTTGTACCTTATTTTTAACGTGTGCTAAGAGAATTACTTACTCAAAAAAAAAGAAAAAGAAAAGAAAAAGAGAGATGTGCTTGCAATCATGTGCATCCCTTGTTTTGTGATGAGGACGACGAGTATAGAGTTGGTGCTACTTAACGAGATAACTGAGGTTGTTGACAACTTGATACAATCCGGATGAGTTTCCCTAAAAGTAAATGATGGTTACTATCATCTCTTGTTCATGGAGAAGAAACAGGTTTATTTTCTTCCAAGTTTTTAATGTAACTAGATACCTAGTGATCTTTATTCTAAACATAGAGGATGATGCCTTGATCTAGAAAAGGATGACAAAATGTATTAAACAAAATAATCAAGCCAGAAGTTGAACTATAATTTTCACCATTTGATCTTTCATAAGTTATTACATGAGGTTAAGAGGTAAATGGAGCCACAACAAGTTAGGCCTAATCTGGTTAGAAAATGTAGTCATTTGCAATTATATGTGCTTAGCATAATAAATTACAAGTCAGGATAACATAAACTTCACTCATATTTTTATTTGCTTGAGGCAATCCATAATTTCTACAATCAGAGATGTATGAAAATATAGCCCTTTACATAAAGTATGATAAATTTCATTTTTTTACTTTTTTGTCATCAAATCGAGGATGTTCTGTTAGCATGTCTTTGCATAGGACTCTCTATCTCTCCTTCCGCATGTTTGAAATGATGATAGTGAAATTGTTATGCGAGAACTCACACGTAATATTTGCATGCTTTAAAGTATTTTGGGGGTTCTGTGATGAGTAAAATTCAATTTTCTCCTATCACTTGCGTGAGCAAAGATATGTTAATTTTTCAAGGTCACCCTATTAGATTGAAGTCACAAACTAGGCTACCAACAAGAAGACATTAGACATGATGTCATGCAATGATGGAAAGAGATGGTCCTTCATTTTCTTTTCCACTTTTTTTCCATTGACGGTGCTATTGTAACTTATACATAGCTAGTAACGAGCATTGGGTCAAGTGGCCATGGTAAACCAGGACACGTCATTTGAAATTTACACATAACCGATTTTGCTAGGGTCGATTGCAGCAGCGTGAGCGTGAGCTTGCTATTGTCATTGGTAGAATCATAATGGGGGTTGAGAGATCTCTCGATGGTGATCACCAGCACCACTCATGTAACTGCTATTAACGGGTTTGCGATTATGACCATTTCTTTTCATATATATTTTTTCTTTTGCCAAGTGATAATAGAGAGCATGAGCCAGAGCAAGGCAAGACTAGACACCCTGTCCCAATCAAAAAGCATGTGAATATTGTGAAAGATGTGCTCTAAGTGCATTGTCGATATTAATTTATCTAGCACGTTGTCATCAACACTTAGGTCTTTGGCCAAAAAAAATCCAAACTTATGTCAGATTCATTATGTTCATTGTGAAAACTGACTTTTAAATGATGCCACTATTTAGGACCTACATAATCATCTCCTTTACTGGTAACTTTTGCAAGAGGAAAGTTAAATATGATCAAACCACTTGTCAGAATGAGAAGTATTAAACTATTTAAGAATAACAGGCGCCTTTTCATGGCACAACAGACACCTTTTCATCACCTTGATAAGAAGCTGGTTAAGTTAAATTTTCATCATTGCTTTCTCTGTGAAGTTTCACCATGTCTGCTATGGACTTCTGAAGTTCAGTCATAAACGAGAAGCAAATTAACATACAAAAAGCCCAGATACTACAAATTGCATGAGAAAAGGCATTTACCCTACAAGTGCATGGTTCCCACTAGTATTGAAGTCGAAGCACTCAATGATCTAATTGATTCCCCAGCAAAAATTTTTACAGTATGTCAAATCACTAGTGCCTCCAGGAAAAAATTAGACAATATGATGACAGCTTCATGGAAATAGGAAGAGAACCCCTAGAGTAAAATCCTCTGGATATTCTCAGGAAACAATCCTGAGAAAAGGTAACACCGGTATACGAGATACAAAGCAATGAAAGATATGGCAAGGAACAATATCAAACGGGACATTTGATGAGAGATTTTGGACAGTTTGCACTTTTAGAAAACAGATCTTTATTTTTCCAAATTGGGAACAACGACATATTATTTCAGCAATCCTGGAAGCAACAGATTCCTCAGCACGGATTGTCAGTGAGTAACCAGGTTTCTCAAGCCTCATTATACATTTTTATTAAGAAGCGAAAGGGTCAAACTCTGACTTTGCTTTGTGACTATCTGCAGAAAATAGAAAGGAGAAGATGCTTCGGACAAGATCTAGATGGCTTGCACTTGTACTTCACCGAAACCAAGTGCATGGAAAATGACATGTTTATAATGTGATTCAGGAGTAGATACCTCTGATGGCACACAGCTAGCTTCTCCTAGGAACTCATGAATAACATTTTACTGCACGATCTTATTATATATAGATTATGTTAAAATTGTGGAGATTTGACTAGTGTAGAGATATGCAGTACTTTAAGTGCAAACATGTCATGGTAATGAATATGGTGCTTTAAGTTTGTGAGCTATTTGATATATTTTATGAACTCATTCGGAACAATCGAAGAGTCAGATTACTAAGAACTCTTTAGATTGTGGACCCCAAATGATATTTTTTCCTAGCTAGCAGAGGATATTACCTCCTAATTCAATTAAAAAACAATTGAATAGTCAATATTGGCACTTATGGAAAGAGCTATGAGGATGAGGCACCAAGAAGCTTTGAATACAACTAAACTCCAACAAAAGCAGAAGAGCAGAGTTTGAACATTATCGGATAATAGTAACTAGCAAGTGAGCCTTTCTTCTTCATACTAGCCTTCCGAAGAACATATGAAATTACGGTATGCTCAGTAGCTGAGTGATCCTTAGATCATCTGCTTTTACAGGGGATGCATACAAAATAGGTGATACACGAAGCAATAATATCACCTTCAATCAACTAGCTCACTCTCGCTATTTCTTTGGGAAAGATTGGATGCTACTTGTGAGCATAGGATTTTGGACTATCTCTATTTTACCTGATATATTGCCCAACCTCCAGGGGAGAGGATCGGAGTAAAATGCAGATACAATTGCGATTCATGAATCTCGAAAAGCTAGGATGGGTGATTCATAAAGGAATTCTACATAAAATTGGATCCAAGGCCTTTTTCTCTCTCTTTGATGGTCTGAAGAAGTTCTAGCGTGAACTCATTGCAATTTAGAGAGACTCTCATATTGACATGGTCGATACTACTGTTATGATAAACCCACGGGGATATTAGAATGGCATCAAACTTTTAAAAAAATGTTTTTCTCAGTCCTCACCGAATAAATTGGCAAGAATTTGCATCTAAAAAGGAGCAGATCAGGTAAGTTCAGAAACAGAACAAAAAGAATGACTAAACAACACCTTATATTCAATGTCAAAATTATCGACAAGAATAAAATAGCTAAATCATGTTATATCGAGTCAATCGATTATTTATCATCACTACACGAAGGCAGGCAAGGTAATAACTATGTAGCTATATTTTATGAACTCTAGTAAAACAACTGAACAGTAGACAACTGAACTAACTTAAGTTATGATAATTCGTGTGGGATATTACTTGCCAATCCATGTTATCAGATAATCAACAACTGTGGACCTAACCTTGTAACAATTGTCTGCTAAAAGAAGATGAACCAAATTAACCATCCTCGCATGGACATCCATAACGTTTCAAGAGCAGGAGTCAATGCCGACACCATTTAAAATTGGAGAAATATATATGAAGCTATGATATCCACCACAATGCTCATCCAAGATCAAGGTAAATTTTTGACAAAGCCAAAACAAAATCTTAATCCCCCTAGTGCCAAACAAACAGTCACTATTTTCTACATATAACCACCAAAAGAACCAACATCACATCTCGCATATTCTCAAAACAATGTCAAAGATGTTAGTATCTTCCCATTAGGAGTAGTGCACATTAACAAGATCGTGCTGACGGAGGGAAAATCAATTAAGATAAATTGTAATATCAATCCCACTGTCAATTAGAGGTTGAACTACTGCCTTGGTTTTACCTTCAAACTTGTCCCTCTCTCTTGGAGTATAGGAAGCCTGCACACATCAGCTTCCCTCGCCTGGTCTACCAAACTCGGCCTATGGCCAAACATGCCGATATGTCCGATTGAGACTGAGCATAGCTCTGATATCCTTAGAATTGCTGCAACAGTGACCTGCTTGCACGTGACCTTGGGAGTGAGTGAAGTTGAGATGAGGCGCTTGGAGATGAAAACATTTAGTGTGAATGGCTCCATGTAGGCTATGGTCCGCTGCTTGAAGGACACGTGCTTATTTGGATTCTTGGACTTCTTCCCCTTTTGCTAAGTGTATGGCTGTTTGTTGTCGTCGTCCAAATAGTCCAATTCCAAAGAACAACTTGGTTTTAAACGATGCTGCACAAAAGCCAACACTTATACAAAATCTCTATACAACTCAATAAAGGATAGCGCATGGCTTCACCGTTTTTTATGACTCTGAGCATGAACAAATGATTGGTGATAAAATATTGAATGAGCTAAGAAACAAACTAAAAGTACATAACCCCCAAATAAATGGACGTTTTTAGCATTCTACTCAGTCCGAAACGGTTTGTTGGTCTATCATTGATATAACACTCAAAGTAAAGTTGGTAATTTTGATTAAACAGTAATAATTTCAAAAGTGTTCGTAAGCCATTGGAATAAACATTGATAGATTATTAAAGTAGTTGGTGATTTTGATATTATAAAGAAATATTAGCACTTTTCAAGATCTATAGGGTAAAAAGTTGGCGAGTGACTAAATCAATAGGTGCCTTAATTTAATGAGTGTTGGTAAACCAATCATATCAACGTTTGTATATTAAAATAAAAGTTAGTGATTTGAAAGGTGGTAAATGCCACAAGAGTAGATATTGGTTGATTATTGAAGTAGTTTGTCATTTGGAAATGTTGGTTCTTTTCAAAACCTAATAAGATAAAAAGTTGGCAATTAGCTAAAATCAGTTTGTATCTTAATGGGAGAGATAGTACACCAATCAAATTAAGTTCAGTAAATTCAAATAAATTTAGTAATTTCAAATAGACAAACCTCAAGAATATAAGTTGATAGATTATTAAAGTAATTGGTAGTTTTGAAAATAGAAAAGAAAAAAAGGTTTGTGTTTTTCAGAGCCTATGTGAGCAAGTTATCCGCTGTTTTTGATAATTAGCAACCAGGTTCACCGTGGAACTTTGTTTCAGATGAACAAAATACTAAAAAATTTTCACTTTTGGCGGATGAGTAGGTCAAATAAAATTAAATAGGTACATCCCAGCCATAAGACATGAGCGGCTCGTGAGAAGCATGCCTATTTATGCAAGTTAATTCAATAAATGTTTTTTTTTTTATTTTTCAGAGTCAAAGCTGGGATCACTAGATTATACCAAAGAATATGAGCTTGAAATAATTAATAGCAGTCAATCTTCGAATTTCTAACAATTCATGGGTGTGTTATGGTGAGTATTAATAAGCATGAAATATTTGACTATTTTAATTTCTTGTAGAAAATAACAAAGCACCAACAGCTATACACATAAACCAATGAAGACAATGGTAGAGAGCTAGAATTAAGGACGGTACCTCTTCAAAAGGAAAGAGTAGTGTAGGTTGGTTCTGGCTGGTAGTTGTACCTACTGAGAATAGCCTCATCTTGCCGCAGTGTCTTACTCGCAATATCTTCAAGTGTGGCCATGTTAAAGCATGACTATTCCTGTAGAATCTCCTAAGTTCTGGCAACTCAAGTAATCTCAGGTCAGTTAATTGAGGGAAGAAGAGATCTCCTGCACTCGTCCCTACTCTGCCTTCTACCGCTATAATTTCCTCCACCCCACAATCTTGTACTAAAAGTTCTTTGAGTTGTGTCATACTTTTTGCTATCGAAACTGGAAATAAGCTTTTGAGACTCTCACAATTTTTAGCCTTCAAGCACCTTAAATGTCTGAATACAAAAGTCCCACAAGGAGGTCCACTCCACACATGCTTCATTTTCTGAAGTTGTTTCAATTTTAATTTTCTCAATTGAAATGTGCTTGTGGAATGAGATCCACTCATATTTAACTCTTCCATTTGAAATACTACTTCTAAAGAATCACAATTGGTCACTTTTAATTTCTCTAGGTTTCGAAATCTCGTGAGGATAGAATATGATGAGAAAATGGATGAAAGTTTCTCACAATACTCCACAATTAGCTTCTTGAGTTTGGTAAAGGCATTTGAAGGAAGCTCATCAAGCCATATCTTCTCCACGTTATCCATATGCGAGATCTTCATCGACTCCATGCTAGGAAACTCAACCTATTATTTTTCATTTTAATTTGTTAAAACCGACTCTCTGTCAAAGAAAATACTTTAATTTCTAGGACAAGGAAAATCATAGGAGAAACATTATTAGTAGAATAGTAAGAAAATAAAACTAGATGCACGTTATTTTCTTTCAAGCAGATACCACCCCTTAGCATCCATTCTCCTAAAGAGATCTTGTCATATTATTTTGGGAGTAGAAAGCATACATTTTTCCTAATATGTATCGAACATTATGTTTGAGCAATACCATAACCTATAGCCTCCTGTCTTAGATTTCACACACTACAGCACACGTACACAATAGCCAATTTACTTTCTAATTTCTTTGAGCCATTTAAAAGTATAGCTTGTGCATTGTAAGGTATTAACGGAAAAAAAAAAAACAATTAGCACAAACCAAAGCTCCATGGATCTTGCACTTCAAAATTTTCTTCGACAAATTATAGTCTCCGGGAAAACACGACAGATACCGAAGAAATAATCCAAAAATTAGATCAAAATATGGAAAGAGTACGGTAGGATGGGATTCTTCAACCACTAGCTGGTTTGTTTCTTTGTATAGTTTAGTTATTCGATATGTCTCCAGTTTCTCCCTCATTTGTAATTATCTGATTTTCCTCCAGCTGTCACAAATCTAAACCTGACTTTCTACATGCTTCCGTTTGACATAAGTTGTTACCGGATCTAGATCTCTTCATCATCAATTGGTATCTGAGCTAGATCTCTTCAACATCAACTAGTATTAGAATTCTGCTTTGACGCATCTTATCATTGTGCGATGATTCTAGACCAAAGGCCAATGCTATGGTACCAATTTTAGTTGCTACACCTGCATTTTTTATCCAACATGCTCATGAATAAAATTCATGCCCATTGAAGGTTCAGCCCCCATGCTTGCTGATATGGAGCCGCTCCATGTTTGGTATAATATTCTCTTTGAATATTGTTTCAATATTTATTAAATCTGGTATATTGAAATTTGAAAATAATAAGGGCTTATTAAGGTTATTACGTTGATTGGTATGACGATTATTATTATTATGATTCTCATGTTATTTTAATAGTTTTGACAAGATTATTACGACGATTGCCGTAATTATGATCATCATAAATCCTAAATAATCTTGAAGCAATTAAACTTATTTTCAAGGATCTAAGAGAAGATTTCAACAGTTTTGGTAAGAATTTCATAGATTCAATCAAAAACTGTAAGGAAGACATGAAAACGGTCCAAAATTAATTCTCTAATGTGCAAAAGGCCATGGATGAGTACTATCAATATCTTTAAGAGTTAAATAAGGACTCTTGCTGATGAGAATAGTGAAGCGAGTGGGATAAGATTGAACTAACTAACATGGATGAATTTATTGAAACGCCTTCTGTAATTTAATAAATTCAGAAATGTAATTTTTCTTGTTGATCATCCATAGCCCTCTCCAGTAGCCCTGCAAGGGTCGACCGCCCTCGCCATGACCTGGGGAGGGTTGTGGGCTCTCACGGCGGGAGGGGCTGCTACCTGTTTACCCCCTCACCCCTCGACTTGCGATGTTTCGCAGGATTATTTTAATCTAGTTTTCATATTCACTGTTTTTCTACCGTTAGATTTTCTTCTTTATTTTAGTCCTTTTTCTGTTAATTTTTGTAAATTTTTCCGATGCGGCAATAGGGAAACAACACACTCCTGTGCTGGAGGAAACTCCATGACTGCATTAATTGCCACGTATGACCGCAAATATGATAAAAATGCAGATTTTCCATCTACAAAAAAACAGAAGACTTTACAAGTCCTAAAAAGTGCAATTATTAAGACTTGAATGCATGTAAAAAAATTTGAGAACTTAAGTGCGGAACTGACACCGCTTTGGGACTCTTGATGTCATGCATAAAATTTAAATTTGAGCTGACCTCTTTAGCTTCGTCCAGACTCTAAATTAGTTAAAAGATATTTAATTGGAGCTTAGCTTCTAAATATTATTTGTATTTCAGTTACAGTATTAATGAAACATCACATTAGTCTAAAATTTGAATACGAAAGAAAAATATATCAAGCTTTTGAAACTTATGATATATATGTGTCAATATGTTTATTATAAAGAAGTAGCTTTAAGTTGTTTGTTATTAATTTAAAGTAAAAAATTTGTAAAAGGAAAATGATAAGTTAGCAGAAGTCACACCACAGAACCTTACATTGTCTAGCTCAAAGCATCAGGGACAAGAAACAAGATATGCCATTAGAGAAGAATGCACACAAACCTTTTCGACCAACAAAAGCGGTTGTTGCATTGGAATGCTACCCCGTAGTCTTCTACAACTAGCATCTCCTAGAATTACCTCCACAGCTTTACAATCTTCAACGGTAAACTCTTTCAAGGAGGGCCACTCTGAAATATGCTTCCCATGGCAGAAACTTCTGAGTTTTATCATTTTGTGAAGATACAGAGTGACAAGTTGAGGAATTTCAATTATGTCAGGTGCTTCTTCAGGCTTCTCCTCTTCTCTGGCAACAATGTACTCCATCTCTCCACAACCACCTAGACCAAGATACTCGAGTTGTACCAGACTTTTTGCCATAGACATTGTAAAAAGGTTTCTCACAGATGGGCACTCTTCAACTATCAAGGACTTCATACTTTGAAGCAACCTCTTCCACATGAATGAAGGAATGACATTCAATAGGTTGGGACACTGCTTCACCTCAAGGACCTTTAGTTCGCAAATGGACTCATTGGGCATCTCATTCTCCCAAAGTACTCTTGATTGAATTGCTGTTAGACGTAGCTCTTCTAAGTTGGGAAATACAACCTGCAGAAGCATCCCCTGGCTAAAGTCACAATGGCCGGCATTGAACCAAAGTTTCTTATGTATCTTATGTATCCAGAGCATCACAAAGAAGAAAGCAAATCACATGAGCAGCGATAAAACTGAAATAAAGGAAAGAAGAAAACCTTCTTGTTAAACAAAGAATGTGGACTTTCATCGGAATCGGAAGATCCCTTATTCATCGTCTCCACTCTTGGTGCTGGTAGCCACAATATGAATGCCTTGAGTTCAGTGCATTTCAAAATTGATAGATTTCTAAGGGAGGGAAACTCATATGCACAACTTCCGGAGCTAAAACTAATCAAGCTCTTAAGGGAACAAAGCGTCAATGTACATAAATGAGAGAACTTCACAGCCTTCAACTTTCGCTCTTCACTTTCTTCCATGGCAACTACTTCCTGCATCTTATTGCAATGAGAAACATTTAGCATCTCAAGTTGATCAAGAGTCCTGGATGTGTGATATGTGAAGAGATATCTCAAATTGTGGCAATTGCGCAAGCTAATATTAGTCAGACTAGGAAGACTCAACGTTGCTTGGGAGCTACTTGTCACTAACACATTCAGCCTCGGCAAGTCCCACAACTTCACTTTTTTTAAGTTTAAGAAGACCAGACATTTTGGCCTTGTCTTAGTATTGCCAGCAACACTTTCCATTAATGCTTCCAAAGAGGAACACTTGACCACCTCAATCATTTTCAGGCTCCGGAGCCTCTCAATTGTAGTCGTTGGAAAAATATGAGACAAATTTTTACAATTTCGGACCATGATGGATGTTAGTTTGCATAATGATTCTTTAGAAAGTTCATCGTGCCATATCTTCATCAACCCACATGACACAAGGGTCAACTCCTCCAAGCTGGGAAAAAAAATCTGTATGAAACGACCATATGTTAGTTTCTCGACCAAGAACTCCTAAAAATCCTGATTTGGACGAAGTTGGTTACCCATGATAATATGCTCGATAATATATATTCGAGAATGAAGTTGGTTACTCAAGATTACCATCATCATAGAAAAACGATAAATGCATGCAGTAGCATGAGGATTTAAAGGACATGCAAACAGAGTTTTCAACTGCTTCATCGGCAATTAGACTATACTTACCAAGAATAGTTTCTACGATGAACATATAATAGAAATTTCCAGAGATATTTACGTACATTTTGATCGAAGAGTATAGGCAAGGGCATGCTAGAGTTGACACCACCAAGTGCTTGTTGTAAACCTGTATTAGTTGCTATCGTCTGTTGCTTTCCTTCGAATGAAGAGAATGTCATCATCTTGGGGCATCCATATATCCTCAATCTTGTTAAGGTTGGACAGTGAATACGGTGTGTCCCATGAGAGAATGTTCTAAGATTTGGCAATTCCTCAAGAGATAAGGAGGATAATAGAGGAAACTCTAAAGTGTGCATAGATGCAGCTTTCTTTGATTCTTCTTCTTGCACATCCATAATTTCCTCCAACAGTTTACATCTCGCTATTTTTATTTCTTTTATTTGTTGGAGTGCTTTAGCCATGGAAGAAGAAAAAATAAACCTCAAGTTCTCACAGCCTTGCACCTTCAATACTCTTAAGTTTCGGAAACACAACGCTGCTCTTGGATTCTTGTTCCATATGTGTTCCAACCTTGGTAAGTCACTCAAGGTTAATGTGGTTAGTTGTGATAGAATCTCGACATCCCCATTAGCTGTCAATCCTTCAAGGTCAAATAGTTTCCTTATAACCTGACATCTTTCAATGATAATGGCTTCCAAATTATGCAGCTTTATTAACAAATTGGATGGGAAGATGCTCATGAGGAATGCACAATCCTCTACCTTCAAAAATTTTAGGTTGCTAACATCTGAAGGAAATTGAGAGTTCCATATCTCCTTCAATATGGGAAGTGCAGATAGTGTCAAGGACTCCAACCAGGGCAATGAAACCTTAAAAAAGGAGAATCACGTTATGGAGGCAAATTCATTGATATTAAATTTTTGGCGAGATCTAAATCAAAAGGGGAAAAAGCGTGGATTAAAATAAACTTGAAACATAAGTAATGTGTAGTAGATAACTTGTTCAAAGGCTGTAATCGTTAAAAAAGGCACAAGAAAATCACAATGAAAACCTACAAAATCTTTTCCTTATATATATGCTGGAAATTTTATCGGTGTTCAGAAATTTGGTTATACAATTCCTCAAGAGGTGGTAGAAGAGTGCATCGGTTTGATCAACAATATGCTTGCTTCCTCTCGTCTCCTTTTGAGGTTTGTTTCCTGTCGCACCTTCATTTAAATTGTATTTCTACTACACCATTGGGACTGTCCTAAATAATAATGATTATGTAAGTACTGTAGACTTTAAAATTTTGCTTAAATTGTTGCTTTGGAGACGCGAAGGCATGCAGGTCAGGTAATTATCTTCATTTTGCGGAATGGATTTAAGGTTTTTGCATTATATTTTGATCTCGTATTTTGGAGACTTTAAAAGTTTGCTTAAAGTGTCGACAGAAGCTTTTGGTGCTAGAATAGATCTCATCAACAAATTTTAGTGTTATAGCCAATGCATGGTCGTAGCATCAAGAGAGAACCGTTAGGCGCTATTTAATGGCAAGATGCGGCAGCAATTCTCGGAGTTCCCAGGTGACATATAATCAACTCATCTTTGTGTTCATTTGCTTCAATTTTTTTTTGTTAATTTTTTTTTTATATTTATTAATAACATTATATTGCAAATCTTGCCATACATTGAATGTATTAAATTTTGGAGTTCTTTCTCGCGTAATGCGTGCACATTTGACTAGTACAAGAATATGCATTGCTTTAAGTACAAATTGTCTCGATCTTCCTAAAGGTGATACTAGATACGTCCAAGAAAATTCAATGGATTGCTAAATGAAGAATGGTTCCCCTCAGTATATGGGGCCTATACCTAGTTTATGCCCTTTCAAGTCCCACCAACTTTAACTTAGTTTTTTCAATTAATCATTCGTTAAAGATTAGGTTATAGAGTCACTACCAACCCTATCATGAGCAAGTTAGAAAGTTGGGTAAGATGTAAGAGCCTACGAACCAAAGACTCACGTGTCCCAAAACTTGAGTATGCTAAATTAATTTGACGCCATTTGAGTACCTTTCATAAAAAAGTTTGCATGCAATCTCTTCAATTTTTGTTTTCCTAAATCCTCTAACAAGGGAAAGATGATAATGCATAGTGCTCGAGTAGTAAAAAATAAACGAGTAAGCAATAATAAATATTAACCATATTAATAAATAAATGGTGTAGAAAAATAAAGAACCCAAACCGTATGGGTAAAATTTTATAAAGCCTTGTTATTAATACTTAGGATAAGACTCTTGTGAACTATAAATCGAAACTCAATCTAAATTTTCCAAAATAAATCACCACTTAAAAAAACAAATATGAAAACTTGAGGTACTATATGAATACTAAATGAATTATTTCCGTAAAATGAATTATGATAAATGGAAATAAGAATCTAATTGATGCTATTTAAATGTAATGCAAATCTGCTTCAATTCCCTTAAATGCAATCCTAGGTGACATTTTCGATGGAGATGCAATCCTAGATGGATTGATGAAATTCTCATTAAGAAGTAGTATGAGAATACATAAAATTTGCTTCAGAACACAGCAAATTCGAAAGGCCAAGGGCTCGGCGCGCGGCTGGATGCGATGAGGTCCCGACTTTTTCTTCTCCCTCGTCCTTTTCTGTTCTCTCACTTCTGCCCGTACGCAGACAGGGAGAGAGAGAAGAGCAAATGAGAGTTTCTCGTTTTTTTTTTTTTTCTTTCGCGAGAAAATGAGAAGAAAAAAAGAGAATGTGCGGTGTAATTGTCGACCGGCAGCGTTTGGATTGGCCATGGTGTTTTGAGAGAATCGGCAATTTTTTGGACAGAGATGCCCCGACAGAGTACCGGCAGAGCCGGTGGACGGTTACGTGGTCGGAGGAGATCGGCGCGTCGAAGTTATTCACCCGAAAAAAATGATAGGATTACTCGGTCGTGAGTTTGTCGCTGAAAGCTATATAAAAAAGAAAGTGCCAAGCGGGGTACGCCAAGGACTGGGACAACCACCATCATCATCATCGAGGAGGATCAATGCTGTTACTATGCTGTGTTCAAAGCATCCCGCAAATCTTTTTGTGGATCCCTATCCTTTCTTAATGGTGGCTTTCCAAAAGCCCGAGGTAACAGCACAGAAAACAAAATCAATGAGATGCCGAGACAAAAAAAAATAACTTCATTCCTGGTCAGCCTCCTGTCCCATCGATGCTAACAAATCAACTTTCTCTCAACGAAGTAGCAAGAAAGAAAGAATATGGTTTTAAGGGAGGTCTTTTTTTAAGAAGCAATTGGGAACCTAATGCTTATGGTGTGTCATCATTTATTGGCAGCTCTGCAACTGATGTCAATCTGGATAGTTTTAAGTTATGTAATTATTTTAATCATTCAGCTCAAGAGAGCAGTGGCATCAAGTTGTCAAACAAATTAAATTAATTCATCAAAGAGAGTAGTCACTGGAATCATGTTAGTGAGAATAGTCCGATGTTGGGATGTAGCACAGGCCAGTACAATACAATGTCTTGTGAAGAGCGCTTGAATGCCCAAGTCAGGGAAGACCCTCTTAGGACTCTGGAGAATTTGCAACATGGTGTAGCAGACTTTCCAAGTAGATGTGGTGGTTGTGAAATTTCTTTTCCTGATCGGAAAAAGTTCACCAATGGTAGATTCATGGACACAAACTTCATGTTGAAGAATTCAGAAGGCCCCAGTTGATCAATTGATAGTAATACAAATAAAGTTGATGATGTTGATGTTGGTGATACGATTCAATCGAAACATTTGGTCACTGGTGAAAGGATTGGGCTAGGTGTTGCTTTGATTAAGTCACTGTTTGGATGGAGTCTATTCATGTCCTTATGCAGGTCCACATATTAGCAGAGAGAGCAAGACTTATGAATACAAATATGTTGATCCTGTTCTTGCATTTTTGGTGACATTTGTCTAGTACTATCAAATATGCTTTATGATTATTTTACCGCCTATTATGCTCGTGGCTAGCTAGCCATGTAACAAGAAGCTCATGTCTTATGATAGAAAGTTCTCTATGGCAATCCGAATGTAAGCATAATTGCAGAAGTTATTATAGAATGTACTGCAACGTTTCCTCATTGAATTGCATTTACTGTTTATTCTGTCAGAAATTTTACTCCATTTCATCGTCTTCCAAACAGGCTCTTATGGAGAGGTCTATCATGCTTACTGGAATGGCAAGGTCAGTTTCAAATATTTCTATATTCTTGCAAATCAAGAACTGGCATTGCATTAGTTACTTGAAGAGTTCCTTTATTTTTTGTTGTGACTTCTATTTGTTTGAATTTATGGAATGTGATTATATCCGTTGACTCCTTTTATATGACTGCTTTTAAGCAAGAGATCCTCCTTGATGACAAGTAGTCTTTTAGTCAAAAGAAATGACGGTTAGTACTACTTCAGTGTCCTGCTTTTGTGCCAATGTTTTAGATTTTTAGACTAAGCAGCTAGTGGGTAATAGTGACATCAGATATAGTATCAAAATCTGGCATTTCAACCTGGGTTGGTGAAAAAAAGCTCAAGAATTGTTACCTTGACATACGCACATGACTTGTTGGACTGGTGCCAACCATAATAACTAAATCCTCGTTGCTCATTCATGGCCTCGTCTTGCTACTCTCTCTTTTGTACTTTGGATAAGCAAAAGGAAGTTTTACTTTTGGCTCCCTTGCTACTCTGTTATTAGGTGCTGGCAAGATTCTGCTTCTATGTTTGGCTCTTCGGTAAAGAGTTGCAAGTTCTCTGGATGTAATTGAATCCTTATTGTGAAGACTGAAGATTTTTGTACAAATAGTCACAATGAATAGGCTGTTGCAAAGTCTTTTTGTATATTGTTAGTCTGCGACTCAAGTAAACCCCATCCATTTGGTAAAAGCACTTTAAACACTGGGTTGTTAAGGTTTGTCGTTCTTATGGTTTTATACACTCTTAAATATCAAGAAATGGAAAGAGAAGCAGCAGACAACTTTTTCAGTTGTTAACATTCTCCGAAGAATTTTATGCACTTATTATCGGTACTTTGTAATTTAGACATTACCTTTTGCAAAATACTTGGTGGTGATGTGTTCTTAATATTAAAAATCTATGATGTACAAGACCTAAGATGAATTGCAATGCATGTTTGAGCTTGACTTGCTCGTTTAGCAGGAGGAGGCTATGAAGAAATTTTTGGATCAGGATCTCTCAAGTGCTGCTTTGGATAAGTTCAGACGAGAAGTAAGCTATCAATAGGTCTTTCATTTTTGCTTTTTATCTTCCAGTTCTTTTTTTTTTTTTTTTTTTTTGGGAACAAAATCTTCCGGATTTATTGAGAACTCAAAACCTGTAAAGAATAAAACTTGGATGAACACTGTAAAGGAAAGAATAGCGCAGGCGCTTAATAGACATGAGTTTCACAATAAGAATACCTTATCACGCCATGCATTCTGCATTGTCAGAAATATTACAGGAGAAAAGGGGCAATATGCTTTGCTGTTGCTTTGTTGATGTTAGCATAGAATTGGTGATTTGGTCCGCTTATTTTGGTGATTTATATAACGCTGAGACATTAAGTTAATATTCTTTACATAAGATCCGAATGACACATAAAGTCTGATAGTTGAAAACAAAAGAGAAAGATTTACGGATCACAAGTTCAGTTTAGTTTATGTGTATCTGTATGTATTTTGGAAGCTGATGAATTAGTGTGTTCAGTAATTGATTTGCATTTTGAGCAAGAATAAAACTGAGGATAAAGAAATGCTTTCCCCGTTTATGCAGCAACTATAAGATAAATGACTATGCACCGTGCTTTTTGCTTCTGTGCCAAGGTTGCTGATGATACGTAGACAGTGTCATCAGAATGTCGTACTTTTCATGGGTTCCATGATCTGTCCACGTCTATGGAAATAGTTGTGTTCAACGATTAATATGTTTGCTTAATTTGCTTATTTAGCAAGGAAAGAAATGAGGACTAATCAGAGCAATGAGTCAACATATGCTTTCCAATATATCTAGGAAGATAACTGACCATATGTCTTGTTCTTCTGTTCCAAGGTGCAGATGATCCGCAGACAGCGTCATCCAAATCTTGTTCTTTTCATGGGTGCTGTGTCTCGGCCTCCACATCTCTCTATCATGATGGAGTTTCTTCCATGGTACAATTTTTTGTACCTTAAAAAATCTTGGTAGTATGGGAACGATGTCAATTGTTAGGGGGATGCAGTTCATTTATCCACTGTTAAAGGTGTTAGTATTTTGATGGTGTGCGACAATCTCATTTTGCTGTCCAATTTTTAATTTTGTTTACTTCTCCAGGGGAAGCTTGTATAGTATTATTCATCGTCCTCACTATCATATTGATGAGAAACGCAGGATAAAAATGGCCCTTGACGTGGTATGAAATAATTGGTCTCCCTTCTTTTTGGTGTTGGAGATATAGAGATTTCCTTTTCTGAAATCGATTTAAGTGCTTATGGAAATTTTACAGGCAAGGGGAATGAATTGCTTGCACACAAGCCTCCCGACAACATTTCATTGAGATTTGAAATCACCAAATCCTTTTGTTGACAAAAACTGGATTGTCAAAGTGCATAAAACTTATTAATGTTGCTTGACACTTTCGTTTTCTTTCTTTCACTTCTTTAAATAGCAAATCAAGCTATTCTCTTGCGTAGATATGATTCATCCATCTCCTAGGTGCTACTACCATCTTGCTTGGCCTTTTTCTCTTTTTCTTGGATACTCTTTTCCCTGACAATGTGAGCACCTCAGATAAGCTCAATATTGATTGGTTTTAGCTTATTATGGGATAACATGTTAACTTTATTTCTTGTAGACTCTGACTTCTAATTCTCTCTTTTCACTGCCATACATGAACTTACATTTGTACAGAACCTTGATGTGGATGATTCTTGATTTACCAAACTTTGCTGATGCGATGCAATTTCCATTAGAAATGCACTCTGTGATTTCGATGTGAATGACAATCAAAGTCTGCAGTAAAATGTCATTTGCGTCCTCACTAAAATTTATCATTGTGCAGGTTTGTGACTTTGGGTTGTCACACTTGAAGCATAATACTTTCTTGTCATCCAAGTCAACTGCTAGAACAATAAAATTTGGAAGCTTTCTTAAAAATCATTCTTGAAGAGTTTTCAAGGATGGAGAGAGAATGGTATCCAACTATATTGAAATAGGTAAAGACATTTGGATGGTTTCTACAAATAGCTTTCAGTGAAGTTAAATGGACAATTAGCAACAAAAGAGGAAACAAAGAGAAAACAACTAGAAACTTTATTTTTGGTCATTTCAGAATTAGACTTCTTCTCTAATGTGATCTTAAACAGTCGGACAAGCATGTACATAGCGATTCAATTTGTGAAATTAGAAAACAGTTTGCCATAGCATTACTAAACAATGCCCTAAGAGTCTGAGAGTCTTGTTTTCCATTTTTATTTTATACTTGGATTTGAAAGAAACCATTCTTGATGTTTCTTGAGATTTTGAGCTGTTCCTAATGTGAAGTTTTTGGTCGTGTAAGGCTGAGTGGATGGCACCAGAAGTTCTCCGTAATGAACTGTCGAATGAGAAGTGAATTGTGCATATATGAGGTAGCTTCAATTATTTTGTCCAAACTAAGTTTCTTAAGCTTGTCTTGCTTAGATTTTGCGATAGTCAAGCCAAAATGATTTCACTTATGAGCGTTGCTGTGATCATATGTTGTAATTATACTATTAGGCCTTGTGTTTTTCATTGCTTAAGCTGGAAAGCATTCTTCCTGGCCTACATTTTTGTCGATATTGAGATTTGGATGGACTTGGATAATGTCCTTCTGATTGACCCTATCACTGATACCTAACACGATATTATATATAGAAAAGAGAAAAAAGTTGCACCTTAAGCAAAGTTTCTTTTCGATTGAATGTGTATCATTTGATGTCTGGAGAATAGGACATACAAAATTGAGAAGATGGAACTTTATTTGATCAGACTCTGCTTGGATGTGACTGTCAGGGAAAAAGAGCTTTATAAGAGCTGTATAACTGATGTTATCCGCTCTATATACGCGCTGCTTGAGATGATATGGTTAACCACAGCACTTCCTTTTCATAAGCTTAAGCTGTAGGAGCTACAAAACTTTATTTGATGTTTCGTGGATTGTGCAGATGTGACATTTTTAGTTTGGAGTCATTCTCTGGGAGCTTGCCACTTTGAGAGTACCTTGGACTGGGATGAACCCAATGCAAGTTGAAGGTGACGTAGGTTTTCAAAATCGCCGCCTCAAGATCCCCAAAGAAAGTCGATCCCTTGGTTGGAAAGATCATCTGGGAATGTTGGCAGAAGTAAGAAAAATTTGCAGCTACCAGATCGGATTGATCAGTCTCGAGTTCCCACTTCAGTTCACCTAGCTTCATTTCGCCGGGGCTTACGAAGTGTTTCGGGCAGGAATTGCCGTTGCTTCAACTTTGAATCGCCGAGGAGACGGTCACCGAGTGGGCACAACCGTCGGGTCAGCGTTGCGTGGCAGTCGCGGCACACAAAAGCTACGGCGCCTTCCCCTGTTTCTGGAACAACCGACCCATCGACCTTGATGTTTGAGCACGCCAGGAGCTGGCACTGTCCAAACAGGGGTGAATCGCTTCTTTTTTGGAGTCCTCGACGAAGTTACCGTCACCCACCTGGTAATTGTTTCGATTCATCGCCAAGGGCTGAGTCCATGATGAACAGGGGGGTTTGGACTTTGAGCTCTGAACACAAAGTTGTTGCGGGCTTTCCAGACCTGCCGGAGTGACGAGGAGAGGAGTTCGAACGAGACTGAGGCGTGTTTAAGATTCTTTAGCCATGCCTAAAACCTGGTTGGTCAGTCCGCGAACGTCGATTCTGATATTGATTGATGGGTTTTCCCAAATTTTGCTTTGTGCAGGGACTCACGAGGAAGAGATGTTCAGTGATTTCTGGATGTTGCTCGCTTAATAGCGCGGGTACTTTCAGGTAGAATCTCTCTTCTGCACAAATTTTCTTTGGTCGCCGAGTGTGTTTTGACATAGCTGCCTGAGAAAGATGGGTGGTGGTGATAATCGTCTTCCAGCTCAGATCAATAACAGCCACCATCAGAACTCCGTCGCCAGCTGCCGCAGCCTTGGCCGTGATGGAGCAGAGCATTTGACGCTCATCACCACCACCAATTGAACTTCTCTCTCATGCTCTTTCATTCTCTCCCGTCTAATGCATTGGAGATTCTTTTTAAGCTGACGATTTCACGGTCTGTAGGAGAATTCACAACAACAACAACCACAATGCACTCTCTGAAGCTTGGTGTGCGCGTGAGGGCTGAGGAACTGAGCGAAACAAGAACAAAACGCACAGACCGAGATGACGGTTCCTCTCTAGCAATCTTTAGCTGGGTTTCTCATGTTACATTCCTCGCCAATTGATAGGAATTCCTGTTTACATAACACCACACCCTTCATGCTCACCACCTGTTCGACAATCTCCCTTGGAGATGACCATGATGAATCAATTGATCAATTTGAGATTGTATAGGAGTGATTTGTATGTTGTTCAAGGTACTAACTGTATATGGCGAATGGATGCTTCATCCTTTGATGGCCTAGAGTTCTCCTTCCCTTGGTGCTTCTGTTTACTCATTCTCAGTGAATTAAATACTGCTTTGGGAGCATGGCTGAATCATCCTATAAACTGAGAGCCTTTGGATTTATTTTTGCACTTGAGGTGTTCAAAGCATAATTGTCTAGGTTTTAATCTAAAGAAATCGTCTGTAACTACAAATTGTTCATGTGTGGAGTTGTAGCTTTTCTTTCGCATTAACTGCTGCTCTGTTTTGGGCTTGGTTGAGACTCCACTTCATATGTGATGGATGCGTTGGAGTAATGTTTGTGTCATGCTTGTGATGTACGTGCCAGTACATGGTGGCTTATCTCAGTTCTCATCATTAGCTTGCACAACATTCAATTCAGGATGTGCTATTTGTCGAAATTGTACACCCACTGCATTGTGGGCTTGCTGAATATGTCTATTCTTACTGTACGTGGCTCAAATTTATTGGATTCATTGTTGTTCTTGCTGTACATGTTAAAAAATATGTTGATTTCTTGGCTATGAATGCTGTGTATGTTCATAACATGCTGTAGTCATGGTTATGAATGTTGTCTGTGACTTAAATTTGCTGGATTCATGTTGATGCTTGTTGTCCATATCCATTCGTTGTTCAAACAACAATTGCCAAGATTTGTCTTTGTGTTATCTTAGTTGTGCGAGTTGAGATAAGGAATCCGTGTTAATTTTCAAGAAAGATAATCATGTTGTCATGCTTCAATTTGCTGAAATTGAACATGTGCCCGCTATACAAGCATTGATGATCTTCATTTGACTTCAATTTTCACTTGAGCTGATATACACTCGCAGAAGGATGTGTTTCAAGTCCATTAGTTAGAAAGAATCATGAATTTCGGCCTTTAATGTTCTGCTTTTGTTCTGGATTTTTCTGACATCACCGTTTTATTCATGATGTATACTAGTTTAAGACTCATTTGAGTGTGATTTAGATGATAAGGTGACAATGTGTACATTTCTTTTTTTTTTTTTGGTGGTCGGAAGACAATGTGTACTTGATTTGCTAGTTATTAGGACATGTTTGGGTATTGTTGGAGTGGGTTATTTGTAAACCTTGCGAGCTTGATGAGCTGGATGCTGCAGTGAATTCTCTTAGGCATTAATTTGAATGATTTTGTTGTCATTTATCTATTGGTTTGATGGTTCTTCAGTGATTGTAAGCACGTGGTTCATCTCCGATATATACCCAAGTCTCCTGAAAATGCTAAGTTTCTCACCTTTGACATGACGTCTGGATCACTTAATTTTGAAGCAAGTAAGGATAACTGCAGCAAAGACAATACAGCACATCATACAAACTGTGGGCACTATATTTCAAGATTGATACTCATGTAGAACACCATATGCAATGCAAGAAGTTTGTTGCTGGAAAGTTAATATGCTTAATTTGTACTAGCTCCCTCCTTGCTACGCTTAATCAGCAACGCCAAATTTAAATTTCATAAGGCGACACAATTTAAGATAGTTAAGAGCTGTTTCTGCAGAATGAACAATGTAATTGTGTATAAGTCCAAGGCTTAGTTAGACTTTTGTCTTAATTTAGCAGCCCCTTTTGAATAAACTGACGAAAAATCCCGATTAAACTTGTTGTGGCATGCAATGCATGAGTTCCAAAAGGCCACGGCTCAAGAAGCAGACCAAAATTTTGGTTCAAAGAAAAAAAATCAGATTTACTGAAGTCAAGTCTAATGAGGAATACAAGAAGAAAACTCCAATTAGACGACCACGTTTTCTTTAGATCACGCGCAAAATTTAACATCATGTCGTTCAGATAGCGAGGTTTGAATAGAATTCACATTGTGAAGAATGCTTCTCAGTTTTTCTGCGAACCATCCTCCGAAAGACAGGTTTTTTCTGGCCACATCATCGGTTCGCGGGAAACGACAAGAGTAAAATACCGACAAGTGAAAACATTGACTCAGGCCTCAAGAAAACGAAGCGCATCACCATGCAAAAAAGAAAAAAAGATTCTGCAGCGAAAAAAGCGCGCATGATCACATGGGCAGGCGAGAGGCACAAACCTCAATTTGAGAGAACAGAGCGGGTTGACCGCGAGCTCGGAAGAAGTGATCAACTGCGTCGTTGGGACCGCCGTTGTTGCCTCCTCCTCCACCGACTCTACTCCTCCCATGGGGCCCTGTCGGGTCCCCCCACCGCTGTTGACCTCCTTTCACACCCGAAAAGCAACCCCCATGCTCCCTCCCTCCCTCCCTCCCTCTCGAGCAAGTCCGATTTCACCTCCGTCGTGGATTCGATTCACACCCACGATTCCTGTCTCTTCCTATCTCTCTGAAAACCCCTGTTTTTGTTACAATTATTGCTTCCGGTGAAAATTGTGGCACCCAACCACCCTCTCTATCCCTTTATTTGAGTCGACAGTAACGCCAAAGCGCGTGGGGTTGGTTGTGACGTCTCGATCTGAGTTTACGACGTTGCCTATCTCAACCAGCGAAACAAACCCATATCGGAACGATCGCGCGGCCAGCAAAGGGAGGTGAAAGCTGTTTCCTTTTTGGAGGCTACGAACCGTATCGAAACTGAATCAAGCTCGAAGCTTTGCGCGTGCCCTGCAAATCTTGTTGAAGTTTGTTGCCATATATAACAGGAGTGCGTTTTGACGCGTATTGCACGTTGGACATTTCCTTCTTTTGTTTATCCATTTACGATGACCATGACCAGCATCGGGTGTATCAACTTTGATAAGGAAGTTGGGGAGAGAGGAGAGGAGAGGACAGGAAATGAAGGTAGACCATGGAATTGAGAGAGCAAATTTGGGATTGATCAAGAAAAGTATTCAGTCGCGTTTGAAATATCGGAGGTAGTCTCTGGGAAAAACTTGGACGACTTCTGAGGCTTGACGCATGATGGGTCTTTCGAAAAAGTTGACGATGGATAAGGTCAAATTTCGGATGTTGACTCTCTGAATCGCCCTGGGGAGAGAGATAGAGAGGAGGTAGCAAAATCGTTCCGACGTCCTCGTTTCTTGGTCTTTCTTTTGAATGTTTAATAATTGAACATGTGCGAGAACGTGCGAGAACGTGGGATTAGTCGACGATTGACCATGAAATTTCGTGTGCGTGTTGAGTTCACGCTCCCGGTTGAAGCTCTCTCCTTTTTTGTGTCCATCTTTGATAAATGGATGGAGTGCTATTAGCATGATGGTTAATACAATTTGTGAGTTTGCTTTTGAAATTCTCGATGAGATTTTGAAGTGTATTTTCTTTTGATCTTTAATTTATCGCACCCTAGATAACCTCATGGTATAGCCTTTTAGTAAATCCCAATACTTATTTGAATGGCTGGAATTATCATTCGATCTCCCGGAAGAAAAAGAGAGCACAAGCTTATGCATGTGCCAAAAAAAAAAAAAAAGACAATGCTCATTAAAAAGTCAAAGTGATTAAAAAGTGAGAAAGTATATATTTTAATGACTAAAAGATTTATTAAGTTATTAGATTTGTAACAACGAATATCTTACTCAAAATTTTAATTATCACATTCAAATTATTACAATGTTATATCTACATTAAACATAGGAATAAGTGAAATAGACAAATTATTACCTTTATAAGGAGGATCTCCTTTTCGTATAATAATACGGATATAGATTGACACTTAATATTTAATGGATAAATTTATATATTCATGAAAATATTGGTCCCTCGGTTTCCTTCCCCTATCCATCACGCGCAATTAGACTTAATCCATTCGGGAGAGCATTATTAGACCATGAAAGATTAATGACATGTTGGTCTCTCAAATGCTGGTTTTAATTTTTTTTTTTAACAATAAAGGTAAATTTGGCAAAATTATTTAAGCCGGAATGTAAATGCATAAACTGGTGTCCGCGAGAGCATTCACTTCAATATTTTCACACCATGTTTCCTTGAAGACAAAAAGTAGACAATATATACTTGAGAAATTGGGTCTCTCGATAATGTGTGACTAGAAAAGTCTTTGATTATTTTCTTTGCTGGGGTTGTGCCTTAGTGAATTGTTTACTCATAGGCACAATAATTCCAATTATACTTTTGATGAGTGCACAAAGATGCTTGGATCAGTTAATCCTATCTTAAACTTGATGCTCTCCAATGATATATAATAATTTCATGGCTTCGTAATCCACAACATTCTTGATAATTTGCTTGCTCTCTAGTGCTAATGAACCTAAGCATATTCCTTTTCCTTAGACCTTTTGCAAGGTCGTAGTCATAGTGATATTACTAAGGGAAATCGCCGGAGTCATGGTTTGCATATACATTTTTTATTTTTTTTATTGTTGGTCTATCTTACTCTAACTTTTGACTTAATCTTAGAATTTCGCGTTGCCTCTTTATAGAGCATTGGCACTATACCTTATACCTGAAACTAAATGTCCTCACCTCCAACCCCTCTTGAGAAGGTGAGAAATCGAACTCTACATCTCCTCCTTTACATGTGAGAGGCAACCCTCAGTGGTTATGGTTTGCATATTTGGGATGTGGCCAGTGCGTTGTCTTCAAATCCATATTCAAACGATTCCTAATAGATGGCCTCATTTAGCCATCTATAAAGGCGCACTCGTGATTCACAACTTGGCAAAAGGCAAGCTACTTTTGCCAATGGATTGTCTCTTTTCAACTTTTAACTTTATTATACATCCTCTTTAATTTAAAGGTTTCATTTCTGGAATTTATTAATAAATATTTCAAGATACCTACCACGAAGAAACCAAATGAAGAACTAAATTTTCAAAACATTAAATTTGCTAATCGAATATATAATCGGCCGTTTATGAAATTAATTATATTTAAATTAACCCCTCTTTTTTTTATATGACACTTTTCGCAAAAAGGAAGAAGACGACAATGGGCTGCATTTTTCAAGTCCTAAAAGATTTTCTTTTTTAAAATTTTTTCCCGATTCATAATTACTCAATTGGAGTCCAAATTCCCAAATTCCCCATATCAAGATATTATAATAATGATCCCTATCCACTCTTTCCAGCATCTGTCCTTCTCCACAATAAATTTCCAAGAACTTGCCCCCACGGCTCATTTCGTCTCCTCAAGATTCGATCCAAAACACCAACGTATGTCTAAGTCAACGCAAGAGTCAAGCTAAGCATACGAACTGCTCTTAACACCTCGTCCTCTCTCTCTCTCTCCAACCCGCGCCCCGTAATAAACGAATTCCCATTATGTCGAGTCCCCAAGATCATAAGAGGATTAGTCACTAAATTTATATGTATGGAGTTTCTCTAGCACTAGCATTTTTCATAGCGAGAAAAGTATTTTAACTCGAAAGATCCAACAAAGATTTGCAAATTGACAATAATAAAATGGTCATGATTCATTATTTCATGGTCGGATTTGAATTTGAATTAGTGTGGTCCTATTTTGTAATAGTCGACAGTTGGATTGATGTGTGAATTTTTGTTAAGATGATTTTGTCCCGCAACTCTTTACAAGAGCACAAGCTAACTAAAAATAATATGTACTGGTAGTTTGTTGGAAACAATAATGACCACGCAATCTAGGACATTCTTCTTTCACAATCACCAAACTTCTCCTCATAGTGAGAAGAGTGTTTAACCTAAAAGATCCAACAAACATTTGCAAATCGATCAGAATAAAGTGATCATGATACATTATTTCATGGTTGGATTCAGATTTGATTTAGTCCAATCATATTTTGTAATAGTCGATGGTTTGATTTATGTGTGAATTCTTTTTGAAACATTTTGAGTTGACTCATGATTCCATGAATGATTTTGTACCTCAACTCTTTACAAGAGCACAAGTTAATAGAAACTAATCTATGTACTAGGCAACACTAGGGGTGAGCATATTGGATCGATCGATCCTAGAACCGCTCGAACCGGACTGAACTAGCCAATTTGGTTTGGTTCCTGAGAGCGTCGGTTCGGTTCTCGATTTCATAAAAACAGAACCAATAATTTTTGGTCTTGTTCTCAGTTTCGAGGGAGAATTGGATTGGACCAACTCTTTAAAAAAAAAAGATTTTTAATTTTTTTTGGCTAAAACTTTATAATTAATTTTTTATTAAAAAATTAAAATAACAAGATAATATAAACCTGACCTGAATCGCGCATCCGGATGGCCAGAGAAGAGCTCCCTTTTTGTCCCTTTTCATTTATTCTTCTTAGCTTTATCTCTCTTGTCTTGTCCTATCTCGTGCGTGTGGTCATACAGAGCCGCGCTTTTGTACTCTAGTGACGAAGAGACAAAAGGGAGACTTTTTATTTAATAAAATTGTCGCCCCTCCTCCCTCCTCTGTCTCTTTTCATTTTCATTTTATTCCTTTCTTTCACGCTTCCCTCTCCTCCGCCACCATCTTCTTTCCGACCGGACCAATAACGCGAGCAAATTCAAGTGGTAAGAGGAACTCAAAACTCAACCAAAGCTCCGGTACCGCTGCCGGTCGTGTTCAATCATTGCACGGCCATCACTGTGACCGGGGCCGCCGCCACCCTTCGATCTCGCTGGTCAAGAGTCGGTTGCTTGCGGAAACATGACGCGCAAAAGGAACGTCCAAACAAGAACGTAAGAAGCAAAGGAACAGCTGCGTGGATCTATCAAAACGCATTTCACCAACCACGAACGCCCAAAATGGACGAAGGACTGAGAACAAGCGCGCGCACTTTCAGTAGGCGTTTCGTCGAACAGGTAAGTTGCATTGACTAAAGAGGGGGAAAACGAACCAACAGAGCGCCGAATCACGCCGAAGCTAACGACAATCGGCAAGCAACAACCCAAGAGCCGCAGCATACACACGAAGGGGGCCGGAAATCATGCGCGCTGGACAAACGGCAAAATTCGCGATGCGGCAAAACAGGGCACGAAACAGGGGAGGTTAGGCCGTGGGTCCCTACCCTGCTCACGGCATCGGACGGCGGACGAGCCCGAAGATCGGGGTACGTCCGTCTGCCTCGCGCGCCCCCGAGCCGAGATCCTCGGGAAGCCGACCCCAAGTCTGCACAACCAAAAGAATCGGAACTCAACCTACCGTGGGTTTGTTTCGGGAAGTGGGGTAACGTCAATGGATCGTCGGCCAGGCTTCAAGTGTATTTGTCACCGGAGAACACTCGCTCTCAGCCTCGCTCTCGGTTCTCTCTCTCAGATCTCACTCTCCGCCCTTGGTTCTCTCCTATTATCTCGGCCTCGCTCTCTAGAACACCCCCGATTTCTCTCTCCTCCACCTCCACCTCCACCTCACATCTCATCTCTAATTTATATTTTTTTAATCGAGTTAGTCCTTTTGTTAAAATTGCAAGGATGCTGACGCATCATCCATTAATGTCACGTTTAGGTCTATCGGATGAACTAAAGATGAGATGGAACTCTCTTGTTGACTAAGATAAATTTATTAGGAAATTAAAGAAAAATCATAAGCACTAAGTAAGAGAGAAGCTACACCTGTGATGAAAATTTAACAATTTTAAAATACAAGTTATCATCAGAAGTATAGTTATGAGAAGGGAAGAAAATACAGAGAAGTGGAAACAACAAATAAGGCAAATGTACAGGTAAGCTTGGGGAAGTAACTAGGAAGAGCTCATGTTGCACGCTGTAGCATTCGTCTTTGAAGTTGGAAGTCGCAAAAGAGGTGGAAAAATTGGAGTTATGTGGGTGGTTCTTGTACGTATAGGAGGGAATGGTTATTCTTAATATTTGGTTTATAAATACCAATGTTTTTGGGATTGTAAAGCTCTCTCTTTCCACAATCAAGCAAATTCTATAATCTATGTTTATATTTATTTCTTAGTGCACCATTTTATTTTCCTTGAAATTTTCCCTGTCAATGCAATTTACATTTTCCTTGCAATTCTTTCTTATCTTTACTCGCACCTAGCTCCACATTAATTCGCACTCAGTTGAATCCCCACTTGGTGCACTTTGGGAGTGAGGTATGTAACTGTGAAGTGATCTCGGTTGTTCCTGGCTCTATTCTTTTATTGCTTTAATAAATATTGATCAAAATTTTGGATGTCTTCGGTTAAAATCAATTGTCTCCTTTAATTTTCTCTCAAATGTCATCAATATTGAGAAATCACTCTACAAATCTCAGTTGGATAGATATCATTAACTTTGTACCTTATTTTTAACGTGTGCTAAGAGAATTAATTACTCAAAAAAGAAAAAGAAAAAAAGAGATGTGCTTGCAACCACGTGCATCCCTTGTTTTGTGATGAGCAACTTTAACCGCTGTCTCCAAGTCGGGTAGGGAGCCCCTCGCGATTGTACGCCCCTCCCGTGAACCTTTTTCTGCCTTGCCCGGTTTTGGCCAACCTGTGAAACCGAGGCTTGACATTTTCTAGTTTGTCTGCGGATTTGATTTCAACCAGCCCTTATCTGTCCTTTTTGAACTTTTTTTTTTTTTATCGGTTCTCTCAAGTTCGGACGTGAGTTCGAGTTCTAAAGATGGTCAGTGTCTTCTTCTCGATCCGGAGTCACCACATGTTTGATAATAGGTCCAAGTCAGCCCGTGTGCATGCGTTGCCGATTTCCATTCGTTCTTAAGTGCGTATAAGCATATTTCACATCATCACAAATTGCTTGTCACTCGTCAAGCGGTATTTCCATCGTTAAACTAGGTGGGAGGATAAGAGTTTCTTTGCGTTTTTATTCCTCTATGTTTTGCGCGCGGGACATCAGTTGAAGTCTACGGCCGAAACGTCAATCTCTTGGGTCATGCGCTTTGGCTTGCTTTCCTGATCTCTGTTCTATTCAGTCTTTTATCTTGCGATTATGAATGTGGAATGTGTATTGGAAGATAAAGGTGACCGGTAGTGACCCGAAGAGGGTGATGTGGTTGATGATGTCTCATTGGCGGATATTCGTCCAGTGGCTGGTGATGGCATTAGCATGGCGGCGACGGCGACGACGACGATGTGGGTCTGCTGGCATATGTAGGCTATCAAGTGTGATATTTAAGTCATTCTCGATTTGAAGTCAGAGCGTTGATGGTTGAGCCGCGCTTGTTCTGGAGTTGATGTTTAGCTTTGGGAATGAACTTTGCAGCAGTAGATGAAAACGTCAGTAATATGTTGGGGATTCGAAGTGGGAAGAGTAGGCTAGAAATAAATGGGCTTATTCCGATGAAATGGGCTTGGTGATTTTCTATTTGAATGGGCCGATTAATGTCCATGACCCAGAAAGGAGAGCCTACGTCAGCCCATATTCGGACCTGGCCCCGGGGGCCCGCCCAAGTTCCTATTTCATATTTATAAAATTAACTAAAAATTTAAAAATTTAAAAATTTATTTTTTAAGAAAAAGCTTAAAAATAAGTTTTATTTTTTGGTAGTTTTCTCTCAAAATGTGTGAAAATCCTTGATAAAAAATTGTGCTCAAAATTGAACAAGTTCTTATAGCTTTACCATAGGATTTAAGTGTTTTTAGAGACAAATGCTAAGTCGTCATTTGCACATTTTCATCTCGACTATTATGTGATTGCACACTTTTGATATGTTAATTTTGATTTCCCTAATTAGAAATGGTATCGAGTGACCTCGGCTTGCTTGCTTCTAGCGAAGCTTATAGAACTAGATAATAAGCATTCTTCGATAATCAAAAGACTACTTATTAGGCCGACCACTACATACATAGGAGCGATAGCGAAGCCAAGCCGTATAAAGGTGAGCAGCCCTAGGAACTTCGAAACTCCACTTCTTCCTCATCTTATCTTATTCTTACTTATATTGCACACTTTCCAGGAACTTGGGGGATAGCTATACTTGTTAAGCAAAGCAGGAAGGCCCGTAGCCGTAGCGTCGAACGCATTTTCTAAAGGCGGGTAACGGTAATCACGGCTTGCCGAACCACGAAACGAAAAAGAGCTCCGGATCAAGGAAAAGCCATAAGAGGTCTTTCTCTTAAGAGGCATTTAACATATTTTTTATTGGATTGGATTCCGTCGGGACTGACGAGGCTCGAACCCGCAGCTTCCGCCTTGATAGGGCGGTGCTCTAACCGATTGAACTATAATCCCAAGAAATACTGGACATTATTGACTTGCAATGACCGGTTCTGCTCGGGGGTATATCTTTGCATAGAAAAGAGAACTCTTGGCTAAGCCTTAGGCTAGTGAGTCCAAAGAAGCAGAGTCAAAGGAAGGAGTTAGCAAACTGGCATACTTCACTAAATCAGTTTAAGTAGAAGTCTTGCCTCTCCTTAATTAAAGAGTGGTGGGGCCAGAAGCCGAGTCGAGGAGTAGATAAGCAGACACTGTGAAAAAGCCGTATGCACGAGACAAGCATATGACACCAACCAAAAGTACTCTTTCGGAATCAGGTTAGTCAAAGGTCAGGAGCTCAATCAAAACTAGCTACACTTGCCTCTCAGCCTTCCTGCAATCCTTTCTATCTTATCTTAAGAAATTGATAGATATCACTCCTAGTCCTCTCTTGTTAGTCTACTCGTGGTATTGAGAATCTCTCTTTTTCTTCTTTCTATTTTTTTTTTTCTAATTTTGGTTTCCCTAGTTAGAAATGATATTATTTCTTATTTCTTAGCATTAGATTTTCCCTTTGCCTTACAACTTATTTAATATTTTCGTAGTTGCTGGTTGTTATTTTTATGATTGTGCCATCGCATGATTGTCTTACATGTTAGTGGATAAGCTTAAAATCAATACAGACTACTTGACAAACATCCTATTGAAATTAACAAGAGCAAATATAAAAAAGGCACTAGTTTAATTAATTAGTGTAATCAAGTTCCTAATTCTAGATTCTCTGATTACGTAGAAAGTGAGATATACTCTTATGTCTCACTTGGTTTTTAACCGATTCCAATAGGCTAGTGGCAACTCATCGTTAAAAATTATTATAGCTTCAATTTGAAACTAGAATTAAATATCCCAACGTCACGCAAGGTATGGGTTTGGGAGAGTTCACGCCTAAATGAGGGCTGTAGGCTGGCTCTATAGGCAATACCCCTAAACTTATGTCTTTTCCCCTCTAGACACAAAAGGTAGGTTGCGACACTCTTGGTGCTATTTCTTTCATTTTTTGTTTTTTTTTTGCTTTAATAAATATTGATAAAAATTTTGGATGTCTTTTGTAAAATAAATTGTCCCCATTAATTTTCTCTCAAATGTCCATTAATATTCAGAGATAACTTTACAAATCTCGCTTGGATAAATATCATTAATTTTGTACTTGATTTTGAATGTGTGCTAAGAAAATTTATTAATAAAAGAAGGGGAGATGTGTATGCGACTGTTCACATCCCTTGTTTTGTGATGGACAAAACAAGTATAGACTTGATGCTACTTATTAAGATAACTGAAGTTATCAACGATTTGCTATGATCTGGATGAGTTTCCCTAGTGCTTAATAATGCTTACTATATTCTCTTGTTCATGAAGAAGTAAGAAGTGTATTTTCTTTCAAGTTTTAAATAGTAACCAAATACCTAGTGTTCTTTATTCAGAATATAGAGGATGATGCCTTGATCTAGAAAAGGATGACATAATGTATTAAACAAAAATAATCAAGCCAAAAGTTGAGCTATAATTTTCAACATCTCATCAATCATCAGGTATTACAAGAGGCTGAGAGGTAAATGAGGCCACAATAAGTTAGGCCAGAATTGGTTAGATAATGTGGTCATGTGCATCATGTGCTAAGCATGATAAAATACATTATTTGCACGTAGGTGATCCATTATTTATAACCTATTGACCAAAGGCATGGTTCGATAAAGTTTCCTACAATTAGGGATGTACCAATGTATAGCCCTTTACATAAATTATGGTAAATTTTATTTTTATTCTTTTGTTATCAAATTGAGGAAGTTCAGTTAGTGCTTGTTTGCATAGGACTCTCCTATATCTCCATCCTTCCACATGTTTAAAATGCATATTTTTAATGGATCCTCTCACTTAGTGAAAGGATGAAGTAGGTTAAAAGTAACGATGCCAATTCTCCATTGTTATAATCTTCATATATACTTACACTTTACTTCGAATAATATTTTAATAAATTAAGGACGAAGTCATCCATTAAAGAATTTTGATGAATAGATATATGAACCAAAGGTGATGGCTTTAAATTAAAGATTTTCATATACCCACCTTTCAAGAAACAAGATGACTTTTAGTCAACTATTCTGGGTTTGATTGTAGGCAATGTTTCAAAAATGGTACCAGAGGTAGAACCGGAGTATGGGTGGTATGCGATTCTACTTGTTCAATTGACCCAACTATTTATACCAATCGTTTTGAATATAAAGAATGAAGTGAGAAATATAAGCAATTTTTGAAATGATGATTTTGAAAATGTTATGAGAGAACTCATGTAATATTGTGCATGCTTCATAGTATTTTAGGAGTTTTGCAATGAGTAAAAATCAATTTTTTCCAATCACATGCTAATGTTCCAAGATCACCCTATTATTTTCAAGTCGCAAACTAGGCTACCAACAAGAATATATTAGACATGATGTCATGCAATGGAAAGAGACTGCGCCTCGTTTTCTTTTTCAATTTATTTTTCCATTGACCGTGCTATTGCGACTTAGACATAGCCAGGATACCAACAACGAGCGTTGAGGTCAGTGGCCATGGCGGGTTGGGGAGTCATTTGAAATTAATATATGACTGGTGTTGTGGGGGTCGATTACAGGGGCACGAGTTGAGCTTGCTATCGTCTACGGTAGCTTTGTAATCGAGGTCGAGAGTTCCGTCGCGATAAGGCTTGCAAGGGATCTTGATGATGATCACCACCACTGCTTATTTATTGCGAGCGAGTCCATGATTATGGCCATTCCTCTTCATTTATGATTTTTCTTTTGCTGAGTGACGAGAGATGGTGAGGCCGAGCAAGGCAACGCCAGACACCCTATCCCGAGCAAAAAACATGCGAATATTGAGAAAGATGAGCTCTAAGTGCATTGTATAAATTAATTTATGTGGCATGTTATTATCAACACTTAGGTCTTTGGCCAAAAAAGATCGGTAGTATGTTAGCTTGAAGATGTTCATTGTGGAAATTTACATGAACTTATCTAGCATGTTATAATCAACTCTTAGGTCTTTGGCCAAAATATATTGGTAGTATGTTAGATTCAAGATGTTCACTGTGGAAATTTATATGATGCTACTTTTTAGGACCTATATAATCATCTCCTTTACTGACAACTTTTGCAAGATGCATGTTCAAAATGATCAAAGGGCCCGTTAGAATTAAGAGTATTGAAATATTTAAGAATGACAGACACCTTTTCATAGCCTTGACGAGAAGCCGGTAAAGTAAAATTTTCCCTGTTTCTTTCTCTGTGAAGTTTCCCCAAGTCTGCTATGGACTTACTGAATTTTACTGTAATAAACGACAAGCAAAGTAACACACAAAAGCCCATGTTCTACAAAATGCATGAGAAAAGGCATTTACCCTCCATGTGCATGGTTCCCGCTAGTATTGAAGTCGAAGCACTCAATGACTAATGGATTCTCTGGAAACGAGTTTTACAGTATGTCAATTCACTAGTGCCTCCAGGAACATATTAGACAATATGATGACGACTTCAAGGAAATACAAAGAGAACCCCCAGATTCAACTACTTTGGATTGACACTGAGTACTTGATATAAAGCAATCAAAAGATATGGCAGGAAACAATATCAAACAGGACATTTGATGAGAGATTTTGGACAGTTCACACTTTTAGAAAACAGATCTTTGTTTTCCAAACTAGGAACAGTGAAATATTATTTCAATAGCATTCCTGGAAGCAACAGATTCCTCATCATCAGTGAGTAACCAAGTTTCTCAACCCTACTTGTGCATTCTTATTAAGAAGCGGCAAGGTCAAACTCTGACTTTTCTTTGTGACTATCTGCAGAAAATGGAAAGGAGAAGATGCTATGGACAAGATCTTGATGGATTAACCTTTTATTTCACTGAACCCAAATGCATGGAAATGACACGTTCATAGTGTGATCCAGGAGTAAATAACATTTTACTGCGCAATTCTGTATTGATTATGTTAAATTCTGGACATTTGACTAGTTAAGAGATATGCAGTACTATAAATGCAAACGTGTCATGGAAATGAATATGGTGCTTTTAGGTTTGAATTTGGTGCTTTTAGGTTTGTGAACTATTTGATGTATTTCATAAACTCATTTGAAACAATTGAATAGTCAAATTCCTAAGAACTCATATGATCATGCACTTGAATGATATTTTTTCACTGCTAATCGAGAATATTACTTCCTAATCCATTAAAAAAACAATTAAATAGTTCATATTGGCGCATATGGAAAGAGCTATGAGGATGAAGCACCAAAAAAGCAATGAATACAACTAAAACTACAACAAGAGGAAAAGAGCAGAATTCAAACATTATTTGATAATAGCAACTAGCAAGTGAGCCTTTCTTCTTCATACTAGCCTTCCGATTAACACATGAAATTGCAGTAGGCTCCACACCTGAGTTATCCTTAGATCATCTGCTTTTGCAGTAAATGCATCTAAAATAGGTGAATCATGAAGCAATAGATCACCTTCAATCAACTATATTACTTTTCTGACATGTCAATATTGGACTCTACCTGTGAGTATATTGGATTTTGGACATATCTCTTTTTCCTCATATATTGCTCATCATCCAAGGGAGAGGATCGAGCAAAATGAGGATGCCACCATGATTCGAGAATCTCGGAAAGCTCAGGCCAGTGTTTTATAAAAGTATTCTACAGAAAACTGGATCCAAGGCATTTTTCTCTCTCTTTGATAAGAGATGGTTTGACGATATTCTAACTTGAACTCATTGCAAATTATAGAGATTCTCACATCAGCTAGGTAATAACTACTGTTGTGGTAAAGACACAGGGATATTAGATTGACATCAAATCTGCAAAAAACTTTTTCTTAGTTTCCTCCAAAGTAAATCGGCAAGAATTAACATTCAAAAAGCAGCAGATCACACAAATTCACTTTTCCATGAGGCCTACCCTTCGTGTCCAAGATAGTCAAACTTAGAAGCAGAAGAAAAAGAATGACTAAACACCACTTTTATAGTTAGTTTTACATCTTCCACAAGAATACAATGACCAAAGTTAATTGATTTTTTATCATCAAGTCACTGAGGCAGGCAAAGTAATATCTATGTATCTCTATGTTATGAAATGAAGCAAAACAACTGAAAAGTAGACAACTTAACCAACTTAAGTTATGATAATTTGAGTAAGATAGTACTTCCCAATTCAGGTGATGATAGTACTTCGCACTATTAAGAGTTGTGGACCTAATTTTGTAAATAAGTGTCCGCTAAAAGAAGATTGGATGAAACTAATCATTGTGGCATGGACATTCATAATGTTTAAAAAGGAGTCAATATCAAAACCATGTAAAATTAGAGAAAGATATACAAAGCTATGATAGCCATCACAATGCTCAGCCAAGAATCCAGAAGGTAAATGTTTCAACAAAGCCAAAACAAAAACGTATTCTACTCCTATCAAACGAACAATCACTATTATCTATATTAAACCAGCAAATGAACCAACACTACATCCTGCGTATTCTCAAAACAATATCAAAGATGTCAGTATATTCCTACTAGGAGTTGTGCACACAATCAAGATCATGCTCAAGGAGGGAAAATCAGTGAAGATAAACTTAAATATCAATACCACTGTCAATTAGAGATTGAACTACTATGATTTTTCCTTCAAACTTGTCCCTCTCTCTTGGAGTGTAGGAAGTAGAGTACACATCAGCTTTCCCCACCTGGTCTGCCAAAATATGGCCTAAGGCCAAACATGCCAGTATGTCCAACTGAGACTTCAGTAGGCTTTGATGTCCTCAGAATTGGTACCCACAATAGCAACCTGCTTGCATGCGACCCCGTGAGTGAGTGAAGCTGAGACAAATTGCTTGGAGATGAAAACATCTAGTGTGAACGGCTCCACGTAGGCTATGGTTTGTTGCCTGAAGGACACGTGCTTATTTGGATTTTTGGACTTCATCCCCCTTTGGTCAGTGTATAGCTGCTGTTGTCATCATCCAAACTTCAAAGAAACTTCTTGATGCTAAATGAGGCTGCCTAAAAGCCAACACTTATTCAAAATTCCTATACAATTTGATATAGAATAGAGCACCCCCTCATTCAATTGATTATTTGCTCAAACATTACGCTACATTAGTACCATTATCAAGGAAATGACATAGAGAGGACATCCCAAACTAGAAAAAGAATGAGATATTCAATGAGGCACCTACCCATTGTGAATACCACATGTCGGCACAAAGGTTCCATGTCGAGAGGCATCAACACCATGCACTAGAACACTATTAGAGCACAGGTTCCAAAAAGATTGCTTCAATATCTTACTACAGGAGACACTTTCTAGTAAATAAAAGTAGCCACTTTGATCCAAGGGTGCAAGACACCTGAAAGAAACAAACATATTAGTAAGATACTCCTCAAAATTAACCAGAGAAGTGGGCGAGCACACAGCCCCATATAACAAAACCTCACAATCTTCGAAGGTACATTGACAGAAATTATGCTAAACAATTCATCAAACATCTAGAATGCATTGGTGAGTAATTGCACAAAAGCCCCCAATAATCTAAATATGTAACGATTCTGTTAGAACACAGCCAAACTTTTATTTTATTTTATGAAAGACCGACTTCATATGAGGCAATATAGAACTTGAAGAAGAACACAAGTTTCTTCCTTTTGTCACTGGGTTCAGGCAAGACACAATTAAGCAAACAGATTCACCTGCCTTATTGAATTCGGTGTGGATCGTTGCAAGTCGATAAGGTTTGGATGGTGGTATTAAGGTCGCCCTCCCAACGTCCTTCACCATCCTCTTTGGAAAGGAGTACTTTATCTAGGTTCGGTGTCCTCAAGGCACCCTTGCAGAATACATTCATCTTGGGGCATTGTGTGATGACAATACACTGCAGTGATGGGAACCTGAAGGTGTGATTCGTTGGGGAGAAGCTCTCAAGGCTTGGTAAACGATCAAGTATTAGCTGTTTCAGCTTGGGGAAATGGATCTCCTCTGCTCCATCTCCATCATCTGTTACCACATCTTCCATTGCACCACAATCTCTTAGGGTTAGCCAAGTAAGGTGCACCAGACTTGTCATTGCCGAACAAGTCCCCATATGAACTAAACCAGCGCACTGCTTTACTTCTAATTTTGTCAATCTCTGTAACGAGGCAGGACATGGAAATACGATCGATAAACTCCGGCACTGCCAAAGGCACAAAAATTCAATCTGTTTGAGGATTTCAGCCATCAAGGAGCCATCTTTCCAGACTCCTTTCAGGTTATGCAGCAACACCAGCCAAAGTTTCTTCAAATTTCCCAGTGACTTGAGAGGTTTTTCCATGTCAGTTAATCCTCCACATGGAGTCGCTCCCCCGTGTCCAAGAGCATCTTCTGGAAATATCTCCTCAAAGGAACTACACCGCACAATAAGCACTTCTAGATTGGGGAATCCCTGGAGAAGGAAGGCGGAGGGGAAAGCGACATTTTCATTGTGATAGCATCCCAAAATCAGCGTTTTGAGATTGTCAAAGATGTAATGCTGCAGCAGCATCGCAACATCCTCCCTCGTCAATTCCAATATCTCCAGGTGAGGAATGACCTGTGGGAATCCGTTTAATTAGGCCACCATCCAACAAAAGTAAAACAAGGCACAACCATGGTCCAATGACTAAATTGTCCTTCCATTTATTAGGGAAAAGAGGAAAGAGAACCTGTAGGCTTTTGGCCAGTTTTATCCTTTTAAAAAAGAAAAATCTGAAGCCAGACAAGCAAGAGTTGATGACCATTATACAAGGGTTGTATAACTAGGACGTTTTTTGTTAGTGATACACCCAATTCAATCAAACCATGTTTCGTGAATTTGGATGAAATGAAGTTATTAGTTGATGATAAGCAATTTCAATTGTCAACTAATTAAATCCAAATGGCAAAGTAAACACACGTGAATTTCAACTAGTTTGCGGAAAAAACTCAAAACAAAACTTCAAATTATGTCATTTGTATATTAAATAGATGTATTTCAATCATATGATAACGCATTAATATATTGCATTCTTTTCTAATCAGTTGTTCTCATATCTATTTTACTATAGGTCATAAGAAGTGCATGGGTTCACCATCCTATGACACTAAAAAGACTTTGAAACTAACCAGTAGATGTTTTTTTACATTATGTTTAAAAAACAGAACCTAATTCGTGTTGGTATGTCATTGATATATCACTCAAATTAAGTGTGGCAATTTTGATTAAACGTTAGTAACTTTAAAAGCGTTGGTAACCCATCGGAATAAACGTTAGTAGATTATTAAAGTAGTTGGTGATCTTGAAAGTACAAAGAAATATTAGTACTTTTTAAGATCCATAGATAAAAAGTTGGTGAGTGACTAAAATCAATTTGGTAAAAAAAATAAATCAATTGGTATCTTAATTTAATGAACGTTGTTAAAACAATCAAATTAACGTTTGCATTTTCAAATTAAAGATAGTGATTTGAAAGGCATTGTTGACAAAAAAAAGACGTTAAAATGTCACAAGAGTAAATATTGGTTGATTATTAGAGTAGTTCATAATTTTGGAAATGATGGCACTTTTCAAAACCTAGCAAGATAAAACGTTGGTAATTAACTAAAATCGTTTGTATCTTAATGTGACAAATGTTTATACATCAATCACATTAAGTTCAGTATATTCCATATAAAGTTAGTAATTTCAAATACATTGGTGAGCTTCAAGAATAAATGTTGGTAGATGATAAAAGTAGTTGGTAGTTTTGAAAAAGAAAAGAAAAGAAAAGTTTTGTGCTTTTCAAAGCCTATATAAGCAAATTATCCACTATACTTCACAGTTATCAACAAGGTTCACAATGTTCGAGCATGGAACTTTGTTCCAAATGAACATAATACTAAAATTTTTTCACTTTTGGTAGACGGGCAGGTCAAATTAAATAAAAAATTTTCATTAAAAGCTTCACTATCTATGCAAGTTAATTCAATATTTTTTTTTTTTTAAAGTAAAAGCTGGAATCACTAGATTATATACCAAAGACTATGAGCTAGAAATAATTAACGGCAGTTAATCTTCAAATTTATAAGCAATTCGCAAGTGTGTTATGGTGAGCATTAATAAGCATCAAGTGTGACAATTTTAATCTCTTGTAGAAAAATAACAAAGCACTGATAGCTATGCATATAAACCAATGAAGATAATGGCAGAAATAGATTTATGGACGAACCTTTTCAAAAGAAAAGAGTGTAGGCTGGTTTTCGCTGGTGGTTGTACCTTGGCAGCTTTGGAATTCATAAGCAAATGAGAATGACCTCATCTTGTTGCAATGTCTTACTTGCAATTGCTTAAAGAGTGGCCATGCTGAAGTATGACTATTCTGGTGGAAGCTCCTCAGTTTCGGCAAGTCAAGTAAACTTAGTTTGGTTAATTGCGGAAAGAAGAGATCACCTACACTCATCCCTACTCTGTCTTCCTCGGCGATAATTTCCTCTACCCCACAATCCCATACCAAAAGTTTTTGGAGCTGTGTCATACTTTTTGCCATCGAGCTTGGAAATAAACTTTTGAGACTCTCACAATGGCAACCTCCATGCATTGTAAGCGCCCAAAGATAAGACCTCCTTGAGGAAGTCCACTCCACACATGTTTCATTTTTGAGAGCCGCGTCAAAACTAATTCTCTCAATTGAAAAGTATTGGTAGAAAAAGCTTCGCTAAATTCAAACTCTTGGACTTGAAATACCACTTCTAAGGATCCACAATTGGTCACAGTTATCTTTTCTAGTTTTTGAAATCTTGTGAGCATATTATAAGATGAAAATATAGATAAAAGTTTCTCACAATACGCCACTACTAGTGTCTTAAGTTTGCCAAAGGCATTTGAATCAAAATCATCAAGCCATATCTTCTCCATATTATCCATTTGCAAGATCTTCATCGACTCCATACTAGGAAACTCAACCTGTTAGTTTTCAATTTAATTAATTAGAGCTGATTCTCTATTCCCTCAAAAAAGAGAATACTTTAATTCCAAGAATAAAGAAAATCACAAGATGGATATTATCAAAGAGTGGAAAGAAAAGAAGACTAGATGTATGTTATTTTTTTTTAGAAATGCCACCTACTAAAATTGATTCTCCTATCATATAATTTAAAGTAGAAAGCATAAATTTTTCTAATATATATCAAGCATTATGTTTAAGCAATAGCATAACCATAGCCTTCTCAGTTAGACAACTATATTCATTTCGTGCATAATTTGTCTCCCATGAAACTCAAATTTGGCCTATCTTAGATTTAGCTCATTACAACATTGAAAACACAACAACCAATATATTATCCCATTTATTTGAAGTGCAAACAACAAACAGAAACCAATTTGCACAAAGCAATGCTTCATGGTTCTTGCACTTCAAAAGTTCTCCGACAAAGTATAGACTCAAAGAAAACACATCAAATACTGAAGAAAAGAATCCAACGATTAGATCAAAAGATGGTGAATCTAGGTATGTACTATTTAATTAATGTTGTACAAGATTCTGTGATCACTAGCTGATTTGTTTCTTTATGAGTTTGTTATTTGAAATTATCAAGATTGAGGATATTAATCTTGATTTATTTCTATTAATAGTTGAATCACTATTATTAAAGTTGCCTATAAATATAAACTGATCAAATATTTTTCTTTAGTTATAATGATGAATTGATTTGAATAATTTGATAATTAAGTTTGCCTATTTGACATATCTCTTTCCCCACCCGAATTTGCCTTTCCATCTCTTTTATCTCTTTAGTTTCTCCATCTTTTTCTTATTATTTGATTTTCCTCCACTTTCAATGAATTTTAACCTAACTTTCTTCATGCTTTCGTTCCACATTAGTTGGTTTCAGATATAGATATGTTCTTCATCAATTGGTCATTGAGCTAGATCTTTTCAACATTAAGGGGTATCATAACTTCGCTTTAAATAAGTACTATCGCTGTGCAACTATTCTAGACCAAGGGCCAACGCTTGTTTTAGTTACTACACTTGCATTTACGATCTGATATGCTCATGAAGATATATGGCATCATGCCTATTGAAACTTTAGCCATCATGCTTGCTTATTAGTAACCACTCTATGTTTGGTATATTCTCTTTTAATAATGTTGCAATATTTATTAGCTTTGGTATATCGAAATTTGAAAAGAGTAGGGCTTATGAAGATTGTTACATTGATTGGTATTATTATTATTATTATTATTATTATTATTATTATTATTATTATTATTATTAAATTGTCAATAGCATGGATAATGTCTCTAATAATCTTGATTTAAATAAGGACTCTGCTTTGCCAATAATTATGGTTATAAAATTCTACTAACTAATCTTGATGAATTTAAACAAATTTTCAGAAATTTAGTAAAATATTTCAACAATTTTAGTGAGAATTGATTATTCAATCAAAAATGCAAGGAAGACAACAAAATTTGTACAAAATACTTAGTATAGTTATACTGAGCAAAAATAGATTGATGGATATTCTTCAATGACCTTGCTATTTATTTGTCTTGAAGATTTAAATTTGAACTCTCTTTTTTTTTTTTTTTTTTGGGGGGTATAGTGACTCTTGTTTCACTAACTAATGATATTGACCAAGATACTAGTCTTCTTCAGTTTTGAGGATGAATTCATTGTCTAATGAGTATGCCTATTTGGTATTTCTTCTTCCTTGCCTAATTTGATCATTCATAGAAATTTCCCTAGTTTGTTGCTATGTTTTATGATTCTGAAATTTGCAATTTCATTCTATAAAATAACATATATTACACCTAGTAAAAAGCTCCCCAAATTTTTAGTGATTCCATGTCAATGCAATTGAGTTATTTACATGTAATGCATGTAGCAACCACTCTCTTGCTATGCAAAGAAAATATTAGGCTTGTGTGGAGTCACAAATAGATTTGTTGAGTCATGATTCCAATTTTACACCAAAGCTCCTTTGTTTAGCATTTGATGAAGCTAACTAGGTTTGACCCCAAAGCAAAAAAGTATTATGTTAAATAGTTGTAGTTTTAGTCATAATCAAGAATAAAGGTGCATTGGAAGTCCTAAATCTTAAATTTGAAATATAGTTAAGTCCTAAACCTTCAAATTGGTTTACTCAAGTTTTAAATGTTTCTAAAAAAGTGTAATCAAAGGTTTTTTAGTACACATAACTTAGATTGCCTATGCAGCAACCCCAAATTACATTTGTTTGTATTAAATTATGACTTAATTACATCAACCGAAAGGTTTAGGTTTCAATTGCACTTTTGATAAAAGTTTAAGAGTACAATGCTCCAATTAAAAAATTTATGACTCGATTGCATTTCATAAATACGTTTTAAGACTTGTGGAATAATTTTCCTATCACAATATTTACAATTGACTTTAGGAATTAGTGACAAAATGACTTAAAACTTATTCCGATTTGGCATGTTTAAGAACTAAAACTTTTTTTTCCCTTTATTAGTAAAACTTGTTCTGGTTCAACATTGGAGTCTTTCCATAGCCCAAATTAGTTTTAGGAGAACGGAAAGTATATTTGGCATTTTTCATTGAATTTTCCATTTTTTAATTGTAAAAAATGTGGTGCTAATGTGATGATGCCACATTAAAAAAAGTTGACAAAAAAATATAAAAATAGATATAAGAAAGCAGGCAGGAGAAGGGGGATTCTAGGGGCTTTTGCATTGGCGAGGGTCGCCACCGTCCCCCGAGTCACGGTTAGGGCACTCGGCACCCTCGCTAGGCCACCAACAGTTGCCAAACTTGGCTCGTCGCCACCATGTGGGTGAGCACACTTGCCCTCACCAAATTGGCAAGGGCGGTAACAGGCCATTGCTTGCTCATGGTGAGGGTTGTTAGCCCTTCTCGGTAGGAAGGGAAGCAGTAGTGGCGCTCCCTATGTAGCCCTTCCCCCTAGACTAGCGATTTATCATAGGAATTTTTTTATTTCTAGTTTCATATTAGTACAGATTTTTTTTTTATCTAATTTTTAGTATGTTCTTATTTTTTTTTTTCGATTTTTCAATGTGGCAATAGTGAAACAGCTCCCTTTGTGCTTGAGGAAGCTCAATCACTGCGTCAAAGGCCATGCAGGACTAAAAATATGATAAAATTGTAAAATTTCTCTTCAAAAAAGGGACGGACTCAACAAGTCTTGAAATGCATTAATTGTGCAAATTTTAGAACTTAAGTGCTTAACCAACACAAGTTTTAGAACTCGTAGTGTCATTAACCCTTGATCTTACGTTGACCAATTTAGCATTTTCTAGACTCTAGATTAATTAAAGTCGTCAATTGAAGCTTAGCCTCTCATTAATAGTTGTACTTTAGCTAAATTTAGTCTAATACTTGAAAAGGAAAGAAAAAAAATATTAAGTTTTTGAAACTCATGAAAAAGTTTTGATATGCATTTCAGTATGTTTATAATAAAAAAGTAGCTTTGAGATGTTTCTTATTTGAGATCAAAGATATGTAAAAGAAAATGATAAGTTATCATAAGTCACCCCACATATCGTTACATTGTATTAGCTCAAACCATCAGGATAACAAACTAGATATGCCATTAAAGAAGAATGAGTTCAAACCTTTTCGACAAGTAAAAGCGGTTGTTGTGTTGGAATGCTGCCCTCTAGTTTTCTACGACTTGCATCTCCTAAAATCACCTCCACAGCTTTACAATCTTCAACAGTAAACTCTTTCAAGGAGGGCCACTCTGAAATATGCTTCCCTTGACAGAAACTTCTGAGTTTTGGCATGTTGTGAAGATATAGAGTGACAAGTTGAGGAATTACAATTTTATCAATTGCTTCTTCAAGTTTCTCCTTTTCTTTAGCGACAATGTACTCCATCTCTCCACAACCACGGAGACCAAGATATTGGAGTTGTCCTAGACTTTTTGCCATAGACATTGTAAAAAGGTTTCTTAGGCGTGGGCACTTATCAATAGTCAAAGACTCCACACAGTGAAGTAGCCTCCTCCACATGAATGAAGGAATCACATTCATTAGGTTGTGACACTGCTTCACCTTGAGGACCTTTAGACGGCGAAAGGATTCCATAAGGATTTTATCATTCCATATATCTGTTTGTTGAACTCCCTCGATGTGTAGCTCTTCTAACTTTGGAAATGCAAGCTACAAATGTACAAAGATAAATGAAAACTATGCAAAATTGCTTTGGGTCAAAGCACTAAAAACAAAGAAAAATAACACATCAAATAAATCAGGATATGATACCTTCTCATCAAATAAGGGATATAACCCATCACCAGCACAACTCTTTGAACTAAAGCAAATCAAACTCTTAAGGTCATCAAGCTTGAGTTTGGTTAAATGACGAAACTTGAATATCTCTACGGTTTTCCCTTTTCCTTCTTCCGTCACAATTATGCCCCGTAGATTATTGCAACAAGAAACATCAAGCACTACAAGTTCATGAAGAGTTTTGGCCGTGGCACTTGAGAAGAGATGTGACAAATTATGACAACCCCTCAAATTCACTTCCATCAGACTAGGAAATGCCAAAGTTACTTTGCAGTCACTCTTCAAAATGTTTGTCAACTTTGGTAGATTCAACAACTTCATTTTTTTAATGGAGAGTGGACCAATGGATTTTGCCTTTCTCGAGCTGAGACTTACCAATTCAAATAATGATTCCAAGGAGGGACACCCAACCACCTCAATTTTACTCAGGCTCTGCAACATATCCATTGAATTTGATGGAAAAACATGTGACAAATTTTCACAAAGTTCAACAGTAAAGGATGCAAGTTTGCAGAAGGATTGTCC